>CARXXK010000001.1:121867464-122604392 GCA_949089665.1 Macrosiphum euphorbiae
AATGATTTTAACATGTGTGCTGACTTATAGACACAGCCCGTGAATCCTGATATGGGCTATAACTCCATAGCAATATTGTAATACAAACTGAGAATAATAACTGAAGAAAAAATTGAACCTGATCAAACGAATCATTTTTGTGTTACCGTCCACGACAGCGTATTAAATATTATCAATATCAGGGCGGCTTTCTATGACTGCGACATTTTGGCAGAATGGGTCTTGTAAATTTTTTAATAAACCAAATTAAATAATTGAATAATATATTTTCATAATAGATCATAATATATGAATGCATTATGTTATACATACTTGCTAATTTTTGCTAATTTAGAAATAATAAAAGTTACTCACCATATCATACAAAATATTTTTGAATATAATAAATATTTTAAAATTGTATAATAACATTGTAACTTGTCCCTTAATAATTCTGATAAAATATTGGTCGTTTTCAGTCATACTAATAAATTCTACTATAAGTTATAATAGTTATTATCTGTCTTAATAAATAAACCCCATGAGGGGTAAATTGTTAAATTGTTTTTATATTCAATCATAAATTGACTTAGAAAGGGGACTGATACCCAGTCATAACTCATAATATTATGTTTAATATAATATAGTACCACTACTAAAGCATTTGATATACTTAGTTGTCAAATTTTTGAAATGTTGATCTAGAAAAAATGTTCATACATAAATTAACTTGACTTTAAAGTTTAAATAGTATATTGTAACTCACTCCTCCCTCCTTCACCTCTCTGCTTGAGGACGTCCATGACGTACCTATAATAGTCTGGAAATTCACAATATAATTTATAAATCGAAATGCATTATGGTAAATATTTAAAGTTGCTACCTACTGTACACATTATCCATCAATGTAACCAATAAATATGTCAAGGTTTGTTGCCAATAACTGCTCTAATCTAATATTTACAGACAAAATCGTGCATGTACTATGCCCACGCAGCTGACATCGTGATAGTTAACCTTGTGATTAAAAACAAAAAATTGTCTCCTGAATACAGCATCTCCCAAAAATAGACTGAACAAAACCTCACTATGGGTAATAAATTCATCTGTAGCTACATAATTTAAGAAGAATATAATTCAGTGACTGTTTTAGACTTTAGTGTAAGGGTTGGGTGGGCAGCTGCCTACTAACATTTCTAGTGTTCTTACGAAAAGTTAAATAATATATCCATTACTGAAAAAAAATAATAAGGGGTGTTTTATTCGCAGTTGAGGCCTAATTATAAATGTACTGTTATCGTATGAATATTGAGTCAACAAGCGTAGACACCCTGAAAACTCCTGAAGTCTCCCCCTAAATATTATCTAAGCCCCAGTTTTGTAACCAAATTTATGCCTATAATTTAATCCTAGAACTACGTCTGATATTATTTATTTAGTGTACCTATATATAAATATACATTATAGGTAGGTACCTACCTACTGAAATACGTATCACAACAGAATATATTTTATTGAACTTGGAGATTTAAACGCATCGCAGTAGGTATTTTTTTTTACTGATATAATCAGATTACTTCCTCAAACCAAAATGGATGTAGCCATGTAGGTAATAGGTTAGGTATACATTACTTACTTGAAACGTGACGCCCGAATTATTTTATAATTTTTTTTTTTTATTGAAACTATTGTGACTTTCAAATGTCCTTTAATATTTATAAAGTTTATTAGAATTGTAGCCTGAAGGCGTAGTGTTGGACGTAGGTTACTGTTTTGAAGTAAAAATTGTATACACCATGTAATAAATAAATAATAATTATATATTATACATATTATATATTAGGTAACAGTTTGGGATTTAATAAATCACGATCGGAAAGTCCGTGTAATGCGTTTCTATACATAGGTACGGAAACGATATCAAATTAAAATCCTACATCGATCTATATGAATCACAGAACGTCAGAACCTATGTATAAACTAACTATATCTGTGATATGAATCAATCTGTGTTGATAACTTTACAGAAATCGATATTCATCTATATTATATGATATGATATATCTATTATCTACTCCTACATTAGGAAATACTTGATTAGTGAGCAGGACTAAAAAAGTTTTGAATTTAGATACCTATTAGTTTTAGAACAGTGCAGTTGCACTGTTGCACATAGGCACACATTGAGTGTGAATTTTGGGGGTGCTGGAATAATGTATGGTTCATAGATCCGTGGGGGGCTTAGCCCCCCACACCCCCCTAAATCCTAATATTATAATAGACTGCATTGCATTAGATTTAATTTGTATTTGAATCAAATAGTTTGTATGATTGTAAAGAAGACGCTAGGTACACCCAAATGTGATGCATCCGTATTACAAACGTAGGTACAAGTGTACAACATAGGAATAATTAACTGTATAAAAACCACTCAGGCTGTACTCTAAGCTAAGAAACTAAATTTCCACACTATAAAAATGAGAACATTTTCTGTGTAACATTGTTTTTATATTTTCGATTAATTAATAATTAGGTAATTTTTCATTTTTAAACTATAAGAACTTTTTTCGTATTTGTGATATCGAAATGTTAAAAACAATGTTGCACAGTCAATGTTCTCCTCTTTCTAGTAGGAACATTAGGTTGCATAACTACTTGAACTATAAACTGAGTAGTTCTTATCCGCCCAAGCCGTTTTACTATGTTTTACATTTGTAAAACGGAGACCACACGTGAAGGTGTGGCATCTTCTTAATAATATTTGTCATTCCGAATTTATTCAATTCAGCGCAGCCCGCGCCCCGCAGAATAAATAAATATATTATTAAAAACCAAGTAATAACCAAAGTTATAAATAGAACATTTTGTACCCAACCGTGAACCGTAAGATAATATAATTTTCTATAATAATATGATATAATATGAT
This sequence comes from Macrosiphum euphorbiae, assembly GCA_949089665.1. NCBI lineage: Eukaryota > Metazoa > Arthropoda > Insecta > Hemiptera > Aphididae > Macrosiphum > Macrosiphum euphorbiae. The sequence goes on from CARXXK010000001.1 coordinate 121,870,370, forward strand.
TGCTGCTTATTGTTTAATGTTTTGACAAAAACTGAAACATTGAAACGTGCATTCACACGATACTGTTTTAATCGTGAATTCGTAAACAGTTGTCAATATTTGTAATGGAAAGAAAAATTTCGAACCAATAAACCACAATAATTTATAAATGATTGGTGAAATACTGAAATAAATTGAGGGTGCTAGTTTGAAGCTTGGGAGTGCTAAGCACCCCCAAGCACCCCCCTATGTGCGCCTATGCTGTTGCAGTATAGACTATAGGTATAAGGGGTAAGGTCGTAAGGACTATATTAATATAGATAACCGTAAAGTAAAAACCGGCTTAATCTTTTTTTGTTTTGTTTCGTACTTTCATGTCTAACTTTATAAAAAATAAACGCTTTGGAGTCTGGACTGACTAGTTTTAAATATTAGTTAAGTAGGTACGTGCGCGGTGCTCCTTTGCTTAAAATGTGATTTGCTCCGCGGGTGGTGGATCATCGAAAAAATATGTTTGACCGTATATTAATTACTCGTTTATGTACCTATTATTGTATTATATTTGTTTGAACATGTAGATACATTCCTAGCAGATCGTATACATACCGCATGGTATGTCGTGGTGAAGGTTAAAGAAAACTCGTTTTTTAAAAATGTTTTTGACCCGTCTCAAGTCTAGCGTGTCGGGAATTATACCGCACGCTTTAATCTTGGACAGTTCTACGTCATATTATTATTAGTTGTTAGGGTATAGGTATAATAAATAAATTATACATTTTACACTACAGTACAGGGGCGTAGCGTGCATGTAAGCACTGTAAGCACTGCTTACACTTTAAATGAAAGAAAAAATAAATTTGATCAATCACGACTAATATAGGTACATAATAAATGATTTTTAAAATTTTAATTTTATTTATAAAATATTTAAGTTATAGCTGGTAGTGGTTTTTGTTATTGTTTATTTGTGTCGTACGCTGTCTATACTGATTACCAACTATTTAGAAAATCATCGATTGTAGGTCTATTTTTAATCCATTCTGTATTATGTTAACTGCATAATCATAATACGATATACAGTGTAACACATTCTGAAATTGCTTACGGGCAGCTGTTGTTTTCGAATAGTCTATAATGCCATAGTGGGGGTCACGTATTTAACTAGCGTTTGTAAGCACATTTGATTTTGCTTACGCGAGAAACAATAGGAGCGACCCGTACGGCCGTACGTAGCCCGACGCGTTGTAGACTGTAGTCGTTTTTACGTACACTGTCACTGTCATTCGCCTAATAGACTTTTGAAGTATTTATACTTCAATTTCTTTATTTTCTCGAATTTGATTTGTACAACTAGTATATTTTTAAAAATATTAAAAATTTTAAAAGGATAACATTCTTTTATACATAATTTATAATTAGGTATTTAGGTATAGTACCTATATTCTAATCACTTTTGAAAAAAAAATTTCACTGCTTACATCTTTTTAATACCCACGCCACGCCACTGCTACAGTAGGTACTACACAAATAGTCGCGTGTGGCGTGTCTCGATTGAACCTATATATATAGCCATATGCCCATATAGGTAGGTAATAGTTAAAGTCTCCGAAGTCTGAGTTAATAACATTTTGGGAAAATCTTCCGCTTTGATTGTATTTGACATTTTTTAGTTTTAGTTCACACTGCCCACCCAGACTATTTTGGATTTGAAAACATATTCACGACTCTCGCGTACATCTTGCGTACTGCAGTTCAAGTGCAAGTATACTTATAGTATAATCCTACCTGGCCGGGGGTTGAAAAACATTCCAGGGAAATAGAATATTGAAAAAAGTTCGATTTAAAATTTTGGGAAATTAGGTTACAAGTGGGTCACTGTATAATGGATGCTATTAAATTTGAATTCAATGATACAATATCATTGTATAAGAAAAACGATTCTGAGCGAAGACGGTATGTCATTCTAGGTTTAACTGGTTTAAGACAAATTATATACATATCTATGGTATTAAAAAAAAAATTGACCTATAATAAATTCCAAATTAATCATATCACATTATCACAATATCCATTAGGTACTTATAACACGTTATACATCAACATCAATAACAAACCCTGATACTATCATAGATATATAATAGTACACTTTAGAAGTTTCAAGTAGGTACCCACGAATAATATTATATAATCACAACAAAATAACTAGGTTTTTTAATATGTAATTTCGTCCAAATTTGAACATAAAATGAATATAAAAATAAACTGTGATTGTATATTTTTTAGATTTTTCGGTAAGAGAATTAAGTACTTACATGGAATCTTGTTTTAAATTTTCAATCCTTAGCTATAAAAACTGAACATTTTATAATTTATTAATTACGATGATTAATAATTTTCTATGGTACTAAACCAAAATTTGACCTATAATAAATTCCAAATTAATCATATCACAATATCCATTAGATACTTATAACGCGTTACACATCAACAAAAACCGTGATACTATCATAGATATATAATAGTACACTTTAGAAGTTTCAAGTACCCACGAATAATAGTATTCAATCACAACAAAATAACTAAAATAGTTATTCTAGGTTTTGTAATATGTAATTTCGTCCAAATTTGAATTTAAGATGTCTGTAAAAAATAACTGTGTTCATATATTTTTTAGATTTTTTGGTTACAGTATGAACTATTTATGAGAACCTTTGTTTTAAATTTGCAATCCTTAGCTATAAAAACTGAACATTTTATAATTTATTAATTACAATGATTGATAATTTTCGAGATTTTGATAAATTTTGTCAAAATTCGATCTTTAAATGCTTGTAAAAAAAAACTGTGCCTATATACTGGGTGATTCTTTTATCAAACAACACTCATTATTTCAAAAAGTGTAAATTTTTTTGAAAATATTTTTTTACATAGTTTCAAGTCGCTTATAAAACAACTTTTTTATTAAAAAATTATATTTTTAAATATTTTTTATCCTTATAATTTTTTAAGTTTTTTACTTTTTTGAATAACGACATAGGGTTTTAATTTTATATTCCAAAGCAGAATATTTTTCTTAGTATTTTGATACATGAAAATCGAATTTGGGGCGAGTAGTTTATGAGTTATAAGTATTTAAAGTTTAGACGAGCGGTGAAGTGGACAAGCGTTTCGCGGGGTAACCCCGAACCACTCCACTCCGCTCGTCTAAACTTTAAATACTTATAACTCATAAACTACTCGCCCCAAATTCGATTTTCATGTATCAAAATACTAAGAAAAATATTCTGCTTTGGAATATAAAATTAAAACCCTATGTCGTTATTCAAAAAAGTAAAAAACTTAAAAAATTATAAGGATAAAAAATATTTAAAAATATAATTTTTTAATAAAAAAGTTGTTTTATAAGCGACTTGAAACTATGTAAAAAAATATTTTCAATAAAATTTACACTTTTTGAAATAATGAGTGTTGTTTGATAAAAGAATCACCCAGTATTTTTAATATTTTTCAACTGATATTGTAACAATATATCAGGAGCCTTGCATTAAATTTTCACACTTTTGGACCCAACAGATAAAACTTTATTGATATTTATAGAAAAAAAAACTAAAAAAAATTGAAAACTGAAAATGTCCGTAAATAGCTCAAAAAGAGTCAAAATATTTTCAAAATTGTATGGTGTATAGGAAATGCTAATATAAACATTCAGTGAAATTTTCATGTATCTATAGTTACCTATTCGTTTATCAATAACAACAAAATAAGGAAATCGCTAGATGAGAAATCGAGTGAACATCCAATGTTGTAAAAATTTGAATTTCAAACGCTCATAAAAATTTAATTTGACTGTCCGGTAGAGATTTTTTTATTGATAAAGGTAGACAAACTTATGAGTAATCTTGTATTACATTTTCAAATCTTAGATTTAAAAAGAAAAATTTTTACGAATTCTTAACTCAAAATAATTTGCTAATTTTCGTGATTTTTCCATATTTTGTCAAATTTTTTAACTTTAAATGCTTATAAAAAAAAACTGTGACTAACGATTTTTAATATTTTTCATCTGCCTTTGAAACAATATACTAGGAGCCTTCTATTAAATTTTCAAGTTTTTTTAACCAACAAATAAAATTGTATTGATATTTCTAGAAAAAAAACTAAAAAAAAAATGAAAAATGAAAATGTCCCTAAACAGTTCAAAATAAATCAAAATATTTTGAAAATGTTATCGTGTATATAAAATGCAAATATAAACAACCAGTGAAAATTGCATGTATCTACGGTCATTTGTTTTAAAGTTACACCAAAAACCAAATTCAATTTTCTGAAAAATCGATTTTGCGTAAAAATTCCCGTTTTTCTTTAATTTTTCTTTTGTTTTTCTTGGCGCTTTTGAAAAGTACTGGGAATTTTAAATTTTGACCTCCCCAATGCACCAACGATATTCACTTTCCAATCGAACAAGATACTGAAGTCGAAAATCGAAGCATTATTTCGACTACTTATCGTGTACACAGACACAAAAAAAATAAATAAAAAAATAAATAAACACACATCATTGTAAAATCAATACATTCATCGTTTCACTCAGAATCTAAAATAATATATAATTAATAATATTACAATTAAGAGTTATTACTTCCAGAGTCCAGACTCTATAGACCTATTGACTATAGTTGTATATGAATGACCATAAGATTTGATAACGACTGCGTTTCTTATGTTATGATGTCACTTTTTGATTGAGCTTTATTGAGTTTATTATGGTGTCATTTTATATTACACATTAGTTTTATTTTATATTTTTTTAACATACTTTTTTTCTTTTTCATATAAGTGATTAGCGTAGAGCCGATGACGATAGGGAAACTGTTTTAATACACCTAATCAGCTAATTCATTATTGTCTAGTTATCAACTTATCAGTCATCTGGTATAAATCGGACCTGTCTAAGAAATCCACCCAGTAGCATTAACAACTATTTTTTTTAAATATTATTGATAAATACAGTTAAATTGAAGAGCAAAAAATGCTCTTAGTCTTTAACATTTTGGAATTATCCAGTTCCGTCGATGAATTCTTATCCAATTTCCTAGTAAATGTGATTTGAAGAGTGAGAACACAATTTAACAATGTGTATGTATAACTGTATAAGAACAAAATTCAAAATTGGAATTAGGTTTGCTCAATTCGCTGAAATAACAGGTTTGAGTAAATGATATTTCGTATACGAACGGCGCTTGGTGTTTTAATAATAATAATAATACTATAATAACGTATAACGACACGATTTACTATAGATAAAGTAAAAATAATTGAGAAAAGTAGAAATTATTCAATGCCGGTTACGGATGCCTGATGGGTACCTTGTATTAGCTGTAATGTTCTTTCTAGTTGTATTATGACTATAGGTATACGATTCCGTATCAAACCGGGAAACCTATATATATAGGCACACCAGAGGCTACAACTGCAGCCTAATCGAAAAAAATCTCTCGAAACGATAAAACTATTCCTCTTCTTTTTTCAGATATAATCATATTTTAGGTGCTTGATAATATCTCGACAACAAGAACCGTCCAAATCGGTCGCCCGAGCCGGTCGTACATATCACGCATATTATGACGTACCCAATGGCTGTTATTACTGTACTGCAGTGGGCAGTGGAAAGTGATATCGGTCTGACTTGTGTGTTTAATATTTTATTTAAAGAAAACACCCGTACACGTTTTACATAAGGCCATGGAGTACTTTTCTGCGGGTGCAGTGCTGCAGTGATTAACCAGCCAGACGGTCAGGATTACGTGTGACGTGTCTTGTAGCTGTAGGAGTAGGACTAAGTGAGCGCTGCCTCGCCTTACCTGTATGTACAAGAATATTATTTTGTTTTGTAAATGTTGTTGTCTCCTAGTTTGTTTTTATTCTTGTTTTTACTTTCGTAGCTTGTTGACGTGCCTATCCTTCGACCTACCCTTAGATCTACACTTATAATAATAAGTAATAACAATACAGGAGCGTTAGTATATCGCCATACTTGTCAGAAATTTCGTTTGTATCATTGCAATTACATAATATGTGAATAAAAATATGAAAAATGTTCCTATTGCTTTTTTCTAAAACTTTGGGGTGGGATAGCGTCAAACACACGTGATATCTATACCCATTGCTAGGTATACGTATTTAGTTTTGAACAATTTTTTGTATAATATACTTCGTTATTGTGTATACTTTTTGGACACGCTGTTGTATATCACATGGTGATGTTATTGTAGACGCAAGTATACCGTGAGTCGTGACGGGAGAGGAAACGTATCTTATATAATATATAGGGTCTGTGGACCACAGACGAGACGGCCGACAACCGGGATGACTGATGGGTTTTGTACATAAACCATGCGTGTGTGTACCTATGCATGTATATAATATATAAAAAAAATAAGAAAACTATTTAAGTATCTTGCACTCGTGTACGCACACCCACCCGGAGATGATCATCCGACCTTGGGTCGTCGCGTCTCCCGGTTTGTCGTCGACGTTGTAGCAGGTACGATATATTTTCTGACCGTCTGTCCGTCTCTCTCTCTCTGTCTGTCTCACCCACTCTCTATTATCTTAACATTCACTGAGGGGACGGGATCGAATATGATACACGTTAACCTGCTACAAACTGCACACGGTAAATGCAGTGTTGCTATGTTTAAAACACAATGTTTTAAACAACTTATTTTAAACGTTTTGTTATTTGTTTACAACGAATAAAACATATGTTTAAAACAGTGTAAAATCCAAGTGAATATTGTGTGCTTTTTTTAAAAAAAAACTGTATTTTTTGTTTTAAATTGTTTTTCTGTTCAAAATAATAAAAAAAAACAAATTGTTTGAGTTATAAACAGTAGGTATATTTCAATCGATTTAAAACAGTTTTTTTTGTTTTTTTTTTCAAAAATTAAAAAATACACCAACTGACAGTAATACATGTATACAATATTACGTACACTTTATTGTTATTAAATTGAGTATTTAAACATCAAAATGATTGACATAATATGTGGCAGTAAAAATGGCATGTATCTACTGTCGAGAACTGCATTCTATAATATTATAGTCTTCTGATATGTGCTGCTGCTCAGCTGCTGGTATAAATTATCAAAGGATATATAACAATGTATTGAAAACTGTTTGTGAATAGCATTTTCGGAAAAATTGAATAAACCTAGACTATTTTCCACCGATGCTTGTTTTCGATTCCTTCGGGCGAGCACAAGGATTTTCGACCGATTGCATCACATTGTATGTCGACAAATTCCGAAATGCAGAATTCCAAGGGGTGCAAGGTGTTTAGGTGTATAGTATGTGCATGGTCGTAATATGCGAGCCCCGTAGTAGCAGTGTACTACCAGTGGTTTTTGCACCTGTCGTGTTTTAGGTCTGTTTTTCTTTGCTCCCTTCGATTATTTCTTATTATTATATTATATCGGAGTGTGTGTGTGTGTAGGTGGTAGGTGATTCGAGTGGACGCGGTGAATTCTAAAACTGGTTTCTACGCCGATGCGCACATTTTTCTCCCGAGAAAGCCGAGAAAGATCTCGTTCCACGCTACGCACAACACACATAAAATATTTGATATAATAATCATATACATTCGTACTCCAAAATACCGTATACGGATATACAAACTATTTCCTATATTATAATAATATAATATTAATTATATAATATTGTAACTCGTGAGCGTTGAAGGACCAATAGTGCCGAACCCTAAGTCACAGCTTTTTCCACATTTTAAGCGCTTTCATTTTGTTACTGGCACTCGCGTTTATCGGTTCTATATGGAATTATAAATATGAGTTTACGATTTGTTATTGAGATTATTTTTTAGATTCTAAAAAATACATTATTACTGATAGGTAATGAATTTCAAAATAATGTTTTCATCCACTTGCATGTATATAATATATTTGCCAACCCACTCATTTAATTACTTGAGTATACAACTCTAGGAGTGAAGTAATAAACCAACATTTTATGGGATACCCATATCATTGCCAAAACACTCCGCTAATCTAAACTCTAAGGTAATTATAATGATGATAACTTATTATAACTAAATAATCAAGAGGATGTTAGCACAGTATTTGTTTTCTCTCTCTGACTCATTCGAAACATGCAAATTTTTCGTTCACAATACAAATTAATGTGATAATGTGATAATGTGATAATGTGATAATGTGATTATACCTAATCACATTTATTTTTCAAATTGGAGTGAAATGACTTCTTATTGAATTGAAAGGTAAGATTTTTATCTAGGGGCATCTCATAGGCGTTTTATTATATTTCAATTTTAAAACGAGTTAAGAGTACAAACAGATTACAATTTTAAAATACTATTATTATTTAAGTAATTGTTTTTCACTTTCATATTGAGCACTCGTCCACCAACCAAAAAAATGAGAGGGAATCGCTTCTCAAAGACCATATATTCGTTCGTTTCGCTACTGGGTACTGCCATATAGGTATAACAATGTAAATATATACATAATATTGTAAATTGTAATTTATACATAGAATAGAAATATAGAATATTGTGTTATTAATTATTATACAACTATATAAATATAACTATTATCATTTATCACCAATATTATCGTGTATTTTACATAAATATTTCAAATTTTCTTACAGGATCGTTTGTTTTCCTCTTTCGGTTCTCTGTATTTTAATTTTACAGTTTTCGCGATCCACGTATGCAAAAACAGAGCACAGGGTCATAGTATTATAGATGCTAACAGCAAACGTAATCAAAGCGCGTTTTGACCGATTATAATATTATGAGCCCCCGCACCGCGTCGTCCGGGACACATTCGAAGGTCGACCGGTCACGGTGCTGGACCACGTATCTGGTATTTACCCGGTATTACACGTGTGTGACTGGATAAATAATAATATATATATAGGTGTGTAATTTATACGAGTTAAAATCAAATATAATATTATTATAGTATATAGCCGTATAGGTAGGTACTTCTAGATGGCCAGTTGCCCAAATCACTACAAAAATATCGTGATGCTCTGTAACTGCTATACTTAACGACGACGGAATAATAATAATATTATTTAAATATTGTATGTGTATTTGTATAAATACAATTTAAGAACCTAGGTACTCACCTACGTATTTTAAATATTTCCTCAAGTATCTGCGTATTTAAAATTATACAATGAATTTTTGAATACTTTTTATTTTATGTATAATAAGTAAATTTTATATACCTACGAACACTGGAGAATAACATAGAAAAAACATATAATGCGAGAATCATTAGAGTGGCCAAGAAAAAATATTATAAATTGATATGTGCATAACATATAAGTCATAAAATACAATCTACCTAGAAAAAAAATTATAAAAATTTGCAAGAAGCTTTATTTGTATTTATATATTAATAAATAATGTCTAGACAATTTCAAATATACAGATGATCATTTTCAGAGGCACACATCCGTTTAATTCCAAATAACAGCTAGTTGTACAAACTAAATAGTAAATACCACTTACTATACAACAAGATTCTACCGCCAATTGATTTTATAATATAAATGGAAATACTCAAATACCTTTATGGAGATAAACATATTTATGTCCTTATTATGTCCTTTCTCGCGATTGAAATATATTATTTTTTGTATGTTCAGGCTGAACTGAACTTTCGAATACGGAAAACAGATGTCTGATTTATAGTTACGCCAAACTATGTGGCATAATATTTTCTATAAAATTAACGTATGCCAAGAAAATTATAAAAAATTCCGTTCAGTTGATAATTTCAGAGGTTTCTTCGGAGGAAGCACACAAGGACACAACAATATTGTAACAGCAATAATATAGCATAATATAGGTATCGGCCAAACCGAAATCATAGGTTTAATTTGTAGCTTACGACACTTGCAAATGCTACAGCCAATACATGCAGCCATACAGGTATATGAGCTCAGTGATTAATGTTATTCTATTCAATTGCGTTTGCGTTTTTGTATACATTTTGAGTTATGACGTATTTGCGACGGACATCGCGGACGTACCTACAATATAAGTTCGGTCGGTCGCCCTCCCACCAACGCCATAGTCGGACAAACGTTCGTGACGGGTTTCATTTATTATTATTTATTAGTTATACAATATATCGAATTTATTCGAAACAAACTGCCACTGTCCACGACGAAGGATGTTGTTCATTTTCTCTTATATATATCTACTTCGAAACTTCAATGCGACGAGTCTCAACGTCGAACAGTTTTTAACGGGTCTTAGTATAGGCAAACTCGGAGGACATGTTTTATATTTTATGTATATTTTTGACGCGTTCGGGTTCTGGTCACAAATTATTAAGTTGAAAAACTATTATTATTTTTTTTATTTTGCTGAACAGGCTATAATCAAATGTCGTACCAGCTATACTATTACAATATAATAATACCTACCTCATACTTGAAAGGATAGTATTTTTTGGTATTCAATTTTTGTTGTTGTTTCTTATAATATTCTAAATTCTAATGACTAATACGTTTTTTGAACTCGTGATGCTAATATGTAGAACCGGTTATCGTTGCTGACCTTATATAATTAAAACCAATCAGGAAAATTATAATTATAGGTAACACAATATATAATAGATATAAAAACAAAGTGTTTGAAATATTTTAGTACGGCTCATTTGACCCAAAATCGAGTGTATAATATTTATATTGATGTAGGTATTATATAGAACCGTAGAACACAACAAACTACTCTCTGAAACGCGTAGTGCGTAGATGTTTCCAGTTTTCAAACAATCTGTACCGTTAGTATTTTATTTTACATCGTCTACAGTGGACTATTTTTTAAGAGTTTAATGTCCACGTTATTCATAATCCAAATTAAATAAATTAACACCGTTTATATTTTTTAGTTATCCGAAATAGCGTTTAAACTTCGGACCTAAATGAAGTTAAAACGTAATGTTCAAAGTTCAAAATAAAATTGTCTTCGTGTTGTATTTCTTGATTTATAAATATTGTATTACCGTATGTCGAAAAGATATTTGAACTGTGCATATCGAATAACACATAATTACTCGTATATCCACCATTTAAAATATATCGTATATTTGTATAATTGGATTTATAAATATTTGTTTTAACGAATTTATCACCTTACAAGTTGTAATTAATATTCGAACCACTTCGTTTTTTATACTCACCTGTTAAGTTATATATACCTAATACCTATATACACATATAGGTAATAATTATTATATTCATGGATTTGATAAATAATCTGTGCAGGGCGTCGACGATAGTGCTAAAATCAGCTACAAAAAAATCAGTATAAGTTACATCACACAACATATAATAACTGAGAAGTGAGAAGATATTTTATTATATTATTCATTTATTCCCTTGTACGATATTATACGAACGAGTCAGACTCGGTCGTTATAATTATATCTACGTTTTCACTGACTAAAAATTATTACCCGTAAATCATAATACATATTATTATTATTATTATTACTATACACACTCGATGCATGTTGAGTGTAGTGTGCACAATGTACATATTGTACATGTACATCACTCGTTTTAACATTCGTTATTAATTATAATAATATAATAAAAATAATATTCAATGGTAATAAGAAATCTGAAATAACCATATTATAGCCCGTAATCCGTACACGGTACACCATTAAATTGTCGTCAAAATTGTGGCCAATATAACACTCCCTGTATACTTAATAGTTAATAACACAGTAGACATGTCCATAATACCTAACCAAACATATACTATATTATTATCCACAACAGTGATAATGTATGTGTATGTGTATGGTTCTGTGTGGGGGAGGGTCGGGGGGATGATGGGGATAGATCTCTCCTCAGAGCTTTTAGATTTAGAGAGGACGGATAAATGTATTGATATAATAATATCCCTTTAGACCCGTTCAGACCAAAGAAAAATTTGATTCGTATTTTAAGAAACTCAACATACAGGAATACAGAATAGATTCACTCTGTCAAACGTCTACAATAGTAATAGGAGATAAGACTAAAACTGATAACGACATGTTTGCAAAATAATTTTTTGCTTCCAAAACCAAAGGCCAATGTCATAAATATAAACGTCAATTACCATTAAAAGAAAAAATATGGGAGTGAGCATGCTTGGTAAATCACCTTGTATACTCCAGTATTTAATTGTTTTGCACAGTTTTATTTACTTGAAAAATTTGAATTGAAATGCATTACATACATAGTAACCATAATATTGAAATAATATATAGAACGGTAAGACGGAAAAACGGTTCAACGTAGACGCCCAGCGTACATCAGGCCTTTGCAGGTTTCGTCAAGTCGGCCCGTGGATTTAAACGATGGATTCTCGAGCCGTGCAAAATATTACGGTGCCATGGCCGCGAAGCGACTGAAAGCGTTGTATTATGCCAACATTGCTGCAGCGACGATAGAAGCGGAAATCAAAGTGTCAACCGATTACGATAACGGAGTCGATATTCCGACAGCTGGTCGCGGCTTGTGTACATGACTTGTCACTGGTCGTTTGTGTACAGGACTTGTCGCTGGTCTCTTGTGTACAGGACTTTCCGCATCAGAATTCGGTTGTTGAAATAGTGGACCCGGTAGTCACCGAAATAACGGCACAACATGGACGCCGATCAATGTCTTCGATGTCGTCAAGTTGATCAGTGGATTCAAACGATGAGGGCTGCAAGAGGCTTGCAGACTTTAACGGAGCCGCGGCCGTGAATCGAATCAAATCGAGACATATCATTCCATGCCGAATATTGCTCATCGAAATTGAAAAGGATGTGCCGTCCGGTTCAAGTGGTCGAACGACTGCAGAGTCCGGAATCCGGCAGCACCAAGTCGACGAGGTAAGACAAACACTCCGAACAATTTGGTCTCGCACAAAAAAATTTTTTAGTTGTATGTTGTGCTGTAGTACAGTTACTGCAGATTAGATAATTATTGTAAATTGTAAATTTCTGTAAAAATTAGATTACTTATGTATTATACCTACACGAAATTGCTATAGTTACAAATAATATATGTTCATGTTGAATAATTCAATATTGGTTTCTATTTTATGTATTATTATTAATAGGTATGATGTGTATTTTCTATTTAAATTTGTTTGTGTCTTTAATCTATATACACAATAATAGTAGTCACTATAGTCGTCAATGTTCAAATTTGAGGGTGATTTGATTATTGGTTTCTGATAGAAAATTGGATCTAGTTTGTACTTATAGCCTATAGGATGTAATAAAATGCTTTGTACTTTTTAAAATAATCTGGCGAACCCAGTTTATGGCAAAATCGATTTTCTTTTATAGTGTAACTAAAAAACTAACAATCGTAGATACTTTAAATTTTCATCAAATGTTTATATGTTCATTTTCCACGCATCACAACACTTTAAAATATTTTGATTCCTTTAAATCTATGTTATTTATATTGTTCATTTATATAGGCATGAGAAATGTTTGGTTTATTTTAGTATTTTTTCAATATTATTGGCAATAAATAATTTTGTGCTCGGTTAAAAACTTAATACTTTAATACGGTTATTCATAAGCTGTTGTTATTGTAAAAAAAAAATTTAGCGAATTCACAATAACTTATCATGGCTGTCTGAAGTTAGTATTTTGAGAAAATTCTTCAAAATCACAAAAATCACAAATTATTTTGAGTAGAAATTCAAACAATATTTTCTTTTTATATTTAGGATTTGATATATTAATACCTTGTAAGTTTTTCTACCTTCAAACAAAAAGTTTAGTGGAAAGTCAAATTAATTTTTTATGAGCGTTTGACGTTGAGATTGGTGTGACCGTTCAAGTTTTTATGACATTGGATATTCAGCATTCACCCGTAAATTAGCTATTTCTCATCAAACAATTTATTGATGGGAAAAAACGAATAACTCGTCATTTTCACCAATTGTTATTTATTTTTATCAATTTTTATTTTTTCTAGTTTTTTCTTATAAATATCTATAAAAATTGTATTTACAAAAGTATAATTGTATTCACATTTTAGTCGAATACGGACTTGGCTGGTAGAGGTGCTAGACATGCTCGCACGAGGACAAGGCTTGGCGAAACATCCCGTGTGTCATGTATAATATGTAAGTTCGAGGGGAAACGTCTCGTAATCGGCATGCAAGTGGATGTGTACACGCCAGTCGTACAGGCATTTTACTGTTCAAGTTTAATACACGTCATGTGCGTATATAGCAATACATCTCTTAAACGGGTTGCTCGTGTCTGTGTCGCTTCTGGACAGAGTCGTCATCGCACGCAGACATCATATTATGCGCCGAGTGGTATGTATAATATACAGGACGGTCCAGATAGGCCGACCAGCGGATAACGCTTCTCGAGATATTAGTGTAGTACAGGTCCTATACCTACAACCTATAGTACAGGTTAGGTTAAGTACCTACTTAATATCTTATCATCATAGAATTCACGTCCAGGCGTAACTTAGTTATAGCGGTTAGAAATTTGTATGGAATATATGATAATGGCGAGATAATACTTTTGCACTTCAACCGTGTTTATAATTAAAAGTAGTATCACCTAAGTCTCTAATATTTGTTGGACATTAAAATAATGTCGGTTTGAAATTAATTTGTACATTGGTGTTTTATAAGAATTCGGATATTCGATAGGACTATTATAATATGCATGACAATACTGACGCGAAGCTCTATAAACTTATGTTCAACCAATAGAATACAACATCACTATTAATTATTCACATATTATTATGGGTTTAGTTACTACTTAGTGAGTACTTACTGACTTTTTTCTATTGAAACTGACTGCTCACTGCTGCATATCGAGTTGAAATAAAACAGTTTCATTCACATTTAAATAAGTTGTCTTTAATTTTTTCAGTTATTCTATTTCCTTAAGTCTATAATAAGACGTACCTATGTACAATAATTAAATCAATATCGAGTATAACGTGTGGCATAAATATATTTTTCATTTAACCCACATTATATAGGTAGTGATTGTGGTTTAATGAATTCCATTTGATCTTCAAATGTTCCCTTCCCTTAACAATTATAACATGCCTAGTTACGCCACTGATACTATAATAAAATATTATATATTATAGGTTTGGTTTTGAAATACTACGCTGTAGGAGTACCACGACAATCCGTGTAAGATTTGTGTGATCTGCGACAAAGGTTGGAATATCATATATATTGTCGTCAACCCGCGGTTCTACAAGTACCCCGCCCTTCCGGGTTCTAATGGTTCTATATATGCAGGAATCTTTCCACAGGTTTAAGATTAATGATCATTATTATTATTCTAGGATACGGCCTTACTCGTCCGTTTGTTCGGTTTGTCGGTGACCGATAATGCGTAATTACTGTCGGCCATCTCGAAAATAAAAATCCGTTTACGAGTCGAAACAAATAACAATACACGAACATTTAATCACGACGTCGCCCTTCGTACTTACATAATATATTATATATTGTCTATATATAATTATAAAATATATATTCATATTATATATGTATTACGTATATAGGTATACAACACACATCTACTATACCTACTCATATTGTAATAATAACTATAATATAAATGATTATATGCAGTTGACCCATCGATACGTAAATAATTAATATCACATACAGTTCAATATTACAGTGTAGATGTATTATATACGTGTCAGACGAGTAAAGAAGCAATATTATTATTACCCACAGGACGCTCTATCGAATTAATGACGTCCGACCATTCAGTATTATATTATTATGATTTATACATTGAACAATATTCATGTTCGAGGTTCATCACCTCTATTCTAATCGAGCCTCCCCAGTATTTTATTGACGTCGTGCACTTACAGTTTATTATTATTATTAATATTACCATTATTCGAATAGGTCCTCCACTAATGACTAATGAGCCAGGCCTGGTCGACGGTCGTCGTTATATTAAACTCGTCATCATATTCACATATACATTTATATTTTATATATAAAGAGACGATATAAGTCTGAGCACAAAATATCATCTTTGTAACTATATATATATAAGCACCGAGAGTAACATATTATACCGGTCTCCGGAGACGCCATCGATTTTCAAATACCCCGTGTAGTATACATATATTTTTTTTCTGAAATTGTGGAATCCAAAATCGTCAAGCCAATTATACCTATATTATCCGAAACTACCCGTCCGTTTTCGGACAAAAACGTAAAAACGCATTGTGTAATAAAATATAACGATACCATGTATATTCAATACAGAGTATACGAAATAATGTACGACCAATATATATTTTATCCTTTGCAAGATGACTGTCGACAAAAAATAATGATAACAATATAACGAAAACACGCTACGGCAGGTGTCCCTGCCATCCATTATATTATACTCGTATTATATACATAATACCTATGTATTATTATATATATTGTACGTATAGCGGGGTAAATAAAATCTCACTGATACATTCCTGGAGCAGCATGAAAGAACCCTTTTATTCAGCATAATAATAATATGTTATGCCATATTTTACTAACCTGTTCAGTATATAAATCTCACGAAGTCTCGTCCAGCAGCAAATTCTCCCTTCGCACTTTTCTACAACTCACACATTACATAATATTGTAGGTACTTTTGCGTTCGTCGCATATTGGAAGCTGAAGGTCTTTAATTTGTGATTATTTCTCTTGTAGTCTTGTCATTAAGGAATATAATATGCATATAATTATATTATCTGCTCTTAAGTAGTTTGTAAACAAATGATTAGTGATTAAGTATATTAAACAACGTATACACATACCAGCCGAGTATTAAAAGTACGCTGAGTAATAGTCGACTAACCTATATAAATATTATAATTTACAATAATATTATGTTATAATTATTATTGATCGTTGGCAATTTTCGTGTGATCGATGATTATGCCGATTCGGTTATAAGCATATTATAATATAAACCTACCCACAGACGAATCGACGATCTATCGTAACATAATATAATATAATATGTAACATTGCTAAAGTGCAATAATACTGCAGTTGCATATTTTATTATACGCGTAGGTACTGTTGTAAAATGCAGTAATAGTAGTCACTGCAGTTTTGAGGCCACGCAGAACGGCTGCAGCAGTCATCGCAGTTTGGTAATAACAATTCGCGGATATTGCGTATTGGTCGACCAACAGGTTTTGTGCTTACACAGCGTACATACAACATTTTATCTGAAGAACAGGTAGGTACTGGTTAGATGAGAATAAATAGATATATAGTGAAAAGAAAAAAGAGAAAAAAAATCATAGGCCAATCATAATAATTTACATTTATTTGTATCATTGTATGCGATGTTGAGGTAAACTACTCGGCCGTAATATTTATAATATGCAAGCCGAAAAGGCGAGACCTCGTGGCCCGAATCGCAAAGACACGCGAGCAATGAGTTTATTGTTGTTATTATTATTTCTATTATTATATTGATGAGTAGAGATCACGCAAGAGCCACCGAATGCGATGAAAACAGCTCCGTTTCGAACCACATAAATGTTATATAATAATATAGTAGTTATAGTATACAGCTATTATATTATTTAAGTTGTACATCGATATGGCAATAAACAATTTATGATGTTTATTGATGTTATATCATAATATCTATTAGGTACTGCGCATGGGTGACAGTATATAAGTCAATTTAGTGCGTGTACAAACTCATATACGAACGTCGTTTCCGAAATGATAGAAATCGAGAACGACAAAATCATTAAGTTAGTATAGCAAAAGGATTTTTACCTTACGTTTTTGAATATGTACATATACTTACGTCGAAATATGAAAAATTATATAATGTTATGAACTACCTAATTTTTTTTTTTTAAATAACAACAACCGGGTTATAAAAAACCTCTAGTGGCGCCTCTGCCACCGCAAACTCTATAGTGGCACATCGGAAAATGGGTCATACAAAAGTATTATGTATTCTTTTTCTTGATTGAGGTCTGTGGCGCATAGGACATTATTGGGATTTAAATAATTTTACAATTGTATTTATAATGATGTGCTAATTATTAGTAGTATATAGGTAAATTAGGTGCTGAGGTACATATTATTATATAGGTTTTAGTTATTTGAAATGTAAAGGAAGAGCGAAAAGAAGAAACGGAAATCAGTTAATTTTAAAGTTTGATTTCGGTTCGCTTGTGGTAAACTTATAGAAATATTGGTACCTATTTAAAATACCAATATGTATAATTTTTTAAGTATGTTTTTCGACCCCAATTCTTAATTCGAATACATATAGTATTGTCGTTATCGGTATAAATTAATAGGTAAATATAGGTTATTTAAAGTATACATAAATGGCAATTTGTTAAAAACGGAACTAAGTTACATTTTGACAAAAATAGTTTTGTTTGTATATTATTCATCCTATTGTGTTAAAAAGTACCTATTTCGTATCATCTTATCTGTGCAAAATTATTATGAAATATTTCATAGTTTGTTAAAAGGTACTATGTACTTATTACCAAAATAGAAATAAAAGAAAACTGTTTTTTGTTTCTTCTGAAAAGTAGTTGAAAATGTACATGGGCCCCTTTTAACAAATTGCCATTCAATATTCATATAGGTTTCGGTATTGGGTAGTTCTGTTAAGAGCAGAACGTCTTTAAAGACGTTAAGATATATGATGTACGATATGGCCATTAGGCGGAGATAATTATAAAAAAATGTTTTTTCAAGTTTTACTATTTTCGTGTTTTTTTAATCGAAGGATACATTTTTTTTATAAAACACTGGAATGAGCGTTTCTTTCATTTCAGATCTATGTTAAAAATTATATAAATATTTAGATTTATTATTAGTTCAAGGAGTACGTACGATATTTAAGTCAATTTATTCTGATTGTAACACTACAGTGTAAACTGTAAGGTATACCTAACACGTTTTTCAACGTTTTTCTGCTATATATTATTTCTTTAATAAAAATGTTCAGGAAGAAGTAATAACCACGAGGTGGGGTTTGCTTTGAATTTCGATTTTAATCCATAGATTGTATACAACAACAAAAATATAAGACTGGACTCTACACACTACACCCTGTACACGTTTACAATTTACATTTACCTACGTGTTATAAAAATTAATTATTGAGATTTTTTTTTCCCATGATAAATTGATACAATATTACATTCCGACAAAACTTAAAACGGAAACTATACGAAACACGCACTATGCAGTAAGTATAGTCCTTGCAGGCCTATGATAGGTTGTATGAATAGTTTTAGTCTCGTACACTTTCATATTCCCCTGCGAGCAGTTTGTAGTACACCTTAGGCCAACATTCTCGCGGCGTAAACAATTATGTCGCGTCGCAGCTATTATAATAATATCTGTAGGTATGATAATTTTCTATACTATACTGTGCCGATTCAACCTGATTTCGTTAAATTTAAATTTTACTCTTGTAGTAAAATTGTTTTTTTTTCTCATTCTAGTCGCGGCTACATTGCCTCGTTGCCCGACATTGGCGTGTGGTTTTGTAGAATGCACATACAATTATATTATAATTTATAATTATGAGGATATTATTGGTTATTTTTTTATACAAATTAATTTGCGCCTTAAAAGACATACTAAATTATCGATGCCACTCCGCAGACACTTTGCAAAACGAAGTATAAAAGGATTACAGAGAATTATTTTTTTATTTTGCAACATCGCAGTAATCGCTTGTGTATTGAAGTCGTAAGCGACACAATTGATTCTATCAATTCTATCATACGTTTTTTAGATAAGTTCAAATAATATGTAGGTAATATACCTGCAGTTACATACCGCAGTTATGGTCCGTCCGGTTTTAGGTGGGCCTTTCTTTCGTAATAAATCTCATACATTGGTACTTAGCCATATTCATATATTCGTCTTGCACAATTATTAGTGTATTGCATTAATTTTAATACACAGACACATACATAGTATAATATACATACATACTACATACACAGGTACAGATATATTATACATTGTTTGTGCATCAAGCATACTATCAGTGCTCACCACCATTTGCAGCCCCTTTAATAATACATTTATACGAATTCTGAGTTTTGGAACTTTTAAATTTACCTAAGGGCCAAAGGTTCAAATACTTAGATTCTTTATACCATTTATAATCAGTTTCCTGTGGCTATACCAACTTATTTTTTTCAAAAGAGCATTACCCTTTGATTGTTTATCAAAGGAAATTTACGAATTAAAGGTGATGAGCGCATGCTTGGCAATTTGTGGATTTCACACTTTTTTATCGAATAGGATACATTTTCATTTTTAAAAAACTAAAAACCAAAAAATATAAATAGACGTCAATGAAAAATCGTATATTTTATTTAACATATTTTTAATAACAGCATTTTCTATATAAGTCATACACGATGATAATAATAATAATAATAATAATAATATTAATCAATAAAATTCTATAATAGAAAATACCATTCTTTGTAAAAGCATAAAAATGGCACGCTATATCCCTACTCGTTACATCAGTCGTCGATTCAATAATAATAATAATAATAATATAATAATAATTTATACTCATGTACAGTATAGGTACGGCCGGCTATTAAATGCTAAATTTTTTTTTCAACCGAGGAGACTTACAATTTATTCTGTATACAGAGCCTCACGAAAATATCGTTTTACAAAGTATAGGCAAATAACGATATTCTCGGGTTTCGCTTTTAAGTTAGAACGTCCGTGGTAAATTTTACGATCAAAGCCTTTTCTTAGTTGATCGTTCTACCACGCCGTTTGAAAGTATAAAATCTCGACATGAT
The DNA here is from genome assembly GCA_949089665.1 of Macrosiphum euphorbiae. NCBI lineage: Eukaryota > Metazoa > Arthropoda > Insecta > Hemiptera > Aphididae > Macrosiphum > Macrosiphum euphorbiae. The sequence continues at coordinate 121,891,259 of CARXXK010000001.1, forward strand.
CGATACACCCGCGGTTCGAGTAAATACCAAGCGAGGCATTAAAATTTTTTAAACGAATAAAATAAGTATTTCCGTGTCCATACTTTACATAATAAGTATTTATGTCATTATTGTGTATACTATTAGCCACAAACAATTATTATTGAATTAAGTAATTATTATCTCTCAACTGGTAAATATATTTGACGTATTAACACGTTGTTAAGACAAAAAAAATATAGTAGTAATAATAAAAAATAAAAAATAAGAAGATTATTGAGCAAAACCGTACTTAAATAAAATATTTATTTTTTAATACGAGTCATAATAATAATATATCTACAAAAGAAAACGTAGTTGTATACTAGCGCAAGAAAAATTATGCATGGGCATTAGCTGTAGCCTGTAATAATAAAACACGTGTCGGACGGACTAAACGTACCTAGCTATTACAAATTTCTTTTTTTTTCTCCTATCCAACACAAATTTCATAATACAGTGCTATGTCATACGTTTTTCATATAAAAAAAAATAATAATAATAATAATTAAGTATATATTTAACGTAAAACTGAAATTATGGTGTCAGGTCGAGTTCATATTTGGTATAATATAATAAGACCTTCTATCAAATAAAACCGTGAAAAAAAAGCCAATACAATAACCCACACATATAAGCGTGTTTATAGTTTTTTATGACACGAGTGGGCTACAAACCAACGAGTGTTTAGTAACGACGAAAATATACGTAAAACAAAATGCCTGTGCGTTCACTCACTATATTATATACATATTATGATATGTATATGTACAATATGATGTATGCTCGTATATTTAAGACGTATTTTCTTTTTATAAATAAAATAATATAGGTAATATCTTACACTAAAATGAATTAAAAATAATTAATAACATATTAAATCCGTTAAAAAAAAGAACTGTTCATTCTGCAGTAGTGGTTGTAATATATGTGCTGTATGTCCGCTCGGCAAATTCTCTCGTCAAAGAAAACTGAAACAAAAAAAAATTAAAATTAAATTAAAAACCATTAATTGTTATTTTCATTAATCGGTATGGCGGTCGGAGACCAATTAGCATGCATTGTTTCGGCGTCGACGGTATTGTTATTTTATTTTTCATGTTTCGTAATGAAATAATTATAATGTGAGAACGTTCCCAAACAATTATCTCCCTTTTTCAGATACTAAAGTGGTATAAGCACAAATAATAAATAAAAAGTTTAACAATTATTATATACTTTAGGTAGGTATCTATATAGAGCTAAACTATAAATTAAAATAATGTATTATAATATATAAACCCGTATACGACGAATATAATGTAAGCTGTCCTCGCCAACGTCGATGTGTATATACAGGGTGATTATAAATTTTGAACAGCTAACATTAATGTCACATAGAAATTTTCTGTTCCCATAATTCATAACGCAATACTAACATTTTTTTTAAATTGTTACCCTAGCCACCTAAGTATAATAATATAGTATTATGCTCGTGTTATTCACACTTCCGTTTGTTGCTGAATCACTAGATTATTAACTCTTGATTTTTAAACGGCAACCTGTTTATTATTATTTTTTCATTGAGCATATTTTATAGTTAATGTGAAAGGATTGATAAGTTCTAAAATGGGAACCCGGCGAAATATGTGGTGCAACATTCCACTCATTTAAACTTGAATGCTTATTGATGAAAAACAATTATATTCGTTCAATGCATTCACTTTATATTTGTTATACTATATACGAAGTGTATTTATAAAAATATTCAGCTCAATTTTTGATTATGACATTTAAATAAGTATTCCATTTAAAAATCAAAAGTTGAAAAGTTACCGTTTTCCGTACCAAAAACAATTATAATAAAACAGAATATAAAGTTATTCTTTCGAATTTTAAAACGCAATGCTTATATATTATACATAATATTATATAGGTGTATGCGTGTAATTGGCTAATGGCGAATTATTCCATGTTTGTATATTTCCATATATTTCTATTGTATTTCATGTCAAGTATATAAAATTCATAACGGTTATGATAAAAAATATTTTTCAGTACATAATTAATAAAATATTATAATACATTTGTAATAATTACAACAAGTTCACACGGAATTTTGTATAATTTTGTTCAACGTGGGTACCTAAGTATTTAAAATTCTGTGGTTTCGGGTTTCATGTTAAAAAAAAATTATATGGGTTTTAATTTTTTCCAAGTTATAGTTTTTGTGTCCAAACAGTGTCGAAAACATTATATTCTCGCCACATGATTTATCTACACAATTTCTGCAGACACGCCTGTTTTTATGGTTCACGTCCCAGCCCAAAAATAAAAAAGGCCCTCCTATTACGCTCTTGTCGATCGTGTAAATAATTGTAAACACATACCTATGTAACTACACGTTTACATTTTAAATACGACAGTGAGTGCTTTGCGAGTATAAACGAAACGAATATAGGACTGAGTGTGGGCGGCGTTGGAGTCGGTTCGTTTGAAATCGAAAATCGCAACACAACACAATATACAGAGGGTATATACTTTACTACAATCATAAAAATAATATCATAATTATTATTATATTGTGTAATTTTTGTATAAACATAATGTTTACAATAAAACGGTCGCGTACAATATGTGCAGAAAATTAAGAATTACGCCTTACACGTATGCAAACGCGTTGCGCAAAACGACCGATTACGTCGATGCGGAATAATAATGCGTGCGGTACACACGACGTATATGATAATAATATAGTAATATACACTGTACATAATATAATAACATGCAAAGGTGCAGAGGGTGACCGACGAAAGTAGGCTAAAATAATACAATATCGTCCTCGCCGTATATATATAATGACAATATAATAGTTATACAGACACACGCGGGCGGGCGAGCGTGCACGCGTTACTTGCAGTAAATGCATAATAAATAATAATAATATAATATGTCATATAGTTCATTGTTTTGCGACGCCCGTCCGCGATTTCGTACCAATATATATAATGATAACATGACAGCGCGTAAAATATAATATATTATTATATTGCGATATATTTTATGTTTTTTGAAATGCCGCCAAAAATCACGCACAATGCAACGAAAAATTAATCTAAAAATGTAAATCCCACATTGGACATCGAAATAATATGAAAATTTGGTGCTGTGACGCAATACAATTTGTATTGCTAAGAAAAAGATTTCTGAGCAAAGTGTCGTCTTAGAGTTCTCCGCAGATGTGTTTAGAAAATCTGTCCTCCACCCTGACGGGGCACCGGCTTTATTTACGATACCGACGAGTGGGGGTCATCACGTCTTGTCGTCGACCCGATTATACTTAAGTCGTTCGACCTCGGTGATTTCGCACACCAGCAACGATACAACTTTACACAAGCATATATTATAAAGCACTTTGCTCGATTATAATTTGCAGCCAGCTTTATACCGAATCGACGTTTGAACCGATAATGCGCGTGTCGCCCAAGTCAGGTTTTTCTATTTTATTTACATATTAATAATATATTACATTATTAAAACAATATTGCGATGGTAATGCTCAAGGAAAGAATAACGTTGCGCAACACTATATAATATAGTGGTGCATATACCGCGGTGACCTTAATCGTTATTGTTTTTACAATAGTCCGAAAACGGGGAAAAGTTTATTTCATTTTTTATTGCGATTCGAGACAATATAATCATCACGCGCTACAGACGTTGAGAAATCAAATCATGTCTGGACCACGAGTGTTGCAGGGAAGTGATATATTGTCGGGTGTCTGTGTGTAGGTTTATTGTATTATAATATAACCAATAATATTGCAGTAAATTGCACAACTCGGTGCCGAAAAGCAAATTTCGAACAAGTAGTTACTTTTAGTATTTATAGAGTTTAAATGAGCGGAGTAGTGGACCAACCTTTTGCGGAGTGTCAGTCCACTTCGCTCATATAAACTTGCAGCCTATTAAAATTGCACTATTTGACTATTATAATATACTCGTTCAAAATTTGATTGCTAATTGTTATAGATATTCAGATTAATTATCTGAAAAATGTCCTACTTGGAAATATGAAATAAAAATAAGTTGTCATTAAAAAATGTTAAAAACCACACACACTATACGAACCGTTGTCTTGCGCTATACGATGGTTTTAAACGAGTCGTCGTTATTATAAATAATTTATTGAGATTTTTTGATTTTGGTTTCTTTAAAGTGTTTGTGTATTCGAACATAACGGCGTTTACCGTTGAACGCGGTCGCTGCGACTCAGCGCGTGCTCCGAGTCCTATACTCAACTATATAATATTATATGGGCATGAATATATATATCATTAAAATATGTGACCAAATAAATTATAATATTATGTGGGTACGGTCGAGACGACTGTTTTTTGACGTTTTCGAAAGAGAACGTGGGAAAGTCGTTTACATAACACGCACCGCATAGGTACCTATATATGTATCGTATATGAATTAGGTATAATATTATAAAAATGACATCAAGTGTGCGTCTTTTTATTATAAATTATAATATAATATTTTATGGGTCTCTATTTTCTGCCGACGATAGGACGTAATGGTCGTAATTATGTTTACATTGACGAGGTGTATACGAGTATATATTATACCACCTATATATCGTTGCCACGAGGATTTATAATATTATGTGTTTTGTATAAATCATCAAAATATTATGATCATAATATTTTGTTGCCACTCCTGCAGATGCAATATAATATAGGCGATATTACATGGCTGCCCTTTTCGCGTTCTATATATTATTATTGTTGGCGTTGCACCAAAAACCACTCGCGTATAATAATTAATATAAAAATGATTAGTAACGATGACGACGACGCCGATTGTGTACAATATGTATATATAATAAAATATTTTAACAAAAACAAGTATAGATATAGATATATGTATTTCGTAAAATATTCGCGACTAAGCCGAAGGACGTCATCCTCGCGGTCATTTCGGCCGGTATATAAACAATAACGACTACCAATATATAATACCGTAAAAATTACCGTTCGTTGTCTAAAAATGCATATATATATATATTCTTATATCAATAATACGCGCATGGCGCATTAATTAGAACGCGTACTCGGGAATCGAGTCGACAGCGACGTGCGTAAAGTAAATGCGCATCATTTTTTTTAAACGAAACGCCTATATTTAGACAATACTAATTATACAGGTACCTCGCAGAAATAATGAAGAATTTTTCGATCGAAGACTGTAAAATCAAAGTTAAAAACGTCTATACACGAGCAATATACGACGTATACATGCCACTTATATGGATGCAACCATATTATAGACATGACATATCGTCGCGAACCGCCGCCGATAGGTTTATATAACTATATAACTTACTGCACAGAGATTATAAAAATTCGTACACACGCATAAGTGGTGCACTGCAGATGCAGTGACGACTGATGATGATAATAATATTATTACAAATTCGAATTTTCACTACCTATAGAAAGCAGAGTGTCAGCTACCAGACAACAGTAATATTATTATACCATAGTTATTTCCTCGGAACTGAAATAGGTACCAAAGTACAATTTCATACCGTTGAACAAAAATGTAGCGGTGGGAAGCAGTGTATTCGTGAGGATATCGTTGAAAAATTAAAAAACCCTAGTAAGGTTTTGGACACTCAGGTGTGGACCCAGGGGGGTCAGCCGACCCACAGTTTTTTTCCCAGTTAAATGTGGCCCCTCGAAATGGCAAACTATATAAACAATTTTTTTTATTTGAAAAAATTATGTACAGTGGCGGATTTAGAGGAGGGGTACGTGCGCCCCTGTCAATTTTCTGTCAAAAATTTGTTATGTAACTACGAGTATCATATAAATGAAAAATTAAGTTCATAAGAATAATACTACCAACTATTAATTATTATTTATTATAATCATTATTGTTTAAAAATGATAGTTTTATGTATTATTAATTAAAATTAAAATTATACAATTTATATGTGCCATCAAAATATCGAAGATTTGCTATTATGATGTAGAGGTTTATACAGCCTTGAAGACTGAGTATTGAAGCAAAATAGCGAGTACGAAATCGTGTTTATAATTATCAACTTATAATGTATACCTAAATTCGAAAAACACAAGTATAAAAATATGTTAGATATATTATATAAGATTTTATGAAGTTGACATAGATGAAATTGATATAGAAGTGGAATACCGTTCATTATATCTAGTTTACCAACAAGTGTATGACAAAACTATTGAAACTGGAGTAACTGGAATTTTAAAATTAAATGAAGTATTGAAGTTCATGATATCACGACGAGACATGGTTTCTTCGTATCCAAATTTATATGCTTAGGGCCGATTTCACCAACACAGCTAATCACGGTTAAAGTTAACCGGAGTTTTAATCAGCCGAATTTGGCCGGTTAAATATCTGTTGTCAGCCGATTAAGCGTTAACCGTGATTAACTGTGTTGGTGAAATCGGCTCTTACTATACAATTTTTTATACGCTTCCAGTCAGCAGTGCAACTGTAGAAAGAAGTTTTAGCCGTCTAAAACTTTTCAAAACATGCCTTCATTCAACTGAAGACCGGCTATCAAATTTGGCCATATTGGGCATAAAAGGCAACATAGCTTGAACCATTAATTTTGATAACGTAATAAGTACATTTGCACTAATGAAAAAGCGCAGAAAATTATTGTAATGTTCTAGTTATTTACTATTATTTTCATGTAAGTATTATAAAATATAAATTTTATAAATGTATTATTTTTGGCTTTTGTATTTTATTAGAATTTAGAACCACCTTCTAGATCTCTTGTGAAAATGAAAACTAAAATAAAATAAATATACTGCAAATATACGTATACAAATAAAATAATAAATATGTATAATCCCTTCTAATGATTTAAATATGTCAGATAAATTTTTTATTGAATATAAATTTTAATGCAACAAATAAAAGTAACAATTAATTAAATATAGCTTTAAGATTAAAGCTTGTAAGTAAATTTTACATTTTACTTAAAAATATGTTATGACTCATTTAATATAGTTATATTGAATGTTGGTTTCAAAATGTGATGTAAATAACTAATAAGGTAAATCTCGAGCGCAATGGGCGACTTTGTAATACCTAGTTGGTTGAAGTTTCTACACAGTTGCCTCCCGTAAGTAAGGCAGACCCACAGTTCTAAAATCCTGGGTACGCCACTGTGGACACTCTTCAGATTTCGTGTTAAGCTGGTTAGGTGCGAACGATAACGGTTTCCCTGTGTAATACGTATTACGTACACCATCGCCTATGTGTGCAGGGTGTATAATATCAAATATTATAATATTATATATTACCAATAAAACAAATCGAATGCCGGCGCTTACGATAGTAATATTATATCGTCAACGCCGACGGATACCGGTCGCATGATTAATTTTCTTCTCGTTGAACAATATTTTCACGGGCCAGGAGGAATGTCACGTTTAATGCGATAATATTATGCGCAACATACCTATACAACATACCTCTACGTATAATATATGATTGTTGTAAATCATCTACGCCGACAATCACCGAGACTTAAAATATCATATAGGTATTATACCGTATAAAATATTATAATATATTATTGCATATCAGGTGTGCACAAGTAGGTGCCGTCTGATCGTATGTCGCGATTTGATATTGAAATCGACTAGAGATTGTACTCGAGGCGGACTGTACAACGGTGATTTTCACACGAACGATCTCGCGATTATTGCCATGATATGTATGTAAATATTATGCTACACGGCGGCGTCCGTTTGACCGGTCGGTGGGGGCGGAGGGGAGAGGAGGTATCCAATAACCCAATACAGTTTATACCACGTGCCAATATAAGCTTAGGTATTATTTATTGCTCACTTCTGTTTTGCACTTGCCGGCAGTAATCATATTATTATCTTCACGAAAAAGCGCTCGACTGATTGTCGATTGCTCAGTACTATACGTCTATACCCGAACCAGGATTAAGATAATTTTGGGCCAGTGGCTAAATAGTAATAAGTAATAATATATCCATTATCCATATATTATATAGGAAACGTGCTACCCACCAAGGGTCCACTATAATTGTTCGATATCCGTTGTGGGCCCGGGGAAATGCCCCACCCCTTCCACCCCTTAATCCGTGGGCTTGGTACTACCTATCGTGTTACGTAAAAGTCTAATAATAATATTTTTTTTACTGATGGAAATAATTCCAATTACAAAAATTAAAAAACATAGCTGATCAATATGTATACGTAGCAGATAAGTTAAATTGACACCTATCTAAATAAACATCCAAGAATTATATAATTATTAAACACCTTTACAGAATTAAAAATATATAAAACAATAGTGAGTTGAAAAAATAATAATATATATGTATAATATGGATATATATTACACAAGCATGTCTTCGTATTAAGATGGAAATATTTTTGCGCGCCTCGTCACTTGATTTATTTTTACGTTTATAGGTTTGAAATTTGGGGGAGGTCGTTTTGGAGTGCACTATCCATTTACATATGTATAGGTATACATGTACAATATATTTCAACTATATAATATCGGACGGGGTGTCGACGTATATCGAATGGTTACGGAATTTCAGAGCAAATTATGTCCTAACCTACATTATAATGATGACGCGCGCCTGTTTCGTCCGACATACTCTCATCTTTTATATCAAACAGTTTATTCACGGTTTTCCTCTCTACTGTCACGTGAGATTTCCTATATATTCACGACTACGATCGAATTCCCCTCTTCCGCCTCGGCACCTTAATAGACAGCTATATGTCACACCGGCAATACGTCAATTCAATCGACGTGCAACATTTTAAATACTATATTATTATATTAATAACGTATAATAAATATTAGATATACATATCTATATCCTATGATACTGTGAGACGAGGATAACCGGCGTATTGGCAATCGGAAAATAGTCACTGTAAAAATTACTAGAATAATTAATGAATAAGTAACTAGTGTATAGTAATATTGAGATAGGCAAAAAAATTCCTTAGTTTTTGACACAAACATGTAAAATTACCTATATAAAAGAGATCTTTTTTAATTTGTACCTACTAGTATGTACCTACTGTATTTAACTATTTAAGTCTGAATATTTGTAAAATTACACATTATGCATGTGCATTTTTTTTAGCGTTTTAATTTTAGTAAATTAATAATTATTTATAGAAATTATTTTTTCAGTGACTTTTTTTCGGCATTCATACGTGTTATATAGGTAGTAGAAATAAAGTACCTCGATCTGCGTACAGCGTACGAATATTATTGTATTTAATTGCATTATTGCAGACTGCAGTAAAACGAAACGACATTAATGTAATGTTCAAAAAAAGACGCTGATTTGGCAGGTACCTATGAAATAAGTACAGGGTTATTCCTAGATCACCTGATCCTACCCCATGTAACTACTTATTTTGGAAATATGTTTAACATGCTGTATTACTGTGTGTATTTACTACCATTACTAATTACTATAACGCAATAATATGGAGGAGATGAAAAATCGCTGGAGTCAACTACGCAATTGGATGTGCTGGAGCAACTATATAATATGGTAAACTTGACTTTATAAAGTCAAGTTCATCACTAACCATCTATAGATCAGATGTTGTTCGTGGAACCAAGCCAGTCATAAATGAATAATGACCATATTATTTAATAAGACTCGCCATAAGGCATAGTAATGTCTAATATTATATTATTTTGTTTAATGTGTCAATTATCACTCCAAAGTGGTCTTATTAATACTTAAAATATATAACCATTTAAAACCGGGTGAATCATTTTAAATACCTAACCAACAGTATATTTACGTTCGGTATATAGTATTATGTATTTGCGTGTTTTTGTACTTATACTTATGTATATATTACCTATTTTAGTTTATAACAATAATAATAATAGCGTAGGTCGTTAACTCGCACGCGTGCGGTCAATGGTGTTTGTTTGACGACTATTTTTTCTTCATTTCACGGCGAAGGTTTTCTTACAGTTCAAACGTTTCAAATACAAATAGCTGGACGACCGGACGTAGCATGGTCTGTATATGTATATAAGGCTTATGGTAGAATATTATATTGTATTATATTATACATCCGGATTTAGGCCGGATTCATGAGCATTTACACGATACGAATGATTAATGAATTTACACTCCCGTCGACTTACACGCGCGTGAAAATTAGCACCGGCTATACAAAATAATACCAATACGTAATTATTTTTGAATCGTCGCCGCGGTCGATTTGTATTTTGTATATTATCGAAAATCATATTGTGTTCTTAATCGTGACCCCGCGAGACGTCATCGGAAGCAGTGCTGCAGGATAAATCGCAACAGCGGTAGGTATCTTATATTATCCTTTCATCTCCGTCGTTTATATATATATACTATAATAATATATTACACACAACACATACGCAGGACGTGTCCGTGAATCGTAATTATGCAGTTTTATTATTATTATATATGTGCGATAATGCGCGCAATATTTTCTAGGGCGGACATCCGTCCGGTATCGATAACGTATCCTCGTCGGACGTCTCACAGTGCACTCATCGGCGTACAATTTATTTATTCATGAATCAGGAAACCAAATTTTGATCGCCAACAGAAATACCGCGGCAGAATATAACTTTGCAACGTAGTTTTTAATAGTTTCGAAAATAAGTTAATGGACTCTAAACAATTAAGTACGTCGTAAAAATATTTGTTGGTTTTTTTAAGTATTAAAAATTGGAAATCACGATGCGATCTTGTCATAATATTATGCAATAAAAAACGTATTTGCGCATAACAAAACGTAAAAGGAAAATATAATCTAGTCAGTACATCTACGCACCATCCTATATATATACAGCTATAGCTATAGCCTATAGCTGTATACTATTTGCAATACTACTGTGCGCCTAATGGGTCACTGGTCGGCACAATTCCGTCCTCGGGACAGTGTCACCGGCAATCGTCCGTAAAGTAATGTACATACATATATATGGTAAATATATTGTGCTATTATCGTAATGGCTTGTTAAAACGTATCACTCTCTCTCTGTCTCACTCTGTCTATATATATATGTATAAACCGACTTGCACCCTGATTTCGTACTTTTATGATATAGCCCGGTGCGGTTTCCCGGTGCGGACCGTCGCGCGAGTAGGTCACCGAAAGAAAATCGTCTTGGAGTTTCCCAGTCGACCGCGTCGCGCATTCCACCATTTTCCATAAGGAGACAATAAAATATAATAACATCGGGTATTATATTATAGTGAACGCATTATCTGTGGCAGTGGCGGCGATCGTTTCCGCTGTCATGTCGACGTCGTCGGTACAGCGATCCCGCACCGGTGCGGTGTGTAACGGTACATATACGTCGTATACCTATTTAGGTATAGGTAGCTCCTACTTAGCGCCGCGCTATATATAGGTAGGTACACCGCGCTCGACGTGACCCGATACTGTCGTAGTGTCGTAAATACAATATAATATTACTTATTGGTATACATCCGGCGCGTATACAGACTACAGAGTGATTCACCAAGCATGCGTTCCTCACCCTCGTTTTTTCTTTAATATAGATTTTAATTCAAATTATGATATTTCGAACTTAAGGACTGGGTTTTCAAATATATTTATTCAGATTTTTTATATCTATTTGTCTAGACTTTTTTGAAAACATTGATTTCTTCTAAATGCAATTCGATCGAGTATGATTTATATTATAAATTTGTGTACGAAGTATAATATAGATCCATGATAATAGATTTGGAAGATATAATATGGGGGCAATGCATAGACATTAAACAAATTGACGGAACATCCGGAAATGGCACTGGTGGGTGGTGTGCAGGTCTCTTGAAAGAGAGTTTGCAATTATATATTATACAGATATAATAACAACTTTAATTGTAAAATCAAAAAATGCTACTGCGCATGTGCACTGTGCAGTATAAATTATACACCAAGATCAGTGTACTCATGTCAGAACACGCTAGAACTACAGTCATGCTCTGTCTAGTAGTATGCAATATGTCTATGGGGCGATTAGAACATATTAGCAATTACGAATTACCTAACATTAATCTATAAACATTTTATAATTTGCATATTGTCCAAGGAGATTTTAGGAGCATAAATACAAGATCCAATATTTACCAGCTATTATACATTATTATTTTAAAACTATTTTTGAAGAGTATTATCGTTATTATATACAAATATTAATAAAGCAGACATTATACCTACTCATTTGAATTTTGATTTAAATAAATAGATATTTTAACAAAAACCAAGAGCTTAATAATTTACACTATTAAAAAGTGTTTTTATTCTCATAAAAAAGTATGTTTGTACTGCCACAAGTCACAAGACACTCCGTAAATGGTATAAAAATATCAAATATGGTACTTAAGTATACAAGAATTCCAAAAACTGGAATTTAAATAAATCCATTATAAAATAAAGAAGAGGATGAGCATGATTGATTAATCACTTCGTATACCTATATGTATATTGAATTACGCAATTAAAATGTTAACTTGACAAATTTTCAAATGTATAAGACCCATCATGTATACGGTATGGTATACCCATCATATTATTATATAATTATAAAGACTGATCAGATGTTCCGGATAATCACGCATTGCGATTTGCGTATTTACAGCGCATAATTTAAGAATTGCCATTTTTCAAGCGCGACTCTTCGTATAATAATAATAGTTTTACTCGTCTTTTGTTTTCCAGCAATTTTCTCCACGCGCGCACACAGGCCGTGCCCAATAATAAATAATACCACCTATGTGTTATTATACCATGGTCGTTGTCACAGTTCCGCCGTTGACCAAGAAATACGACCTGCACGTCAGTGTCGTGCCTATACAGGGTTATTATTTTATCGCGTACCAGACTTTTAGTGTGAAGGTACTTTCATAAATACACGACATATTTCAATTTAAGTACAAACACCGACGAGTGATAACCTCTATGGGTATGGAAATTTAAAATAGTACGCTTTTAGAAAAATCTGTTATGCATTCCTCGCATTTCGTATTGCAGTATATCGCTTGGCGGCGTATACGATAAAAAATCACTCTGTATACATTGCGCTTGGATATTATAGTTGGGTAGGTTTAAATGTATACATAATATATTAAATTTAAGTAGTGTATAGTTTTCCACTCGAATAATCGCCGCGCCCATTGTTCAGACATTTCACATTACATATTTACATGTACCTATGTAATACATCGATTATTGACATGTTCGGGTTCGCGGCCGTGATTAACTCGCGTACGTGCTTATTATTTGTGCACGAGAAAATTGTTTTTCAAAAACATATATGTATGTAAGTAATAAAAAAACTGTAAACTCAGCACGATATAATAATATACATCTGTGGTTGTCTTTTACACGCGCTGAACGAAATTGGTGCTCGTAGTATTTCCGGAAGGGATTACTATATAATAAGTATATCAAAATAGGTTATAATAGGCCCTCCCCCCCCCATACACACACAATTTTTCACATTTTTCCCCACCTGTATTTAGTATATTGTGGAATTTGTACGAAACGTTTGGGATTGCAAAAGGAAAAACTATGTTTTGCACAAGAATATTTCAGTAGGTACGTTCTCGACAACACGCGGTGTATTATGGTCGAAATGACTGTGCAGCATACATTTACACGTCGTATTCTTATGATTTATGCAAGTTGAATCGCATATTCGATGCAGATCGCGTATTTCGCTCGTTCTGGTTTTTGTCCCGATATTAAACACGAGTCATTTTCTCTCGGTTTCGACGCGCGGGCCACAGCTGCTCGGTGTGTCCTCGTGGACGACTCCATTTACGGCTGTCGCTGTTATATACAGTTAGATAATAATATATTATATTATGTACATATACCACGACACCTGACGTCGATCGTTGTAACAAAAATCATTACAGACGCGGTGACGGCGGTAATTCTCGCGGGGTACGATCGTGGACAAGAAAATTATAGCCGTCATGCACCCTAGTTTTGATGACCGGTCGATTTTGAAATTATAAATCTTCGAAAATCGCACAGTCCTGCTCGTCACGTCGTAGTAATATAATACGCATAACGTCGCTCGCACGAGTATTACGGCGTACAAAATAGCGCGCGCATAACGTCATGCAGTAATTATTAGATATACATGCATAGCCGCGGGTAAAGACTAATGACTATTTGCAACTAATTAGCAGCTGAAAATGTCGTGTCATTCGTTCTGTATAGTATAATATGTAATTATATTATGCGTCTATGCGTATACGAAATAACGTATAAAAAAACCACAAACAACTATAAAAAACAACAAAGTTTTTGGTTTAGGTTATAGGTTAGGTTTGGTAAACATTTTTTTTTCTAGTGACTTCAACAAATTTAGCGAATAATATATTATATACATATAATACTAATAACGTAACGTGACAGCAGAATACACGTTTTGGTTTTTTTGCTTGCCGTTTAAACACAAATCGTTTATTAAGCCTAAACGTCGTCATATAGAAGTCAAAAATAAATACGTCAGCGTCGTTACTAACGAATAACGACTGGAATCCTCAAAAAAGGCGAAATTAATAAAATCCACAGCCCGATGAGGTCCGTTTGCGGACGGTCCATGTTCTCAAAGTCTCGAGGAAAGAGAGAGTGTACACCCGCGGAGTTCACATTGTTTCTCTTTCACCCTCCCCCTTATAGCTCTTTGATTAGAAATCAATATATTATATTATATATATTATATATTATATATATATACATCATATTGATGTGCGTATAATGTACCATCATCCGGGGAACTAATCATTCATTGTTTTCAAAACGTGTTAAAACAAATGGGTCGTCGCCGTAATACGCGTTGAAGTACGGCAGCGGCGTCCGCCATAAAAAAAAACCGCATCGACTGCGTGCGTATAATATATAGAAAGCAGTGGGCAAATGAGACACCTCATCGCGGGAAATGCGAGAGAAAGAGACGGATGTCACAGAGCTCGTCGAGCGTTTCGCGGATTTACCTTAAAAGGTATGTATTATTATATGCGTATATAATAGGTACTGAGGATCGTTGTAGATTAAATGTATTTATTATTAAGGTACACTGTGGAGCGACTTTTGATATCGGAATTCGCGAGTCGATGAAATTGATGGCGGGCCCGAGAAGACGTACGTTCGGATCGTAACAAGATGTACCCATACATCGTAACCTATATATACATATATGATATATATAATATATTATATTGTATTCGATTTCACTGACATACCTAAACATATACGCAGGTGCAATAGCAATAATAATATAAACATGTGACGTATCTATATAGGTACTACTGTGCAGCACCGGTGGACAATATATCGTTTGTTGTGTATAATATGTATCGTATCTGTTTCATATTATATATTTTGACTCGTACCTATATATAGGCACATATTGTGACACAATTTTACGTTTTAATTTCGCATCGCGTATGATACGATTATATATAATATAATACAATTATGACGCATAATAATATGTGAAGAATATATTTTTGAAATGCGATACATACGCGTTTTTCACTGCGCGTAGTGTGTACGGTGAATGCAGTGCATTCGTTGTTATTGTTGTTATTGTTCGGTTAAAAATTGTAAAGGTACCTTCGAACACACGCCAGCTATAGTCTTGAAAATATTCAAATCGTGAACAGACGTTCGTTAAGCAGAAATTAGCGGTTTAATATAATAATATTTTTGTAATGGGTGTTTTACGAACATTCCTTGCGTCAGCTGTGCATTGTGGTCAAGGACGATCCACGACCTCACCCGGCAACTTTTTGTACGTATCCGCATTGCCGATTAAATATAATAATATAATATTGTACTCACATACAATGCGCGACCGCTCAACGTAAACAAATTTGTAAGCTCGCGATTTCGAAAAAAGTATAGGTACACTGCAATAGATTAACATGACAATACAGCTCATTTTGTCGTAAATACTAAGGTTTTAAATTTGTATATATACGTACTCGTCTCTGCGCAGGGGTTTTCGAAAGTCAAACTTGGTTCTCTTGGAAAAGAAATTGAAAACATTTTTCATCTCGGGCCTCCTCATCGTTATATATACTCTGCCGTGCTAAGCGAAAACAGGATAACTCCATTTTTCGTAAAAATGAGATTTTTGTTACTATAGGTAAAATTAGTGGTTTTACGCCGATTTTTGATGTAAAAATAGCGTATTTCCTATTAAAACCCATCTTAAAATGAAATTTAAAATAAGCAAATATGCGGTAAGTCCAGTATATTTGATGTTTTCTAAACGAAAACACGGTAAATCCAAATACTAAGCAAAAACTCGGTATATCACATGAAAAAGAATGGAGTTACCGTGTTTTGGCTTACGTTACAAAAAAAGGGTATGTACATGACACAACATTTAGTCACATTTTATAAATTAAAAACAATGATTATTTGCTATATTATTTTGTAATTTACTAAACTGATATTGTTAAGAATATAATTATGGTCTCGACATCACTGTACCTATTTATCCTTATCATTCATTTATTATCATGATAATACGATCTACGAAAATACGATTTTCAACCAGGCCATAGCTTTATGTCTGCGGATTCATTCCACCATCAGATTGAACTTTCCATGAAACATATGGGTAAAATATATGACTTTTGTGATTATGAAAAATCAATAAAGAATTCAAATAAAGGCCATGTAGATGTTAAAGTATTAGATGGCAAAGATTTTTATGATTGGAAGTCAGAATGCTCTTTGTAGTTTGTATAAACTAAACAAACAAATTAATCGCCCAATGTTGAATAGTATAGTTCATATAAGGGCCGAAAGAGGACTGAAATACTTATTATTCAAATGTACATATGATGAGTATACTCCGTACCAAATGCTTGACTTCTTAAAACTATCATTCATTAAAAAAGATATTGAAAAACCTCAACAAAAAAATGAATTAAGGGATATTCATCCGGAAAAAAAACAAAGTATTATAAAAACACTAGTCCCGCTCATGCCAAAGAGTAGACAACAATTTTGGTTTGATATTCCTACATCAGATACAGTTAATGATTTATATGAAGAACCTGAAAATTAGAAACTGCAAAAGTAATGTGATATATAATATTGTGATAGGAACCAATATTGTTAACATAAATTTAAATTTTGTTTCATTTTATTTTTAACAGTAAAGTTTATACTAAAAAAATATTTATTTTGTTGTTTAAGATTTCATTTATTTTAATTGTTTTTGGTGATGACCACCTAAAAGGTATTGTTTTATTTTGTTTTTTAAATATTTAATATACTAAAATAAAAGTCTAATTATTTTGTAATAATTTTTATAATGAAAAAAATTAAAATTATTTGTTTGATAAAATTGGAGTTACACATTTTTTTACATACAAACAATGTTGTATGATCATAGACTTAAATATGGTATATCCAAAAAAGTCTAAGTAATAACCCGGTAAGTCCATTATTATGGAGTTATCAATTTTTCGCTTAGTTAGTCCGATATTGATTTTACAATAAGTCCATTTTCTCCTTAAAAAATTCAATAAAGTTAAAATAAAAAGTGTTCAACCAATACTAGATGTAAAATTAGATATATCTGCACAAGGTTTGACCAATTTTTTGAATAAACACTCTTTCTAGGCTTGATTTACTGTTGAAAACGTTATTTGGTGTTTCTCAATAATCATGTTAACTGAAGTTATCCTGTTTTCGCTTATCGCGGCAGTAACTATACACGCATGACCTGGCTAAACAGGGTCATCAAGATGTCCCGTCACAGAACTGCATGCGTGCATATTATACTTATGTAATGTGAAATTCAGAATCTATAGTCTGTCTAGTCGTATATTAGTATATTATTATAATAAATAAACCTAAAGTGAGCCTATACTCATTTATACTATATTACAGGCTCTCCATAAGCTGCTACGGTTACAGTGTATTGTTGTATATAGGCACTCATTATTTCAAAAACTACCTATCAACATAAATGAAAAACAAATGTCGATAGTTAGTCGCTCAACGCAGTGACCCTACCTAATCTGCCACCTCGGCTCCTAAACATAAATAGGAAATTAAATCGAAAAAAAAACGATAGAGTCCAAACGTACCTACAAATAATTAATTGTTTTCCAGCATGGATAATAGCAGGTTATAGATTGATAAAAATATTCGCCGATATAGCGACTCTTTATCCCGGTACATCGCAATAGAATGAATTGATGCCCATTCTCTAATAATCCACGACCGCCCGTCGATGTATTATAAATTATTTTATTATATTAAAATAAAATATTTACGTATACACATTACTTTAATTATTATAATAATATAGTGTATTTTTATAAATTGTAATCAATAATTATTATATTTTATTCGTCGCGAGTTGTGTGTCGGAATGTCGGCCGAGCGGACGACCTGCTGAGGACTGCAGTGCGCGTGGAGAGGGCGTTTACCGCTCAGGAGGATCACTGGACTCGGATATTTACGACGACGACTCGCGTAGTAAATGGTTGCGTACGCGACGGGACTGGCGATACCTCGGAATACAACTATAATGATATAGGTACTAAAAGTTCACTACAATCAAAACAACTCAGTTACGATTTCAGCCGCAGTTGTATCTGTTATCTGTAGCTAAGTCCGATATTTGATTTCATATTATATTTTAGTGAAAAAAGCGTATTTTATATAAAAATGTTTTATTTCGTGCGTATAATATATTCTGTATAAACAGTATACCTAGGTAATATCGATGAACTATTGTTTCCTATTAACTTTCTAGAACGGTACAACATTTAATATTGAAATTTACCGTCAGAGGTAAATAATTCCAATAGAACTACGTATGAGGAAAATATTAACTTGAGTGTCAAAATATAAACTTTTATTTTTTATAAACATAAAGTACCTACAGCGTGGCGTTTACTATATTGAATATAATGAAAAGTATTCAAATTTGAGGATTTGAACATTAAATGTAACTAATTACATGTAATATAAACAAATGTATAGCGTAGGTAGTGATAAAAAATGATAAAGAAGTAAAATATATATATTATATGTAGGAGTGTAGAAATCTATAATATATATGCTGTGCTCATAATTGTGGCAAGGATTAATAAATAACACAGAGAAAACCTCCGAAGCGCTCCTTAAATTTTTTATACAATTTATTTTGGTTCTAGTAAGATTTTATACATCTTTTATAGTTTTATTACTGTATTTTAAACTTAAATCAATTAAATCCTTTAACTAATGCAGTATACACAGAGGTATTGTATGAGGCGTACATGGACGGTCATCGTGCGCGACTTCCCTGAGGAATGTCTCGCAAGTAAATTTAGATTTTTTTAATGGAATATTTATCTGTTGCCGGTTAAATGTGATGGGAAAAAATTGAAATGGCATCAGAACATACAAATATGAGATACTATACTAAAGTGTGAAAATTAATATTTTGATTCCCAAAACCATTTACCTATACATTGTAAAGTATTGTGTATAGTTATAAAGGTAATATAGTATAGTACTGTTGGATTTACAGTGCGAGATTAAAAACTATTTGCGGTGAATAAAAACGTATGGTGTGTGATCGGAAGAAATGTTTATTACATATTATATATATATTATATAACCTATGGCGATGTTTTATTTTTTTTGTACTATGTTTCCCGTCATTTGCACGTACACTACAATTATCATTCGTTTAGCAGTCAAGATAATTTGTTTTTCATTTGTGATTTTTTCCCTCGAAGATTCCACGACTATAATATAGGTACGTAATTTTTATTAAAACAAATAGTAATTTTTGCGTTTAGTCGGTCGGCGTCAATTTTCATTCATTAAATGTATTCTGTCAAATGTGCATTGTTAAAAATGTCAATGTCACTCAAGCAGACCGAATAGAAACACATAAGTGAAGAATCTAAGAACAGCTGACGGTCATATAGTTGTATGTTATTTATCAATTATTTGACTTCGTAGGAGAAATAAATGGTGCGTTGATAGACGGTTAATGGACGTATACACTGTCCAAATTACAGACATTTCAACATTTCATAACCAAAGTCAAAATTTAATTCGTAATTCGCCAGTTTGGAATAGGTTCATCCAATTGACGGAGGCAAAATCCAAGACGGAAGACAGTTAAGGTAGACCTAACAATAGCGTTGAAAACAATAATTATTTAATAACTTTTAGGCAATCTTTTTATAAATATCCAAAAACTCTCAGATTGATACACACCGACTTCTGGTATATTATATAATAAATAATATCTAAACTATATAGATATATAGAATCTATGGATTCTTATATAATTTTATAAATGCAAATATCTTAGGTTTTCAATAATTTTGGTGTATTTCATGACAGGTATTATGCATTTTAAATCATCGTTTTAAATAATAATTTATATTGTATTATGATAGTATTATAGAACCATTGACAGTTTGTAATTTATATATTTTACATTATACGTTTTCGGTTGTACTGAGGTGTCGTATAATAAAATTACTCCTAGTGTTTTCTATTAGGAATTTATTTATCTTATTGTTAAGTTTACTTAGAGCAATACAGCGTACTCACGCAGTACGATATATTATAATAGTTTAAACCAAATTTTTTTCTAGAGCATAAAATTCGAGGTTCAATCTATAACAGTATATTTAACAATATTTTATCCGCTTTAATCTTTAAATCTTTAAACCTATGTGAACATTGCACGTCAGTTTATTATTTAAAATCATATTGGCATTCGGTTAAACTAAAAATCATTATCGAAAAAAAAACTAAATAAATCGTATACGGAAAAACACATACGCTGGATAAGAAAAAAAAATAAAAACCATACTATGAGTACATTGTTCGAACTAAGAACTAATACGAAACACAATATAATAATAGAAATAATATACCGGTTCTGCATACATATTATAATATATAGATAATCGTGCGATTATGTAATAAAAAATTGTATCGATTTCAACGAAACGCGCATGAAGCGATCCATATGGGCTTACCTATAAGTACCGCAAGTTGGGATAATGTCCGTCTTTGGGTTTTGGTACAGTCAATATACAACAAAATTATATTATAATTCGCACACGAGTATTATAATAGCGAATACGACTATTATTATACCTACGACTTGTATTCTTATATAAATGCCCGAGTACGCCAATAGCCGCCGAGTCCT
Source organism: Macrosiphum euphorbiae (assembly GCA_949089665.1). Classification (NCBI taxonomy): domain Eukaryota; kingdom Metazoa; phylum Arthropoda; class Insecta; order Hemiptera; family Aphididae; genus Macrosiphum; species Macrosiphum euphorbiae. Next base: position 121,912,577 of record CARXXK010000001.1, read on the forward strand.
GTTATAATGTTAGATCATGTCATATACCTAACCTATAGGTACGTGTGAGTGCATTACGAGCCTTCTTTTGGCGTACATCACACACACACATACACACACACACACACACACATAATGCCCATATAAACGGACAAACGCGCGTTAAACCGCAAAATCGTTTGATTATTCGTAATGCACTGTAACGCATCATTTTTTTTATCCTCGTCTCTTTTTTTCTTAAGAACGCATTATAATAACGTTTTGTATTACCTATACGATTATTGCAGGCGCAATCTCCGCGGCGTTCTTATAATAATATATTATGAGATAAGCGCGTCAGTTTTTTAATCCTTAGCCGAGCGTCGGTGTTTTCGGCATCACACACATCGTGCCTATTGTCACAATACAAGTACATTAAAGCTGCTACATAGGTTTATGCGTGGTGTACCTCGTGGTCTGTGATACTGTACACACCTGTGCAGAAACGAGTTAAGTACCCGAGGTAATAGCGATGACATGCCTAATGATGTGATAATAATTTTGATTTTTGTGTTTTTGAAAAGATTGTTTTTATAATGCGTAGTTTGAAGTGTTGATAATACCACATTTTTAAAAGCTAATAACCTTTGTTTCACGATCGTATAAGCCGGTATTACTTTTCAAAACGTTTGGACGTTTGGTGCATCATAAATATTGTATACATTACAAGTTTTGTTTTGTTAATATATGTGATTAAAACTAACATAAATAGGTAGCGAAAAGTGAAACAGTCAGGCGGTAGTACTCCGATAAAGATGTGGTTTTCATTGTACATACTTGAAAATTGTAATATCATCTCGACTTTAATTCTTTTTGCATCAAAACATATTTGTTCCATTCGTGATTATTCCGCTTCCAATAATCATCTCTCACTATTACTTCTGGAGATATACACTATAGGTACTCTGCATTGTAGATTGCTGACTTTTTCTCCAAAGCATCACCCTCCTCCAGATTGGTAATCATGTCGAAACGTCTGTGTTTCTATTTCCGGACTGTGTTAAATATATGTCCCTATTGTATAGTTATTGCTACGAACAATAATATATAATATGTAAACACTGTTCGGTTACTATATTCCAATCTTTAAAAAAAAAAAATCGAAAACCATTATAATACGACAAAAAATTTCGCATTATTAGAACCTTAAAATATATTATAAAATCCATTTTTTTTTTTCAAAAAACACAAAAATCGACTTATACAAGAAGTATAGTGTAGGCGTGTAGCCGGTTAAATGGATCGCTCCGTATACATGTACCGGCCCGACGTATATTATTGTTTACATATTACTATATTATATGCCCATATAGGTACACGTCTTATTATTGTTACTTTTTTTATTTTTATGTTTTCTCGACTCCCGCGGCAACAGCGCTCGTTCACGGTCCACTGATACCCCTGAGCAGTGGCCCCGAGGAATACTGTGGCACACACACACACACACACACACACACACTGTGTCCGACGATACGTCCGTCGTCTGTTTACGCGTGAACCATGTATGCACCACACATAATATACTATCACGCATTGTTTTCTTGCGTCTCTCCGCGAGTCTTGGCTGTTGCAGACCGGGTGGAGGGCACCCCAGAAAAATTTAACAATACACAAAAATGGTGGACACCCATTGTATAGAACGACGTGTGTGCGTGCGTATACACAAACACATACGCCTATATACATAATATATACACATTTATATACCGGGCGGTATACCTACTACATGTATATATATACTATATATAGTGTGGCTATAAATAGTGTCCCAGTTTTTAACACCGACGCGCGCCCGAGTCAAGGTTAGAAAGTAGTAAGTCGAGTACCTATATAATAAACAGGTAGTGTATGGGTATATTATCTATCTGTGCAGTGTACACCGACGAGACACACCTGGTGCTCTGCTGCCCGGGTTAATTCATTCAGAGTTTAGTGTGTTGTACTGGTGCATGTGTTTATGTACAATATAATATTATAAGTTATAACATAATACTGAAGTGGACACAGCTGCAGGAATCCAGGGGTTAAATAGAATTGGTCAAATTCCGTAATAAAAATCACTTATCATCCTACACTGTTCCAATTGGTTCCCATACGTACAAATAGGTAATATTTTGAAGATCTGATTACTGTGATTTTCTACCAAAAATGTGTATAGAATTTTCAACTACTTCAGAACGAACTTCATACTGTTGAAAATCGCTTACCGGGAAACTTGATATTCAGAATTGCATATCATTATATGTATAGATTAACTAACAAGGCAAACGTGTTAATCATATACCTTAGTATTTTGGATACTCCTAAGTCTGGGCAAAATGGGAAGAAATCTGTTGTCGGTTATAACAATTTATCAGCTACATTCGAAAAAGTTAAGTTTAACATACATCAATTATTAAATTTAGAGTTCATATAAAAAGTACTTCACAATATGCTATACCTAATATGTATACACCCGGGAACCAATTCAGTAATGTGGGAACCACCTTCCACATAAAACGTCAAAACTATGATATTTCGCGGTGAACATGGGTCGAGAGGTTTCCGGGAAATTTGTAATTCTCGAGTGTACTGCCGATACAAATCGTGTGGTCAAATTTTAAACCGAAAACAATGGTCTAAAACACATAAAATGGTTTTTTAATTCGCTGCACTCGTAACAATATTATGTATTTATACATGGGCGCATAACCCGTTCACAATAAAAATATCGTAACTGACCGAAATTTGACCAACATGATATTATTATTTTCACTCCATTCTAACGATTCGTAACGATTTTCTTCGTTGTTGTCTCGTCCTTCGGTTTTTTTTTCAATTTTATTTCATTTTTTATATTTATAATTTTCGTCTCGGTGCTCGTACTGGCACCGATTTATACATTGTCTTTCGTTACACGTATACAAACAAAAGAGTTGAGAGTATAATATTATATTATGTATACGACATTACAACGTATATATAATATATAAATATATATATGCATATAAATATATAATGTATTAATGTTATATACATAGGTACGAACACACAATCGCCGGAACTATTAATAATTAATAATGAAGAAAAAAAACATCCCGTTAGATTAATATGGCAATTTTATTTTGCCGAGACGACTTTTTGAACAAATCCGATCCGTGAAATCTAGACTTATTTTCAAAGATATACCTAATAAGGTATATTATTATAAGTCTGCAGCCCTCTATTTTCTAAAAATCAATTTTTAAATATAAATACTCGGCGGTTTTGTTGCCAACACGGCGTAGGTGTATAATATGTGCGATTATATTTGCATTGGTAAATTTGTTTGTTATTTTGTATATGCATTCCAGATAATGACTAATGTATGATGTTATGGAATACCATCTGCGCGTATGTACACAAATAATAATTTATATTTTATAATATTCGTCGCTCGGAAAAAAATTCATCACGTATTTCTTCTTCGGTTTTTATTTTTTTACTACAGTATAATATAATAATATGTACATTGTACCTACGTCCTACACACATCTTCAGCGTAAGAAACAATAGACGGACCGTCAAGGTCAATACGATTTTTTTGTTTCGTAACGGATGATGTTACCCGCTGTAGCGTATAAAAGTCCAAACAACAACAGCATATCGTTATTATATGCACTCGCACAAAAGTATTGTTTGATTAGGTCTCTGCACTATACTCATCACAGTAAATATTAAAATATAATAGCGTAACAGTCGTAACACTTTGGTACATTATAATAGCACGTATGTTATTTATATATGATATGTACTCGATTAACGTCGAACAACTCTTTATTCATTATAAAATATATTCCACTATCTGTAAGTTAAACTGTATACACAATAAGCGAAAGTGATGTGTATAGAACAGGTAATTATGTTATAGACCAGCGTGAAGTATTCATATGATCCATTGATGGACCTTTGAGCAGTATGTTGGTGTATTTATTCAAATAAGTGGTTGCGGCACCATTACCGATTCAGTCGTATTCCACGGGATAGGGATAGTGAAAAGTAAGAACAGATGGTTCAGAGATGAGTTGATATATTTCAGATGGTTGTGAAGGTTGGAGTGGAGTCGCATTTGTAGAAGGTCTTAACTATATATTTGCGTCGAACAACTAATTTGATTAATCATTTCGATTAATTATTATTACGGCATGCAATTATTCGAGCACCTACAGAAATTTTTTGTACATATATATATTATTATATGATATATTTCGTGTCTATTATCTCTATTCGCAACGGTTCGAAGATTACTCGGTCGTCTTCTGCCTCGCTACGATGCCTATATATACGCTCGTGCGCGTTCGATTCTACACGATTGCCCAAATAAGCGCCCTAAGGTCTGAAATAAAAATTCGAATCAGCGCGGGAATCGAGCAGTACACATTACACTCTAAGTGTAGACAAATTAAGGGTCACTCGACGTTCCTCATACCATACCATAGTCCCTTCCCATTATTCCGGAAACCAATCTACGTAGGTACCAATACGCTAAATGGGACAATATAAAACAAGACGCATTATTGATAACCTTAAACAAAACACTCGACACTGACGACACCATCATAGATGATGGTCGCAGCATGCGGTATTGTAAAAGTATTACAATTATACACATAAAAAATAAGTTATAAATAAACAGGTAGGTACTTGTGTCGTTTTTAGTAAGTGAATTTTAATTTGTTTCAAGTTGAATATTTGTATAAAATTATGGTCGTTGAACATAATAAGGACGTATTTAAGTGCGGTAGTTTAAATAAATGCAAGAAAAAAAAGTGTCAACAAAATATCAGTGAGCACTTGATGAGGTCTCCATAGCCCCACCTGGGGATTAAACGTATATATGTAAATAAGCCATAAGGCGTATGACTTTAAGTGTTTCGTAAACTTGTTTTATGGGTCCGAAAACGATGCTTTAGGAATGTACGTAGCGGGTAATAACAACTATTCTAATAAGCAGCGTACCATAATATAGTCAACCAAAAGAACCGGAAGAAGCACGCGGACGATGACATATTATTTCGCACTGGACGTCGTCGACGTCGAATCGGGTGAAACGACGTGGCGCTAACCATGACGTAATTTAGCATATTTTGTACATTGTGTTTTATTATGTAACGTCGACTGGTTTTGTATTTTTCGGGAAAACGATAGTAATATTATGCACACGGTCGCCGCACCGATCGATCGAGTTACGAATAATAATCGACTGCGGTTTTCGGACGGGCGTAACCCGCGAGAGTTCAGATGGTCATCGCGTCATTGCTCCGCGTTATTCGCCTATATAATATTACTGTTTTTTTCCCTCCCAGATTTCGTTCCACGGGTATCGATGTGACGGCGACGACGGCGGAGAAGATGATATTATCACGAATGCACCACTATATAATTATAGGTACTCGAGGATTACTATTACACAGCAACTTGGTCGGGTCTCATCGGGGTTATCAGTCTACAACGACGGACGCAATAATTCGACTGGTAATAGGCAAAATGGGCTAAGCGACATGGTTGTGTACAGCAGCTACGAGATAATCGGGGCAGTTTATGCTTTCGACCGTACAAGTTCTATAGCAGTGGAGGTATTACTATGACCATATTTTAATAAACATATACATATTTAATTTTTGTTCTTCAACACTGCTATAGCAATAACGCATATATCAACAGTGATGCCAAAAATTAGGTGCTCGTTTTTATCTTTTTTTGAAGGTCGATCGACTCTCGTGGTGAAAGCTGTGCTTTTACACGGCGCCCGGCCCCACAGCTATTGTTTTGTTCTTCAATTTCTATCCGATTTCAATACAGACAACACAATATTAAAAAGGTTTCATTCCTTCTCATCACGTTTTTTATTTCAGATATCTATTTAACGAGCTCATATTAAATAAATTACCTAACCGTTCTACCCTACACATGTGCTTAAAATATTTATTAGGTATTTAAAATTTTAAATATTGTTCTAAAAGGAGTGTTCTATTTGATTTGTTTCTTAAACTTTGATAATATTAGCAATGATAAAATTATTAAACTCAGTTTGTTGATTAAATAGTATTCAAGACTCAAGTTCTCATGGAAACAATATATGGAATATATACTGTGTGATCTAATTAACGCAAGAGTGTAAGACACTCTGGTAGGTATTTCAAAAATAATAACGTTTTTGAAATAATGAGTGTTTTACGTTTTGTATAGATCTCGACGTATATCTCATTCCTATAAAACTTTTATATACAAATCAAAATCCAGTTATCTCAGAAGATATGAAAATGTTGATTTTGCTCTCCTGGAAAGTAGTAAAAGTGTAAAATCGCTGTTTAGTCTCTTTTTTCTTTTATTGGTCCATATAACATACTTCGCCGACGATGACGATAAAATAATATAAACGATTGTCAGTGACTCGACGACGTTGGCGGGCGGGTGCACGTAAAGTCGACGTGACCGACGAAAGTACCTACTACAGACGTGGCCTTAATGCCTTATAGCAATTCAACCATAGATCGCTTTACATATTATTATCGGATGTATAAATGCATATAATAATAAACTACAGTGTGTCCCGAAAGTCCCGTATCAGCCTGGGAACAAGTGACACAAATCGATATTCAGTAGAGTCCCTTTGATTCAGACTTGATGGGACCGGACTCTATTCGGATTATTGAAAATCCGGATTCAATGGAATGATGTTTTTTCTAACTTATTAATATATATAAATATTTTTCAAAAAAAAAATAATACCTTATTTATAAAAATGTATTTATTTTGAACATTACAATTGACATTGCCATAAATCATTTTATATACTATTTGTTTATATGTATATATACATAAGTACTATGTACGAAATTTAAATTGTCCGGGCTATAGCGATGACCGGATAAGTGAGAATCTACTGTAATATTTAAATGTGGTTTTTTCCCTATACGGTCGTCTATATTATACATAATATTCTAGGAAAATTTAAATTTAATGGCTTAAATTTATCACGGGTTACTGTCGAAGAAACAGCATTTATATAATATAACATTGCTTATTATATTGATTTTTTGCGGAGATTGTGATTAGGGTGACTAGGGACTTTTGGGACACACCGTACAAGGGTCGTTGTCGTTATGCCGCACTCGTGTCTGAGAATATTGATGTGTAGATGAGACGGTCGTCCTCATTCACCTCATCATCGATTTAAGTATATGCAAAGTCGATATATTGGCGAGGGCCGGAAGAGACTTTGGCTGTGATGGGAATCGCTGAAGGGAGAGACAAGAGCGACACGACGACGACGATGACGCATCCGGGCGGCGGCGGCCTGTGTATATAATATTATATAGGTGTACGGGTTATATTATAGTATAACGTTTCTTCGTGTTGGCCAGGCGTGACTGCGGTGCGTTCGTGAAGATAGTGAGAGAGTGAGAGAGAAAGAAGGAGAAAGGGAGAAAACCGAAATAATAACTCACGAAAAAAATATATAAGACGGAGCAAATCGGTATTGTATTATTTTAATACACGTTCACCTACCTAGGTATATACATAATATTATCGATTATATTACGCAGTTGCTGCGTATATAATATTATTATTATTATTATTATTATTATTATCGACGTCGCGTACATCATAATATGTATAATTCAACACATATTTTTGCAGCGTACACTGACTCTTTGACGAACAAATTCATAGGCGCAACTAGGGGGGTGCTTGGGGGTGCTGAAGCACCCCCAAACTTTACTTTAGCACCCCCAGTTAAAAACAGCAAAAATTGAAAAATCATATGAAAAAAATAGTTTTTTTTAGCTTAACTTAATGTTTTTTTTTATTTCTTCGTTTTTAGCAGAAACACAAATTATTGTTTGTAATGATTATAGGTACTTATATCAAATATTAGAATGTAGAATTCTTCAAATTTTTTTGGAAATTTTCTGTTAGAAATTTATAAAAGTTTTTCCTTTCATAGCTAACATTATAAATGTTGATAGAAGACTCCTCACAATTGGTACTATCTTAAATAAAAAAAAAAGTTTACTGGAAAGTAACATACATTTTTTATGAGCGTTTGAATCTAAAATGTGTACAACATTGAACTTTCAATTTTTATCAGTAAATTAACGAAATTTCATCTACCAATTTTTGATATTATATTGTTCTAGTATAGATACTTGAAATTTTTATCAAATGTTAAAATTAAAATTTTCCTTACATGGTAAAATGTTTAAACAATTTTGACTCTTTTTGAGGTATTTATAACTGAGAAATTTTTCAAAATATATTTTTAACTATTTTTCATTTGGCAATTCATAAAATATTTTCTTTTCACAGTTAAGGCCCAAGATTAAAAATGTTAATAAAAGATTTCACATAAGTTTGTTATTACCTATAAAAAAACGTATACTTAAACTTGAATTTTTTATGAGTGTTCGAACTTATAATTGTCACGATATTCGATATTCAGCGGTAAATCTAATTCTCATTAATCGATTTTTTTTTGGATTTTGTTGTATTTACAAAATGAATAACCGTACTCTTGAAATGTTCACCAAATATTTATATTAGCATTTTCCATACATCGAAAATTCTTTAAACACTTTTGAATTTTTATGAACTTTTTATGAGAAAATTTTTCAAATTGAATTCAAATATAACACATCCACTACAACGACATTCTCAACAACTATTGTACAGAAAAGCGGTACCCATTTGACCACATTTTTTTTTATCCATTTATACATCCAGGTTACTATTTTTATCACCTAAATAATATAATATACCTCATGTATTCATCAGGTATATTACTGTTGATTTACTTAAATATTAGTGTCCTTATGTGTTCATGGTGCATTTAGGAATGGTTAAAGTAATTATAAAATCAAAGTATGACGTATGTTATTTTGGGGTGTGGGGGCGTAGCCCCCGCGGGTTCGTGTTCTCTACATAATTTTAGCACCCCCAGTGTTTGGCCTCTAGTTGCGCCTATGCGAACAATATCATATATAATATACGATTATGGCAGAAGGAGAATACCTAATATACCTAATACCTATAATATATGATAATATTATATATATATTGTATGCGTGACGTATATTTTACTCTTTCTAGCAGCAGTTGCAGCGGTCTCTGCAAATATGGTCGTATTTTTCGATATTTGTGCTTTTATATAATATATGGTCAGCAAACCGTCGCCGTGAGAGATGTTAAAAACATAATAATATTATAATGATGGCGTATACCTACTTATACTGGGTGATTTTTTTATTGAATAACACTCGCATCTTTAAAAAACATTTTTTATTTACGTAATTTTAAGTCGCTACAAAACAACATTTTTCAATAATTATTGTTATTGGAGATAGAAATTGGCAATTTTTAGGTCGGTGGGGGGTGGATCTGTAACGGGCCACTGGAGAAATAACATATAAAAGATACACATTGGGCCCGAAACAGCTTATCACTTTCTATCGCCAATACATTTTTACTTGTTTTTAACGATAACATAAACATTTTTAATTCCTATATAGTAATAATTACATCGTCGAATTCTCGGCAGTGCCACGGACGATCCGTCGATCACCGTGGCGAATCACATTGTTTTCGCATTAAAACGCAACGTAAAAACAAATCGACAAGCTGCGGAAACGAAGGCGGCGATTCTTTTGCCGACGTTACAATTTTTTTCGCGTAAATTCCTCGCTATTGGATGGGTCGCGGGGATAACACAATCATATTGTACGACAGCCACCTGTTGCCGGTTGTTTTGATAATAATCTTACCTTTAGATTTTATAAGAGGTCAATTCACTCAAAATTTAAGCTAACGGAGCTAAAAGTGTTTTGCGTATAATTTGCTATGTTACGCACTAGTAAGACAGAGACAACACATACGGGTATAACGTCCTCTTAACGTTTTTGGAATTTTTCCGATAATTCCAAATCAATACGAATTCCTTTATAAAGTACTTGGTTATATAACTTCTAACAATTGAACAATTTACTATATTGGTTCCAAATTCTCAGAAAAATATTATTCTTAGGAATATGAAATTCAAATTATACCTTCAAAATAGTTAATACCTACTAATATTTTTTTCCAATTTTTTTTTGTAACGATTTCAAAGAATGTAAAATACATATTTCAAAAAAACATTAATTCCTTACGACGCATGAATGTTTACTATTTATTATTAATTGACCAGTCGCTGTGGGGTGTATACTGCAGTGTACTGTGTACAATATACATTATACATACAGCGATGCCCGTGTTTGCGGTACTTATGATGAGAATCACGAATTTCAATTGCAGTTCGTTATCGCAGCAGTGGGCATATTATTGTTGTTGTGGAAAATCGCATTTAAATTTTAAACGATTCTTGATTACAGTTGTACGTCCCGCGGAAGGGGTCATCGTGAATGACGCAGCTCAATTCGATATTTTATATTAATGTAATATTATTATGTGTATAGAAAATCACTGTCGACGAAGTGGGCACGTAATGACAAACCGTTACCGAGGTTATAATATACATACGCAGTACATAATATAATATATTATATTATAATTTACATTATATTCGCCCGGCAGTCAGAAGTCGTCAATCGTCATTGTAATCAAAAGCCGATCATAAATGACAATGTTCGAAGATCTCGAGTGTCGCCTAACAACTCGTTTTCCATATAGGTAGCGTGGCGGTGCGTGGTGCGTCTACTATAATATTGATAACGGTATAAAACCACCACTCAATATTAAGTTATATTATTGTTTTAATATAATATTGATATATACCTAATTTATAGATTATATTATCTTACCTCGTTTGGTTTTAGACTAAGTCCATCTAACTATTACACATCGAGCGTATAATATTATATTTTAATAAGTCTAAACGTCTCGGTGGTTTTTTCCCTCGTTAAGTGCGTGTTTACCTACGCGTGATCGCGTTTATTGCGAAATTTTTCTTCAATAGAACAATAATAATATCCACTGCAGACTGCCGTCGACAGAAAATTGTTTTCATCACGAAAATCGCTTATAGGACTTAAAAGAAAACGAATTCGTCGTGTTTCGTAACGAATTGTCGTTATGGCTGTTTGACTACGAACTATTGGTATAATGGTGTAGGTAATAGGTATAATATGTATGCCAATAAAATAAATATATACATATATAAATGTATATTTTACTGTAGTCCACGAACACGACCCATTTCAAGACGTAGTGGGAAAAAACCGTGGCAAAATGTCTATGCACTTTCACACAAAATATGGTGTTTACTATTTAATCTGTAGATCGTATACGCGTGACGTAAATGTCCTGTATAATTATGGCGCACGCCAGTGTGGGTGTGGAGGGGGCTAAATCTTTTAATAAGACGTATAAATCATTTTTTTTTGAGCTATCTGAATATTTCATTTATTGTTCTATTGTAAACGAATATTATACATAACTATATTTGGAGCACAGATGAAAAATAAAAGTGAAAAAGTATGTAGGTATATGTATTAATGTATTATCTCTATTATATAAATAATATATTTAACACAATTTTGAATATTTTTAAAACTGTGACTATTGTTATACTAAACAATTGTCAATTTTGTTATTATAATACGTTCATCAAGTTCGACTTTATATAGCCAAACCGTTTAGAAGTGTCCTGTAAATAGTGGGTGGGGGTGCACCCGGTATCGTTGGTTTTAGAGGTAAAAATTTTAAATCCTCTCACCCTACCACTGGAAAACCGAAAGAATTTCAATAATTGCCCTATTGCGCTACGTGTGTGCAGTGCGTGCTGCACTAGACCGATAAATCGTTCGAGTGCGACCGAAAATCGTACGCCGTCGAATAATAGGTCCACTGACACAATTGTAACGGATGTGAACGTGTTATAAACGGTCATTGATTAATTTTACGCGGATGCTTAACTCCGGCCGATTCGTGTATTAGACTCGTTGTGAAGAGTTTAGAATATTAATTTATCTATCGAGCGTGTATGTATATATGTAATATACTGCGGACGAGGAAAGGGAAGGGCGGCGTCTATACCACGAAAGTGGCACAAGAGGGCACTGCAGAGGAAAGTCGGAACTTAGCCCCCGCGGGGGCTCCTACACTCGACAGGTTGTCGGTTTTGGGGTCACCTGTGGTTTTATATTTTACTCGTTCGGCGGTCATCAATATTCACATTTGACTACAGCGGCCGCGATTATTATCATTTTTACTGTAACACACATTTCTCTGTATACACACAAATTGTAGGTAGGTATAGCCGTATAATAATAATAACGTACTCATCATCGTGTCTTATAATTTATTACTGTTCGGTGTCCACTGGCGATTATAATGCGTTTTGTCAAGCCGACAATATCACTGCGTCGTTTTTATATTTGACCGGAGTGGTGGACGTCAAACTATTTAATGGTCCGTTTGATTGTGATTTAAATTTTACAATACAATTCCCCGCTATTATACTGTGGTTAGAGCAGATATAGTAACATTTTCGCATACATCTTCCTGGTAATAATAAAGCCGTCGAGCGGTAATACCGTCGATATGAAAATGAACTCGCGTGCCTTATACAGCGCGTAGTGATTGCAATACTTTCATTTGATAATGGAATTTTAATAACTGTTTAGAAATCCTAGTGGATCTGTGTATTATATCGTATACACGATTTAATATATTAAATTCTCTAAACATTTCTATACATGCGAAATACATATATCGAAGTATAAAACCTGTCCTTGGAATCAGTGTCACTGCAGCAGCGTATGCTCGCCGATACTTTCTTCGACGGATCGGATGTACATATCTACATTTACTTACCTAAACAATAATACATTTAATATGATATTTAGGTAAACAAATCCGTGTATGCGCGTGGACGACGTGGTTAAGATCCGAGGGGATAATAATACAACTGCAGCGTCTGCAGCACAAACACACATCTGGTCAAGATTCGACCTGCGCAGGAATCGTTTCGGAGAATAAACGGTTCTGCAGGACGGTCGACCGTAGGAAAAATATTGGATTTGTACCAAGACCTATCTCATTACCTTACGCAGCCGTCGTCGTCGTGTTATTATATATTATATTATATTATGTAGGTATCCCACCAGATCCGCCTATCCTAGTGCCACGCCTCTACGACCGCAGTCTGATGTAGGAATGCCGCGGCCGGTGCGCATTCCGGAGCGACCGCTTTAGAACCCATGACACCGTCGAATTTATTATTATATGTAGGTATAAAAATACACACACACGAGCGACGCTCTCTGTATAATATATTTTAAGTGCAGGCTTCTAAATAATATCGCTTGTACCAGTTGTAGGTATAGGAAAAACAGTCGAAAAGATGCCACTCGTTTATAAAATGTTTATTTATTTATCTTATATTATAATATATACGTATATTGTGCCTGCACAACCGAGACCTGTCGAGTACCTAATAGCGTCCGCCGTCCGTTGTATTATTACAGGTACGGACGATTTGTGGTTTTACGGTATGCTGGACGGTTCACACGCGGCAGTCTTTCAAAACCAAACGAATGGTATATGATAATATTATGGAAACCGCAAAACGATATTATTATAATACCTACCTACCTATGTGCATATACGCAGCTATGTACACGCGTGGGCAGGTATTACCCTGGGTGGGTACGATATCCACCGCATTGCGTATTATACACTTACTACTGCACGTACCTACACAATAACATGATATAGATGACGATGACCACCGTCCGCGTTTGTCGTGGGCACGGAATTACGCGTTTACACCCCCACCTCACGACACACGAGACACGACACACACGTAACAGCAGGTACAACATTTAAAATTTTTATACATCATAAGGCCAATCTATATACGTTGCCGGCCATCATAATCACTATTATTTAACGCGACGGTGGGAGACTTTAACTACCGAATGTTACATAACTGTCTATACATAATAATATTATATACCTTTACGCCTAACGTATAAAATTATTCGAACGAGCGATATGCTATTCTGCAGCAGCGCACTTTCAAAACGCGCCACTTACAGCGTGGAACATTATGTTGTATATATACCTACGCAGTAACCCCGCCGCACCGGTAATATAGTTGTTCGCCTATGACTGTCGTATTATTATTGTCGTTGCGAAGGCTCGACAATTATTTGTTTACGTTCTTTTTTTAATTATTTGTATTTTTTTACTTTTTTTTCACACGGAACGGGCACGGTGAATTTTATTATTATGATAATTGCGAATTTATTGTGATACGAACGAGGCTGTTTAGCGCATAATATGATAAATATATAGACTGCTGCACAGTGTCCACAGACGGCGAAATCGAGATAAATTGATTCACAATATAGTACAGACGTAATAGGGTTCTCATTCATAACAGTTGCAAAATCGTGTACCATTTATAAACGACATATTTTATTTCGTTGACCCACTGAAGTTGCGGTCGATATTGTCAATAACCCTTTATAACTTATAACTTGTCGTTTTCGTCCGTAGGAATGTAAGGTATACACATTATACACTTACATAACATAACCAGTAACCGTAATAACTGATATTAAGTATAAGTAATTGGCTAGATGTAATATAATGAACACAATATTGTACGCAAAATGTATAAACGAAATCTAAATGGTTGTAATTATTACGTTTTTACTTTTTAGTAGAGCGCTCAAACGTTATTTATGTTTACCTTACTTATGCCATATCTTACAGTCACGCAGACATAAATTAATTCATCTGTGTATAGTTTCCTAAACTAATTAGCTAATTACCGAGATTTTTGTAAGTGCATTTTCGCTCATGTTTATCTTATGAACGAGTTACATAAAATATGTATTATTATGTAAACATAAATTATTTTTACGTTCTCTATAGGCTTTTTGAATATATTAAATTTTACTAATACCTGTATTTTAGATTCTGAGTGGAGCGAGGAAGCTTTTGGTTTTACAATGGTGTTCATTTTTTTTTTTGTATATAATGTATACAAAATATCTACCAAAAGGAGTGCTTCGATTTCAACATATAGTACCTTATCTTTTAGCGAATTGGATCAAGATGGTACTTTAGAAAGGTAATTTTTCGATTTTCTCAATATTTATTTAATTGCACAGGAAAAACCACCGACAAATTACAAAAAACCGCTAAAAATGGGATTTTAATTTCTAAAGCCTTGTTTATTTCGGTAGAAACGAATAAAAAATAATAATATACTTATTATAATATAAATTCAACTTACAAGATTTAATAAATAATAACAATGTCCAGACTGACAAACCATCTCCGCTCAGAATCTTTTTTCTTATACAATGATATTATATCATTGAATTCAAGTTTAATGCAATCCTGTATACGTTTACCCAATTGTAACCTACTGTACAACAGAGCGACATCCACTTATCCACTTTTTTATTTACATACTGTGTTTTACTTTGAATATTTTGTTTTAAATAAGTATATTGAGATATCATGAGGTATTTATCAACGATTTGCTGTACAGAAGACTGTTTATTATTATTTATAGTATTTAATATTCATTATAACTATTGTTAAAAAACTAATGCATTTTAACTACCTACTTGTTGAGATTTTATTTTACTTAAAATGTGTGCCTCTTACGTTACACATATAATTTTAATTAAATAAAACTATCGCGGTAGAAAGTACTATATTCGAAGCACCTAAAATAGTGGTAAATGAGTGGTAGTATTTGAGATTGGGTGTGTTAAAGAAAAAAAGTATATTTAAAGATTTAATACTGAATGATAAATATTGTCAACCTGATCCGTGAAACAGAATATTACTAAATCATCCAAACTTCCATTTAATTCAGAGTTCAGTATTATTATTATCAAACAATTATGAAAAAAGTAGTCACTGTGTAGTCGTGTGTACTATTATAATACACACAACACACATGACAATATGACATATTATTGACACGTATAGTAATTAAGGTTTGTTATTGTGTTTCGGAGTTGAACGATTATTACACGTGTTTCTGCAATATCGACCTAATAACTAGCGATTTCCTTATACGACTCGCACCTAATATTATATTTTGCTCGCATGATGTGCTCGTATATTATAATTCCGTCGAATATTCGCATTTCGAAATCAACATTAATTATTATTATTATTATTATTACCGAAACGACATAGTGTCGTGACTCGGGGCTACATGATATACATTTGGGAACAACAATATAATATTATAATAATAATATGATTATGATATTATATCGACACACGCGCTTGCATATAAAGCCTCATAGAGCCGGGTTTTCGCTCCGGAGGAAAAATAGACGTGAAAGATCGGAAAAGGACAATACGCGATCGTTAACTCTATGTATTATCACGGCGAGAGGTACAACAGGACGGTACACAATAATAATATATTATATTATTATTTATTACCCATCGAATATTCTCGTCGGCGACGGCGGCTGAGACACGGTTATAATTAATAATAATAATAATAATAATAATGTACGTAGACGGATCAAGGATCGTATGATCTATCTACGACAAAGTGGACCGTAAATCGATAAAATATTATTATAAATTATAAAATAATATTTAAAATTACGTGCAATATAACTGTGAATCGTTGTTTACCTGCAGGCGGTCGTAGTTCCGGTCCGCTGTGACATCAATAATATCGTGGTGGTCGTTATCGCTTCGTCTTGACGGGCCTCTGATGGTGAGCCACGTTGTTGCTCTGTTTCTGGTGGTGTACCACCTGGTCGGCGCGGTCCAGCTCATCGCCCGACAGCTCCAGGTCCTGCATCATCTGCATGATCTCCCGTTCTTTCTTGATGTCCACCTTGTTCGGTACCCCGTCCACGCCATTCGGCACGATTGGCGGCGCAGCGAACTTGAGGTTGGCCAGCGACCCGTACGACCGGGACCGGTGCTCCTGCCGGATCGAGTACGAGAACGCCCGCTCGTTGAGGTGTCCCTTCCGCCTGTATATTCCGGTGCTGTACACCGAGTCCTCGGTGTCGTCAGTCATTTCGTCGTGTCCCGCTGACATCATGCCGTTGCCGTTGACTCTGTGCCCGTTGACGGCCAACTGCGGTGGTCCAGAGGGTGGTGGCGGCGGTTGATGCTGCAGCTGTTGCTGCTGATGCATCATCATCATTCCGCCTCCACCAGCACCGCCGTTGACCATCAACTGCGGCACCATCAGCGGTGGCATCATCCCATTTACAGAGTCCTTGGATTTCTTGTCCTTTTTTCCCTTCTTGGTCTTGGGCGCCGGCCCGTTATTATTTATGTTGTTGTTGTTCATGTGATTTACGCTGTTGGCGTACTGCTGCATCAGGTACGCCTCGTGTGGGAAGTGCTCGGGTTGATAGGACGCGACCGGACTCAGTGGCCGGGCGGAAGGCATGTATATCGGTTCTTCCATGGCCATTGGAACAGGTACGGGCACTCCATTCTTGGGCTTTTTACCGGTGTGCATGTACATGGGCACCGGCATGTAATTTGCTGGGATCATGCCAGGTCTGGGTACTGGCATCATGCCTGGTTTCATCTTATGCATCTTCTTGGGGTGCGGCAGGGTGGTGGGCACCATCATAATGGGCGGTGGAGGTGGAGGCTGCATCATTCCTGGATGGGGGTGATGTGGGTGGTGTGGTGGATGTGGATGATGTGGGTGATAGCCGTTGACTGGTCTGAGCATGGTGCCACCTCCACCGTTGGAGTAAATGTGGTTGGGCGGCGGTGGCGGTGGTGGAGGCTGCTGATATTGCATGAACCCTCTAGGTGGTCCCCGGCTCGCCATGGTGCCGTTGAGCGATACCGAACTCCGGCCGCCATGCACAGACCTCATGAGCGAGCCGTTCATTGATGGCGCGTATAGGTCTTCGCGACTTCCGCCAGTCGGCGTTCTCTTGCGGCGCGGCCTCTCCTTTGCTTTCTTTGTAGCTGACTTATTACTGTCGTCCCTGACTGGTGGCGGTGGTGGAGGTGGTGGTGGAGCGCCCCCAACCAGTTGCCTGGGCCTGCTGGAACGCGAGCTGCGCATCGTGTTTCCGGCACCATACAGGTCTTCTTTTTCCGATATGTCCTTGGTGCTACCCACCCACACTTTGTGATTCTCGTCACCGTTACACTCAGACAGGTCGTCGATGGAATTCGTGGACGCCTCCAGCATGGTGATACCGTTGGAGTGGGCGCTGTTAAGTGTCAGGGTGCTGCCGGCCGCCCCTCCGCCGTTGGTCATGCGCCGCCAGCCTTCCACCTTGTCGATTGTATTGTTGCCCACCGACCTGTTGGTCCTCACCGTGCCGTATATGCTGTGGCCACCGGCACCATTGGAAGTACCGTTTGTGCCGCCGCCATCCGATTGTTTGGCGTACGACGAGTCAGCGTAAGCGTGGAAACAGCACCGGACCAGTGCGTTAGCGGCCATCTCGCGCTTGCATATGAACGTGTGGCACTCGAGTACCTTGATACCGGAAGTCCGGCGCAGTATGGCTGCGAACAGTGGCGGGTGGTTGGGGTTCGGTGACCGGGCAAACGGTGAGTCCAGTGGCAAGAATCGCGGCTGCGACGACCCGTTAGACTTCTCGGGCACCAGAACGAACCGGACCGCAGCGCAGTAATGCAGTGACTCGATCGGGAAGAACCGAGTGATCTTTTTGTGATTCTCATCCACGTTCTCCAGCAACAGGCCGTTGCTCCAAACGCTCAGCCAAGAGTCGATGCCGCGGGCCCCCAGGGCCCCCTGTTCCGGGTACAGCTCTTTGAGTGGCTCCTGTATGCCCTGAAGCCCGTCCTTGGTGATGTGTGGAACAGCCGATCCCAGGTACAGGACCCGGCACCGACAGATGGGCGTTGAGTCGGACGGTCTCATCATCATCATCATGCTCATGGTGGCGGCCGACGGACCTAGCCCACTACCGTTCGACGATCGGCTACCTACTACTCTTTGCGAGACCGGTGGTACTATGCGTCGTATCCACTGCTCCGTTTATATATATTCGCGTGTGCTCCCACCGTGGTATATAAATATTTCACATGCCCTGTAACGCGCTTAGACGACGTTCGTCGGTGACCGTCTCTCACATTACGGGTCGCACGCGCACAGAGAAATCCCGTGTATACCAAAATCCGAAACGCGGCCGGTGTAGGATGGACGAAATGTGGTTCGTGACTGCGATAATATGGGTATGCGACCTGGCGAAGTGTGTTCGGCACACGTGAAACGCGACACGAAAACGCGACGAAACTACAAAATAATAGAAAACGAACTGCGCAGGACGAGACGCGATTGCGAACGGTGTGCCCCGTAGACTGATGGCGGAGCGGTAATCGTCGGTCGCCGGCGACCTGTCGTGCGAGTTTACCGGGCGGCGGTCCCCCCACCGACGTCGTCTCCGCCGCACCGCACGTACCGTTCCACAGGTAGTGCTGCAGGTAATATTAATAATATACCGCGTTGTACCTGGTCTCTGTATATATATATATAGAGAGAGAGAGGTATAATATGTTATTCGACCGGGAAGACCGAACGAGTCGCGTTCTGTAATCTGTACCTACCCAACTCTGGCGGAGACGGCAGGCGTATACCAGAGGTACCGGTTCGCCTGCGCCGACGGTAATAATAATAATAATAATATTTTATAAGTTTGTTTGTGTGTGTACACGTTGTATGTGGTATGTACCTACGTCCCCCCGACGTCCGTCGTCGGCATCTGTGAGCGGTTTTTTACCCGCCGACCGCGGTTCGTCCGGAAAAAACGACGAGCGCGCAGACGACGACGTACTGAGATGTTTTCTTTTTTCGATTATGACCTACGAAATCGTTCGTTCTTTTTTTTTTCTCCCAAGCGATGTAGTATTATTAATACATTATTTAATGTTGTTATTATATCGTCTGTATCTTAAAAGATAAATTCATTGATCGAGGGGCCGAAAGGGCGAACTGCGCCGCCGATAGGTTTATTTGAGAAATAAGTATAATAATACCCTCAAAGTTATAGACTTATATTTTATTTCCGAACTGTAAAGTAAAGAATGTGTGCTTACAATATTATGATAGTTACACGACACTATGCAAATTTAAGTTGTTGAATTACTTATATAGGTATAAGTGGTGGAGCGTTTATGTAGTATAAGGTGCATAGCCTGGAGCATCAAATTTTAGAAGTAGCAAATTTTAATACTTAATTATTAAATAATAAATTATACATTATTATTTTATAATGCTGCAGATATGTTTTTAATTTTTAACATTTGAACCAAGAGGAAGCACTGAAGCAGAGGTCAGTGGACAGTGATGGCGTGATGCTGTATAATAATAAAAATATAACATCTATGTAGCTATACGAGTGCAGTAAATAAATATGTGTACCTTGGGCAATACAATTTTATCTATACTGTATATTACATTATATTATAAAATTTATAGTAATATTAGTGTATAGTACTAACAGTCTAAGGATTATAATACACATTTTATAAATTAAAAAATCTAAAGGAACAATAATAGAATCCATAAAAAAAAATAATTAAAAATAAAAACAATCTGGTAACATTGAATTTAAAACATCACTTACTAGATAAACTGTTGAAATTGTTACATAAATTATAAAATAATATCGATGCTGCAAACTTTAAGATCATAAAATTGATAAAAATATAATTTAAGGCTGTTGAAAGCTAGTCGTTTTTTTGTGTATTTAGACCAATAAGCGAAAAAAATATAAATATATTTCCAGATATCCAATTTTAATTTTTAAAAAATATTTGATTTTATTTGCTTCTTTTACCTACCTAAATTGTTTTGTTTTCTAAAAGGAGAAAATTTATCATTCGAGAATGAAGGTCAAATAAAAGAAAAAGGCTTTGTATAAGTTTATATTCTATATTATATTATAACTTACTTATACGACTATAAGAGTAGGTATTAGAAATTTGTCTTGATCACATTCCTAAATTGGTTATCTTGTCTGTCAACTGTGTAATTTTCTTTTCAAACCCGCTTATTTACTATAGAAGATAAAAATTATAGGTACTTTTTAAACATCTCTTTTGATTTTTGTTTCATCAAATCTAGTTATTTTTTTAACGCTTAATACGCGGGTTGCATGATTACCGTAGAACGTAATAAATTATTATTCATTACTATTCATCATCATCAGACATCAGGTGATGATATTTCTATAAAATCTATCTGTGCTAACTATAATAACAATATTCAACTATTGATCGTATAAATAGTAAATACTATTAATGTTATTACTCTTATTGCAGTGAATTGCCTTGCCTACTGCAGTAGGTAATTTTTTTTTTTTTTTTAGAAATCAAAATAAATAAAATAAATGGTTACAAATTAAACAAATTTAACAAATAGTTACAGACTACAGTTTTGATTACCTACCTCCTGTAAGCTAATAGCTTGTGTTAGATTACATGTAATCAATGAAATAGTAAGTACCTACTTGTTTAGTTCTCATCTTGTTTAGCTCACATCACATCAATATGAAATAATTATTGCTGGACGGGCGTACATCAATGGAGCCGAAATTAGATTTTTATCTGTAAGAAATCTATCGATTGAGCGATGCGTATCAACTCCACCGAAGTTTTTTACATATTGATTCAGCTGACTATCAATCCGCTGAATATTTTAAAATTATTTATTTTAATAATAGCAAAATGTAAAAGACTTACATCAACTTATGTCAATGCTATTTTATTTCATTAGTGCGGGTACACACTAATTCATAGGCGTACGCGCAGGCCTTTTGTTCAGAGTATGCAGAAAGCTTCCATTGGCACCCCCTGAAAGGGTATCAGTCCTCCAGTTTCTAGACTGTGAACTGAAATACATTTGTTTTGTTCGAATAAACTATTCAGTGTTGAATTTGGAAATTTAAGAATATCTTTAAATATTCGCTTGCGTCCTCCCTGATTTTGTATAATCCATGGTAACTTGAAGATTTTGCTGTGACCTGTATGAACGTAATTTTCCCACCAGAAATGTTTTCCGTACCTATAGTCAGTGCCGGCGCTAGGTATTGCGGGGCCCTGGTCATAGGTAATAGCCTTTAGGTTCTCAGAGAGTAGTGAAATTTTAGCTTTTTTTTAAATCAGGATTTTAAAAAAGTACTCTTTTTATATATAACATAGGTAAATAATTAAATTTAAATAATGCTCTGTCAATTCTTAATGAATCAAGATATTTTAATGAAACAAAAATCAACTTAAAGCTTATTTTTATCTTTGTTATTCACTTGCCCCATATATAATTTTATGTAATACTAATAGCAAAAACAATCCGATTTTGAACTTGCCCCATGAAAAGGGGCAAGTGTGACGTTTTAAAATTAAAAAAAAAAAAAAATATTCTTAGGTGAGTGATAATATAACTTTGTTGACTATAAATTCCAATTATGTATATCTAGAAGTGTTACATTATGGAACAATAACAACTTTAAGTTAAAAACAAAAAAGTATTGTCAAATTCAAAATTAACTTTTCATTTTTGCGTCACACTTACCCCCACTTTACCTTACCTACTTGTGTAAACGGAGACAACACATTCGAGTGCGATTCCTCCTGATGAAACCTCGCTCAGCACAGAATTATTGGCGTAGCGTGAGTTTCAGTTAAACCTTTGAGTGGAAAATCGTAGGCTAATAAATTCATAAGGGCTGGTTATTTTATTAATTTACATTTATTTTAACAACTACATAAAATCATCAATTAAAAATAAATTAATTCATCAAAATGTTTGAATAAAATAATAAATTGTTTAATATCTAAGTACGCGACCGCTGCAGGCAGAATAATGCAATATCCGACGGTAGACCACGGTATTCGTATTAAGATGATAATTAAAAATCACGGGGCCCTTTAACAAGCGCGGGGCCCTGGACAAATGTCCCATTTGTCCTCCCCTAGCGCCGGCACTGCCTATAGTTCCTGCAAGCAGCAGCAGTGTGGTATTACCTGATACCAAGTACAAAGCAAATTCCTACGCCTGTGGTAACAAAAATAGACTTGTTTTATGTGTACTTCAAGTATTGCATATTATTATGATGTTTAAACTCTTGCGTTGAATAATAACTATTGCGAGAAAACGTTTGAGTGAATCTATACAAATAATAATGAACACGACCTAAAAACATATTTAAATAATTATAACAATTTGCAGGTTAATCTGTTGTAAGTCCAAAGCAGTGCCATAACTATAAACTTTGGGCACATGTGCAAAGATCTATTTTGAGGCCCAAAATTAATATTATTATTGTTAATTTCAAAATATAGAATAAGGAAGTTAAAGTTACTGTCTTTATTATTTATTAGTTTTCATTAACTATAGCAACAGGCAACAAATCAATATCAACGTTACGTCGTTACCTACTCTACTAATGTAAAATTAAAGTAACTGAAAATAGGATATACGACGTTTTTATATAGCAAAATTAGTACCTACTTATAAGGATATATAGTTACGCCATGTTGTTGTTATTGAAGTAACTCATTTTATCATTAGTATTTCGGTTTAATTTTTGCCGAAAACATTGCATTTATTGTAGTATTAATATTTAATTATTATAATATTCTATATTTTTATCATGTTATATTATTGTTAAATTTTTTGAGTCAATACCACCTCCTGTAAAACAGTGTGAATAGGTTCTTAGACAACGGTACAAATACGTAATAGCTTATAATTTGAAATTTATCTAAATATATTGAAAATGTCATTCCATATTATAGTAACATTTTTAATTTTATAAGTCCCCATGAATAAAGTTTTTAAATTACAACAAAGTAATACTAACATCATTATTCATGCTTTAAATATCTAATTTCATCCAAAAACTGAGCTTAAAATGTCTATCATAAAAAACTGTGTCAATATATATTTTAAAGATTTTGGTTACATTATTAAATACTCATGAGAAATATTGTTTTAAATTTTCAATCCTTAGTCAAAAAAAATTGAGCATTATAAAAATATTTAACTAGGTACAAAATAAGTTGAAAAAATTTGTGATTTTGATGAACTTTTGTCAAAATTAAAATTTAAACGCTGTAAACAAAATGAATTACAGTTGACAGTCGTGGTACAGACCACCTAGGAACTGGAGATATCGCAGTCGTACGTGGTACATATTCTTATTTTCTATGATAATTTACAAACACATCTATGTCCTGCGAAAAAAAATTGGTACATTCTGAGCTCTTCCTTTCTGCAGAAGAGTCAGCACTCAGTAGACAGTATATTATCAGAACTTGACGATGTCGTCTAAATAGAGACGCAATTTGTTCTTGACGAGCGGGTTGCGAGGGTTTTATTAAGATCGGTCGACATTCGTGTAAGTATACCACAGTACCACACTATCATTACCTATAATACCTACTATAGTAATTAGTATTGTCCCACCTATCCGTTGATATTTATAAACGTTAACAAATTCGAAGAGGCCGCATTTTCTCGAGACATCAATTTTTAGTTGGTTAGACGCGATATTTGATTGGTAGGTATTACCTACAGCTACCTATAGCTATTTAATCGAGAAACGACGAAACCATCGCACTGCAGACAAGAGACAATGCTATTCGACATTCATATTTTAAATTTTAATCATTTAAAAAAAGAAAAGTAAGTAGGTAGGTACCTACTAAATAGAAAAATCAAATGAACGAACGAGAAAAACTATAGTCAGATCTCAGATGGTAAAACAATTGTTTTGTTGAAACACCTACGTTTAGCGATATCATTATATCAAAAATCGTTCGCCTATTTTATCTCATTTATAATTGCAGATCGAACAAATATAAAATGTTTATCACAGATTACGGAATGATGATTATAATTGCCAATATGCCTGTAAACAGGAAAATTTAAAAATATTTATCAAAATAATAATATGTATTTATTACTTGTTGGTAAAATATTTAATAAAATGCATTTACTTCAAAATACCTATGCGGAAAACGTAATAATGAATACGTTTTATTATAATTTTAGGATGTTATGATAAGCGCTCATTATTGTCTATTGATCAGAATTAAGAAATCTGCATTCAAATCGAATTATGTATTTAAAAAAAAAATCCGTGGCCTAATAAATTATCATAAGCTCACTTCCCAGTTTTCACCTCACTCAAGCATTGTTATTAAACACAAGAATATGGTCTGCATTCTAATGCGTTTTAGTGCAAAAATAAACGACGGTTATAACTCTCAGAGAAGCTTCTGAGCAATAAAGATAGTAACATTTAGACAACAGAAAAAAAGTTATGGTATCGCGGTCAATACCTAATGGTCAGTGGCGTTGACAAGGGGGGGCGTGGGGATCAGATCCCCCCCATTGGCTTTTTATTACCTTAGTAAAAAGTTTTGAGAGGGTGGGGATTTTCCAATTTTTCCCTCCCATTAGCTGTCGTATTTTTTTTTTTGATCCCTCCCCCTTTCAGAAATCATGTCTACGCCACTGCTAATGGTATTAATAGTGTTGACTTATATTAGAATATTTGATAAAGTAAACCCCATACAATAAAATATAGAAATATAGTCAAAATTGTTCAACATTTGAAAACGCTCTACAATTTCAATTTATTGAGTTATGGCCAGTTGCATTTATATTATGTAGGCAAAAGGGAGGAGCCTCCAAAGTACGTTCAAGTTGAGGAGCCATACAATTTAATCATTATATTTTTGTTTTTAATCAAAGGTTCATTTTTAAGTAGTAAAACTATCTTATTTTTAATATTATATTTATCATTTTTATTTTTTTATCATTTTTTAGCATCATCAGAGTGTCAGACTCTTTCTAACATTTATTCAACTGTTTAATAGTTTAATGTCAATGTTTAAGTGGGCCATATTAGTTTCACGAAACGCTACTGGTTTGGGACCTGTCTTTATATGTCAAATATCGATTTAGGTTTTACAATACCATATTGTACTTAAGTTCTACTTCGTATGCAAAATGTATTATTGATATATTAACATATTTTGGTAAAAAAAAATCAAGAATTAAAACATTATAAATTATTATAGTAAACAACATTATATACTCAATACTCAATATCCTTGGGTTGACAGTTACTATCATTTTTTTAGTATTTGGACACAATAACATTGTCGACCCCTTAAACTCAGTTGTTGTACCAACAAATGCACACCGAAGTAAATATTAAAACGTCATGTATTCTGAGCTGTGGAAATGTAGTAAGTACCTAATTGTTAGACAATAATAAATAATAATAAATTCTAATAACACATTTTTTTTCTTGTAAAAAATATTTAATGTTCATGTTTATTTATTTATTCTAAAAACACTAAACAATATACTTAATAATTATTCAATTAAAACATTCATTTAAAATTTAAAAAAATAAATTTTATGAGGTTAATATTAAAAGCAATAGGTTGACAACACACATTACACTTGAACTACAACAAGAATTATGATAATGAATATTTTTATGTTCTTTATTTTTCATTAATACAGTGTATCGATGAAAAAACTTTTTTGTAGTGAATGCAAGTATTATGCGAGAAAAGCTTTTCATTTTGAAACCAATACTCCAATAGGTTATTTATTTCTTCCTTCGTTTTAGGGAGACCGTTTGTCTTGCAATGTCTCACTGTTTCACTCTACATTTAACAAATAAATCAAAATAAGTTAATTTGTCCAATGTTATTATTTTAAAAAATAAATAAGAAAATACCCGGAGATAGTTGACCACTTTCAATGGACGGCAACAATGTAGATTATTTTCTTTTTCCAACTGCATCAATTCTAAAAGTTGTTTGAGTTCCTCAACGCCATATGTTGATATATGAAGGGCTACATCTGTGATGTTTATATCAGGATTTTCAGAATCATCTGTAAGAATTTTAATTAAATTTTATATTGGAATTATATTTTGAAAATAAACCATAACATACCATTAAATACAATAACAACATTAAAACCATTCTTAACTATCCTTTTATCTGTTATAGTATATTTATCAGCTGATGGTTCATATGAAGTATCCAGATCCATTAGAAAGCGATAATTTTTTTCCCCCAAATATCTAAAAACATTCAAAATTTTAATTAGAATCATAAATTTAACTTTTTGGAATCAATTCATAAAACATTATCATACATAATATATAGTTCAGTACAATTATACAATGTTACACTAAAAACTCTTCAGTCACCACTCACCAATGAACTTAATAAGAACCATCTTAGGTCTGTGTTATCAATAACTAACCTAACCTAAGTTCCTAACCATTGTACAGGCGCACCACAGAGCCAAACATTTTCAATTGCTTACATAGGAATTAGGAATCTGTACTAGGCAGTGACTAAAAAATCAATGACACTCCGTGTGCGTAGGAATAGCACTTTGGTAGTTTTTTTTTTTATCTGTATTTATCTTCCTACATTGTACATTTTAAAGAGAAATAAACAAAGTAGATTAGTTATAATTACTTTTGCTGTTATAATTGATTGGTCCAACATTTTAAGTGGTATTTCACTATCAGCCAATTTCTGGAAAAAAATTACAGCTTCTTGAAGACGACAAATATTTAGAACTTGTATTTCATTACGCACACAACAAAGCCAAATGTTGTCCTCTATTTGACCAATAAGCATAAATTCGGATGAACTATTTAAAAAATAAATGTTTGTTATTACCTATATAAGTAAGATAACCTTATATATATAAGGTATACAATATACATATAAATATGGACATTAAATATTTTATATTTGATTTATTCAAAAAGTTTTTTAAAGGTTAATATTTAATTTTCATTTAATCGATTGTTTAACAAAATTAATCTTAACACTTACATCATTGTTGGTTTCTTCAAAATATTTCTTTTGATCTCAGATAATTCTACGTTAATTTGGGTAGAATGCCTTTCAAGATTTTTAGAGATAGATTGAAATGATTTTTTTGGTAACTGTACATCATTTGTTTTGGATATTATGACTTTTTTCTGTTCATTTGACAATTTTTTATACCTTAATTTTTCATCTTCGCTCAAACCACCCCATAATCTTGCGAGTTCTTTGCTTACTTTTGTAAATTCTATTCCTGGATTTTCTTGAATACTTTATTAAGAAATAAATTAAATTCATAGTTTTGTATTCAAATATTAAATGTTTATACTTTTAATTCTCATTTCCCTGGCAAACAGTGTAAATCCTGACATCTCTTTGTTTCCCATTTGACTGCTTACACTACGAATAGTGTCACTAAGATCTTCTTCAGGAATATCTAAAATGATTTAGTTATCATAAATTTATCATTAATAAATTTGACATCATAATTTGAATTTTATTTAACTATAGTTAAATTTGTATACTTTTATTATTGTGATCATAAATTAAATTAAATTTATTTTTTTATTTAAAATTTAAATATATGGGATATGGTTTTTAAGTGTTCAAACTTTTAATATTTCTGTTCAATGCAGAAATTGGTTACAATAATTTAAAAATTATAATAACTAGTCTAGACATATTACCTATGTGGCTATTTAGTATTACATTATAATTCAAAAATCTATTCCCATTTATCAAAAGAATAAACATAGATAAGTTAATTTATATTTTGTAATTGAAATATATTCTAAGTTTTAACCCACTCTTGCAAAACACAGAAATGGAAATAAATAAAATACCTCTTGTTGGTCTTTTTGATCTAGGTTGAGGCACCCATGACTGTGGGCGATTAACTAAATGATTAAGACCAGGAACTTGCTCATCAGGAACAGAAAAATGTAAAAAAAAGTTGTTCAGTTTTAATTGTTTCATACTGCTATTTGATGAATTTACTGAAATATTTTCTGATGATTCATCATTTATATGCACTGGATTATAATTTTTCATCATAATATTTTCATCCTTATGGGGTACTGAAAAACATTTGTATTTTTTCAAGTAACAAATATTATAAATCAGTTATATGTTAAACACAGTTAAATTAACGTTTAAAATATAAATAATGAAAAATATTAATATTTAATACCACTTGAATGAAGAATTTCAGTTTCTGTATTCATTTTTGGCATACTGTTTTTGTTTAAGTTTTCAAGCAATAAATCAGATTTTAACACAACTCCACTCTAGAAATTATATTTGTTATATTTCCCAGACAATAAAATAGATAAATATAAATACCTCTAATGGTTTTCCATTCAGAACTACATCGCCTTTACTCCATTGAGATATTGATATATCTTCAGTATTAAAATTTTTAACATTTGTGTCATCAGATCGAATAGAACGAAAAGGAGAAGTGCTTCCAATATTCAATAACTTTTTACGATACTCTGAAATATCATCAGTACTTTCTATATTGTCATTTTCTAAACATTTATTGTCACTTTTATTTTTCTTTGATATAAATGGCTCTTCAAAATCAATATCTTCTAAGCTTAATTCCTTAACAATTTGTGTATGCTCGTCATTATTTGATATAGAGTTAAACGATTCATTGATAATAATTTTAGTCGACTCTGCATTTGGGGTAAAAGAATCATTAGCCGGAGACATTAAGATTGGAGATTTTTTTATTTGGAATTCTTCTGAATCACAAGGTATTTTTCTTTTATTATTTGAATGTACAAGGACTTCATTAATATTAGACTGATCATTCTCTACTTTATCATTATAATAATACTTAGTAATGCAGTTCTTAAGATTGAGTAGTATCATATCCTGAAAATTAGTTTTTAATTGAATTTGAATTAGTAATAAATGTATTAACATTAGTAATGGACTAATGAGTAGGTAATGACATTATAACAACACCAACGATACTAGCACATTACACAGTAACAAGCTTTGTGCCATGATAATCAATATGTTGGTGTAATTTTATTAATGTCATTATAGTTGATACTTGATCATTTTCAATATACTGCACCTGATTATGAAATAATATTCTAGATTTATCTGGTTCCAAATTTATGTCAATAGTTTCAGGTGGGATGGTTATAGATATAAGACACGGCAAGTATTTGCCTGGGGGTAAATAATGTCCAAAATAATTATTGAATTCTCCAACAATAAGCTACATAATGTATTTAAAGAAAACAAATTATTTAGTCACCAATTAAAATAAATAAAAAACAACTTACTCGTTGATAATATGTATTCTTACTTTTTCAATTTTATTGTCCCTGACCGGTCTTTTGTTAACATATAAATAAATTGCATCAGCAACATTTGTGGTAAAAAAACAATTTTGCACATTTATATTCTGTACAGGTAAAACTGTATCAATATTTACCTAATGTGATTAAATGATTATGAATTAAAGTAATAGCAAATTATCTGACTCCTATTACACCAAAAACTAACCTCTTCGCTTGTAAATGTCAAGTGCTTTACATACTTAGTCATTGACGATGACCAAATTTGACCAAATGTTACCGTCAAATCGATGGCTGAAGTCATTTGCCACAACACAGATTTATTATGAACCAGAGAAACACGAACATTTTGTTGAATAGCTGCTAATGATTTAACTATATTTCAATTCTTCGAAATGCATTAACACAGTGTTTCTTTGAACTATACATTTGTTTACGAACTGGTAACTTTTTGAAAAGGTTTACTATTTTGATAACTGTACCTATTAAAAACATATACCATTAAAATGAACCTTGAGTAAATTATAATGAATAGTATCAGATACTATCTACAGCATCCGTGGAATATAATACCAGTATATACTATATACCATTATACCTAGTAGTTGTCATCAAGAAACTCCAAGACTCGTCAATATTAGATAATATAGGCAAAACTATTTGCTTATATTATATTAATATTAAGTATATTTATTATTTTCATATCGGAATCACTTGCAAATTATGAAAATATTATTTACCAACCCTTTTGGTGATGACAAATTGTACTATCCTTCACACGACCATTGCTGTCCATGGTAAACGATTTGGCATATTCATCAAAATCTGATTTTGTAATAACAGTCACATCAGCTACAGCACAAATGGAACTAAGAGCTTCACCGCGAAATCCGTAATAAGTCAATTTACCTATTTAATATAAAAATTAAAAAATTATTTCTATCAGGAAATATAAAAAAAAACCATGGCAAACCTAAATCGGATATTTCGGATATTTTGGAAGTGTAATTACGCAAACACATGACATACACATCACTGTGTGAAATGCCAACCCCGTTGTCACGAATTTCAATCTTGTCTAGTCCATAGTTGTCCTAAACATTGAACAATGTGTTCAACGCAACACAAAATTGGTGGTTTTTAGAATCATTATATCAATATTCAATAATATTATATTTATTTTTGATTTTTAATACCAGACGTATATCGATGATTGTAGCATTGGCGTCGATAGAGTTTTCCATTAATTCCTTCACCACCGACGATGCCGACGTAATGACTTGAGTACTACTTATCAGTTTGATCGTTTCCGACGGTAATTGTTTCATCGACATGACTTTTCCTTTCGCATCTGTCATTACTGACTGTCTAGTCTCGGTTTCGAGATTACATTTGAATAATGAAAAAACGATAAGTGAGGACTGAGTTAAGTAAGTACTTGGACTTGTATCTTGACTACAACTATAATATAGTCAGGAGGTAAAATAGTAACAACAATAAAGTAATTTGAATTTACGAAAAAGCGCAATAGCTTATCAATTATCATAATTTGTGTTTATTCTGATAACGAGTCTTGTGGTAGACCAACCAGGTTTATGTTTATAGATTATAATCTATAAGCCTTGGTAGACCCCTATAGGCTATAAGGAACTCCTATACAATTTACATTGTTACAAGTAGTGATGTAAGTCGGTAATATTACTTTGGTAAAGTATTTTAAAGTAAGTAATTTATCGGTAAAGTAATAAATATAAATTACTTACCACTTTATGAGTATTTTATTTTTTTTTTAGTTTTATGAATCATACTAGCCCTTGGTCTAGCCGGGGGAGACCCCCGGACCCCCAGTGTTTGTTTGTAAGTGAGTACCGATTTCGGAGACAATGTCGTTGGAATTATAAAAATCACAAGGGTTGTAAGTCAAAAGTTTAGGATTAGTGATATGGATTGGAGATAAGGCTTGGCGCATTGGCAGGAATATTTAAAAGTTTGATCGTCTAGCAATCCGTCACAAACATTGTAAATAGATACGATCTCCAGGATCTCTAGTCAGCTGCTTTTGGTTGTTGAAATTATTAAAAATTGTAGTATCGATATGTGTATTTGATTGTCTAGCTATCAGTCATCAAATCACATAGGTAGGTAATCCGACTGCGTCGGATCGCGGACAATATGTGAAGCGTATATTACCAGGTATGCAATCCACCTGCGATTAGTGTAATACTGTAATACCGTGCCCCGTTGTATGTCCTGTTCTGTTTTGTTGACTTTATAAGAAATTAGGAATTGCGAATAATTGTAATGGAATGTCTAGCTATCAATCGTCGCTGTATGGTAATCTATGAGTTATAGGGCATTTGTGTATGGCGGATTGGATACATAACCCGGGAACAATTGCAGTTTAGCTCCCCCGCGCTATTTTGAATTTTTTTTATCGAAACTTATGTAACTTATCGAGTTAAGAACGATGGTGCAATCAAAATTTGTCGCTCTCACTTTGTTTCGAAGTTATGGCCATCCAAAGTTTTTAATTTTCGTTTATATATGCATGCGCGCAACACTACCTACTATATTACCGCGCGGAGGACCTCAACAGTGATTACTTACACAGTTTGCGGCACTCGTCGCTGCGCTACTGGGCGCCGTCGCTGCGCTCTGCAAATAGAAAATATCCCCCGACTTGCTATGCAACACCACCTTAAGTAGGTTACAGGGAAAGTAAAAAGTTATGTCGTAGTATATGCCGTATATGGGCAGTATTAAACAGTTTGCGGCACTCGTCGCTGGCTCCGCAAATCAAAAATATCTCCCGACTTGCTATGCAATACCACCTTAAGTAGGTTACAGGGTAAGTTATTTCGTAATACAGTGTTACACAGTTTAAGTATAAAAACAAATAAAAAAGTCCTCCGGTCGCCAAACTCGAGGTCCTCGTGCGGCATTAGTAGTGTTGCGCGCATGCGTCTAAATCGTTAGCTTTGGGAGGCTATAACTTCAAAATTAAGTGAGAGCGACAAATTTTGATTGCATCATCGTTCTTAACTCGATGAGTTACATAAGTTTCGATAAAAAAAATTCAAAATGGCGAGGGGGAGCTAAATTGCAATTATGCCAATATAAAGTGTGAATTGCAGTAAATAAACTGTAATGATGTATAAGTACACGGGGTGAACAATTAAGCTTTAAATAATAAAAAAAATAGTACTCATTAGTCTATAAAACGCCAAACGTAGTAAAAAAAAAAATAGGTAGGATAAAAAAAGGTAAGAAAAAAAAAAAGAGTGTAAATTTGTATAGTAGTATACGCAATTCGTAAAAACGAACGTTTCGCACAGACGCTCGTGGAAGAAAGTCGCCCGAAGTCGGAGCGGAGAGCCGCCCAGGTCCACTGAGCTTTTCGCTGTTTACTCTGCCACCACGTGACAGCAGTATTACCAAATGTTACCTATTTAATTTTAATAAGCTTTTTGTCAATGCTCAACGATTTTGACAGACCCGCGGTGCTGGTAATAACATCGGTAAATACCATTACTAAAATGCAAGGCAAAACTAAACAGTGGAATCAATTCTATATTTATTTGCCATCGACCAGTGGAAGTGAGTACTCGTTACTTTATTATATTTTTCACTTTTTTTTTTTTGTTTTTTTTTGACAACTTTACTAATGTTAATTTTTCGTTGTAGAATGTTTCATTTTAAAAATTGCAAAGTGACGGTGCAGGCTGCAACCAACCAACCACCATCTTCTGCAATTGTAGCACCTAAAAGTATGTATAAATATTGTCAATTGTCATGACGTATATACGGTAAACGGGAAAAAAGTCCCCGGTAAGAAAGTCCCACGGAAACAAAGTCTCTCATTGTAGAATAAATAAAACGATATTTCCTCTATACTGTTATATACTGGTATATCTATGTTTCTAAATAAATTGGGTTGACAAATCTTATATATTATTATATGTTTAAGATATTATATTATTTTCAATAAATTTAAAATGTATTTAATTATGTATATAAATACTTATCTACAATAATTTTTAATCCTAGAAAGGTATCTATTTAATTTAGTTGATTGTTAATAATTTTCAATACAAATATGTAACATGTCTTACCTATGGGCTATGTACTTAATAAATACATATATGATAAAAGACAGAATTTAAATCAAATAGTAATTTGGAGCCTTTTTTTTTCCGTGAGACTTTTTTACCGGGGACTATTGGAACAAATGCACTTTACCACGCCCCTCACAAATTTCGATTTTTTTTAAAAAAAATACGTGTTTTTCAACGCTGATTTCGAAATTGTTTGAATTTTTGTGCGGAAACCATTATTTTGGAAGTTATAGCCTTCCAAAGTTTGCGATTTTACGTTTATACGCATGCACTCAACACCACTATGCATTACCGCCGCGCGGAGCGTGTATTAATTATTTAAATTCTTTTTACGGGGACAATAATTTTAAAGTTGAAATTCAATTTTTTTATTTTATTGTATATTGTACTTATACACAATGTTAAATATTTAATAAACAATATTATCAGCATTTTCTTCATTTGTTTAAAAATTGCACAAAATTGCACATTTTAATTGGTCTTCGTTCTATTTTTATATCAATATCACTATTTTATAACTATTTCATTATAACTAAATTGTATATTATTACAAATATTGTTATATTCAATTATCTTGATGATAATTATATCAGGTAGATAAGCTAATGAGTATATTGTAGTACCTACTATACCTATATACCTCCGCTCCGCAAATCGAAAATATCTCCCGACTTGCTGTGCAACACCTCCCCAAGTGGGTCACAGGGTTCAGAAAATTGCATTTTTGTTGCACCGAGCCACCAATTTGAAAAAACATCGTACAGTGATGCGGTGCTAGCGGCACTCGTCGCTACGCTCCTCGGCGCCGTCGCTCCGCTCCGCAAATCGAAAATATCCCTCGACTTGCTGTGCAACACCTCCCCAAGTGGGTTACAGGGTTAAGAAAATTGCATTTTTGTTGCAGTTATGTTGTATAGTATGGGCAGTGATCCCTTGTTAGCGGCACTCGTCGCTGCGCTTCTCGGCGCCGTCGCTCCGCGCGGTAATATAGTAATGTTGCGCGCATGCGTATAAACGTAAAATCGTTAACTTTGGGAGGCTATAACTTCCAAAATAATGGTTTCCGCACAAAAATTCAAACAGTTTCGAAATCAGCGTTGAAAAACACTTCTTTAAAAAAAAAAAAAAAATCGAAATTCGTGAGGGGTGTGGTAAAGTGCATTTTAGTCGGGACTATTTTCCGGGGACTTTTTTTCTTACATATAGACCTATAAACTAATGGATTGCGCCTCCCTCACCACCCAACCATCACTGAGTAACGCCAATATAGAGTGAGTAAGAAGGAACATAGTGGGGGAATCTTGATGAAATCATATAAGAGAAAGAGAGAAAAAACATAATGTGGGAAATCATAGACTTACGAAACTAATACTGTATATTGGACCTCTTACTTCTCTCTCTAAGCGTTGTCCATTAGTTTATAGGTCTATGGATAAACATGGTAATGTTGTTCGCTTTTCTTTTTCAGAATGCTACAATTGCAGAAAACCTGGTCACCTGGCCCGCCATTGTAAGTGTATTTTGTGTATATTATATATGTGATCGTAGGCAATGCATCTAAAATATTATTTATTATGCAGGCAGAAGACCAAAAGTTCAAAGGGACCGGTCCTCCCCCCGTCGGCGAGACCGGTCCCCCCTCTGGCGGCGAGATCGGTCTCCGAGAGAGACGACCTCACAGCGGCTGCGGGACTCGGCCCCCCCGTCGTTGGGGAATGGTGCCAGAACTTCGCACCAGCACTCGGGCCATGACCGTGGCTCGAGTGCTGTGTCATCTATGGGCCACGATATGGCCTCTATGAATGTAGGAGTGAGTATAATATTGTAATATATTTGTAATATACATGTTAGTTATAAATGTTTTTAAATACATTGCTTATAGGATGACAGCAAGCTAGTGGTAAGCTATAAAAAGTTTCTGTGTACTAATTTTTGTGTTCTTTTTATTGTCTAATTCTAATTTGTGTTTGTATATATTTTCAGAATGAATAATGTATAAGTTATTAAGTTATAAATAGAAATATATATATATAATATATAACAACAGTTATTTTTAAGTGTTTTTTTTTATACATAACCTAACCTAAGTTATATTACAACATATATATAACAGATGTTATCATATTTATAAGTTTGCATAACTCTCCTTTAAAACGGTAGGTATGCATAGGCTCGAACAAATTATTGTTGGTATTATTAGTTAATGAATAATATTAATGGTAACATTAATTGTTAACCAATGGCTAATAAAAGATATGAAAATGTAATACAAGATTCCTTATAAGATTTTCTACATTTATCAAAAAAAAATGTCTATAAGAAAGTCAAATTAAATTTTTATGAGTGTTTGAAATTCAAATTTTTACAACATTGGAGATTCAGTCGATTTCTCATATAGCGATTTCGTTATTTTGTTGTAATTCTAAAACGAATAACTGTAGATACATGAAAATTTCACTGAATGTTTATATTAGCATTTTCTAAACACTATACAATTTTGAAAATATTGTGACTCTTTTTGAGCTGTTTACGGACATTTTCAGTTTTCGATTTTTTTAGTTTTTTTTTCTATAAATATCAATAAAGTTTTATCTGTTGGGTCAAAAAGTATAAAAATTTAATACAACGCTCCTGATATATTGTTACAATATCAGTTTGAAAAATATTTCAAATACATATGCACAATTTCTTTTTATAAGCATTTAAAGATCGAATTTTGACAAAATTTATCAAAATCTCGAACATTATCAATAATTGTAATTAATAAATTATAAAATGTTCAGTTTTTATAGCTAAGGACTGCAAATTTAAAACAGAGGTTCTCATGAATAGTTCATACTGTAACCAAAAAATCTAAAAAAATATATGAACACAGTTATTTTTTACAGACATTTTAAATTTAAATTTGGACGAAATTATATATTAAAAAACCTAGAATAACTAATTTAGTTATTTTGTTGTGATTGTATAATATTATTCGTAGGTACTTGAAACTTCTAAAATGTACTATTATATTTATATATCTATGATAGTATCACAGTTTGTTGTTGATGTATAACGCTTATAAGTACCTAATGGATATTGTGATATGATTAATTTGGAATTTATTATAGGTCAATTTTATTTTAATACAATATATATGTAATATGTATATAATATGTCTTAACCTAGACTGACATACCGTCTCCACTCAGAATCGTTTTTCTTATACAATGATATTATATCATTGAATTCAAATTTAATACCATCCATTATACAGTGACCCACTTATAACCTACAGTACAGCAGAGCACCTTTTTTAAATTACAAATAATGTATAATCAATTAGGTATTACTAATCAGTAATTGCATAATATTTTTTCAATGAAAATTATCTGCGGTGGCAAAATATCTAATCATACCTCATTATGTTTATTACATATAAAAGACATTGTTAAGCAATACAAATTCAAACATACAATATAGTGTAGTTTAATGATGTTTAAAAAAATTTAATTGAATCGTGCGTCGACTGCAATACGTAGAAATGAAACATATTGTACATACAACAAAATTGAAAATTTCTTACAAACCTTGGTTATAGTAGATAATATATGCTTTTGAAATTATAATAATTTGTGTATGAAACTTACTATTAATCAATTTAAGTGTATATACATATATTTATATGTGTGTGTATGTGCTACATCAGTTACACATTAACAATGAATAATAATTAAGTGTTAGCTGTAGTAATTCTTATGATTATCAGAGTATGGTTTAGTTGCAAATTAGTAATCAGTATTGATACAATGATGAATCTTTTTGTTGTGTTTCTGCTACATCTGCATTGATGAAGTCATTTCTAGTATAATGTTTCTGAAATAATACAATTGCATACAAATATCTGCTGATATATTTTTAGAGTACATAAATAATTCTAAATAATTTACCACAGAGTGTGCGAGTCGTAGCCAGTTTAAATGCATGTTTGACATTTGATACAAATACATTACAAAATCCGCATCAAGAGAGAAGCACGTAGAGGTTGTCGAATTTCCCCTATGTCTTAGTAGCAGTCCAACAATGATTCTGTTTCTATTACACCTGCATTGATAGTCATTTCTAGTATAATGTTTCTGAAATAATACAAATGCATACAAATATCTGCTGATATATTTTTAGAGTACATAAATAATTCTAAATAATTTACCACAGAGTGTGCGAGTCGCAGTCAGTCTAAATGCATGTTTGACATTTGATACAAATACATTACAAAATCCGCATCAAGAGAGTAGCACGTAGAGGTTGTCGAATTTCCCCTATGCCTTAGTAGCAGTACAACAATGATTCTGTTTCTGTTACATCTGCATTGATAGTCATTTTTAGTATAATGTTTCTGAAATAATACAAATGCATACAAATATCTGCTGATATATTTTTAGAGTACATAAATAATTCTAAATAATTTACCATCTAGTGTGCGAGTCGCAGTCAGTCTAAATGCATGTTTGACATTTGATACAAATACATTACAAAATCCGCATCAAGAGAGTAGCACGTAGAGGTTGTCGAATTTCCCCTATGCCTTAGTAGCAGTACAACAATGATTCTGTTTCTGTTACATCTGCATTGATAGTCATTTTTAGTATAATGTTTCTGAAATAATACAAATGCATACAAATATCTGCTGATATATTTTTAGAGTACATAAATAATTCTAAATAATTTACCATCTAGTGTGCGAGTCGCAGCCAGGTTAAATGCATGTTTGACATCAGTTACGTATTCATTACAAAATCCGCATCCAGAGAGAACCACGTGGAGGTCGTCGAACTTTCTCTCCTCCGCGAGTCGTACTTACGACTGCTTATAAACCATGTGTCACACAGATCGGATTCGATGTTCATTAAGTTCTTGTAGACTTAATTGTACAGTTATATCGCTTGTAGAATTTCTCTGTACACAATGTTCTTAGTGACGAATCTACCACGGCCATCACTGTACATAGCAACTCTAATGGTTTTTATGGATTGAGAGTCCCTCACTCGGGAAAACGCTGCATACAGTTGTCCTATAATAAAGTTTTAAAAAGTAGAATATAAATGATACCTATGTATTTATTAATATAATATATATAAATCATGTATAATACATTTTTGCATGCCAACGACATAATAAAAATGTTGACAAATAGTACAATATTTTAAGCATAGTTTTACACCTTTGAAGGAATTTAAATTCAATTTAACATATAATACCTATGTAAATGTAGTTTTCTTGTTTTGAAATTTGTTTGAAATATTGCAAAAAATTAATACGTGTAACCCAATGTAAAGGTTAGTACAGTTATAAGGTATGAATTGAAGTAATTAAACTTGGTAATACAATATTAGTATATTATAATCGAGGGGTAAACACCTTGGGGGTAATCATGTGTAATCATAGGTAATCTTTGTAGTAAGTCATGGGAAATCATAGGTATAATCATTTAAATCAGTAATCTGGTGTACAAACTTTCTGTAATTACCCCTCGTATATAAATGTATTGAATTTACTTATTATTACTTACCTTATTACGTATGTAACGACATTGTCATAAACAATCGACACACCAAGCTCCTACTAAAACTCTTAGATATAATAGTTAAATGTACTGCAATACTCGTGAAAAATGTCTATCTAATCCGTGCATTCAAACTACTTATATTTTTAATATTATTGAAATTCTTAATGGCTGAATGGCGGCTTCCACAACGGTACGATAATAAAATTCATAATAATGACATTTACATAACACTTGAACAGTTTCTGAATATTGCGTTTTACATATTTTATATATTTTACACACGGAAATATCACAATTTTTGTAAAAATCGCACACGCACTTTTTTATTTTTATTATATTATATAATATATAGAAATACAGAATAACTCGGGAAAATAATATTCGAAAATATTCACGTCAATCGTCGATAACGAAAAGGGAGATAAGCGAGCGGCGACGTGAAAATTTAGCGAACGCGCGAGAAGTATTATGATTGGTCGTCATGGAAGAAACGCGGAGTTGCTTATTTGCTGCGTCGCGCGAGAAGTAATATGATTGGTCGTCATGGAAGAAACGCGGAATTCCTTATTTGTCGCGTCGCCCCTGGTGGCAAAAAACGGAGACTATTTGTGTTTTATAATATAAGAGATTAATTTATTCATATAGATAAAACATGTACCATACTACCATGCTACATTTATTAGGTTTTAGGATCTTTTTAGGCAGTGTCACACTGCCACGGGTCAACGGAGTACTGATTACTGATTAGGTCATACTGATAAAGAAAAATATAAATAAAAAAGTAATAAAAAAGTAATATTATCGGACGACGGACGACTTCGGCGCTTCTCAGGACATCCATCCACTAATCGTCTTGTACCAATTTGAGTATCTGACCATCGTTTTTATTCAGATTGTACCGAAAATTCCACAGACAGCATCCGAAAATGGCGAAAGGAAAAAAGGGAATTGAATACAGACAACGCCTAAAAGAATTGAAAAACGTACGTACCTATTATATTGCAGTATATAATATTATAATAAACGAGATAGGTACCTTATAGATAGCGAACTGGTCTCGTCTTGTGGTCTACAGATAAATCTCGTTTAAAAACACAATAGTTATTATTGTGTCGTTTGAAAGTGTGACTAATTTTCTACTACCTTTTTTATTTATTTTAACCTATTTTTTTCGCTGTGGCTAGAGTCACGGACACCGTGAATATAATGCGTTCACGGACATTCGATGCGCGCATGCGCAAATACTATATTTTGTTATCATGTCCGGGTATCTACTGAGTATCCGGACACTGATAAAATTATTATCATATTATCATTATTTAATACGTTTGTCCGTACATTGTTTTAATATTATCAAAATACGTTTTCCGTACATTATTTTAATATTAAAAGTATATTAATACGTTTGTACGTACATTGTTTTAATATTAAAAGTATATTATATAAAAATTTTAACTATGCGTGTGGGCGACGCTTTTAAAACTTACGCGGATTTTGAAGAGGCTTTAAGTCAATATAAAAAGTCAACATTCGTTGACTTTTATATCAAAGATTCAAAAACTGCGAAATCACAAATTAGACGGTACCCGAAACTGGCCAATTCTTCACGAGAAGTCGGAGACATTATTTTCTCATCTCCCAAATCAGCGAAGAGTCACCCCTCAAGAGAAAATGGAAGTGTTGGAATTAATGAAGTTGAAGGCCAATAAGAAGTTAATTCAGCACAAAATGCAAACGAAGACCGGTAAAGTCATAAATCTCAAAGATATTGCCAATATATATACCACAGGTAGTACGTATGAATTTTAGCATTTTTTCACATAAAGGATGGAAGTTCTTGGAAAAAACTTTGAAGAAACGAAAAGATGTATGGATATGTCCGAAATGTAATATAGATATTGGTTCCGACAACTCCATTTTGTGTGATAGTTGCTTACTTTGGTATCACACAAAATGTGAGAAAAAACTTGCATCCAAAGAAAAAAATAGTGCTTGGTTTTGTTCAAAGTGTATAAATGTATGTAATAAATAAATTAAATCTTCACAGCACTGTTTTAACATTTATTAAAAAATAATAATAATTAGCCAGTTTAAGGTAAGTAATATTGTGGTAAGTTATAATAATAATAATTTAAAATATTAAAGTGTAAGGGCCGTTCTTACGACGTCCGGTTAAAGTTAACCGACACTTAACCGGAAGAATTCTGCCGGTAATAAAATCTGTTATCAGTCGGTTAGCGTTAACCGACACTTTACCGGACATTGTAAGAACGGCCCTTAATATATTAATGTACGGACATAATGTAGGTACGGAAAACGTATTTTGATAATATTAAAACAATATACTTTTAATATTAAAATAATGTACGGAAAACGTATTTTGATAATATTAAAACAATGTACGGACAAACGTATTAAATAATGATAATATGATAATAATTTTATCAGTGTCCGGATACTCAGTAGATACCCGGACATGATAACAAAATATAGTATTTGCGCATGCGCGCATCGAATGTCCGTGAACGCATTATATTCACGGTGTCCGTGACTCTAGCCACAGCTATTTTTTTCTGTCTCCATTTTATAGAAGTTGAAGCCGTACCGCAACAAACAGACTGTAAACCTACTCCGGGTGATCACAGGATCATCCGGTGTACAATTGGATAATTACTGGGAAAGCTTAGAAAGTGTGTTAACTGGGCAATACAGTTCTCGTGTAGTCCAAGAGAGAATTCAGAGTGTAGTCAATATGATTACTGAGAATCAAGAGAAAAACACCAAAGCAGCATCCCACTCCAACTCAATAGGACATAAAACATTGATGAACGAATTTGAACACTTTAATTTCGAGTCCAAAGCAAACGAGTCTGACAATGTGACACATGTTGACATTGACTCAAAAGCCAATGTGCTTGGTGATGTCAGATATGTTAGCGTTGACTCAAAAGCCAGCGTGCTTGGAAATATGACACATGGTAACATCAACTCTAATTCTAATGTGTGGCAAGATACCATTGACTCAAAAGCCAATGTGCTTGGAAATATGACACATGGTAACATTAATCCAAATTCTAATGTATGGCAAGGTACCGTTGACACGAAGGCAAACATGATCAACAGATTACAACACTTACATATAGGCAGTGGTTGTAGTTCAGATTGTTACAGAAGATTCTAGAATGTATTTATTTTACATTTTTTATAATCTATAAAGTTCAAATTATCGTGCGTTCAATTTCGTAAAAGTTTCGATTGCCGTACGGCACGAAAAAAAGTTCCTAAATGATGTTGATGACAATTCAGAGGTATCTAATGATTAAAGTTTTGAAGAATGTGCTGGCATTTTGGAAATAAATAATGGTAAATTATGTTTTCATGACTACTTTGTAATAAAAAATTAAATAATATAATATAGTATTTTATTAAAGTAAAACAATGTTTAATTATTTAAAATATATAGAAAATACAATAGATAATATAAGTAAAGGCCTGTCTGTTTTGACTTGGAATTGTTTATCTAAGTATTTGCAAAATTACTCACCCTAGATTTGTTGATTGTTTCAATGGAGAAAACTATCGGTTCATTAAAATTCAATACATCCACCAAAAGTATTCTATATCGAAGGAGTAAAGAATACTCATAGTGTGAAGTCAATCAGTCTTTTTTTATGTATGATGCTCAAGAAAGAGGGTCCCAACGTTATTGGCTCTATAGTTATGGCACTGGTTGGACCTACTTCTCTCCGTATTGTAATAATAACGTCAAGCGTGTACTTACATGATACTAATTCAATTAAAAACAATGACAAAAAGTTAAGTGTTACAGCAATATCATATATTTGATTAACAATATGACATAGATTAAGAACCCGTATAAAAAAACCTTCACCAAAACTACATCTAATATTAGTTTTTTTTTTTTTCGGATTATGTACACTTACTATAATAGTTTATAACAGTAAAATTTAAAATACCCATTTTAGTATTTATTCAAATTTTAATTCATAGATTGGCACATTAAAATGATTTTGATTAAAGTATAAAGTTCACCATTATTAAGTAGCAATAATATAATAAATTGTTATTGAGTAAATCTATAAATTATAATAAAACATTAAAATTATATCATAACGTAAAATAATACAACTAATAACCAAACAATAAACAAATAATAGATATTTAAAAAAAAAAAATGGTTTAAGTGACTTCATACTATGAGATCAATGCAAACGGAATGTTAATTTTATATAAAAAAAAAAATTTTAATCAACCATAGGCGTTTAAAACAAATCTAGAAGATTACTAGGTCTTCCAGTTACTTCCCATACAGTTGCTGATAATCTCCGGGAATGTTCCAACACACACGAAGCAGTTGCCAGGCCCAAATGCACACAGAATAGTTCATAACATCGTACTTTACCTTTTGGCATTCTTGGAAAACATTGTTCCAAAAGCTTCCTAAAAACATTAATTCACTAAATAAAACTCTTAACATAAAAAATAATTTTACCAATTTCTACTCACTCATAGTAATCACCGTTTAATATTCCTGGAAATAACTCTGAAGCTGTAGGTTGAACTCTAGGCTTTAAAGATGTACCCTAAAATCAAAATTTATAGTCAAATAGGGACTGGATGTTGCTGCCCTCAAATGCATTATGAACTAATTAAAAAAAATTACCTATAAACCTACAAAAATAATCTTAGAAATAATTTATGATCGTAATTTTATGTGACTAAAATTGTTGCTACTAGAAGTTTAAAATAATACTTAAAATTTTTAGTTAGCAAACTTTTATATTTATTCAATATAAGTTAGTGATTGTTGTATCTATACTCTATTCAAAATAAGACCAAGCGGCTGAGTCGTGCGCAATAATGTCGCCGTAATGGGGACAGCGTCTGACCTCCGCCTGACGAAAATTGGTCGCCGCCTGGTCACAGTCTTTTTCGAATAGAGTATAGTAATGGTCATTAATATTTTGAAATTATTTTTTCTGCAAAAAGAACATTTCAACTAACCAGGTAAGTTCA
This sequence comes from Macrosiphum euphorbiae, assembly GCA_949089665.1. NCBI lineage: Eukaryota > Metazoa > Arthropoda > Insecta > Hemiptera > Aphididae > Macrosiphum > Macrosiphum euphorbiae. The sequence continues at coordinate 121,957,465 of CARXXK010000001.1, forward strand.
GGGGTGTCATTTGTAGGATACAAGGGTGCGCAAATGCAACACATGAATTTTTTTTATACACTTTCAATGTGTATATGTAGATAATTTCATAGTTTATAGCCTAATTCCAATTAGGTTTAAACTTTGTAATTTTATAAAAATCTTTTTTGTGGTATTTTTACAATAGCTTACAGATTACCACAAACCCGAAGTTCACTATTCACTTCATATTCCAAGACCATGGTTAAATAATACGGATTACCACCAAATTTGTAAGAACATGTTTGGCATTTTGTCTTTCAACATTGGATCTTCTAAGGTATATGCTTTCAATTAGATATGCTGTCAGCTTATATTCCTATGAGATATGTAGTCAGTGGTACAATTAAGGGGAGCTTAGGTTCCCCTGACTAAGATTTAGCCCCTCCCCCCAACAAAAAAATAACCTTTATTTATTTAGATATAAGCTCTCTATGGATTATTTAAAATAAATTGTTTTGTTAGGTACGCTGTAGCCCCTCCAGAATTTGAACCTTAGTTGAGCCTATGGATATTAGGGTGGTCCTCTGGTATAGATGAAGGAAAAAAAAAATTGCAAAATGTTCAAGTTACCCCCCTCAAATCGGTTCCAATACTTAAAAAAAAAGCATAAGTAAAACATTTCAGACAAATTGATCAACTTTAACCCGTGCCGTTTTAACAATAAAAAAATGTTCGAAATCGTTAGTTTTTCAATATAATTAATCATAACTCTTAAAATAATGATTTACAAAAACAAAAAACATTGTTATATCTACTACCTTTAAGCAGAGCTACTTTAATTACACATTATTATTATTACAACGATTTTATACTTATAAATTTTTTTTTAATATTTAATTTTTTAAAAATATTTGAGTTCAAATTTTAAAAATATAAATTTGTAACTATTTTTTAACGCTGCAATAAATAAAATGTTCTCTATATCATATCACATAATGCGATTTAAATGAACATAAACTTATTTAGGTACTGTATAATATAGTTTGTAAGTAATACTAAACGTTGTTATCTATGATATAAGAAATAGTATAGAATCGTTAGGTACGAATAGAGTATACTGAATAGTAATACTAATACTTGTACCCGCATTTTTCAATTATTACGTGAATATTATTTCCATGACACATTGTAACATTTATTACTCGTACAACAAAACTAAGTGTTATCTACATTCTACAATCTTCATCATTGTACATTATTAGGTACACTTAGAAATTAGGTTACGTGATGTGTTATCGAGCTTATTAAATCATTATGGATTATCAATTATTATTTTGCGATTTATTGATTTATTTTTCAGTTGAATTATAACAACATACTTAAATACTGTGTGTTAAGTTTTCACAATATGTTATACTTTGTAAGAAATGTATTTTATTTTACTGATTTATAATGGTTACCAGGAATAGTTTATGTGTGTCAACATATATATAAAATTATATTGAAAAGTGTGTTTGATTTAAAATTTGAGTCAACATCGGGCCTAGACGTGGCAATTTTTAAAAGGTTCCAACAAGCCTGGGGAACTATTGACTCTAACAATTTTAATCCTAAATTCTGGCATACAAAATAGTATTGAAATGGATTCTGTAAATGAGATCATATTATTAAGTTTTCTAAAGATCGATTTTTACAAAAGCATCCAAGAGATGATTACCGAAAGTTACTAGAATTAACAATCATTTTTTTGGGTGGAAAACTTTCAAATGATATCAGCTTTAAAATACCAGGTGCTATTCATCATGCTCGGTGCATGGCCAAAGCTATTTATTGTTTAAAAATATATTTATTTTGTGAACAGTTTAGATTAACACCTAAAAAAGAAAGTGCCTTAAGGAGTACTTGCATATTTGTTGTACGATTATACATAAAAAGTATGGTTTATTTCACCATCTTCAATCAAAGCACCTTTACAAGACTTGGCTTTTATAAAAAAAACCTTTTACATTATACCTCTATAGTAGATAAAGATATATCTCAGATAGCACTTAAAAAGTTTTGTGGTCGTTTATGCCTTATGGTATTTATCTACAGAATTATGTGAATTTTCTTTTTTCGATGAGGCTGTGCCACTGGAGGCTAAAAAAAATGATTCATGCTCTAAACAACGACGATCGTTCATCAGAAAATAACCAAATATGAATCTCAAAAACAATACCTTCTAGTTTCTACAAATTGTTAGTGATTATTGTAAAAAATATCCTGACCATAAAAAAAATACTTACATAGTCATAAATTTAAAATTTGTTATAGATATAACTATATAAGTAAAAAATATAAAGTCATTATGTTATTATTCATTGTTAATTGTTATTATAATTTATAATTATTTCTATGTTAAGTTGCCGGAAATATCTCAATTCTTAAGATTATTTTTTTTTTAAACCTTTCGATTAATACACATATTTGAAAAAGTAAAATATTTGCAATCTAGTACATAGGAAACAAATTGTAGTAAATTTAGTTTTCTATCATTTTTGTCTCAACAAATTTTTGTAACATTTTTTTTTATAAAGTTATGTTTGAGAATATCAAAAAAATTTATAATATTGAACATTTTCCATGTCTGTAACTTTAGAGCTTTTGTGGTACGGGTTAAAATTAAACAATTTTGCATGAAACTTTTTTTGTATGATTTTATTTGTAGTTGAACATTTTTAGGGGGGTAATCTAAAAAAAACACAAATGAAAAATAAGGACCACCCTAAATTGGATATTTTATTGTGTATTATATAAAATTTATATTGCTATTTGTAATTTATTTTTCTATCAGTAATATCAAATATGGTAGGTTGGATTAATTTTTTCCAAAAACCAATTGTATATAATATAATATATTTTATTATTTATAATATTATAATATTACTATCAGTATAAACTCATAAGTTAATATAGGTAATGTGTTCCATTTTTTTTTTTTTTTTTTATTATTATTGAGTAATAAGTAGATTTGTGGTTTAAATAGTTTGAAATTTATCTAAATACTTGAGAAATCCATTGTCATAGTACATAATGATAATATACAACACAGAGAAGCAAAGTTTCCGATCACTACGAATAATATTAAAATTTATATTTTTATATTTGAATAGTGGTTACTGTTAAAAGAATTTAACCTAATCTTAATCTTAATATCTATAATGTTACAAAAAACTTTCAACAGTTAATTATATCTTATGACTTTCTTATAAAATATGTAATATACATCCTATATCACATATTAAGTACTATTATTTTAAGTATAATATGTTTAGAATTTAATAATTAATTTTAGTGAAATTAGTTAATAGCTATGTAGATATATAATAAATATTTAATACTTAATAGAATAAACATAAACATATAATTAACTCCTCCATTAAAAAAAAATCATAGTTATGCTACTGGTTTCTCCATATATACTTAATAAAATAATGTGATCAATTGTAATCATGATAGACACTAAAACGCAGGGAGGCTTGGGCAGAAAAGTTGCAAGAACAGCTGTAGACTTGGATAATAAGTACCAATTTCTTACTTGAAAATAAAATTGTTATTTATTATAGAACCACTTACCGATTGATCCTCAAACCACAAGAAATATGAATATGTAAAAGTGTTATCTTTCCAAAGGACAATAAAATGTCCATCTCTTAAATGCTGTCTACTAAAATCGATCATGGACCATACCTAAGTAAAACAATATCATATTATTTTTTAATAACTCAACTTACTAATCAAAATACACATCTAGTTAATTCATAAAATAACTTTTTTTTTACCTTTTTTTTGGTAAGTTCAAGTGTTTCTTGTGATGCAAACTCCAAACCTGGAGCAATCATCCGATGAGACATTCGATCTACATAAATAAAATGTACTAGACCTGGGAATTCTTCTAAATATTTATTAATATTTAATGTTGACCTTGTAAAATAAATGGAATTAAAGAAAATATATTTTATCTCATTTAAAAGAAAACTACCTATACAAAACAATGTATTCAGAATAAAATTAAAAATAAACAAAGAATATAATAGTGTGTAGTTTCTAGAGACCATTTTTTCTTCTATATCATTTTTATTAATTATTTTAAGTTATTATTAACCTAAATGATTTTATAATTTATTACTTTATTTAAAAGGATATGATCTCATTGTAAAATTGTTCATCGCTTTCACCTCAAAAAATGATGTATAATCACGTAACATTACAGCAACTATTGCAGAAGCTTCGCTCACTGCCTCTTTTGTATAATTGTCAATCAATGATTCGTTGAGCATACAATGATGATGTAGATCTTTTAAACTACATATAATATTCATGTTGCTCGATTCTATAGCAATTAATGATGAACTGTCATTATTTTTGAAATAATCTAGGTATTTCCTAAAAAATCGAATTAAAATGTATGTAACGTATCGGTTATTGCTTATTACTAAAAAAAATAAAATGATAATGTCAATACTTCTTTAATGGCTCCCATCTAGTAGCTAAAGTGGTAATTATGGCAAGTACACTTCGAGTCGGTGCAAATGGAGCATTTTTCTTTTTAAACAAATCAATAATTTTTTTCATGGAACTATCAACTGTATCATAAGCAATTTTAAGCGCTTCGCGGTCTACAGTTCCTCGAATTTGGATTTCTTGGATTGTGCAAAATGATGTTAATGAATCGATTACACTACTATTAAAAACATCATTACCAATCTAAAATAAAAAGATAATAGTCATAATTATTCATTAATAAAAAATAAATTATTTTTAATTGATTCAATATTTGTGTAAATTCAGTAATACCTCATGAATGATAAATAATGGAACACCATCAGTAATGTATGACAAGTGTACAGCATTTAATTTTAACCCATGTTGACCCAAAAGAATCAGTAAGCTGTTAATTTTGTTTCTTGGCATTGGTACATCTGAACAAAACATACATTAAATACTTTTGATTCGTAACTGTATAATGTGTTGACTTTTTAGATCAGAATATATGAGGTTGGAGCCATTTTATTTGATGAAGCACATATTATTAGCAATAAATCTATGAATTAGACAACTAAACGTTGCATAAGGAACGACAAATATCATATATTTAGTTATTTAGATTGATAAAATAAGATAAGCCTAAAATCATAGACCTATTAACTTGGATTAATAAAAATATTATGTGCAAAGTTTTTAATATTATATGATTTTTTGATTGTATTTAATCATTATTTAAAAGATTATTATTTATAACATAATTTATGATTATAAGCTGAGTTTGTAATACTATTAATCAATAGTAATACAAATAAACTAAATAGAAATTAAAAAATATATTACTATCTGTTAAAGCTATGAATGAAGTAAGTTAAGACTAACTTGTAAATAACTTAGTAAATAACTAACTTGCTTGCTATAAAAGCCAAATATTAAACTAAGATTCATTTGACTACTATAGTAGTCCGAGTAGTCGATTAGTCTGATTATTATTTATTAGATCATACCTTACAGCATGACCGCAGAACAATTTAAATAAAATTTTTTTAAGAACTCATAATTTAATTATTTTTCAAAAACCTTTATACTATCAATATAACCAGAAGATTCAGAAAGTACTTGTCGCTTATATGTATTTTGAAACTATTACACAAGCGAGTAGAGTACACAGTTAGACATTTAATCTATCCATAGTATATAATACACATTATAATCTAAGGTTGCCTACGTATTTCTACAGGCTTTCAGAAATATTTCTCACCATTTTCCAACTGTAGTGAATTGTCTTTTTCCACAATAATTACATCAAGATCGGATTTATCCTTGGGTTCTGGATCAACCGTTTGTATAGCCTCAGCTAAGAGTGCTAAGAATAATGTATCACCCGCACACAGATCAGTTGCATTACGACTAAGATCAATAAATTAAAAAATAATAATACAATTCTAAAATCTAAAAAGGTATATAATAAAAGTGAACAATAGATAAGGACTATAGTAATTACCTAGAATACAAAGTCAAAAATTTCTGTCGAACCATTATGAGTATATGAACCCTAGAAAAGGCAGATTTTGCTTTCATTTTCTCGGCTGCTGTTTTAGCGGCTGTTAAAGCAGCTGTAGAAAGTTCTGCACTAACAGTCAGTTGTTCAACAGCTTCAATTAGTACACACTGTTCTTCATTTGAACGTTTTAACCAAACATCTAAAAGTTTAGAAACCAGAAAACGGCGACGGCGACTATATTTCAATCTAAGACATAATAGACATATAATACAATGTACATATGAACTAATTTAAACCTTTTTAAACTTACAATGAAACATCAGAACCACAAATTCTTTTTATAAATAAAATTGATACACTAAGTACTTTTTGCTGCCAGGAAACTTCCTTGTCACCAATATAAATGAATAAATGATTCAAGTACTGGTAGAAAAAAAAATATAATTATATAATATACTTTAGATGTGTATGCATATTTATCCTATAGTTGATTTAGTTACCTCATCAAATACAATATTTGTTCCATTTTGACATTGCATTGAACTGTACCGATTTGAAAAATGGCAATTCATAATTCTCTGGGACGTAACCATCGGTGAAAAAATCTGAAGTATTAAGTCTGGATCAATTTTATCACAGTCTTCTTTTTCATTCTTAAAAAAAAAAAGACAATATGATATATTATTGAAATAGTTAGTACATTTTTAGAAATTCCTATTGTTAAAAAAAAAAATAAATAAAATAGAGATGATTTTGTTATGTAGCCAAGTAGGTAATCAGTTGTTGAATGAAATTGATTTATTATTGGACTAGGTAAAAATGTATTTATAATAACTAATAAATAATCTTAATACTTATTTAGTTATGTAAGACTGTAAGGGTAATATTCTACATCAGCAATATTAAACATCATTATAAGTACCTACAATTACCTACTGAATATAAAAATGTTATAGGTAATGTGCTCTAGTCTGTCCTATACTTGAGTATGGTTGCGTTGTGTGAGATCCTCACACAACCGATGATTCAAGACAACTGGGACGAGTCCAAAATAAATATTAATATTTTTCCAGTCTCATACTACTCATACTAAATATTCCTTGTCAGCCTCCGAATTACACTAAGGTTGCAAGCAAACCAAGCCTTTATACTTTGGATGAGCGTAGGTACTCGCAGGTTTCCAGAGGGAATACTAAATGGTAAAGTTGAAGCTTCTGAACTTCTCTCCTTTTAAAGTACCTCAACTATTAACTCGATCTACTGTTTTTATTTCTATTACCTTGCATTTGAACGGTTAAGAAGATTTATTAGGAAATGTAAGCCTCAATTTGTAGTTTTAAATTTTTATTTTGAATATATTTGATTAAGTCACTCAAATTCTAATTCTGTAAGTATGGAATTCTAATTTTGCTAATGTTGAGATAACCTTTGTATTATATTTAAGATCTCTTACGGTTAAACTGTATATAAGTATACAACCAAGTACACATTAATATAAAAATGGGTTCAGTCCGTAAGATAATAAACAAAAATAAAACAAAACAAAGATCAATACTAAATAAAAAAAATGTACCTCTGTTGGTTTAATAAGGTCCTGCGAAATTCCGATTTTCCTAATATGCATGCAGAATTTTGTGTCGCATTTCATGAACACGATGTCGTTTAAATTGTCAAACACCATAAGACACCGCATGATTGCTATTCGTTAAACCTGAACGACACCGGCTGAAAATAACAAAACAATAATAAATAATAATCGCAAAAAACTTTTCACGGCGGACGTCAAAGACATATAGTCGTCACTAGTTGTCGACCGACGACTGTTACGTAAGCGACAAGTACGTAACTTCGAAACATAATATTATTCAATATTTACACTACAAGATTAAGCGATAAAGATACCTGTTATCGGATTATGTCGAGTATACCAGCTGAGTCCAGGCCAGCATTGCAGCAGCTGCAGCTAATCGAAATCCGGTCGATGCCAATAAAAAGAATGCGCGCGCAAGTGTCCGGTCGAGTCGTGGCGCCAGTCGGCGAGATGGAAGTCGTTTGTAATCACTTATCAGCGGCAGACGGCGGTAATAATATGGCGTATCGGCGTATCTCTAGTCCCTCTAAACATATTATTATATTATAATTTAGGTCCAAAAATTCCAGTGGCAGTGCATTATTTTTCTCACCGGTTTAGCCCAATGAATTTCTAGAAGTGTATGACATAATTAATAATGGCCCTTAGTTATAGTCTGCAGCTGAAGGGGCTAAACTTACATTGAGAGAAGTCTAGTGCCCCCAATCGTCACAACCCCCCCCCCTCTTGAAAGTTGAAGCGCTTAATCACGACGAAAATGCGTTCCTTCGACGTAGAAAAAAAAAAATAACAAATAAGGAAGAAAAAGACATCTAATACCGATGACAGAAATCGAAAGATTATTTATTTTAATGAATTAGAATTAGGAAGTAGATACGATTACGATTTTAAAAATAAGTCGGAATGAGCATGCTAACTGCTAAGGCTTTTAGGAAGGGTGAATTTTAACTTTTGATTAACTCATTACAACTTAGGTAGGTACTTACATCAAAAAATGTAGACAGTCATATGGAATCCCTGAATTATCTAAATTATTAGATGATTATTTGGCATTTTGGCCACATGCAGGGCCGTCCCTAGGGCAGGGCGAGCGGGGCCCTCGCCCTGGGCCCCGCGCCTTCACCAGTTTGACAGGCCCCACTTTTGTAGATACCATAAAAAAGAAAGTTAATGAGAAAAAAAAATTATTATTTATATATTTTCATATCTTCAATTACTGTAATTTTTACTACCTATACTTACGGCTATACCTACTTATATTAATTGACATCAGTCCGCAGTCGTCAAATAAATGTATTGCATTTAAAACGAGTTAATATGATTTAAATTCAATTTTCAAAGTTGAAAATGATAAAAATCTTCAAAGCGCTCTGTCCCCCCCCCCCCCAAGAAACAACAACTTAGCTATAATATTTATAGAAAAAAAATGCTTATAAAGTTCCAATGTTGACAAAATTCATAAGAGTTTTTTTTTCATACCTAACTTAAGACATTTTAATAGAGGTTTCCAACAAGTTTTTGTAATTCTATCAAACTAAAAAAGTTCCCAAGAAAGTCACGTTTATGATCTTTGTTAATTTCTTTTTAGCTACTAAATTTGATTATTTTTACAAGTGTGCTAGGCTGATACAATGTCTCCGCTCAGAATATTTTTTCGTTTACAATAATATTTATCAATGTAATTTAAATATAACACATCCATTACAACGACATGCTTGACACCCACTGTACAGCAGATCGGTACCTACTTGTCCACCTTTTTTCATATTGTATTAGGTGCCTACTATATTTATAGACTTATTAATTTATCAATATTATTATATTAAGTATAAATATATTACGTGTTTTATTATTAATGAATTTACTTTTTCATATTATTGTAAGTACAAGGTACTATATTTCTAAGTATATTTGAGCGTAGCCCCCTTATACCTAGGTAGGTATATATCATAATTCATAATATTAAATATTTAAATAAATGCAACTGCCAACTGACGATAATGACATTTTAGGCCCCACAAATTTACTCTGCCCTGGGCCCCGAAAATCGTCCGGACGGCCCTGGCCACATGTGATAACTTGAAACATTATGTAAATTGTATTATTATAATTATTAATTTATAGTACAACACTACAACTGCACAAGTATTTACAGTATTTAAAATTTAAATTCCTTTAATAATTTACCATAGTTTTATTTTTAGTTGTTTAAATAATTTAATGTAACTATTATACTACTTTATATACCATTCAAATTCGTATTTAGTATTGATTATAGATATGTTAATTCATTGTAATATCCAGGGCCGTCCGGACGATTTGCGGGGCCCGGGGCAGAGTAAATTTGTGGGGCCTAAAATGTCATTATCGTCAGTTGGCAGTTGCATTTATTTAAATATTTAATATTATGAATTATGATATGTACCTACCTAGGTATAAGGGGGCTACGCGCAAATATACTTAAAAATATAGTACTTTGTACTTACAATAATATGAATAAGTAAATTAATTAATAACAAAACACTTAATATATATTTATACTTAATATAATAATATTGATAAATTAATAAATTAATATGTCCATAAATATAGTAGGCACCTAATACAATATGAAAAAAGGTGCAGGACAAGTGGGTACCGCTCTGCTGTACAGTGGGTGTCAAGCATGTCGTTGTAATGGATGTGTTATATTTAAATTACATTGATAAATTATTGTAAACGAAAAAATATTCTGAGCGGAGACATTGTATCAGCCTAGCACACTTGTAAAAATAATCAAATTTAGTAGCTAAAAAAAAATTAACAAAGATCGAAAACTTGACTTTCTGGGGAACTTTTTTAGTTTGATAGAATTACAAAAACTTGTTGGAAACCTTCTATTAAAATGTCTTAAGTTAGGTATGAAAAAAAAAACTTTTATGAATTTTGTCAAAATTGGAACTTTATAATCATATAACAAATAATTGAGCCTATGTATTTTTAAAACTTCCATTAATGAAAATTATAAGGAACCTATCATTACATTTTCATGATTTTTTACTAAATGAAAAAGATTTTATTGAGGATAATTTTAAAAAAATTTAGAAAAATGGAAAAATTTCTCAAGGGTTCAAGCCTACGAGTATAACTAGCTCAAAAATAGTCAAAATATTGAGAAAATGTTTTATGGAAAATTCTAATATAAATATTTGTTGAAAATTTCAAGGTTCTACAGTTATGAATTTTTGAGATACACCAAAAAAATAAAATCGATTTTTCAAAAATTGGTTTTGTATAAAAGTCACCTATTATTTTGTTTTTCTCAACGCTTTCTAAAACTACTAGAAATTTTTAATTTTGACTTCTCAAAAATACCAACTAGTTTCACTTTTCTATCAGTAAAGATGCTGATCTAGAAAATCTGAGCACTTTTACTACCCAAAAAGCGCCATACAAAACAGAAAAAAAACACACATCATTGTAAAATCAATACATTTTTTCTAAGCATTTTTTTCTATAAATATTATAGCTAAGTTGTTGTTTTTTGGGGGGGGGGCAGAGCGCTTTGAAGATTTTTATCATTTTCAACTTTGAAAATTGAATTTTAATCATATTAACTCGTTTTAAATGCAATACATTTATTTGACGACTGATGTCAATTAATATAAGTAGGTATAGCCGTATAGGTATAGGTAGTAAAAATTACAGCAATTGAAGATATAAAAATATATAAATTATAATTTTTTTTTCTCATTAACTTGGCTTTTTTATGGTATCTACAAAAGCGGGGCCTGTCCAACTGGTGAAGGCGCGGGGCCCAGGGCGAGGGCCCCGCTCGCCCTGCCCTAGGGACGGCCCTGACTAATATCGTATATTATTTTAATATTATGTTGTTTTTCACTACCATTGATTTATTATAATCAGGGCTCGGGACTTAAAGCACTTAAAATCATTAAAATAAGCGCTTAAATAAGCACTTAAAAACATCATTATAAGCACTCAAATAAGCATTTAAAAAACTTAAATTTAAGCAAAAATATTTATTAAAAAAAAAAACAATAAAATAAAAATAAAAATTTATCTTTATATTATAAAAAAAATTAAACTTCATTTTCAGGACTGAGGATTTTATGGATTTTCCAAGGGATTTTCTGAAAAATAAAATGTAAACAATATTTACAAATAGTTGAAAAAAAATAATTTTTTAATAAATTTTAATAAATTTTTTTATTTAAATTATTTTTAATTTTAATTCTATAAAAAACAACTTTGCAGTAGAAAACCATAAAAAAGTATGAAAACTGGTCAAAAAAGCAATAAATATCATAAAAACTTGAAATAAGCATTTTTTCGAAAAATCACTGAAAAAAGCAAAAAAAAGCACTCTCAAATTTCATAATTGAATGTGTTGTAACATGATATACACTTCTATAGTACTCTGCTACATTTTATGTCAATCTAAAAAAATAAGCAAATGCTTTAAGTCCCGAGCCCTGATTATAATATATACATAATGTATTAATGCGTAATATCTATTTTTTAAATTTCATTTAAATTAATAAACGCCATATAATATGTAGCTTTTGTTTTTAGTAAATACGAGGATATTTATATTTTATACATAAACATAATACATTATAATTTTAAAATGTGATTTTACAAAAAAAAATTCCTTAAGAGGACGCTACACCGGTCATTTTCAGCGGTAAAAACACGTCCACGGAAAACAAACAAAACTGCATCAAAAAGTGATTTTAGAGTAAAAATACTTATTATGAAACTTATAGAGAACAATATTTCGGAGGGAACCTCATCGGTTTTTTTCAAAATATTAACTATTAATCAGGTGATATTGGATTTTCATCAATCATGGGTAAATTAACGAATATTTAACAATAAATAGTATTTATTTAATACGGCTATAATATTAGACAAGGCCTTGGACTTAATTCATTACTGTGATTTTTGTTATTTATTTATACTCCTTAGAAATAATTGAGTGAACATGTGAACAAACGTAATTTACGTTTAGTAACTAGCTTAAGCAACCCGGACGTCCGGTGGCTGTTTTTTGGGTTTTATTTAGGCTTTTCAATGGAAACTCTGATTGTTGTGGAAGAATGTATAGTATTAAGTATTTAAGTATGATATATTGATACTATGATAGTATCTTTATATATAGGTATGGATAGTTACACCAATTTGGGCACATGGCTATACACGAAGACAGTGCCGCCGAAGTCCATGTTTATGTATGGCAGCTGCCAAACATATAAACATTTGGCTGGGGGGGGTCCATAGGAGAATAAAATGATGAAAATTAATAGGAATAGGATCACAAATTATTAAGTAATATTGCCCATTGAGAGTAATAACAATATTAATATTGTATACATAATATTATAATAATATAATATAATATAAAAGGTTGCATTTTATTTATATTTTTGTATTTTGTACTATCGTTGCAGCCGTTGCAGGTAATTAATTATAATTTTAATATTATTTCACACGTATTGGTTGAAAAAATAAGAGAAATCTGATCAAAAACAAAACAAAAGTGGGTTGCAGATTGTTTGTGAGAGGTTACAAATTTTCTTAGTGGGTTTTGTTGGGTGGGGCGGGTGGTTGTCGGAGATCCTTGCCATACATTTAATTTTGCACTTCGGAGCCACGAGGATTAGATAATTGGTGCAAAATAATTCTGCAGAACCCAACCACGCTGTAATATAATATAATAAAAATATATTTATTTTTTTTGATTCATATGTTTTTATTCAATCTGTTACAAAAACAGAAGAACAATAAGAACAATTGATGGTTTATAGATTAAAATAAATAAAAATAAAAAGGCAGATTGGACAGACTGTAGAGTGTAGTGGCCTCCCAGCGGAATTACTACGACAATATAATATATAATACAATTATTTGTATCTATCATTTTGTTATTTAAATATGAAGCTATGAGTTATGTGGGGGAGGAGAGAAGCCATTGCGTGCAAAATGAACACTATACATGAGGAGTGACCTCGATATAATTCCAGCCCCCCCCCCTCTCCGACAAACATACCTTTTCATAAGTACAGCTCTAGTTGCGATTTGCGAACATATGATCTCGTGACGGTCATCGTGTTCAATTTATGTGACTTGAAAGCCGATAGTAAAACGAAACATAATATGAAATAAGTAATATATGTGCATCGAAGTCACTGTCCGAGTTTTGGGAACGCATTGAAATCTAAATATTTAACAAACTTATAACCTGTTCAGTGGGGCCCATTATATTCTGTTCTAAGAAATAAACAATAAACAATATTACATAGGTATTATTACAAATTACAATATATTTATTATTATCTAATATCATTTTATACACACATACAGGCATTTCCAGACCTTTTTTCAGACCACGCAAGAACCTCGTGAACCATAGAACGGCGAAGTGGGAGGGTGAAGCCCCTCACACCCTCTTCAATAAGATTCATTCTCGTAAGGAATCACTAATATACTTATGAACATTTTTATATACTTATTTACAAGGCTGGGCAAATTAATGATTTTTTTTTAACTCAGTTAAGTTAAGTTAATATGCACCAATAACAAAAAGTTAAAACTTAAAAGTTAATTTAACTATAGGTTAACTCAGTTAAGTTAAAAGTTAAAACACATTTTTTGTTAACTTTTTTTTTAACTTAAAAAAAAGTTAATTTGTTTATACAACGCTAGCGTACTTCATTTTTTTCCAAAACAAAACTAAATTATAAACTATAGTGTTTATACTTCATACAGTAACTATTTCTATATAAGTTGATTCGAATGAAAATTCACAGTAAATATTTTTTGACATGAAAAAGAAATAGACTGAAATATTGAAATATAATAAAATTAAAAACAAAAATAAATTAACTTAAAAATTTACTTCATAAATTAATGAAAAATTAATTCTTTAGTTTCACGTTAGTTAAATAAGAAAATTAGTAAGTTAACAGTTAAGTTAATGAAAAGCCAAAAGTAACTAGTTAAGTTAAAACAAAATTAACTTTTTAACTCGTTAATGCCCAGCCTTGCTTACATAGTTATATATATACAATTAGCTATTAGGTAACTATTTATCGGTTAACCACTTAATTAAAAACATTTGGGCAAGTGGGTGTCGCTCTGCTGTACAGTAGGTTACAAGTGGGTCACTGTATAATGTATGATATTAAATTTGAATTCAACGATATAATATCATTGTATAAGAAAAACGATTCTGAGCGGAGACGGTATGTCAGTCTAGGTATAAGACATATTATATACATATCTATGGTATTAAACAAAAAATTTACCTATAACAAATTCCAAAATCCAAATTAATCATATCACAATATCCATTAGGTACTTATAACGCGTTATACATCAACAACAAACCCTGATACTATCATAGATATATAATAGTGACAATAGTGTACTTTAGAAGTTTCAAGTACCCACGAATAATACTATACAATCACAACAAAGTAACTAAAATAGTTATTCTAGGTTTTTTATTATGTAATTTCGTCCAAATTTGAATTTAAAATGTCTGTAAAAAATAACTGTGTTCATATATTTTTTAGATTTTTTGGTTACAGTATGAACTATTTATGAGAACCTTTGTTTTAAATTTGCAATCCTTAGCTATGAAAACTGAACATTTAATAATTTATTAATTACAATTGATAATTTTCGAGATTTTGATAAATTGTCAAAATTCGATCTTTAAATGCTTATAAAAAGAAATTGTGCGTGCGTATTTTTAATATTTTTCAATTGCTATTGTAACGATATATCAGGAGCCTTGTATTAAATTTTTACACTTTTTTCACCAACAGATAAAACTTTATTGATATTTATAGAAAAAAAAACTAAAAAAATTGAAAACTGAAAATATCCGTTAATAGCTCAAAAAAGAGTCAAAATATTTTCAAAATTGTACGGTGTATAGGAAATGCTAATATGAACATTTAGTGAAATTTTCATGTATCTACAGTTATTCGTTTTTGAATTACAACAAAAACCAAAATCGATTTTGTTAAAAATCGATTTTGCGTAAAAATTCCCGTTTTTCCTTAATTTTTCTTTGGTTTTTCTTGGCGCTTTTGAAAATTACTGGGAATTTTTAATTTTGACCTCCCCAATGCACCAACAATATTCACTTTCCAATCGAACAAGATACTGAAGTTGAAAATCGACGCATTATTTCGACTACTTACCGTGCAGTACAGACACAAAAAAAAAAAAAAAGGTGGGCAAGTGGGTGTCGCTCTGCTGTACAGTAGGTTACAAGTGGGTCACTGTATAATGGATGGTATTAAATTTGAATTCAATGATATAATATCATTGTATAAGAAAAACGATTCTGAGCGGTGATGGTATGTCAGTCTATGTATAAGGCATATTATATACATATCTATGGTATTAAACAAAAAATTGACCTATAATAGGTACCTATAATAAATTCCAAATTAATCATATCACAATATCCATTAGATACTTATAACGCGTTATACATCAACAAAAACCGTGATACTATCATAGATATATAATAGTACACTTTAGAAGTTTCAAGTACCCACGAATAGTATTATTCAATCACAACAAAATAACTAAAATCGTAATTCTTGGTTTAAATATGAAATTTTGTCTAAATTTGAAATTAAAATGTCTGTAAAAAATAAGTGTGTTTATATATTTTTTAGATTTTTTGGTTACAGTATGAATTATTTAAGAGAATCTTTGTTTTAAATTTTCAACTCTTAGTTATAAAAACTGAACATTTTATAATTTTTTAATTCCAACGATTGATAATTTTCGAGATTTTGATAAATTTTGTCAAAATTCCAACTTTAAATGCTTATAAAAAAAAATCGTGCCTATGTATTTTTAATATTTTTCAACTGATATTGTAACAATATATCAGGAGCCTTGTATTAAATTTTTATACTTTTTGGCCCAACAGATAAAACTTTATTGATATTTATAGAAAAAAAAACTAAAAAAAATTGAAAGCTGTAAATGTCCATAAACAGCTCAAAAAGAGTCAAAATATTTTCAAAATTGTATGGTGTGTAGGAAATGCTAATATAAACATTCAGTGAAATTTTCATGTATCTACAGTTATTCGTTTTTGAATTACAACAAAATAAGGAAATCGCTACATGAGAAATCGAGTGAAAATCCAATGTTGTAAAAATTTGAATTTCAAACGCTCATAAAAATTTAATTTAACTGTCCGGTAGAGATTTTTTTATTGATAAAGGTAGATAATCTTATAAGGAATCTTGTGTTTCATTTTCAAATCTTAGATTTAAAAAGAAAAATTTTTACGAATTCTTAACTCAAAATAATTTGCTAATTTTCGTGATTTTTCCATATTTTGTCAATTTTTGAACTTTAAATGCTTATAAAAAAAAATTGTGACTAAGGATTTTTAATATTTTTCATCTGCCTTTGAAACAACATATTAGGAGCCTTCTATTAAATTTTCAAGCTTTCGCAACCAACAAATAAAATTTTATTGATATTTCTAGAAAAAAAACTAAAATAAAATGAAAAATGAAAATGTCCCTAAACAGTTCAAAATAAATCAAAATATTTTGAAAATGTTATCGTGTATAGAAAATGCAAATATAAACAACCAGTGAAAATTTCATGTATCTACGGTCATTTGTTTTAAAGTTACACCAATAACCAAATTCGATTTTTTGGAAAATCGATTTTGCGTAAAAATTCCCGTTTTTCCTTAATTTTTATGTTGTTTTTCCCGGCGCTTGTGAAAACTACTGGAAAATGTTTACTTTTGACCCCCCAAAGTACCAACTAGATTCACTTTCCTATCAGAAAAGGTACTATTGAAGAAAATCGAAGCACTTTTACTGTCCCAAAACGTGATGACAGACACAAAAAAAAATATAAAAATATAAAAACATACATCATTGTAAAACCAATACATTCATCGCTCCGCTCAGAATCTAAAAATAAATAAATAAATAAACACACATCATTGTAAAATCAATACATTCATCGTTCCACTCAGAATCTATAACAAGTTACCCATTAGGTGAAATATATCTAAACATAATAGAACAAACGCAAAGAAAATGTTCAAACTATTTTTAGAATATGTTTCCCGTTATTCTCCCGCAGTTGACAAAATATATTAAATAGCTTTTATTATTAACTTAACAATGACACTATAATATAGTATAAGTGTATAACATAAATTATTATGCCAACGGTAAACGGACAAAATAATTAGGCAAGTTTGTAAATTGTACGGTGGTTTTTGGCCATAATATTATACCCTGTCACCGTCCCGAATGGCACTCCTACGTTCAGGGTATCTAGTGCAGTGGCATGCAGTGCCCCCCCCCCCCCACCATGTTTACCCATGTGGATTTACGACTCCTCGCCATGACGTTTCTTGTATGCACCCTACACACCAGCAAGAAATTTTCTCATTTGTCACATCGCTTTCCAAATAAAACATAATGGACACTTGACAGTGGGTGTTATTCCTCTTTGTTATGCTTTCCCGAATTTAAAGTGTAAGGTCCAAGAGTGATCTTCTATTCAATAAAATATTCAAAACAACCAATCTATAATAAAATATTATAAATTATATATATATATAGAATGGAAACCATGATACCACCAACGGCTATCATGGTTTTATTTTATACTTTTATAATATTACCTGTTTGAATTTTGAATACTTTAAAGTTGACTTAGAATTTTGAATCCCAACAATAATGACCACAATAAATTTGTTTTTTTTTTTTTGTAATGAGGAATTTAAGTTCCTAAAATTATGTGTGAAAAATGATAGTTTTTGTGATTGTAATTCATAAGGGGCCTCGCAATGGCATTGATTTAAGGAGAATCATTTAGGCAATTTCTAATCTCGTCGTCGCCACCCGAGATCTATGTGTTAGTCGTAAATGATTATTAGTGTGTGTGGCGTCCATGCGGGTCAATTGTAGTGGTGCGGAGGGCTCTCGCACGCACTCGCACACACATGTCAATATATAATAATATTGTGATCATGAAAAAATGCTTATTAGTTATTTTTCACTTAAACATACGATTCTAATTCCAACAGTACGTCGCAACGATTACCTCGATTTTCATTCTGATAAAATATTCTTATTTTCCACAACATGTACGAGGGATCGATCGAGGCACATTTTAAAATTGTATTTAGTTAATTAAATATTTAAGTTGGAAATTCTGTATTTTTTTTTTTGATTTTTTTACAATTTTTATTGCAATTTAAATTACAAAAATTAAAAATGTGGCTCGATCGTTCCCTTGTATATATTACGGACAATCAGAATATCTTTTCAGAATGAAAATCGTGATAATTGTCGACACGTATCGTTGGAATTAGAAACAGTAGTTTTTGACAAAAAAGACTTGGTAATGAGGCCCCATAATGATGTATTCAAAAAAGCCATAACCCTAACCAATATGCCTAGTTAAAGTGTATGCAAAATAAACTTGATAAATTAAATGTACAATTTCTTCTGTTCATTACGACAGTATGAAATAGATGGAATGTGAGATACAACATCAAGAACACACAATGCAAACTATAGGGATCATATTATTATTTATATTTTATCAATACAAGTCATATGTGTTGCCTAAGCAGTACTCCTTACAACACGGTACGGCGAAGATTAATTATTATTCGAATTTATTAGTTTTTGATGTGAAACATCTATGCGCCTTTAAAATAATAATAAAAAAAAATGTTTTCTTAAAATAAATCTGAATATTTTGTTTTTGATTATGCCATGTTTATTTAATATGATAAACCTAACTTTTCAATTTTCATGCATATTTCTATACAAAATATTTTCGAGTTTTTTTAATTACGAAAGGCACGTCGTCACAAAGAGTAATACTTACATGTATGCAGCGAATAATAACAATAGATTAAAAAATAAAACAAAAAAAATCATTTATATTATAGCACCAAGACGGTTCACTATATTATTATATTTGTTTCATTAAAATCTGTACAACACACACACGCACACGGTTTCTAATGTTTTATAATACAACACATTTTTTATGTTAGATTTAACAATACATTTCACTAAAAATATTTACAGTAAATGCATAACAAGGATAAATTAAGACTTTTAAAATTAATAATAATATAATATTAAGCTACGATATAATATCATTATAAATCATCTCTGCACAGAGGTATAAGGGGCGCACGCGCACACACACATAATAATATAGTAATATGCACATTGTTATGATTAATATTATTTCAGTATTATATTTTGTTTATATAATATTTTATTCGTTACATATTTTATCACCCACGACCTTTGCGATCACAATCGGGTTTCGTTATCTCGTTGGAAGAGGCGAATATCACAACACTACGACAGGTGGGGTGGGTGGGGTCAGCGAGACCGAGCAGAGTAAGTTTGATTCTCTTAATAACGACAATATTGCTATCGTTCGCATTTCATAAATAACTATTATAATATTATATCCTAACCACACGTCGGAGCACACGAACATGATATTATTACGTCGTAATATCGTGTTACAATCTAATAATATTATGTTTTGACGGGGCGTCGCAAATGGGGGATGGTCGAGCGACAGGTCTCCGTCGACTAGAGAAGACCGTTTCGAATGGATTTAGCGAAAACAATAACACGTACTACGACTAAATTATGCTCGTCTCTCGACCTATACCGTTTCGAGTCTATATTTACACGGAAAAATCATAAATCGTACACACACACACACACACACACGCGTTGTTCGAGAGCAATTTATTAATAAGTATAAAACCCACAAGCACACTCACATAGAGTCGATGCGACTTCGAAAGACGAGCGAGTGGTTTTTGGGGGGGAGGGGTAGGGCAGAAGTGATAAGACGTGAGTCGTTCCGATTGTAGAGATCTGACGGGGGGGGGGGGATAACCCCGTTTAAATCGTTTCTGTGTTTCAGTCGATTTTTTCATCCTACCAAGTTTTCCTCGAACCGCACGCAAGCTCGAACGCAAAATTGTTTTACAATAATATATTATATTTTATGATGTCGCCTTCCTCTGCGACCTATTGTAATTTATTTTAGTTTATATTTCTTTTACCGCACCAACAACACACGTACATAGTATATATATATTTATACTATAGTATTATGTAACATGTGTGTTTTGAAAGCGTCAACGTTTAAAAATATGTAATTTTTTTAGTCTTCGAGGGTTTCCTTGAGCGCGCGCAACTGCTCCTCGCCCAGCTGAATTTTGTCGGCGATCTCGCGGGCGTCGATCAGAAGTTTGGCTTTCATCGCGATGAAATGATCGTAGTCCGAGTACTCGTCGGCAGTCAGATACCGGCAAAGTATGGTCGACACAAAGTCTCCACGCCTGTCGATGTTCTCCTTCAGCTCCTTGGCCTCTTCCAGTTGACCGGTCAGCTTGCACTTTTTCTCCTCCAGCGCCTTCTGCGGCACGAAAAACGGGGAAAACGTTGTTATTATTACTATTAACGTCTTCATTTAAATCAATAGAATTGTTGTATGCGCGATACGGATAAAACATAACCAAAAAGACTATTCATGTGGACTGTAAAATTCAAAAAACACGCTATAACCCTACAATTAACCATATTATTGAGAAGCCCACGGGGACCGGGTAAGCAACCGGAGAAAGATTCTATTTCAGTGAATTTTGCTAAATGTCAACCCCTGATGGTCGGCGATGGAAAGATAATGTCTCAGATAAACAAGCAGTACCGATTTAATTACCATTTTATGATAATCGATATTTTTCGACCACTGCTGTATTTATATACCGAGCACCCACGTATATAAGGTGAGTGGGGGGGGGATGTATTTAAGTCACCAAATCGTATTTAAAACAAAACCAAGAAACACCAATGTTCTTATTATTTTGTTCAATATTGATTTTGTATACACATTTACTGCATCTACTACTATAATAATATATAGTTAATGTCTGTATGCTGATTAATTCAAGGGTACCTACCTAATTTAATGGGCCAATCGCGTGCTACTATACCGTATTGGGAGACCACATTAACTCGAAATCTATTCTCTTAATGAACTTTTGTGCAACCTTGCACGATAAGAGTCACGGAAAAAAATATAATAATATACTTTCTACTTAAAAAATACAGTCCAGAGTGAATTTTGGTTACGATTTTATGATCTGAACCGCAAGCACGCACGCACGAGCCCTAACGATTATTATTATTATTATTTACCTTTTCCAAATGGTCTGCGTCCAAGTCCAGCAGTGCGTTTTCCGCTCTGGCCAAACGTCCACTCAGACTCAACAGCAGACTGGTAATGTGGCCCACTTCCTGTACATGAGTTTTGAACTTGTTGGCTTCCTGAGGCTTGGCCACCGACTTAACCCGTTCGGCCACCGACACGCCCAGAGTCTCGTTCAGCGCCGCCTCTTCGGCCAGCGCGATTTGTTCATCTCGGAGTACTTTCAGCTTTCTGTCCAGTCGAGACACTAGGTCCGCCTGAAAAATTATTTTTCTTGTTAGCTGGAGTGTTGTAGACGTACTTAAGAAAAAATTGCTTAAGTATAATATAGCGTTGTTGAGTTGAAAACCCTTCAACGCGTAATTTAATAACATACAAATCTTAAACAACGTTTATCATATGATAAAACTATCATATTATTTAATATTTTGTACTCGCCTTTTTCTTTTGCAAGTTTCCGATCCCGTTGCATTCGGCCGGCGGTTGTATCTGCCGGCTGTAGTGCTGCAGGTTCAGGAGTTTCGCCTTAGGTTCGGACGTGGTGTAGTAGGATGAGTTGGCCGATAGTCCGGCGGCGGCAGTGGTATTCGACGAGGTGCTAGTAGTGGAGGTGATTGGACCGCTGCGAACAAATCGTAAAAAGTCAAAACACATCCATCTCGATATTTTTCGTTTCTTGTTTACGCAAACCAAAAATAGGTGGTATCATAATAATCATAATATTGAGCTTCTCTAGTATGACAAAAATATTATGATGGAAACCATTTCCAAGACCATATTTTAAAAATACGAAGTTATATAGGCCAGGACAAATAAAGCCGATGTATGACATACGTGTTTATACACTGGCTGCAGGGATATGTGGGTTACAAAGACGGATGTGATGCATAGGGGAGTTCGACCGACGCGTATAATTAATATACAGTCATCAGCTGCTACGACGATATTCGTGTCGACCGTGTTTAAGGAAAAATCCACGTCAATTCGTCAACGTTAACTGTATACATTAATAGGTACAAAATATTATTATGCACAGTCGCAGTTATAAACGATATTATCAACCGTCTGCGGTGCGGGTATAATGAAGCCGATAAAAATAATGTATGATAATTATTCAAACGGGACATATTATAATGATCGTCCCGTATATAAAACATGCGGTACGAAAACTGCCAATAACGACGCTCGACTGATATGGTTTAATGTACTTTCGGGAAAATTATAAAAACGAGTGATAAAATTCAGATACTGAATATTTAGTCTTTTATGGGTTTATATTCTGTAGTCACACATTAAAAAAACTTGTACTTCTACCACACTCTGTAAACTGTAAAAAACTATAGTAAAAAATAATCCAAACCACGAATTATATTTAAATTAGTTCTCTAAAAAAAAGTATATTATTTACCTATATATTATGTTCGATTTCATTTTAACGCTACGACATCGGCCAATCATGGGATTAATATTCAACCGAATGTGGACGCCGTTGACCGGCGATTACAATTTACATACATATTTTAATTTTATTATTCGTATTTTATATAATATAAAAAATAAAACGCGACCTGATGAGAATAATGCGACGATATTCTCAAGATGCTTGCACCACACTCACTAATCAGACACAAATATGCGTGAACAATGTACATGGTATACAGAAAGTACCACTCGTTCGGAATGATTCAGAATAATAGTGATAAAAAAAATAAACAATACCTAAGCGAGGAGTGTGTGTGGGGACAATATAGATAAGACACTGTACACATAATATAATACGATAAATATGATAATAAAATGTCATACAAACCGTGAAATAGATGAAGGTAAAATAAATAATTAATATAGATGTATTATATAGGTACCAAAAATCAAAATACAACGAAATTAATAGAATTTCATACGCACATACCTAATATTATTATTTAACAACCGACTCGCGGTTATATAAATAATAATTGTACTACAGACTTACAGAATTTCGATGTAGCATATTAAGTCCCCTAAGCCGATAGACTTCGTGACATTTATTACATTTTTGTATAGTTCAATGCACGCACATCGTGATGTCCCCAATCCTTCAGGTACAAAGATATTCGTCAAAGACACTTTTTAACAACATTTCATATCGGATTTAAGCGTACGTGGTAAGTACGTTTTTCGACTCTTGTCGGAATAATTGTAATATGGGACGCATACCATATGTGTCGTTGAATTCTGTTGGATTATCTACCCGTGGCAAAATACCAGAGCTGTTAAGTATATCACGGCAGTTACCGGTTATACGGTCTGAGGATTATTCCCGAAGCCAATGGGTACACAGAGGATCGTCGTTAAATACTCGAACGTTATTTGTATGGTGTCTGTATATAGGTACCTACGACTATATACGTATGGATGAAGCATCGTCATGTACACACCACTTTACATATTCCTTTGTGTATTTTACGCATACACAATTCCGTCACATTCATTATACCTGCATTTATTTTAACCCGACCGCCATACACACGAAATTCGACTCAATCGTATTACCATAACATATAATAATATACCTAATTTCATCGTCGTAATTACCACACAGTGCCAATCAGTCATCGCCACTCGATAATATTCTGCGAATTTATCACTCGTGTGGATAACGTCATCACGACGTCTCGTATACTATAGTAGAGGTACCTACGTATTTATTCATAAAGCGATGGTAGGAATGATGTCGCGTATCATATTAATATTTTATTATCCAATTTTATGCGGTATATACACGCAAAGCGGTAAGTGCCAACATATAACATATTAATTCGTTTATAATAGTATAATAATTATTACATTATTATTATAAAATTAGTATGGGACCGAGCTAAGTGCGAAAATACGTCGAAGTCTGCTAAGCGAGCTCGACGTGCAACCACGTTTATTCTTTCAGTATTGTTATTGTAAATCAGTTGGTTTAACCCACGGTTATCTACACAGGTTGGCGCACGGCGTGTTATCGATGGTCGATGCGGCGAACGCAGTGAACTAAAGCGCTAGTAGTCACAAGGCCTAACTGGTTACCGGCTGGACGAGTTCACTCGTGATGAAATAATTCTAATCGTGATTATAAATTATAATTTTTTAATTACTATATTTGAAAGCTGAGTACTTAATTAGTATCTAATGTAATTTAATTACATAAAAAAATAATTCCCCCAACACTTGACTTATACTTCGAAAAACTCTCTAAATGGCTGACATCAGCAAATAATAATTAATGACTACAAGTCTTTCTTACCCAGTTATAATTTATTTTATTTATAAAATATCTGTAAAATAAAATATCAAATAAACATAATAATATGTTATTATTACTTTGTTCATTACTTATTCTTTATGTAATAAAACCTATTTAGTAGTTGGTTAATACTTAATAACTAATTTTATACCTAACTAATTTACAGTTTATAATAATTTTATTTTTGTTTTTTCATCCCAGTAAAGATTCTTGTAGCCTGAAAACCAAAAAAAAAAATAATGAAAAAAAGGTAATATATTTGTTAATTCAGCTTTGGATGATGCATTATGATCACTGTCCAATGATTTACTGATATTCAACTCACCAACATATGCTAAATACATAAATAAAGGAATACATATACTATAATATACCAACTTACATAATTTATATTTATTTCAACTTATGAACTAAATTTAAAGCTATATTAAAACATAACTTTACATTTTATCTTTAGATAATTTAATTTTACTTAATTTTAATATTTCTTAAATACTACTGAATATTGAATATAATAACTAACTAATTGTTATAAAATTAACTAATTTTTTTGTACCTTTTCTGTGTTGCTTTTGTAGCCTGAAGTACATCCAACTATACAACACTTAGCCACCATCGCAATAAAACTACCTACTACCAATTAAGTAATGACAAAAAGACATACAGTCATACAGATTACAGAACAATATTGTCGAAATTAGAAAATTATTTTGTTCGTCTTTTTCGTGCAGTTATCATGTTATCTCCAGGTTAGGTGTCGGTTGTGTTCTTATCACCTTTTCACGGTCTACAATAATTGTGTAATGTTTTTAATTCGTATTTTTAGTCGTTTGGACGATATTAACGATTTGAATAAAAAATCTTCGATTTCCCAGTACATACAAATGTAAACGTAGGCCCACTGACTACTAGCGCTAATAGTTCACTACGGTCACCGCATAGACCACACGTCTGCATTAGCATCATAGTGGCGTGCGCCAACCTGTGTAGATAACCGTGGTTTAACCTAACCTAACTATGGTCGAAACGGAAACGCGTCGTCGAAAACAGACATTATATTTTGAAAACAGTTTGCTGTAGCGGATGTCTCACACATGACGAAATGCATGATGTTCGTCGGGGGAAAGTAACATCGCTTAGCTTAATGTATATATATATTTAAGAAAAATAACATTTGACTTACCACATGGCGTCACTGCTACTGCAGTCGATCAGTTTTTCGGCGACCGAAGTTCTGGACCGAGGTACCAAGTCCATGCGGAACAGCGGAGAAACATAGTCTGTAGAACGTTTCACGTCCGGTCCGGGAGCTGAAACACAATATATGACGAGGTCAGACTAAGCGGATATCATATGGACACTCGAATAACGGATTTACCTTTGTCCTTTTTCTCTGAACGTCAGAAAGCAGCGAGGAAACGAATAATACATGACATATTAGAATAATGCACACGGTTTTCGTCAAAAGGGATGCAGGGAAGGTTGCAAGTATTAGTTTTATTAAGGGATTTGGTTGTATTCAAATATAAGTAGAAGAGTGAAAATGTACAATATTCTCCAACAGTATTGGCAAAAAAATTGTATAATATTATTAAAGCAAATAAAATTACATAAATAGTTTGAAGTTGAAAATAATTGATCAAAAATAATAATAATTGAAAAAAATTATCGAACAATGTAATTTAAAACTATCGATATTATAATCCTCTTACATTTTTATCATAATAGATATAGCCGTTTTTGCTCAACACTGTATAGGTAGGTAAAGAGGGGTTAGAAAGAATTCAGAAAGTATTAATAAATATTCATAAATTAGATTCAGAAGTAAAATATAGTAATAATAAAGTAATTATTAAATGAGAATAAAAGCTAAAAGGGAATCCGTGCTGCATAATATATAAAATAATAGTAGTAACTCACCCAGTATGTTATGGAGTTTGTCGGAAGGCGACAGGTGGCTGATGAGATCGCGGGACAGTTCTTCGCATTCGATCTCTTCGGGTGACTTGCGCCGGACTGCCAACGGGGTGCCGCCGGCGACAGACTTGAGTTCCGTCTGCGAAGTGGAATCCGATGACACCACCGAACAGCTTCTGGACACCGGATTGCGGTAACGGTGGTCAGTGTCGGTCACGGCGACCGCTGGCTCCGCCGTGTGCCATGTAGAAGTGCAGCACTCGTCGAGGTCACCGGCAGTGGCGGCAGTAGTGGCCGACGGAGAGTGGATCTGGAGTGGTGGTGGCGGGCCACCGATGCCAAAGTCGCCGGACGACAGCCTGGTAGGTGAGTGGGACGGCGACGGGGCATTCAGGGACAGGCTGCTGTAGCCGCTCTCGGTGGATCCCACCTGGGACAGGTCGGACTGTGACCGTTTCTGCAGGTGCAGGCTGGACGTAGACTCGGAGTGCCGAGGCGGCGGCATCATCATCAACTGCAACGTGGTGATGGCCGCGTCCGCCTTGTTGGGCATGTTGGACGGGTCCGACTGGGTCCGGGGCGTACGGGACGACCGTTTAAAATCCTGTCCGGTCGAGTTGTTGGCCCGTGGCAGAGTTTTCGACAACTGTTGTTGTTGTGAGGGCTGGTCGACGACCGGCCGCTCGGACAGCACCGCGGTGGGCGGCGGTGAAGGCGGCGCGACCGCTACGGCCACCGCGTCGACAATCTGTTGTTTGCCGGGCGACGACTGTTGTTGACTAGTTGCTGTGTTATTGTTGTTATTGTTGTTGCTGTTGTTGTTGTTATAGTGGTGGAGGTGATGGTGGTGGTCCAGCTGCAGGGATTGCAGTCGACCGCCGCTCGAATCCAAAAGATTGCTGCAGCAATCGCTTCCGTCTGGCGCCACGTTTTCCACATCTGTTTGCACACACCGTAAATGTTATAATACAACGAATAAATGCAATATCGTTGTTTTTTTAAAAAGTATTAAACAATGTGTACGGGGGTAGTTTTAAAATTAACAGATTTAGGTTCAGAAAAATTTGCTTTGGTAATAAAAATAATAGGTATCAATTAAATTGTTTGATAAATAAAATTCGAATTAATGGAGGAACCAAGCGTGATAATAAAACTATTACTAGGTAATATCTTTATCAATTTTTGAGTAAAGATTTCATTACACGTTTGAAACACGCATAAGCATCGCGTAGCGTGCAAACATAAAAAGAGTACCAATATTATTATTTGTTTATCATAATAATTCCGGCGATATCACCAGCTGTGCTGTCGTAGGTCGTAGGGTAAATTAAATTAAAAATAAAACTGTTCAATAATATTCAGTTAAAAACCGGTTTATTTGTTATTTTTTTTCTATAATCGATTATGTAGTTTTTATGTTTATTTAGGTTATAAACACAACGAGTTCTTTTAAAGAAGTGTTAATAAACAATGCAGGTAATTTACCGAATTAAATAATAATAAATAGTAATGCAGTAGATAATACATTATAATATTGAAGTTTTCGAGTGTTTTTTCATTTTAGCGGAAAAAGTTTTCGAAACAACTATTACTCGTTTTCATCTCAAAACCAGCCTCCACTACCCTATTACCCTTGATACTAGTTTTTTGGCTTACCTTGAGGTTCCACGGCCGCGGCAGCGTCTCCTCGGCCGCCACTGTTCGGCGAAGCCGTCCTCTTGTAGCTTCCTTCGAAGTTCGGAAGTCCTTTCTCGCGCTCCCTCGGCTCTCTCTTGTAGGCCGACAGGTACGAGGCCTTCGATTGACTCCTGCGGACAAAACGATTTGTACATTTAATAAGACCGTTGAGTTTTTCGACGACTAGTAATAAGACTCGCGACATGGCGGCAGTGCATGACTTATGCGCGCGGACGACGACGCCGTATTAATATTAATACCGAGGTTTGGGAACGAATAAAAACGGCGCTGCCAACCGTCGCCCGCCGTGTGCGTGCGTGTTATTAGCTATAAAGCTAGGAGTTGCAGCTGCGAAAAGCGCAAACATTTGACGGGGAAATCCATATTATTATACACAAGCGCCGAGCGACGACAAACATCCAAGTTGGGTTAGGCAAGAATGCGGGGTAATATACGTATTCAATTTCGCGTTTTACAATATAAAAATTCCGATCTATATAATATCATTATCGCATTATTAAAACCATTTCCGCGGTGTTTGTGTATCGTATCGTGCGGGATCGATACCAATGAGGTGCGGTGAAGGTGCGTGTTCTCAGGCTCGGGTCAACCGTAACGGGCGGGTTACAATATTTTTTTTATGTGCTATATGTGCATATTATATTTTTATGTTATTATTGCGTCTCTGGCGAATACAAACCGCACGCGACGAACGCATAAAATATTATTATTATGTTGAACGTGGCGGAGCAAGGCGATTCTTTTTTTTTTTTATAAAATATGAAACGAAAATAGTATTATTATCATTATTTTATATTCGATTTATGAACATCGAACGTTTGTCATGTTAGACGAGTTTCGTTTTGCGCCGATCGGTTGCATACAGAATGAACGGAAAACACTGTTTTTGTGCCATAACACAATAGTGTCGCAATTAGAAACACAATGTGACGGGTAAATATATTAGGCGGTAAAGCGGGTCCCCGACTATGGTAAAAAATAAATCAAAAGAAGAGAAGAGAAGAGACGAAATTAACGCGCAGCCAGAGGTAATGATATTCACGGACTCGGTCATTGTGTGACTGGCAATTTCGCCAATCGGAGCCCAACATTTCTTTCCGCCGAATTTGTCTCGATTACCATAATATTGCAAACGAGTACTTATATATATTATATTATAATCTATAGGCGATAAGAAACACACGCGTGCTATGTACACGTGCGATGTGGTCGACGGCGACTTTCTTATTATGGAAATATGTTTTTTAGTCGTAATGATAGAACAGACCGTGCGACGTTTTTAATTATTTCATTATTATGTATTATATTATATTTTGCGCAATAATCTATCAGCCGCGGCTGTTCTGACAGATTTGGGACGACGTGAGCGAACACGAGTAAAAGGGCGACGACGAAAATTCCATATCACGACCTTCGCGGCGGATCCAGAACGCATTTATATAAGTAAAGGGGTAATGGCAAGAGGGAGGTTTGGTGAAAATGGTTGTTGAAATTTAAACATAAAACTGTAATTAATTAAACCTCATTAAATATATTGTATAAGATATTGATTAATAAACAAAAATATATAATAAATAATTAGGTAGGTATATGAAAAAAATTGATTGTAAAATTGATTACATTTTTTCCCCATACGATACTACAATTATATTTATAACAGATAACACTTAAGATTAAAACTTATCTTGATAGTTTAATAAAAAGTATAATTAAGTTTAATATATAAATGTACGGATCATCGCTTGCACTCTATAATTGTATACTATACGTCTATACCCACGAATATAATACATTATAAAATCTATAGGTTTATATATAAGTCAATGTAAGACGCAAATAGCAATAATAAATCAGCTTTTAAAACGAAATAAAAAGTTCATTCCAATCAACGACGAGCCCCGAGATCGTTACTTATTCCCTCGGGATCCACGACTGTCCGAGTAGAAAGAACGCGCCGTGTAATCACGCGGACTCGCTGTAAAAATACTTAAAACAAACGCGTAACGTTCACGGAAATCATTTAATTAGGTACCATCACCTCCATCAGACATATATAATATACACTATGAAAAAAACAGTGCAACAGTGAGCTACAATTATATACCGTATACCACTAATTGGGTACGCTCCGCGGCTGTCCAACGGACGACAGACAACCTGCAGCGATCGGCGTCTTTATAATATCGTCGCTAGCAAAAACCTTATAAACAGTACGGTTAACGACCGCATATACCTATGCTGAAATCAAGTACCTAAACCGTTCAAACCACCATCGTCATCAACAAACAGTAATTGTTTATTTTTTTTAAAAAACTGTAGACTAGACTAATGATATCGACGGGGTCTCTATCTATGGGTAGACGACCCAGTGAAAGGGGTGATTGAGAACGCTGCATCCCAACCCAAAATTTCAAGAAAATTAAAAAACATTTTTAGTGTTCTATGAACGTATTATATCATAAAATGTATCTGATAAAATCATAATTTATAAGAAGGTTGATGGAAAAGTCAAAAATTAAATGGCATCGTATAACATAATAGTCAGGCCTTTCCTATGTAACAAATTATCAACACCTGCTGCACCCCAACGCAAAATTCTGGTTGGGCAACTCAGAAGACCGAAAAACTGTATTTTATTGTTAGTAGGTAGTAACTAGTATAGGTACTCGAATGCAACGATACTGGATCTATACAATCGTCAATATAGAGATAATTCGAATACGAGATAAACGAGATATATTTCGTCCACACTTAACTCTGTAAATCTGCTGCGGCGGCGCTCGATGAGTCGTGATCGATATTCGCGTAGTAATATTATTATTGTGATTGATAAAACCAAACCTGTGTGCGAAATTGATATTTTGCGCGGGCGACGAGACCTTAAATATATTAATATTATAGAGGTCGCGAGCGAGAGCGATATCGTCGATATCGTTATTACTTATTATTATTATTATTGCACACACGTCGTCGGGGCAATTCATTTTTTTGGCGATTGAACGCCTGGCGCTCGTGACGCGTTTAGCCTCAAAACAAAACGCGATATATATAACAACTGCAGACTATACGGACATATTGCGGATTTTTCGATCGTTGCACAACCATGTCATTATCTTGGCGCGAGCGCAGAATTTGTTTTTTCATATGCACATACATAATAATTAATATATAGGTACCCGACAACGCACGCGGCGTGTGGACTAATGATCCGGCGACACGTATACGACACCACGCGAATATTATTGTTGTTATAATGTGATTTATTATATTGTATACGAATTATTTATTATTTTGTTGGTTGGAAATGATTGTTTTCGACGGATAAATTGGCCGTTCCGAGGTCGCGTGCTCGACACTTATAATGACCCGCCGAGGTCGGCGCGACACCGCGAGCTCATTGTGCCGCAGCAGTGTTTTATCCGCAGCGAACAATAACACGGGCCTCGAACAATCGGTTCGCGAGCTCTCCGGAGATCTGTTTATCGTACGAGTGAAAAACGAGAAAATCGACAACAATAACACATATTACATATTTAGTGTATTACGACATTCCGTCGGCAACGCACCCGTGTTTTAACACGTTTTCGAATTTAACAACTGTAGTTGGGCACCTACCTATAATATTATATTATTATATATTCGGCCGCGAGGATTTCGTTCGCAAATCGCCGAAACCTACATCCATATACCGCACAATAAATTTAATATAACGACGACCATTGCAAACCGCAAGGTCTGTACACGCAACATACACCTATTAAACTTCACCTGCAGCAGGTCCGAGCGTGTGCAGCCCTGTGCGTCTTTCGCAAACGCGTTTTACATAACGCACGGAGTCGCGATAAAAATCCGAAGCGCGGCGTCGAAAAAAAATCGACCGCAAAAACAACACGTCCGTAGTTGCCTCTCTCGCGTAGGATTATAGAGGAAAAAAAACCGCGAAAGCCCGATCTCCCCGCCGTGGTTATGGTAACCCGAACCGCCGCCGCCCCGGACACATCACGCTCGGTCGTATATAATAATAATATGTAACCGCACTCGTGGTATCCTCTCCCGCACACGCACCCGCGTGTACGTATACTCTGCAATTAAAATAACGTTGCATTAAGTCGTCGCACGCACAACATCACATCAGAGCATATTATACTTTATTCGTACACATACATATTATTATTATTATTATGTATAATACCTGTGCAACACGGAGCGCGAACGCAACGGGATACTCGAGGCGGTGTCGGCGAGGGCAGGGGACGGTGACGGAGAACGCACACTATCGCTGTGTGTGTGTGTACGTTTTCACGGCCTCCGGGGTCTCGCGGATGAAGATTAATCAAACACCACATAAACGTATAATAATATTACATATTATTATTATTATATTAATATTATCATTATACGCTCGTACGATGGGGGTATACGCGCGAGCGCTCGCGATCCAACTCGTAGAAAGCAAAAGTTCCTCTACCGGTTTCCGTCATCGTGCTGGCGGTTGTTCACGGCCAACCGAGAGAGTTGTCGTCGTTGTTGAAGCCGCGCGCCGCCGTCGTTATCCGTCGTTCGCCAAACCAAACGGCGTCGTTTTTTTTTTTACAGATTTTTGTAAACATTTTCTAAAATATCACTCTACTAGTTTCGTGAGTCTATTTGAAATTCTTGTGGAAATTCGGTTACGCAAGCGCACAAGCGGTTTGACAAAAAAAAAAAATAACGAAAATTGCCAAATGTATATTATATATTACTATACTGCATACCTAACCTACTGCAGCGATTTGCTAGTACGTAGTTATAATATAATTATTATATTACAATATAGAAGAAACCGCTATTTCCGGAGTTATTTATTTCGTGACAGTCTTTGTTTACTTGCTTAAACGCATGCAGATTGCGTATTGCGTGCAGTTATTGACAAATTTTCGTCTTGTATATAATTTACAGTTTTACCGCCGAACGATAATTATATTTTTATTACTCCTCCCCGTCGAAAGCAATCAAAAATAATTACGTTGTTTCTCTTTTTACACCACCCGAACAGCACACAACATTATTGCCACGAGTTTCGAAACGCAAACACCGCCGCCTCAGCGATAACACCTACCAAAAAATAGTACTTAATTCTTATATGTTTATTATATGCTCGGGTAATGTCGTACTCGCAGCAGTAAAATATATATAAATATACTAAAACACCACAAAACACAATTAGATATGGTTTATTTTTTTTTCGAAATAGGGTTATAAGCTCGACGACAATGGATCGAGGGGGGAACCATGTTCCCACACGCTGCAACCGATAGCATTCGTCATGTTTACAAAACAGCACATGTATGTGTGTGTGTGCGTGTTTGTGTGGGAGAGGATATATATTATCATTGTGTGTGAATGTCGAACGACGATTAGGTTTACTCAACTTGGGAAAAGAATGCCGTCTCGTGTATGAACAATAATACAATACAATAACGTCGTCGTTGGTACACACTACACACACAAACAGGCACACTCATCACTATACGCGGGTTCTAACTATACGACGTCAGCTAAGAGTGGATTTTTCTAAAAAAAAAAAACATCATCTAGTATGTTTTATAATACATAATAATATATTATAGGTAGGAACACGACTTAAATATACGAGACGAGGTAAACGCGCTTTTACGCATTTATTAATTTATTATGTAATAATAATATATATTATAATATATACGTACACGTACTTCGAGAATCCGACGTTTAGTTTCCTCACACCAGACGACAAAATGTTCAAATACCTGCACAACACCAACGATTTGATAGCTTCACGCTTGCGCATCCTGATCTTAGTAATTTTTTTGTATAATAACCCCAAATGTTTTTGGTCTCGCGCGGGATCTAGATCCTGATGTCTAAGTCTGGCGACTCTAACCTCACTCGAGTTTTGACCAAAGATTTCCCAGATATATTTATATGCGCGTAGAAGGGATCGAACTCAACTATATACTCGAAACGGTGGAGTCATAATAATACATGACACTACTGCAGTATATTCGACCCGAATACAGTCGTCACCTAGCTGTTATGTAATAATTATACATAATTGTCGCGCGTACGGCTTCTCCTGCTGGGGCTTCCCATACTGTCATAATGATTTAATTTTGTCGGCAAACAACGACGAGGCTTCCTTCACCCCCGTAAACGCCATCTGGACAAGACGTCAATAACAAGACGAACCTCTGGTAGGACGTCTCGAGTATATAATATAATCTAATTACTGTCATTTTTTACAAGTCTGTCGTCACGTAGTGGCGTATAAGGGTGTGTCCGCCACCGATTACTGCACGGTATACCTATACGCGGTATTCAAGGTAGGTGGCGGGGGCGTGGTCCGTATCAAAATATAAAAAAACATATCCGAGTACGGCGGCGGCAAGAATGAAAAAAATAATGATAAATAAATATAAAAACAGACTTTCGTGAGCACAAAACAGATCGAGTCCTTGGAAGCACACTGGTCGCATATAATATTATATTATATCCTGTTCGGAATTCCATTATTATATTTTCCTGTAACACGTTTCAATCGGCGGCGCGCACGGTGTTATAATTGGCCGAGTTAAGTCGTCACGGGCAGTGAACACCGAGTTGTAGCAATAATAATAATATATAATATCATCAAAGAAGCATAATATGTATTTCGCAAAGCGTGGTGATGGATCGGTAACGATTTTTCGTCGAGCCACATGAAAAACGCAATCGTGACGACAAACCACTGACCGTATGTGTGTGTATAATAAAAAGTGTACGTGATTTGGTTCAAAGACCCCCGCGAACGGATATATACACACACACACACACATATTATAGTGAACAAGCGCAGTTGTTGGTCGGTCGTCGTTATTCCTGCAGCGAAATGACTATAATATTATAAAGAGGAACTATACGCGACGAAGACGACTGCACGACGGAATCGTTGTATTCGATGGTGGAGGAGTTGGAGGAGAGGAGGAAGAAAGAAAGAGAAAAAAGTATGAAATAATCGCAATAAATAACGGGAATGCGTACAATATAGGTATATATACTAAGACGAATGTTATGTGTATGTGTGTGTAACGGACGTGGGCCAAACGCGACGACATTTCGGTAGTCGTGAAGTCCGGATGAAAAACCTTCCGTTGTGCGTCGTCGTCGTGAGTAGAGTTCCGACCCGAACCGGATTTGAATAATACAATGACCGCCACTGCCACAGGTCGGTAGAGCACACAATAATTACGGTAAAAATAACAAAATTGTAATAAAAAATGAGAAAAAAAAATTATAATAACAACACATAATAATAATTAACTGTGCGGAAATTGACTTGGCACAGGCTGCAGTACACACAATGTACATAATATAATATTATAATACTATGCACACGATTGTTGTTTCAAAAACTCGGAACGAACGAAACGTATCTCCCCTGTACCGAGTTCGCTGCAATTTCGGCGCGTTACGGAAATAATATAATAATAACGTTATTACTTATTGCGAGGCTATAATATAACATACAAAATTACTACTACTCGTATAATTTTAAGTTACATTTTTCCGTCGTTGCTTCTTACCATAACTTATGGAAGGAAGCAGTACTGCTATACATAAATTACGACATACACGGTCAACCGCGTACGCCGCCATACAGACGTTCTAAAATAATAATAATATTATATTATTATGTGCGTATTTCGTGCGATTGAAAGTTTATGGGATAACTGCACGCGATCTAATATTGTTATTAATTGTTGTAATAATAATAATATTAATTATTGCCGTTTGTCAGAGAATATTGTAATATCGTACAGTATGCAACGCAGAAAAACGGTTTTTATTATCATTAAATTAATTAAATTAATTGATATTAATTTAGGTAGCTATAAAATGTTGAGAATAAAAAAATCATAATGATAATAAGTGCTAATTATAGCTGTAGCGAAAAACGGGAGATGTTTATCTTGCGACGGCGGGACTGGTTCGAGTGGCGGCGGCGTCCGTCGTGGAGGCGATAACGAATTTTGCACACGCACGCGCGGTGTGCCAAACAACAAGGTCCGTTCACATTTGACAATACGACGACACAAATAATATTAATAATAAAAATCAAACATCGTCCGATCTGTAAGACCATACATACGCACACAGCACACACAAAACGAATTATAATTTATATTGTGTACTAATGTATTATTATGTGGGACAACGTTCGCGTCACAGACGATAGTTTTGCTTCCGAGAAAAGTTTTGCTTTACCGGACGATCGCCGTAGCACATAGCCGCACCGCATACATTATATTATAATAAATAATAATAGGTACTGTATTATTACTTAGTTTTAGAATACGTTTATTCCACCGACGCATATACGATTTTTCCATAATGTAATAATATACAGGTCATATACTACACGGCTGGCGAAAGAACAAGCAGACAGCGGTAGGTATAGTACATAAGACATAACAGTATATTCAGTATGGAGGTATCCGATTTGACGAACGCGATCCCGTTACGTACAATATTTATGTACTATATATTATTATAGTATAACTATAAAATGATTTACGATAGTTTGCTTTTTAAACTCGTTTGTTTTGGTGACACTCCGGTAAGACTTGTTTTAGACATCATGTTTTCCATCGTCGATTCTAAATCAGTCGTATGCGAGATTGAAAAAAAAGGACGAGTTATCAAGAAAAAAAAACTATAGAAGATTTTCCGGCGAATTTGTATTTTGGAATTTTTGAACTGACAGAGACGGTATATTATGGAAAATAAAATCACAACGCTAGACGATCACACTCGGCAAATATTGCGAAAAATCATATAACGCAACAGACGATTAAAAAACCACATTCGTATAATATACACAGTCGAGGTACCTATATCTAGAATTATAAACAAAATATACACATGACGTGTATAAATGCTATTATTATAGTTTCGCCGGTCACATATTGTATTTCAAACGGCATGTCCTTCATGCATGTATACGTTTACACCTAAGAACGCACAAATTCAATACGAATTATGACAAGTAAATTTTTTTGAAGTCCGTATTAAATTTCAAACGCCCAGACACCTAGTAGACTCTAGGTGGTATAGGTATACATATACTATATTTAAATATTTATATATTTGTTTAACAATTCGATTTAAATGGCAAAAATCTACTATAACTCATAATTTGAAATTATTTTTAGAGTACTCAAGATATAGTATAACTGCATGTAGTGACATTAAAAATATAATAATTACTATACTGTTTTTTGAGAAGTATTTATTTTAGAAATATTCCCCCAAGTACGGCTGTGCTCGATAGTTTAAGAAAATAACTGATTTAAACAGATCTATAGATTCCACCGCCGAAGAGAGACAAAAAAAAAAACGTAGGTTGAACACCAACAATTCCAATCTACAGACGAGGATGAAATATCATCAAATTGACGAACGATTTCGTGACGCGCCAGAATGAGAAAAAAAAATTATTCCTGCTGCCGAAACGCTACCGAGGCGTCACGGTCTACCGTTTCATCAATCGATATATAGAACAAAATATTATAATAATAGTACACGCAAACAAATATTCCATTGTTTATTTCTCCTCCCCCTTGCACCATCGACTGGGTTACATAATTGTATATACGTATACATTATGTATTATACCGCGATTATAATAATATTATCCGTTGGGACTAAACACGCAAATAATATACACAACCTCAGTCCACAACCTTGGTCCAATTCTCAAAACTCATACCCCGAATACATGCGTATACAAACACGATGCGAATTTTTATAATATCGAATACCTATTATAACATAGCCCTGGGGAAATGAAAAACCTCTATGTAGACGAGCGACGTCTCACATATTATACACATTATATTATACGACCCATTGTGTGAGACGTGAGTGTGTTTTGAGCAATGACCCCAAACCAAGTGCAAGCTACTTCCGACCGTGAGCAAGAAGGCGGCGGTGGAGAAATACGTAATCATTACGAATCGAGTGCGTTCGAGGCAAGAAGATCCTCCGTGAAAACATTTTTCCATAAAAAGAATTCTAAAACAGATGTTCGCGGTAAACGACCTCGGTCACGAGGTGGCGTTTACATCGGGGTCCCGTGAATTATTCATTCCGATTTTATACAGCTGATGGGAATGGCTGCTGGTACTGCGGAAATTAGTGGCAATCTGATTTTCCATAACGAGCAGACAATAAGTGGACGCGCGTTCTGTGGTCACCGAATTTGTTGGAACTTAATATAGGTAGCTACTTAGTATCATATAGTGTTCTGTGTTAGTGTATAACAGTCCTTATTGTATACCTAGTTATATTATTCAATTATTATTGTGTCATTGCTGCAGTGATGGTATTTGCATCTTGTTTTTTATTATTATACTTTAAACAGTCAACTATTCCATTTACCTAACCATTTGTATCTGCATATTTATCATCTATCATAGCATTGAGTATCTAATTGTTGTAATGCATCGAAAGTACCGTTTTGTATTTTATTAATACATCTATAGACAATAGACTTTAAATTTTAAATCCTGTATTCCTGAGGAAATAATATATACATTATTGTATAAGCTAATATGTTCAAACCTACGTTAAATCTATCAACTAGCTTAAGCTCAATTATTTGGTACTTCAAGTGGGATAATAATGGAAACTATAGCTGTCTCCCATGTCGGCTGAATAATTATATAATATTTTGTTTCATGTAATGAATACACTAACTAATGAAGTTTAATTACACCTAGTTAAACAACTGAGAGGCAAGGTCATGTGAAGAGTACAACGTTGTGGATTCTTGCAGAACAATGATTTTTATATATTATAGTATTATACTCGTATCATTTTTCAAGGAATGTGCAGAAAAAACAAATAAGGTGTTAAATACTGTTAAATGCTTTAATGCATCTTTATAGATATTATATACTATATAGGTAAGACATAAGTTATAGTGTATATTGAGTTCCAACCTCATAGAAATTATACAATGGCGGGGACTTAAGCGCATTACCTCATCCTCCTCCTTCTCGTAAATAAAGGGTTATGAAGATTTAGAGACGATGCCAAAAGCTACAAGGAGAGAAAATTATCGACGAACTCGCTGAATGCGTGCGATCACAGCGACCATTCCATTCGCCGTCGCTTGTCGCCGATCGGAGAAAAACAACTAATATAGAAAGCCGAACGGATTCGGTCGCATATATATAATATTAAAAATATTATATATACACTCATAGTATATTATGATACATTTACGTAGGTATCGCCATCGCTGTGCATCGGACACGGGGCGGGTTTTTCACGCGCGTTTTCCGGTGAAAGCCTCTATTATATATTATACATCAATTATTGAACATTATGTTCTGACGATATTATGACCTCCTCCTACATAGTTCTCTTCCACTGCCGCGCACATAGGCCGACTGATGTGTACTCGGCACGTAATTATAATAACTACACATTTTACAGAAAATTGACGCGAAAACTCTATGGTTTTGGGAGGGCCGACCCGAACTATCGTTATCGCCTTAACTCTTTGCAACCTGCGGGGACACGTTATAATAATATTATTATCATGACGATGTTTTTCACTCGGCGCACTTGCCTCGGGCGGGATTAATGCACGCGTCCGTCTCGAAACACTCTCCGATAGTATTATATATATGTTATAGCGGATACTTATATTCTTATATACGAAGAAATAATATAGTCGTAACCGTGAAAGTATAATAATAATAATAATATGATCCCCCGCAACCTTGACGCAGAGTCTCTCAAACAGGCAAGGCCGTCGTCGACTGACGTTCAAAGTGCATACAGGTATATATGCTATAATATATATAAATATAGGTACAGAGAGCATTATTATTACCAGAAAAAAAAACGATAGTTTTCTTAATAAATATACATACATAATAGATATAATAATATGTTGTTAAACGTTAATTACATACAATATAAACCAATAAAACGAGTTGTCATTTGTACTACAATGATATTAATATTAACTATTATGTATATACTATATACAGGCTATATATTTATTGACGACTCCCGCAGAGGTGTCATTACACTAGCTATATCGTTATTATTATTATGGTCCATTACGAGTACTTAGTACTGTAGCTGTTGCCTGTTTGCATATACGCGCGCATGCGTACAGAGAAACCTTCAAGTCGTCCAGTCTTTATTATAATATCATACCCAACGTTAAGACTTGTGTTTAGAGTTGGCGTAGAGTTTTCAGTAGATAATTAGTGATTATCACTATTACACCAAGGGCGAAAATGTATTGTTATATAGTCAAAACACACAAAAATCTGCAAATCTCAGAAATGCAACCAAAAACGTGGAATATTATTTTGTTTTTAGTGAGGCATTTGAACTAGTATAATACATATAATAATATATTGCATACCACCTATACTACACATTTACTGATCATTTTATTGTATAAATTTACTAAAACGACCACAAGATACATACAATATTATGTACAAGCGTGTTGTATAGTTACGTATATTCTATACTCATAAAATTTCTATACTGTTAACATTTATCAACTATATATACACGCCTTCAAATATATATAATAGAATCTCGGACGAGGATTCCGCGAGGCCGAACTCTAATCGATTAAATATATCGTACACGGCATCGACTTTCGTTTCGTTTACACAATATTTTATTAGGTACGCATATAGATACGCGACAACAACAAAACGGTTTTATAAACTCGGAAGAATATGCATATTTCTGTATAGGCGAAAATCACACACACTGCACACACACACACACACACACACACACACACACACACACACACACACACACACACACACACACACACACACACACACACACACATACACTAAACACACCGCAAATCTAAGAGCGAGTAGTCTATCAATTATTATGTTATGCATGTACACAAATTTCGACACATGTAATAAGATCATTTTTCTACTCCCAGAGACGTGACGGCGAACTTGCGCTCGTTTA
Organism: Macrosiphum euphorbiae; assembly: GCA_949089665.1. NCBI lineage: Eukaryota > Metazoa > Arthropoda > Insecta > Hemiptera > Aphididae > Macrosiphum > Macrosiphum euphorbiae. The sequence continues at coordinate 121,999,243 of CARXXK010000001.1, forward strand.
TAATATGTGCATGCGAGTGAGGTAGGTACCTATATACTATAAATATACATAAATATATAGGTATATGTATTTCTCCCCTGTCTTTTGGCCCGTATATAGAAAGTTTTAGCGACAAAATAAAAAATAAAAAGTAAAAGCGACGACAGCCACAACTGCAGCGTATAATATTAAATATACACACGAACATAATATGTATACGATATACATATATATATATCGTACATGGAGATCGTCATAATAAACGACAAATTGGAAGAAAAACTGGTTTCGTCTTAAGTGCAGAACAGAGTATTTTTCTCAATATGTATACACGCAGCGTTCCTACCACACTAGCTGTTACTATTACTACCTATATAATAGGTACTACTATATTACAACAATATAATAATAATAAAGCAAATATTACGAGTTTACATAATATTGCAGTGATAACAGTGTATACGACGAGGATTTGCATACAAGCGTATATTATATTTCACTGGTTCTATTGGGTAACCAATTATTGACGAAAGTATTGCTGCCCGTTAACCTTTATAGGAGAAAAAAAGCGGCGGCCGAAAAGGTCAATGAAGAATAAATATTGTTCCAAGCCGGTTTCCGTCACACGACCGATATCTCGACATAAATTACATATGCGCTGAGGAGAAGAAGAAAAAGAAGAAGATCGAGATGCTATCATCGATATAATATCTCTCTCCCCGCCCAAAACGAACTCGGGGGGAGGGAATTTTTATCATGATTTCGAACGTGCCAAATGCGCGCGAGTTCTGCTGCGGCGTTTCACACTTGCCGAATCGACGACGGTTGTTTTTTTCGCCAATTTCTCGCACGGTCGATACGAACGATTACGCACTACCGCGTCGTAATTAGATCAAAGATATTTTTGGGACGGCGGTAAAAGTGTTTATCCGTAACGAATTCGACGTGGCGAAAATAACACCCGCGGTCTTAGCGTGCGTAGGTCGATTTACACTATACATAATATAATATATATATATTATATTACCTACACTTAATGATTTGTATGACGACGACGATGATGAGTGTAAAAATAACGAAAATCATGGTCCAGAAAAAGTATAAATAGGTACCAGTCACAATGTTTATATACGTTTTATGTTTTCACAAGCTGTTATATCGACGTTTTGGCACGATGCATCCATGGCGCAAGTCGTTTTATGCATCGAACTAACAACATAATAAAAGCACAAATGTTGCAACTTGCAGCTTATGTCTGGAAATGTTATCATTTAATTTAGAGCGATCGTGATGTATCTCCAACTGTCAACTGGCCAATAATTACTAACTAGCTGTTATTTGTATGAATCGGGACACACCACCTCCAGGATAATTGCTAGAGATAGACAAAGACGTTATCGAATTTATTATATTGTAGACTGAATTGACATTTGGTATAAGGGTGAAAAATAGGTAGGTACCTAAAAAACTTTACATCAAATATTATGGAAAACAATATTTCTTGATAAAAGATCAAGAATTTATTAATTTCCACTACCAAATTGTGCGTTAATTATATTCGTTAAAAATTAATAAAAATTACCTAAACGGCTAAAAAAAAATACAAAACAAAAGTTTCACCTATGTATCTGTTACATGAAACAAAATGTGTATTTGGAATGCATTGTCCAAGAGCATTAAAACAAAAAAAGCACTTTTCATTGAAGTCCGGGCCCTAGTTATTAGTTACTGGGCCTTAAGTATGACCTACGCATGCCACAATAGTACAATACACCACATTATGAAATTAAATGCTTTGACTTGTTCAATAACAATAGCGGGATTACTGTTTCAGTATAATGAGCACATTTATATTAAGCAGGTCATTCGTAAAGGAGATAGTGATTTGAGAACTGAAACTATAAAATGACAGAAGAAAAAAAAACATAAAACCAGCTACCACGCTATACGAGAATTTGATAGTTTTGCTATGTTTATCAGTAATATAAAATCTTATCTTATTTACATATTATAACTAATATTATTATTTTTGTGATGTTCCGTAAAACGTTGTCTTTTATAAGTAATATTATATACAACAGCCAATCTGTTCTAAGGAAGATTACTAAACTACTTTACAATGTAGTTTATGTTTCTTTTTTACTAATTATTACGACCAGACTGAGAAAAACAAACAGGAGTGTAACGTCCTTTTAACAGGAGACGACGCAAAGTATTACAAAAGCAGAGTACCACGTGTAGATACACCGATTTCCGACGACCGCGACGTTGCTGCGCACTGATGTATATAATATAGTGTACATCCATTATCGTGGCCCTAATGAATTTTACATTTCAGACCATTGAATAATGTATAATATACGTATCGACAACGTAAGATAATTACATCTCGTATATAAAACATAAATAACGTGTAGTAAGTATAGGTATACTAATAACAATAATATGTTAATGACGACGAGGGAGAATCCATAAAATAAAAATATTTTTTAAAATGTCTCTCCGATAAAATAAGTGTGCAGTTTTGCAACGTTTCGCCATCGTCAGCATGGACGGCGGCGACCACTCTCGTCACGTCGTCGGCGTGTATAACGAAGACGAAGACCGTGTGTATATAGAAAAATAGGAATGCACGTAAACAATAATAAAAGTGTATAATATAATAAATAATAATAAATAATATATATATGCATGCAATGTGCAAGATTGCAATGTGACGTATTCTAACGGTGATCGGCTAACGTCGTTGGTCTGCTTATCGTGGGTGGTGGTGGTAGTGGAGTGGGCGGTCGTTTTCCTACAACTATATTATACGGAAAACTCACTGATACAGTGATACGATTTTGTATCACAAATACGACGCGTACGCATAAACCGCGGATTTCAATCGTGATATTATGACGACACGATCGGTTTTGTAATCATTCGGAAACAGCAGTGGCATCGTTGTGGCGGGATATTAACTTGATTTTTCGTACCACCCGAAAGTGGGCTGCAATAAAACCACCAACACGCAATTACAAGATTCGTGGCTCCACGTTCTATATTATAATATTGCTCGACGGCGTCTAATTAACGCTGTGCCGTAGAGCAGCCTCGCACACTATTATATTATTATTATTATCATTAATATTATATGTATACAGACGGGAGGGCCGGCGCGCGTTTCGTGTGCGTGTCGAAAAACAATAAATGTTTTACCAGAGCAAACACAAGGCGAGGATAGAACCACCGAGTATCGGGTCGAGTTCAACCGAGCGTAAGTACGACCGCACGAGCGGTATCTCCTGACTCTCATACCCATTTAGTGCGTTCCTCCTCTCCGGGGGTACATATTATTCTATACTCTACATGTTGTTGCTATATAATAATATAATCACATAATATTATAATAATAAAATAAAAGCGTGTAGAGTTAACACCACTTGTTGCTTTGCGTCTCTCTGCGCGGCAGCGATCGTTTACGAACAATGGAGCGGACATTAACATTTCAATGGTACACAAACGGTCGTGCATATCTATTAAAACGCCGTAATTAAATGGGAGACTAAATTTCGTCGTCGTACTTACACTACACAGCGGTATTCACCATCACCCGTCCCATTACCACAAATAACACGGCCAGACAAAAATTACATATTATTATACAGTGGTCATTTACACGAAGTCTAGCTGTCTTCTCGGAGGCGAGACACGAAAACTACATTAGTCCACGAGAACATAGCTCCGGATTTAAGAAAAGTATTGTGTTCACCCGCCGTCGACACATGATTATGCGCAACATATTGTACTATAATGTTGCATGTAACGCAAAGATTTAGGAATACAATTTATTTTTGAAATGGTTTTATATAAATATACCTACTACACTTACCGCGATGCATTATTGTTCTCGAAACGCTTTTTAATCCGATATTCCTACGGTTACATCTTACATAAACGAGACTGCTGCAGTCGTGTAAACGACGTCACAACTATTCGTATGTAACGCGCAGAGAAAATAATATAATAATATAATCGTCACCGCATTAGTGTTATATGTGGCGCGGGACGACGATACCATTACGAAAAACCATTAGCAATATTTTTACACTGACATTGCGTAAAAAAAATACAGTTACAATATATGCGGCAAGTGCGTGTCGCGAGGCCCAACGAAATAAAATGTATTAAAAAAAAACGGTCGACTCCTGTAACAGATAAAGTACACCGTACGCACGCGCCTGCGCTCTGATTTGGCCCGGTGGATGGGCGGGGTGGTTGTATTATTAATAAAAATAACAAAATATTTTCGACACCTGTCGTCTGTCGTCGATCGCACGCAATGCGCCTCATCGCTAGGCGACGACGTCCCCCAGGAGAAGGTCGCCCGAGTTTTTTCCACCTACTTTCACCCATTGTGCTTTGGACGGCGGCGGACGTGCGTTAAGTGGAAACATCGATCATAAATCGGCAGTGCACCTCATGGCAGAGTGATACAACAGAAACAAAGACGTACTAGTGGATCCGTCGACTTATTCGTTTGGCATTAAAACAATATTAAATAAGTGTACATTATATATATATTGGAGATAATACTATGTTATGTTAATATACATAGTCATGAATGATAAAATAACTATAATATTATAGTCAAATAAAGTACCTGCGATACGAAATTGAACATTCAAACTTTGATTGCATATTCTTGCTTGAAAATGTAATTTGAGATAACCATAGATTACTTTGATAACTATTTATTATTTTATACATTTTAGTTGAACATTTTAGATATTCAAAAAATGTATTTTAATTTTAACTTAATCTGTCCAGTCTTTAATTCTAACCAGTTTAACAAATTAACACTACCTACATCCTTACATAACTATAAAATTAATGCTGATTTTAATTATAATTTACTAAATAATAGTAGAAAAACAATTGGTATTACAACAGTCAAATAATTTTCACAATTTTAAATTGATAAAATATCAATATTTAAAACTTTAAATCTCATAAAAGTTACTAAGTGACTTGGAAAAAAATAGTGACTAACAATGACTAAAGTTTAACACTAGTCCTGATATTATTATGCGGCAAAGTGGAAGTACACATTTTGAACATATTATAATTGTTACCGCAGTATTTTAAAAAGACTTACACCCCTGCAGTGATCGTTTCCTATTTAGGACGACAATACGACGTTTTGTCAACATATTACTTTTGTCGAGTACAATACCGTTGACCAAAGTACAAGCAAATGCGTATCGAGAGGTATATGCGATGGGTATACTGTAGGTACGTGTATGTGTCATTAACCTCAGCAAGAAGATATGAACTGACAACCCGACAACTATGACGACGGCAACGGTCGCCGGGCAAAAGCGGTCTAAATCCTACGTAAAGTTTATTGCTCCGTGGCGCGAATTTACGACATTCTTCTATAACAGTGACGCGACTTCTCGTCAGACGACGACGGATTTAGCCTGGACCGAGCGCGTATAACAAGGCCCCGCAAAATGTTTACTCCGTCTTCGAGCGTATCGTTATTATTATTAGTGTTTCTGTAGAAGAAAAACATTTTGAAAATATTATCTTAATAATCAACTGGCGCGACGTATAGCTAAGATGAATTTTTGTCATTTCCATATCAAACGGACCGCGGCGGAGAGGTCAGAGGTACATATGTACAAAATAAAAGAGCTACCTATGTAAACATCATAACAGTCGACTACTGAATATTTCAACCATTGCGAGGGGTTTCGTTTAATAGTCCATGAAATATAATGAAGCCGGTCATTTGATAATTACTGCAACATTGCAAATTGATATAATATTATGTACCTATATCATTTCACATTTGCCAGTTTCATTTCAAGATGCGAAAACCAGCAAGATGAGCACGGTGGCGGTCCAATCAATAATATTTTAACGATTTCATTTCAGTGGTATAAGTCCGCGACGATGAAAACGAAAGGACCTATTCGGAAGTGATACGCCTATATAGTGTATACTAAACCTAATACGATATTAATTTATAAAAAAAAACCAGTTCCAATCAAACATCGTATAAACCCGTCGACGTCGCACAACTTCCAGATTTCACGGAGTCGGCTCGACAATGAAAAACCGTGGTCCATTCACTTTTTAGAAATTCAATATCAAGACAAACGCATCAAAAACGCTGATCGACCGTGGTTGAAGGGACACTTCACATGTATTTTACATTTTTTTTTTTACGTAAGACTGAAAGAATAATATGAAAAGAGCCTGCACGAATTTCTTAAATAAGCGCTAGGTACAACATAATATATTCAGAGTGTATACCAAACTATATAATATAAGTGGTAAAATGAAAATCGAAAGACCGAGATATAAGAATGTATTTTTTAAAAACTAATCGAATAATTTTAACTTGATAAATTGACAATGTAACATAAATGCAGGTACAGTATAAAGATCAACGACATGTACCTATAGTAAACGAAGTGGGGCCTGGATGAAAATATGAAATGGGTATCCATTGATACCACTTCAGCTTTAAAAACGATAATTCAAATGTATATATTTTACTCCCAAATCGTGGCACGTGGGTGGGGAGGAAAAATAAGACGTAGGGGAGACTACGATTACCATAGTTCGAGATTCCACTTCAAACTTTATTAGTGTTATTGGCATGCGACCGCGCGTGCGTGCTCGCATACGTAGTCAGGTAACTGGGCCTCGTAACAGTACATACAAAAACGACGTCGACCGAGAAGACGAAAGAAGGAAAGAAGAAGAAAAAGAAGGGCCGGCAGCCGATCATCGAACCGCATCCGCTGCCACCACCACCCGTCCTGGTGAACCTGCCCACTACTACAGTCTCTAGCGTTATTTTTTTTTTTTTAATGACTAGTCAATCAAACACACATATATATATAATATATATAACTGGCTAATGTGTGTAATATTTTACAAGTTAACGAACCGTTTTTCTTTTTGCTACTGTTTCACGCACACTCATATATTTTATTATACGCGTTTCCTCTAACGTTACATATACAGAAATAAATTGTTCCAAAACACATAAAATTACGTAGGTATTATTAGTATTAATCTTTCTAATATCGAGCTGTTGTATAACATTTTCTTTTTAGGTACCACTGTATTGATCAGCATGTGGGTAGAAAATTATTGAATTTTTAAATCTGATATGAACTGTATTTTCTACAAAATAGATCTGCCGATTGTTGTCAAAGAATTTCAAGGATGTAGTGTTTTTTTTCAACACGTGCAATGTTGGTATCGTACGTGTCTGTCCTTGGCATCGGATTGACAAGAAAAAAAATGAGAAAAACTCGTGTTTTACACAGACTGCCAAAGAGAATCGTACACACGGACTATTTTATGTTTCGACCACTGATGTTGTGTTGAGGCACGTCGAACCAACAATGTATGTATTGTGTACCCCTGTATGTAATACCATCGCTCGCAGATTAATTTTGGCAACATGATAATAATATTAATGTACCCACGTCCGCGGTTCGAAATACAAGTTAGTTTTGATTTATTACGAATAAAAATAATAATAACAGTGGAACATGATGTGGAAAATGAAACGCGCCAAAATTCAAAATACTCATCAAATTACGTAATGCATTTATACGGCAACCGACTCGTCTTACTCATTAGTCATTTCCTTAAGACGATGATAACATCGTTAAATATTGTTTGGTATATAATTTCAAAATCCTATTTTTCTAACTACCTAGACCGCGTTAAATATTGACAAGACGCATTCGCTGCAACACGTCAACCACATAAAATATTATACGTCAAAACGGATGAATTCGCACACTGCACAACAATAACAGTCGCCCCCATAACAGGCAAACACAAGCATACTATTCGAAAATACCTTCGAAGTTATTTTTTTACAGATCATTATTATAGGTAGTAGTTGAGTTGTATTATAGGAATAACGGAATAAAATCGCAATAAAACCAGTATAGAAGAGTTCACAAAACGATAATCATTGGTTTGTTGCGGTTTTTTTTTAACTTCCGGTCATTTTTTTAAACACTACTGAATGTCGCCCCCAGATTTTATTGTTGATTTTTATACTTCGGAACAGAGTAAATGACGTCGCTGTATACAATTTAAAAAAACCAAATGACTATAAACGACGATCGATATCCGCAGCGTGAGATCCGAGGGGAAATAGACACGGCAAGTCGGCAACGACTACAGCACACAAACATGTTATATACTTTAACTAGGTACTGTAAATCGATATACTGCCAACTACAACATGACATTGTCTCTATATTATGATTAAATAATAATAACAATTTACAATAATAATAATATATTATACACCCGGTGACTACCAATGATTTTCCAGCGAACTCTACGCGTCCGGTCAGGCTAAGAAGGCCGGTGAGGCAGAGGTGAGGGGACCGCGACAACGACGACGACCGCACACACGGTCAAGCCGAAACATGAAATGAAAATACACACCACGCACGCCATATTTGACGTATAATTACGTCTACGATAGACATTATCAATAGGTACCTAAATATTCAGTTATGTATTTATGTACCTATATAGGTAGGTATACGGGAAACATAATAATTTATATTATCGATGAAAGGGAATAATATAATACAGTACGTGCATAATAATATGTAGATTGTAAGTACATATATATTTCTATTAACGCCAATAATAACCGCGTGTTGATTGTTATTTTACAAGACAATGATCGATATCTAGGGCGCGCATAACAATAATAATAATATGAAAGTGCTCACATATTATTATATTATACAGACGCACGTCAATATTATGTTAATATATTGCAATGCAATGTTTAATATAGGAAACGGACATTTCGTCATTGCTCGTGATTAGTTCTTTATCTTTGATGAATAATAATAATATTATTATAATATGCAACTGTTGAACTAGTCGACATGCACACAGTAATAATAATAACAATAATAATAGTAATATTAATTATTATACGATCACAAACGAAACAATATCGGTCAGATAAATCATTGGTTCACCATTCGGGCGCGTTACACTTAAAAATCATTGGAGTTGACAGGTCGAATTTTTTTTCTCGTCTCCGATGACTAAACATTTTCTGTTTTCCAGAGATTGTTTTTATAAAAATTAATAATAACGATGATAACATTTTCATCATAATATAAGACTTCATAACTGTGCGATCCGATTTATCACACTCGTGGGCAGGCCAGAGAGACGGAGACAATGGATAGCTGCCGTATGGCTACTGACATTTTGCGCAATCGGTAAATCTCCGACTGTAGCTGAACATGTTGATCGTTATCATAACAGCACCTATGACGTAACAAGACGATTACAGTGAACCAGAAGTGCGCGGGCCGCGGGGCCGCAGGTCGAATGATGTTGACCCGTCGACGCCACCGCGGGGGAGTTTGCGAAACGAGAGCGAACCACGCCACTTCTGTACTTTTAAAAATACGCCTGCTAAGACCTAATGTATGAATAATATTATTATTCCTTTATTATTTGTTGCGTCAATGATCGCACGAGAAGGAACACAAGTATTCAAATATTATTAGACACACCGAGTTAAATGCGTGTAACGTATAAAGAACCTACAGTGAAATGTTCACGGTTTTTTTTTTTAATAATAACGTTTACATTATATTATAGCAAGTATTAGATACAATATAATATTTGGTAATTTAGTGGTACGTATGCATACACAGTTAAAATGAAAATATAACTAAGAATACATATACCTATAATAATAATATAGGGGGACGGAGTGCACTAAAGGACTAAAGCCGACGCTGGTTCGATACCTCGGCCGAGGGCGGCATTTTTCTTCGGGCAAGTCACTAGTCCGGAGAACAAGTGCCGCCATCCCCCACCCGGGCATGGCAAAAACCTACGGGTTATCATTAGAATTTCTGCCAAAACACAACACACAAGTGTACCAACCTACCCAACCTAACACCCTACAGTTTCCTCCCCACACCCAATGGCTTATGTTGCATATTATGTTATCCAATTAAAAAAAAAAAATAATAAAATTGTAATATTAATCACGTCAAAATAATATGTCCATGTAATTACTGCGTTCATATTTTTTTAAAACCATTAACAACCAGTTATTTTTTTTTAATAATAAAAATCTGATAATAGTAACAATAACAATATCATTGTTAAAAAGTTTTAATTCGGTTTGGATTTAGCTAAAAAAAATGGCATTTTGTTGATTATTTACATTTTGTTCACAAGATAACATAACTAAATTATAATTGTCAAGAAAGCCTACAACTCTGCATAGTTCTTACATATTGTTACCATCATTAAAAATAGTATGATCAATGTTATTGTATACATCTCAATGTAATTTTGACAACAACGTATATGAACAAAAAAAATACAGTTAAAATTAATAGCAAAGTATAGTACAGTGGACTTTTGTATTATCAATGTACACATAAATTATTCATAATACATACTAATATACTATACATAATTTACGATACGTATACACAAATAAGAAGAATTATTAGGTATTATAAATTACTCATTAATTATAGTTAATGCATTTTATATAGTTATGTTTTTCGATAATAAAAAAAATTAGAACAATTTTAAGATTATAAGGATTAATTAAAAAACAACCTTTGAATTCGACAAAAAAGTTTAACGATGTACCTAATTACGGTTACTTTGTTATCGAAATTGAAGTGTGTTGAAAAACATTCATTATTTTAATTAAAAAAAAATAGGAATCTATTTTAATCAGTATTTAAATTTCTAAAGATTCGCAAACGGTTTTTTTTCTATGCCAAACACTAAGGATGAGTATAATATTATGTCAACATAAAAAACGACATCAGTCGATAATCAGATACTTACTTAAAAGTAGGACCTATGATATCTATAATAGTAATTGATTGCTCCCTATACCTCATCAATCCGAAACGACAGAAATCGAACGGTTAGGAAACACGAGAAAAAACAATCTAAAGAAACAGTTTCGGTCCCAAAAGCAGCCAGAGCAGCGGCATTTCCGTCTCGCCTACCGATTTTTCAAGAGCAAATCGCGGAGTAGACTATGCGGAGCCGGTGCGCGGCGGTAGAATCGGTGTCGATCAACCGACCGACTGTAACCGTTGCCCTACAATCGGGTTAACGATTGTCATTCGAAGTAAATCATCGGTCGTCGTCTTCCGCTTTCGTATTTCTGTACACTCCACCGCCGCCGCCGTCGCAAATGCCAAGCGAATAAAACGGAGAAAACGACGGTAGCAATTAAAAAGCAGCGGCGGCGGATACAATAATTATGAAGAGAACGTTTTCATATTATATTGTATTCTTTTGACGATTTTTAATTGCCCATCTCTTTGCCAAACAGACGCTGTCTAGTTGAAAAGAGTTACAAAAACGCATTGAATGCTGTTGCGCACAATGGAAATATTGTGTCGTACGCGTTAAAACGTCCTGATTGAACGGTGTACCGTTCAAGATGAGGTGGGAGTAAGACGTCCATTCAACGAAAAAATAATATAACAGAAAATAATAACAGTTTTTACAATATAGTCTCTTACGCCATTCGTGGAGTACATATAGGATATTGGTACTTATTATTAGGTATGGTAACTTGAGGAAATTATGATCTCGTTTATACATTCTATACTCGCAAATAGGCCAAATTTTTTTAGTAGACTTAATTCCCTATAATATTGATTAAAATAACATTGAGCCCACATCCCTCATCAATAGTTATATCAGTATACAAATACAAATTATTATTTATATCAATACACATAATTTACATTCAACATATAATATATTTTGTAATATTTATATATCTATTAAGCGAACAGTGAAGCTGCAGGTAAATGCATAATATAGGAATCAGTGGTAAAATATTTAAAGGTCGGGTCATATTTTATATGGCTATATTATTATTCTCCTCTAGGGAAGAATCAAGAAAGCACAATTCTTATCCACTAGTTTATACCACCTAAATACTGCACCACAAACAAATTAAAATAAAATTTGAAATACATTTTTTTTAATATTACTATTGTATTTAATTTCCAAATTGCGGAACAATTTGATATTTGCTAGTATCTACTTGAGAAGGACTTAACTTTGAGGCACATTACAGAGTTTTGGTGGGTCCGAGATCCACTCCATCACCATATTTGCGCCAATGCATAAAAACAAATTGAGTAAAATATAAAAACTGGAAAATATTAAATGTTCCAATAACTAAATCGATACACATACTTGGATACTTTCTATTGCTTATAGTTTATAACTTTTGACTTGCAATTCAAGTTTTTTTTAAGCAAATGTTGTAGAATATAAGTTTTATAATATGTTACAAAATATTTAGGTAAAATACAATTTTTTAATGAAAAAATGGATGCGTTTGACTACGGAAGATGTTCTCTTTACGGTGTATTGTCATATATTATACATGTAGAATGGACAAAAGTTGTTTTCAGTAAAAATAAAAACAAACGTGGAGTGGCGTTGAAGCAGAGGTCAGCGGTTATCTTGGGCGTGCACTATGAAACGCATAAATAATATCGGCCCGTACACCTCGTTATAATTAAATGAGCCGAGATAACGAAAACGACTACGGCCACGATGTGATACCAACGCCGCCGTCAAGCCGGGTGCGTATAATATATAGTTTTATACTTTAAAAAAATAGTAGGTAATAATAGTAATATGGTGAATAAATTATCGTAAACTAGCAGTGGGTGAGCGCAAGATGCAATATTCTCGAACGATTTTCACTTAACGTAATTACTGACACGGGAAATTATTTTTAGCTATTATTATTTATTTTAGCAAGCACATGTTATATTATCGTCGGTCACAAAAACTTGTTCTCTCTCGGGTGGCGAAAACGGCGTAAAAGTCCAAAGTTATGACTGTTTGAGGAGACGCACACGTTACAACCGTGGTGTCGTCACTCGTCATTACAACAGATTTCTCGGTCACGGCGTACTCGGAGCAAAAGCACTGTGAAATGGCACTGAATTCCTCGTGGGATCCTCTCGTTTCGTCACGTCAAACACTAGCTGTTACAGACCGAATCACAAAAATATTATCAAAACGACTGTTTTATTATTTAATATTAATTTTTTTTGTTCTCCATCGCTCATGCTCCCGCGCGCGACAGATTTCGGTATCAAGTATCGTTTTACGGCTTCTCCGGGTGTATACGATTACCATTATAATACAGCATAATAAACAATAATATGTTCGCCGCAAGTCCAATACGACAATTTGCATTAATGTTGACGATAAACAACAGTTACAACCAAATAATGACAATTAACGAGAGATTATGATTTCCACGAAGACGCTTGTGATACGATTATAATATTATAATATTACGAGTTGCAGCGAGTGTGCATAAATTGGAACAAGGTAAAAAGTGCAGATGTCAGGTCAATTAATATCGTGCAAGTGCGCATTATTGTGACAATCGTAAGAGAACAAAAACAAATATTTTCAAGACGCTGATTATTATGACGGTCCGCGCAGTCAGTACAATTAAAAGTTGGAAGACATACAATATTCAATTTATCTATGTACTTGGATCGAATACAGGACCTAGTGACATATCATTATTTCATCATAAGAAGAACAGGAAGAACCGGATTATTGTAAATTGGGGCTAAATGTATTATGGGTAGAAAATAGATATGTCGATAACAACTCTGTTATCGAAACAACTGAGTTGCTATCGTCGCGTAATAAATAAAAACGGATATAAGAACTAAATTAGACACATTATAATATGGGAAATAAAAACATTGCATTTATATTTATAAATAAATACAGTGAATGTTATGGAATACGCTATCCATTATTATTATATAATAATGCAATATGCATAAAATAAATTCTAAAATCCATAAATCATAAACATAGAGCGTGATAATATACTGATGTCTGATAGTATGTAATAATTTAATTTTTCAACGAGATAATAATAGCTTGCAATTATGATTTAAGTGTTTGTTTGCCTACTACATATAATTATTTAATTAATTTTAATCACTTACGTCATGGAGAAAAAAATCGAATAAACTTTACGGTTTTCTGCGAAACTCGTTCATTCCAAACAGCAGTTTTAGTTCATCGAGAAGTTTAACTTCCAAAAATTATAATACCACACAAGCATAATATATCAGAAATACAACTACGAAATTGAATAGATTGAACAGTTATTATTATATTGTACCGTTTTTGGATATGATGAATGATACTTTTTTTTTAATATCTATCGTTAAAGCTATTAATTTTTGTTGACATCACTGAACGTGAATTTTTCCACACCTACTCTGATAGTTTGCGATCATCATCATCGTTGTTCAAATATGAATTATTATTCGATAACAATATAACTCGTTAAAATCGCTCCTAACGTTCTAACAATGATATCTCAATCTCTGAAAAATGGTAAAAATTATAAATATAATAATTACCACTCTTAAAACATCTAAATGTTTCCAAATGACATTTTTTTTATGCAATTGTGTAATAATTAATAACCAAAATAAATTACGCCCATCACGACCAACAACTATCGGTTATCGCACATTCCCCCGGAAAAATACGTCTTCAATCCGTATTTACAGGTAAATGAATATAAACACTTCAACTAATCGAATGAACTAATAAATAATAAATTTAAGAAAAATAAATCGTACATCGTGCGCGGCTTTTACGCGAAATATTTATTTGGCAGAAGATAAACACGACTCGTCAAAGTACCTTTTAATCCGAAATTTGTTTCCGCTTCCGAATACCATGATTGCTATTCGACTGCGTCGTTTTCAAAGGCTTGGATGTTGACCAGACCCTAATCGCCGAGCACACATTACGCACAGACGAGCGCGTGCGAGATACTTCGACACCACTCGCACAGTTCGATTTTAAAAAGCACACGACTGACAACCGGTTAGGTACAACGAGGGATTAAAAACTATAAAACGAAACGAAACGAAACGTATACGTAACGAAAACGGGCACGCGCACTTGCTACCGGTACCGCAGTCGGACGACGACTGAATTCTGAAACAGTAAACACTGATCGCCGAGCTCTGCTGCCACCCGCCCTCTCCATCCGCTCCACAGAGCGGGGCCCCGCAGCGCCGTTGGCGTCGCGGTCGTAGTAAGTTCAGCGCGCGCACTGCAACCGTAGTATAATATGGTAGTAGTAAAGTAGTAATAGTAGTGAACAGTGGTAGTAGTAGTAGTAGTGAGTACAGTGTTTGTAGCAATTCGGCCAGTTGTTGTGTTGTTTCGTCGGTCAACTTACACAAGAGCTCGTACGCGGGATTGCCGCAAAGGGCAAGCGAGACAGACGATAATGCGCCAATCCTAGTTCCTACAGATGGACGAGTTCGCGAAACGGATAATAATACCCGCGGGGGCGAGGGATGCGTTACGCTTTTTTTTGAAATCGGTTGTATACACTTACACCGAAAACCGTTTCCATATACTATAATATAACGCGTAAATCCCTCTTGTACGTGACTTTTCTAACGTTTATTTTTTATAATACATATTATATTTATAATAATAATTAATTCCGTCCCCCGCACGGTCGAATAGTATGATACATACTATATTATACTTGCATACGTTTTGTTTATTTCGAAAACGCGCTCAACATTATTTGTATGCCGCCGCCGAGAAATTAACATAATAATGTTACTGACAGACTGCACCTGCCGCCCTATATACGCACACACACCTCGCGACAAAGAAAAAAAAACAATACTCTAAACGCGAAGGCTTTTTGTGTCGTCTTCGCGATGCGTTTTTTTTCCGAATTCTCCATACGAACGTCGATAGTGTATTATTATTATTATATCATGGTTTTTTACTCTTACAAAACGCGGACGTATAGGATATATTGTGTACATATTATTATCGTTTGACACCTTAATAATAACGTCGATTATCTCGTATTAGAATACTCCCTTTCATATTTTGAGTTATAAATAAATATGAACGTCGTCGTTTTTTTCGCAGCCGAGACTTATGATTTATGATCAACGGAGAAAGTAATTTTTTGGATATTAATATATGTTTTACAAGAATCGCGAAGTCATAATACTCATATTATATTGTTTATAATGTACGGATACCCGCGAATATGAATAAATAATAATTAGCAAAGTCTGAAATCGTAGCGACTTGATATTATAAGCAACGTACATAATATTATTAGTATTCAAATAACGCAAATAGTATAAATCAGGTTTTCAAACAATCGCCGAAATAAACTGAGGATTCAAGAGAGTAGATTTAAACAATTTCTTTTATCACGCAATTATTATAATATATCAATTAAATTTTGCATTTAAAGGTAATTGGGTAATACGATACGAGAGCAACGTCTCGATTACGTTAGTAACGACGGGCGAAATGAAACGATCAACAAATATTATTCTAACGGTTACTACAAATATACTAAAACGCTATATAATTATTAGCCGTGAACGGTGAACTTGGTTTCATATTATTATTAGAATTTAGATTACTTGCACAGTTGCAAGCTGTTAAAATGGCAATTTGACAGAATCAAAATACAAAACTATAATCGCGAAAAGTTTTTTTGTTTGAAATGATCCGATAAATATCATGTGCATTATTATTATAATACAATTGTTAAGTATAGGTAATTATTATTAATATTGTAATGCAATGAAAATTAAAAGTAGTTATAAATAGTATTGGTAGGTAGTAGGTACATAACAAAACGTGTAGTGTAAAACTGAATTTTTTATGAATTTTATTTTATAAATAAATCCCGGAAGATAATGGTAATAATTAAATCAATAATTATTTATGAGTAATATATTATCGTATTACGTATACAACATAATAAAAATAACCTTCTACACAAGCGTTACGTTTATTTAAAAACGTTTAAAAAAAGAAGGTTATTTAACATAATAAAATCCAATCACCGTAATTATCTATATGTATACGCGTTGCTTAATTAAGAGCCGTTTGTACAAAAGTAGACATTCCACATATTTCTGTGCACCTAACCTTCTACCAAAACACATTTTTATACATAGTGGTTCGGTTTTCGTAGGACGGTTTTCTATATACTTGAGCGTTAGTGTTTCTAACTAGGTTTCGTAGAAAATATATTTAACATTTAATGACACGATTAAATGAAAGAAAACTGGTACACCTAACCTAAGACGTTTGAGCGATTAGACGGTCTGAAGTCGACCCAAAGATTGTTGTCAAATATGTGTACGGATTATTATAAAGATATAGTTTTTATACATTTTTTTGTGGTGAAATTTAAAATATCCTAACTGCTTATCACTTCCCCACCATCATTCTCCGCATAGACGACGCTTATCTTCAAACGGTATAATATACAATATATAAATAAGTGTTACGATAATATGCAAAAGTATTATATGTTAGTGTGTTACTAAAAGACGAAACTTTCAAATTCGACTTACTACTCGAAAGACCTTACATTAACGTGCGAATTACTCAATCACCACACGTCCACATTACTATAATATAGGTGGTTTTCACAAACGTTACCAGTATACAATATAATTGACTCGCAAGTACATAGGTATACATGTTAATTAATAATTATATTCTACCAACTCATATTGTATATTATATTCTTATGTGTGAATGTGCGATATAGGAGTTTCAAATATTATTCATGTTGTTTTATCGGACTCAAACTCCACAACATGTCAGACGGATGATCATGACGGTAGGTCATAATAATATTATTGTAATAAAAAACTTGCAGTGAGGAATATACCCTTGAATAACACGTAAGCTGGCCGCGTACCTATGTGTTTACAGGTAAAAGCAGGGTTCGTTTTGTGTACGAAGAAAACGAAAACGTTTCGAGTCGGTTAAGTGCGGAGAAAGTGCTGCAGGTACGTGCAGCTATAATATGGGTACCACCAATAATAATAATAAATGAAATTATTTGACGGTCAAAAACGTAATCACGCAATGCCCTCAAGTCACATCATACACACATATTATAATATAATAAACATATAATATAATAATATAATATGTAACGTAACGCGTACTCTATATACATTGATTATAATATTATCCTGCAGTATAGGTATATAATATACATGCAGTAGGCACATATAGTTATTGCATATATATATATGGAGGGAGATAGAATCTTCGGACATAATCTACTGTACTGCTACCACTATATTACTACTAATACTACCTATACCTATTATGCTATTACTATTTACTACTACTAGCTGTTTCACTCCGTACTGAAGTCTGAAGGGTATATAACGCTGCGGCGACGATCGACGACCGTGATGTACACAGACATTATTTTATATAGGTGTCTACCGACCACAGGAGTACGCGCGTAATAATTCATATTAATGACCGTTCGACCGCTGACGTTATTATTGCATGCTCCTTCTCTACGCGCGCGAGTGTATAATATTATTATTATAATATACATAACAATAATAATGATAATAATCTGTGCGCGGCTATATTATGTGTATGAATGTGTATAGGTACTGTCGACTCCGGAGACCTACAGATAGACATATTATATTATTATTATATAGCTGCGCAGTGAGGGATCGGAGAAAAAAAATACAGTACCTACAATGATTAATAGCGTGGATCGAAATCGTATTTTTTTTACATATACAATATCTATATGTTATAATATATATATGAGGTATTTAAATATAATTGAAAACGTTATTTTCTCGATTAATGTATACTATAATATTATATCGCATTTATAATAAATGACACGTTGATTGGGTCGACCATATAATATTATAATTTTACGGTTTGTTTAATTTCGGCCGGTGTCACCATTGTTTACCGTCAGATTGCAATTATTGTATTAAATACATATATATATATATAAATCTGATGCAATGTTGCTTTATACGTGGGTGCCAACTGGGAAGAACTGATGGTTGGAAATCGAGTCAGGGCGGATAAATCTTGCGCTGTCGTTCGGTCCGATCTTCAGGTAAACTGTTGTACGTAAATCCATAATATATCATCATTAATTAAAATATATACATTATTTAAATATATTTTTAGTCGATGATATAATAATAATAATATGTACGCGTCATTTGCGCATCATGTCGTCACGCCGAAGGACGGGTTGCGAGTTAAAAACAAACTTTTTTTCAAGCACCATAGGTCACAACCGGTTTGTCTACGATACCTATACTAGGTACATACATTGATGGATAATATAATATTTTATATATATAAATATATAATACGGTTACCGTAAGATCAAAAGGTTTGCACGAGCATGCTCTCAACCACTCATGCGGTGAATCGAAGAAAAAGAAAAAAATGTGACACCAAAATGAAGCGTGTGCTTAACTGTACTGAGTACTGACTATACTCTTATAACATATGGAAAATAGAAAGATAACGTAAAAAGACGCGAATACGACGCACGAGGGTCATTAACGCCTGAGGAAAAAGAGCATCGCGTGCAGAACGGGATGTCATCTCCTTAAATATTATAAATCTTGGTAGGCCGTATAGGTACTATTATATGGATATATAGTGATTGTAAGTGTCTCATGAGGATGGTAATTTATAATGTGAATATTGCAGGGTTTTCGAGAATGTATACCTACTGTAGAAGCTGTTATAATACTAAAGTCTAAAATCTCCAAATTTTCACAGAAAAATAGAAGATCCTTCAAATTTTTTTTTCGAACATTTGTATATTATGTACAACAAAAACAATACCGGACCAATCAACAACAACTGGATTATTTTCATACAAATCATACAAATCATACAAATTACAAAGAGTCAGAAACGCGGATGAATCTCACCGGGGCGTAATATTATAATATAGGATATAGCACACGTTTATAATAATATGAAGCCGTATATAACTAAAGTAAGTAACACTACTCACTACCTACATACCACATTAATGTACAATATAATAATATATGTATTTATATATTATATAACTGCAGTTTTCACACGTGGTTTTTATGCTAATGACGACAACGATGACACCACACACACACTACAGCAATGCAGTCTTCAGTCAATGCACACGCACGTTTTAAATACACATTATGTAAAGGCACACTCCACAGGTTGGCGTTGTGTGTATAGTTAATAAACGACTTTATACAATGTATTTTAATAAGTATACTCGAGAGCGTACGTATAAGTGGAAAAATGTTGGAGGCGGCGTGGGAGTATATAAAATATTAAAGTCATACATCATATAATATCATTGCGACGGTGATGAATCGTCGTCATATTATGCGGGCGGGTGTACATAATATTATATTATATATATTATAATTTATAATGAAGACGGAATAACGCGGGCCACAAACGGCTGCTGTACACAAGTGTGTTACATTATTCAATTATATTACATTATTGGACTGCCTACAAGTACCTCCTATAAGTAGATATTATTATTATTGTAGGCGTGCTGAATGACCGGCGCTGTGACGTCGTCCTACAAACGCCCCACCCTCACCCTCCACACCATCGTCGTCGTCTATCGATCCGAGTCTATAGGCGGACCCTTAGCCATATAAGGGTGGGCAAAGGGGAGGCTTTTCCTCCCGTATCAGCATATGAACTAACCAGCTCCCCGACTCTCAGTCAACAAAATGTATATAGGCATAAAATACTAAACACATTTTCCGCCGTCTGCCAATAAGGGCTGTTAAAATGTTTAAAAGTTGTGTGAATCAAAAGACCCTACTCGCCAGTTCAAAACCTATGTCGAACGATATCATACAATAGGATGTTTAATTTTTTTCATGACTGGTGATAAACCTACGTGAGCACTGCAGCCAGTCAGTGTGCTAAAAAAAACACAGTAAGTAACGGATTCGGGGTATAGCCGCAAAATGTTTGCATCATGCTCGTAACTTCTATAAAATAATATACTAGGTGTAATGCTATAAAATTATTCATTGTCTGCTGCGCCATCTTATCAAATAGAATATATAAAAAAACTCGAAAAGTCGTATGATAACTGTTTTTGCGACACACGCGCGCGTAACAGGTAGGTACGTGCAATACGTTTTTATAGACTTTGCAGAAGCTATATTATATACATCATAATAATATATTACGTTGCATTATGCCGATTTCGTCTAATCAATTGAAAACGAAAAAGAGTTCCAGCGGATGACGTATTCTTTGTTCTTATATACTATATAGAATACGTCATGTAATATAATACGAGCTTCAGAATCGTAACACTGCAAACAAATTTAAAAAAATCGTTTTTCTGAGTGACTCCACTGCATAGCGCAGCCCAGGCGGCAGACACGTGAGCACGGAAACGGTCGTTCAAATCTATGCAAATCACTTGCTAAATATTGGTGTAGAAAAATTTAGAAAATTAGTTTAATGGGCGGGGCTGGGGAAATACGCGTTATCTGAGCGGAATTATATAGTATACGATCAAAAATTTATCGGCTGGTCCTTTTATACTTATAAATATTATTATAAAAGATATGCGGACGTGTGCTTGCATAGTTTCTTACGGATTATTTAATTTGACTCACACTCGCATCATGTATTTAAATGTGATAAGGGCTTGTGGATCGGCTGCAGCGCGTTTGGACGATGACGAATGGCTGGTATTATATTATGCTCACAGTAAAGGTAAAATAATTAACATGTAAGTCGGTCGATTAATAACTGGTGTCGTAAGAACGACACGGTGCCGTGTGATATGTATACATAGGTAACAATGGTGTCGAGACGAGTTCTTCCCCGCGAGACCGAAAACGGTGAACATTGAGAAATTCTTGTTTAACATAAAATACGCGACCAATATATATATATTGAACATGTTAAGTCATTGGTCCGCGTGATAACCAGCTGCGGGTGGCAGGTCTGTTACCCCCTAAACATTACTCGTTTACAACTCTATTTTAATATTATAATATTGTATAGGTACGAATTATACGATTATAATATAGCGGCGAGGTAAGTATAAAATACTCCGAGATGAAACAAAATTCATAATGAAATGGGTGTGAAAGTTTGGTCTTAAATATTTTACTATGGTAAAAATTCTACATGTCTATAAGTTTTTTTTAATAAATCTCTCCCTCCCGACTCCCAACGACTAGCCCAAACAAAATTGTTTATAGTATATAATATACTAGATCATGAATTTTTCTTCAGTCTCACTGTAGAAGTGTTGTAAACTTTTATAGAGATCTTAACATACAATTATTGTATACGTGTTGTAGTGACAAGAACTTATTATATTGCGAGGAACCACGAGGTCCGCGACAATCCGTGTGAAGAAGGAAAGACGCGAATTCAGCCGCGGCGGATGTAGACGAAATCCCGTTATAATGGCTATTCCGATTTCCGGGGGCTGAGATGAAAAAGTGTGAAAAAAAAAATAAACCGTCTTTCCGGTAGAATAATATGTGCCTACGCGTTGTTCACGTTCGCGTGGTGTAATAATAATATACAGACGATATCCATCGAAACGCGTCTCAGACGCATTCGACTGTCGCGCCAAACACGAGCGGAATCGTGTCGGCAACCGAGCTAACACACTTTTTTCCTGATCGTCACCGTATATAATAATATTATTATTTTAATATTCAGTCTTATCGTCGTCGTTCGTGCGACGGAGACGATGAAAACGACGACGACGACGGTTTATCATTATATATAGGTAGGTACATAATATATAATATAATATTATTATGTATATAATGTTATGATGGTGGTACAGCAGAAGACGTGCTCCAGTTATTATTGCGGCGTGACCTTTTTTTATTTTCTATCTTTATTCAAAAAAAATCAAACACAATACTAGTTAATATATTGACATGCAGTTGAGCAACAACGCCTATATATTTACATACAGGGTGATTTACCAAACACGCTCGCCTCCACATTGTATTTTTTAAGTTGGTTTAGTTACATTTATAATATTATATTTTATAATATAGTTAAGGATGTTTTTTGGCGACATATAACTACTTATTTTTACCAAATTAGAATCACCTCATTTTCAATAAATTGTTTTTCAGATGATTTATTTTGAAAATGTTGATGTATCTTAATCCTAATTTGAACGAAAAGTGTTTGAGTTATTTAACTTTGTGTACCAAGGATAATATTGGTTCACGATTATAATGGGTATGGAAGATATGGGGATTATAATTACTTATTTGAAAATTAAAATATTGATCAATTAACATATTGAAATAAAAATCTGAATAAATTCATAATTAAAGGAAAAATTGGAGGTGAGCATGCTTGCGGTAAAACGCCCTGTATACATTTATGGCACACTTATACGACATATAACATAATATATTATATATAAAGTACGAGGTACCTCCTATACGACACACACTATATAGTCGACAAAAGTGTAGGTATTATATACCGATAAAGACTGTTCGAGACGACGACGGCGCCATCGCGTGCATATAAATAATATATTTATGTACACGGATGGTCGAGGGCAGATCTACTTTCTATACGCGTATGTTTGTGCGTGCACATATATATATATAGGTATATTATGTATGTACTAATAATATTATATCGTCGATAATAATATATAATAATGCTGCGAGTGCAAATCCAGTTCCGATGGATGTTACGTGAAGTCGCAATATTGCTTCTACTACGACGGCGGTTGCCACGCTACCCCATCACCTCCCCTCCCCGCAGAAGCCGCCCACACCGTTCGCGGTTGTTTATATATTGTATTATAGTAAAAAACGTAGCCTCGTTCTTCGAATAAAAAACAAATGCAGCGTATTATACCGGCAGCTGTGACGTTACTAGTTAGTCTTCTATGTAGAGATGATACGACCGGGAAAGTGTAATTATATTATATGTATGAAAGCGGGTAATACGGACGACCGTCGTAGTATATTTATGTGTAGAATACGGTTTATCGAAAATTGGAAACAGCCGACAGGTATGTTTTGAAAATTGGAAACAGCCGACAGGTATGTTTTGAAAATTCGACTGTGGTCCGAGCTCAGTTACATGTTCGACGTGATGCTTTATTATTTTATAAGTATAAATATATAGGTCCAACTATCGGTCTGTTGACAAGATTTCAGTTAAAGTCTCGATGCACACAATCGTGTCGAGTGTACAATAAAATGATGCCAAACGTGGGCGTGTGATCCGTGCGCGGCTGAGAGATATTATTATTATTGTCCGCACGGCGTATCCTCTACACAGCGATTTTAATATTATTTTACACATCCACCCGCCTTCCACACACACGTATTTAAAACATTTACACACATTCAGTACACGCGGGTATATACAATATGATACAGGCAGCTGTGAGTTGTGACACTCTCACTCGGTTCGCGACACTTTCACCCTTTTTGTTGTTGGTGTACATTATATTATATTATACACACACACATGAGAGCGCGTTATCCATTATACGCACAAATAAAATAGGTACCTATAATAAAGTACCTACTACCTATCTTTATGTATAAACGTTGCAACAATAATGGGTCGTCGGGCGGCGAGTCACTGCGGAGATGTAATCCTTAAGCGACCGCCGGAGGATATATGATAAATATGTAAGTGTTAAATAGAATAAGAAGAAGAAAATATAATAAACTGAGATAATGAAAAAAAAATAAAAAGCAATTTACCAACTGTTAGTGAGGCTTGTATCACCTATATATATATATAATATTATAATACACGCGCTCGTTGTGAAATTCGATACTTGGTTCATTGTGCCTATTTAATTGAATTTGTCCGGATCCAAATTAAACACGAAAACTTGCGCACTCACAAACCTCTCGTACACGAGCATGGACGTGACAATGGCGACTTTTCCACGAATACAAACAGATCGAGCCTGATAACGACGCGGCGCCGCCGTAATCTATTGTCGCAAACTCGCAACGACACTATACATACATACATTATGATTATATATAATGTTTAAGTATATATCTCCGACATCCGTAGTATAAACCTTAGTCGATTTTGTATAGGTTTCAAAATATAAATAGGTAGAATTCGTCGTCGTATAAAACTAACCGCGGCACTTTCCACTTTCCGTTTTTTTCTTTTCTTCTAGAACTCGCTCTAGATCGATCCCTACGATACGCGCGCGAGGGTATACACACGAAATTCGTCAGTCTCACATACTAGATACCTATACCTATTTATAACAATGATAATGTCCATTATCCTACATTATACTTCGGCAGTCGTGGCGAGGTGGCTTCGTGTCTTCGTTATAAATACTTATAATAATGTTATGTAGCCATATTATTATGGTGCACACTATACAGTATTCTCAGGACAACGCAGAAGAAACTCCGATATCTGTGTACCAGCATAATATCATAATATTATGGCGACAAAAATCGGAGTGTGGAGTGAGCACTTTAGTAGTGGAGACCGAGGCTAAAACAGGGTTTGACACACATCAATTAAAATGTATGTTCTATTATACACGTGATATAATAATATCATTATTCATTGTACCTAACCTTTATACTTTTATACAGGCTTAGATTTGTTTAAAAAAGTAATTGTTATACCTACTAAAATGATTTACATAATATTATGTCTTATATGTAAAATGTGGTGTTAGCAAATTATTTAATTATGTTATAAGTTATAACTTACAAATATTGTAGGTTTATAGTGGACACAAAATTAATTTTTTAAATTTTTATTTTTGCACCAAGTTCAGGTAACAATTTATACAATATTTAGTATAGCTTACACGTTTATAAAGCGATACAAGCGCATTTGACAAATTATAAAACAGAAATAAGAGCGTGAAAAAAAAAACAAGACATGAAAGTCTGACACTCCCGCGCCGCGTGTACATGCAAATACAATATAACGTACGACATGCGAGTCATGACCGCGGTAACCCGATACGTCGTTTTCGTTGTACACATCAGACACGCGACGACTATCACTTTCTAGTTTTTGACATTGAGCCTAACCCTCGCGAGCACGTCACCCGGTGCTTTCGTTTGGTACTCTGCTACTAATGAGGGCCCACGCGTCCATCGACGTCCGCTTTTTCGCATACCCGTTTGTAATGTACATATATAATAAAATATATATCGTTATTGTGTTGGGGATAATAATATATTACTTACGTACACCGCCGCCGACTGTACACACATTGTGGTATTGTACCGATAGTGAGCTGTCGTTTGGTTATCGTATCGCAGACGAGATCGATATACGCAGATCGACAGTCGGTACATTGGAGCACCAACAGTGACATGCATTCGACATTCCGAGGCGTCATCAATCGCGGGGAGAGATATCGCGCTTTCCCCCCCGATTTCGATTTTCTTTATTTTCGTTTAATTTTGGTCTTCATGTGCCAAACTCGAACTTCCTACTTGACCCCGTCTCTCTGCTGACCACAGGCGCCGCGGCTATCACCCTCACACCCGCGATCCATATGGTTTTTTCCTAGCTTCTCCAGATAATTTAGGCTTTTTGCCGCTTCTACCAGGTTCCTCCAAAGACAGATCTTTGTTGTGAATATCTGATACTCAAATTCTAACGGTATTACCTACTTGCAGATTTAAATCCATCATTATATCGTTGCCGCTGTTTTCCTCTGGTGCGTGTTCTATTTTATTTAGTGACTAGCGACTAGTGCTTGGGTCTCATTAGACTATCCTTATCGGGACATATACATCCGGTCCATTCCAGTTTACTCGAGACTAAACATTTTGGATATTTGGTCCATTCTCTTAATATTTTCATTAGTTCTCCTTTCGTATTTCCCCCGTTTCCGTCCATGTTTCGATCCATATAATATAATATATTCTATACCTAATAATATATAATATCGTTTATGATTACAGCGAGCTTCCAAGCCTCCTTCGAGGGGGCTTTGGGAACATCATGTGCGTCGTATGAGATTTAAACACAATTTGTAGGCTCGTATAGTAATGTCCATATAATGCGAGGTAAGTACACGGGTAATACTGGAGTTTAGAAATATACACACACTCACACACACAAGTAAATATAAGCGCGCCCGTTAATTAGTTTTTTACGCCTATACAATGCGACGATAATGATGTGCGATGGAAAACGCGTACCTGTGTATTGTATATATTTACGATTTTATTATGTTAACGAACCGGAACAACTTTCTTGTACGGTTTATTATGTTATTATTGTTATCCGCGGCGGTGGCGACTCTGCTGCTGATCGATCGGTTTTCAACGCGACAAATATTATATGATCATCGTCGCTGTGATGTTATCATATCCTGGTTTTGATGAAGAGACTACCGGTGTATAGTGTTTGTCGTTCTGATAGATCGATGATGACAATACGGCGCGGGCACGTAAAAGTGGATGCGCCGCACAATGTGACAAGAGCCTATAATATTATTATACCGTACAATGCGTGCGCGCCATAACAATAATATCGACATTACTCGACGTCTTTAAATTCGCAAACAACCCAATTCGAACGATAGTATATTATTATAATGTACAAACACCCCAGCTAGTGGCACAGTGATTAAATTTATTATTTTTTCGTTTTGTCTGACACTTAAATTGTATAGACGTTTTTAAAGTAAAACAAAACGTTATTATTATTATTGTATGTTTTGTGGCCTCAAAAACGATATCATTATTGTTGCGTTTAGATTGAGAAAAATAATACAACAAAAACGATCAAATAATGATTAATGTGTGTTAATTCGTCATTGTTTTTACTGTACAAAGACATCATTATACTATTAGTATAGTTTATGAAATCGTTTTAATAATATTTGTTTTTCGTCGCGAGGATTTTAATTTTTTTTCACCGCAAGCATCATCATAGTATTATTACTTATTACAATAACAATAATAGTAGCTTATATAACTAATAACTAATAACTAATCAAATCTAAAACCGATGATTAGGGCCAAGGGTAGGGAAAAAAACACACATTTTTTCCTTGGCCTGAATTACCGATCGGCGACTTCGAGTGCAGTCAAATCGAATATTTGCAGAAGTATAATTGGATGGCGTACAAAATACAATGAAAATATCGCGACTATGGTAATAATAATATTATTATACTAGCACACGCCTGACAAAAATTATATAGGCCAACCGTAATGCGTGCACGCCCAGCGATAACTGGTAAATCACAAAATGGCCGTAGTCATAAATGCTCGTATCAACATAATACATAATATTTATCTTAATCCGTTATCATGCAAGATATATGATTTGAAGATTTTACATACGGTTATACGAATGAAAATAAAAGAATTAACCTCAAAAGAAATCCGTAAACTCATTTTTTTTGTCTCATATAGTATTCTGCAATATCCAGCTACTTATTCGGTAAATAGAAACCGAACGAAAAACGAGTATAATAAATAAACCTATAATCCTATTTTTTATTTATATACCGTGTACCTATATACAATTATAGTAATAACAATTTCGACGTATACGCATTTAAATTTACGATCAATTTTGAATTTCCTCATCTCGCTACCACATTTTAAATCCTAATTATATTTAACGACGTTGTTTTTGGCAAAAACGATAATTTCATTTTCCATTCATAAAGCGGGACAAACATTACCATTCGTGGAGAGGTCGTTATATACTACAAGCAATCGGCTTATAACAATAATCATAATAATTTGTTAAGCGGCCCCTAGACGATCAATAATATTGTCAATAATATTGACGAGTTAGATTGACACCCGCGTCAATGTACGTCAATCAGCTCGTCAAACACAGCCATCAATACTCATTCGGAAATATTGACAATAATGTATGGGCCACTTAAATTTCGGAAATATTGACAATAAACGCTTCTAGACGTTCAATACGTCCTGTCAATCTTGCCCGTCAATGAGCATCAATCAAAATTTCTATCAATCTCTCTCAATGATTGACAATCCATATCAATATCCTTCTAAACGATCAATACTTGCTTCAATATGGTTCCGTCAATATTATTGATACAAATATTGACAATATTATTGATCGTCTAGAGGCCGCTTTAGAGTTAGACAAATATTTAAAATACCTATATAATAGTATGTATAGTAACTTAATCTCCAAAATGTACTCACTGTTGGTAGAGAGTCGGTGGACAGCTGGGTTCAAGGGACGGGGGAAACACTCCCGATGACTTGAGCGGCCCAACGACTACGGGGCTTTTGGCGGCTGATGGCGATCTGTTGGTAGCTGCCGCCGTTTTCTTGTCCGTGTCCCTGGCGATCTTCAGTGGTGTGCAGATTTGGTGTTTGACCACGTTGGTCTGGACCGTGGAAATGGTCGCGCTGAATGCCGGTGGTTTTACCGTGGACATGACCACCTGCTGTTTGGGCACCGCCGAACCACCGGCACCCTGGAACACGGACTTCCGGGCCGAGAACTCAGACTTGCAGTAGTCCTTGTTGGGTATGGTGAGTTTATTCCGACGGACGCTCGATGAACGTCCAAACTCCTTGATGCCGTTGTGCGGAAACTGCAGTGATTTATCATCCGTCGTCAGTAATGGTGGCGGCGGCGGTGGTGCAGGCAGCAGGGATGGCTGCTGCAGTTCAATGGCGAAAGACTTGACCGGTGTCTGAGGCACTGCTTTGTGGCTGTCGTATATGTAAGACAGCGATTTTGATTTTTCGCTCATCGCGTTATGCTGATGCTGGTGCTGGTGGCCATGCATATGGTAATTGTTGTTACTGAACAATCCAGCTGATACGCCGCCACAGCTGGCATTAAAGTCTCTGCTGAGGAGCACGTCTTCGACGGCGCTAAAACTGCTCTCCAGTCTCTTCTCCTTGCCGTTGCGCAGGAACTTGTCGTTCCTCAGCGACTCGGGTTTTGGCCAGATGGCCTCCGGTGGCGGTGGCGGCAGCGGTTCATCCGATATGAACATTTGCTCGTCATCATCGACCACTGGTGGTGGGGGCGGTAGGTCTGGACTCGGCTCGCGTTTCGCTTGGGGCGTCTGCTGCCGAGCGACCTGTTTCTTCTTAGGTGGCAGTTCAGGCACCCAATCATCGATCGATATCGACGGTCCGAGTACCATGGGCCCAAGAATCGCTGTCGACAGTGAACCGCAGCTAGAACTAAACAATGTACAAAAACAAGAGGTTAGAACAACATATATACATATTTAATATTTATGTTGGTTTTTTGTCATATAACAGTTTTGCAGACAACCTATTACTTAACAACAACATTACCTACCACTTTTTGAACAAATATTTAATATACTATTAGTGAATACTCAATACAGTGCGATGATTCATTACTTCTATTAGCTGAAACCTGTTATAGTTAAGTATACATATAAAAATTTGGCAGGTAACCAGCGGAATATTCTATAACTGATTAAATATAGTAATAAATTATCGAATTTATAATTAATTTGAAAATAATCAACTTTAAAAATGCATTAAATTATTAAATTGTCAAATAAACTTATCACCTACCTACTTGGTTTGCCAAGTTTTAGAATAATATTTTACTATAGGTTGATTTATATTTCTTATAGATTAAAATGTAAAATAAACGAATAGGTATACAATAATATGTATAGTTAAGTAAACAAATTAAAACTATATTATATTTTATGGGGCCACGCTATGGCATTGATTTAAGGAGAATCATTTAGGCAATTTCTAATCTCGTCGTCGCTACAGTATGTTAGTCGTAAATGATTATTAGTGTGTCAATTGTAGCGGTACGGAGGGCTCTCCCACGCACTCACAAGCACATGTCAGTATGTAATAATGTGATAAAGAAAAAATGTTTATTTTTCACTACAACATACGATTCTAATTCCAACAAAACGTCGCAAAGATTACCCCATTAGCATTTTTTCAAAATATTTTTTTTATCACAACATCATTTTAATCTGACAATAGATTTAAAATACGAAATAATAAAACTACACCTAACTATATTTCAACTAATTTATTATATTTTAATTAGATTATAGAATTTCAAGTTTCGACATTTACGAAACTGTAAATGAATAAATAATTAAAAAATTTATAATTATATTTAAAAAGTAAATTTGTCTACTTTTTTATAGGAACAGATTTATTTTATTTGATGAATTAATCATGGATGATCATTGATTACGAATTAAAATCAATGACAAATTTAAAACGAATCGAAATATATTTAATTAAGGAGATCGAAACACACTTCATGCGTTTTAAACCCATAAACGGTTGTAAATTACAGATACTTCGGAACATCCAATTTTAATTTTATATACATGAATGAACTCTTTGCCAAAATATCTAGACATTGTAGAAATTGATTTTAAAGGACCTTAAAATTAAGATTTTTTTTAAAAATCCCTTGAAAAAATTGCATGGTACATTTGAATTTATTTTGGAAATAACTGAATATCTGATTTTAAATCAAAAAAGTAATTATAAAAGAGCATAGTCAGAAGCTTATAAAATCAACCAATTTTTTTAGAAATTACAATCAAACTCCAGGAAGTACCTATGATTTATTTACTACCGCTTTTAGTAGCTTTTGTAGTTATACGAACAAGAATATATTTAATTTTTCAAGAATTATCGACATGTTAGTGCGAGTGCAAGATTTGCATCCACTTGGAAAACACACACTGATGTTCATTTACTACTCACACATAGACATTGCCAAATGTTCATGCATGTGAATTGCCTAAATATTTCTCCTTAAAACATGATACGCTAGAGCTCCCATAATCTTATGATATATATAATAAACATAACACAAAATATGGTAATAATTTATTTTAAATAGGTGCGGTACCTAAGTAATAGATTAGATTAGATAGTTATAGATTAAAATAGTCATTTTAAAATAATGATATATTAGTTTATTTAGAATAAGTTTCAATTTTAAATAATTATGATTTATATATTTTCAACCGAAATGTTTTTAAGGGGTTTGGTATAGGCAATATAGAGTTCATCAATAATAAAATGTAAGGGGCAAATCACTTCATACATTTTTTTTAAATATATTACTAGATATTATTATATGTTTCTATTAGCAAAGGAATTATTATTGAATTTATATTTTTAACCTTCATTTTAGTTTTATTTTAATATTTTTAACCGTTGGATTTCAATGTATACCCGTACAAGAATCGTGTTGACTTAATTTGAATGAAAAATATACATAAGTATTAATTCAATATATTTTGTAACTCTATAGTGTATTATGTACCTCCTGAGCGGGTTGTTTTTACTGAGTTCCTTGGGGTTGGCGTTGCTTGCTTCTTCGGCTGAACTGTCGTCTTTCGAACAATCCTGCGGACATAAAGTAAAATGAGACACACAATAAGCAATATTATAATGCATTATCGACGAAGGTAAAAATAAAAGCGGTTGTGGCCACAGTTATATCACTATAATAGCCAATAGGTACCAATACTAAACTATACGAAGACTCAAGACAATCATATTATACTATTATAGATATCATTATGAGGCAGAAACATTATTTTATATTTAAGGTAAGACATTCTAAAAATACCAATATATAGTTTCATCAAGACTGATAAGACTGTTATCGTGGAGTATTTTTTTGGACCTAGGCTTTTAATTTATCTAATTATAATAATTGTATCTATACCGATACAATTGTCAAGTTAACATTAAAGATTCTGCAAGAAGTTGATAAATGTATGGCGTCTTGGAGGAAACCTTTCGTATCAAGTGTTGTATTAAAAAAATGTCGATCTCTCCCAGCTTGGGCGTGCTTTAGGTACTCAAATTGACTTTTGAGTAATATATTATAACGTGCTTCCGCAGTTTGAGAAATTGACATAGGTACAAGTCTCTTCCGGTCACCTATTTACTCTGGATAATGCCATAGTGCTGGTATACGTATCCCGTACCCGAAATTCAAACGAAGGACTAGAAGGTGCTAGGGGACAACTTACATCGTTCCAAGTGGCCGGAGAGTCGTATTCAGACGAAATGGACGAGCGCCTAGACAGCGGAGTGGGCAACCGTGGACGACAGGGTATCGGCGGAGGCCTAGGTGGCGGTGGCGACAGCTGAGGCTCAGACCGCCATGACGACCCGGGCTGGTGTCTCTCGTAAAACGACAATAAGGCCCTTTTCTGTATGGCCCTCAGAGAGTGGTCCGCCACTCTGTGCTTCTTTTCCGGGTCGAAGTACGTGAACTTGTTGGGCGTTTGCTGTAGCTGTTGTTGTTGTTGCTGCTGCTGCTGTTGCTGCTTTTCCAGTTCGTTGATACGTTCAGCCACTGTCAGTGCTGGCGGAGATCTAAAAACGGTTTCAAAACAGACGTTCAAATCTGTCTGCACAGTAAGTTGTACTATTATACATGTGTATACACATGATCACAACAATATGATCTAATGAATAACGTAGGTACCGTTTATTTATAAAAAAATATAACCATTTACATTATGTATAATGTATAATATGTATGCAGTACAATTGTACACCTCCCGATTTTAAGCAAAAACTGACGAAATGTAATTTTTTTTTGTATTTAAAGATTAAACAGCCAATCGACATCGAGCTTTTTTAACGCGTTTGATATTTTATCAAAGTGAGATAATTAGAATACGGCTAAAGTATGCTTATAAATTATAATATTATAATAGTGTGGACTGAGGAGAAAGCTTGTGTTACACAACCGTGTCTGATATATATACGACACAGAAATAAAACGCATTATACTTTAACCCTAGTCATTTGGAATAATAAGAAAAATAAGATAAATAAATTTGATAAGAGTGTGGTATTATGCATAAGCAGATGACGTCCTAGATGTGAATGGAAATAGAAAACTAAATTTTGATATAAATCTTAATAGTATAATAATAATAAAAACGTCGAACAATACAAATTGTGGGTACATCGTCAAATGTAGTGATAACGGATCGTTCAATAATTACTCGAGACCACGTAATAATATTAATAATTCATTATTGACATTATATATGAACACACAGATGTATAAATAATACGTAGTCCTACTGCGATTGTGTAATGTTTATCCACAATAATATTAACAAAGACAAAGACGACAATAAGGAGTATTATTGATGTGACATTAACTTTGACTTTCGAGTTACGGATTTAATGTGGGATTGTGTTTGTTTTCGTCACAGTGGTCCCAAATACATTAAAATACGACAATATTAAACTCATAACTGGTACTTAATGGGTAAAATGAGTTTAACAATTTAATGTTTTATAATATGTGATATGTCAAAATTTTACAAGCATAAACAAAATAATAGATAAGTATGCAGCGCAGTCGTTCGTACTTTGGTGAAGTCTTTTCGTCTACGACCATGGCCGGTTGTACCGTGTACGTGCTGACCGGAAACAATTTCCGGATATTTCTCTGGTTTCCGACCCTGTGCTCCTGGACGCTAACGCCCGACCATCCATCGGTTACGCTCATCACCGACTCCGAGTGATGTCTCTGCGGCGCCGACACCTTGGCGCTGTGCGCAATGAGCTGGGTGGT
This sequence comes from Macrosiphum euphorbiae, assembly GCA_949089665.1. Classification (NCBI taxonomy): domain Eukaryota; kingdom Metazoa; phylum Arthropoda; class Insecta; order Hemiptera; family Aphididae; genus Macrosiphum; species Macrosiphum euphorbiae. The sequence continues at coordinate 122,033,791 of CARXXK010000001.1, forward strand.
TGCTCGGTGGTGCCCGCCACTGGACACGGTGCTCAAGTCACTGTTGGAACCATGCCACTTGAGCGTTTCACTGGACGAACCGGAGCTGGCGCTCGAGTCCCTCCCCTGGGTCAAGGAGGGTTTCTCCGAGTCTTTGCTATTGACGACCACGACTGCTGATTCGCTATCTCTCCTTAACCTGAAAATAAGTAGTCCACCATCGTGTTATACAAATGGAATCTCCAAAAAAGGGTTATTCGAGACATTTTATTTAATCCAATTATATTTTATACCTGTCCAGGAACGGAGTTGACGTGGAGTCGGTGCTGGACACGTAACTGTGGTACCCTTCGCTCTGCGCATACGAGGTCTGGTGTTGGTGCGAGGGCACCGTTTTTTCGGTCAGGCTGATCTGGGACGTGGACTTTTCCTCGTATATCCGCGTGTAATGCTCCAGCTCCTCCTTGGTCAGATGGCTGGACAACGCGCTGTCGCTACCGTCGAAACAGCTTGAGTACTCGTCTGTTTCTCGCTGCGGAAACGGAAAACACGATTTTCAAAAATATACAACAATATAAATTATAATAATAATATACGTCGACGTTTCCGCCAAAGAGCCTATATATATATTAGTAAATATGAAATCCGTCACTAACGTGCGGCGAGTCGTCGTAAGCTCTGGAATATTTTTCTAGCTGCGCTTGCGTGAGCTGAGACTTCGGGTCCGTCGGATCCGACAAGGCGGTCGTCGATAATGGCACACAAAAATGTTTCTCAGCGGTCTGCTGCAGTCTTTCCACGTAACCGCCACCACCGCTTTTGGTTCTCATCGACCGCACCCGGTCCAGCAGCTCGGGTTTGCCTTTTTCGCAACGCTCCATCACGGTCTTCAACTGCTCAAAAAAAAACGGTCCATGCCATTAGTATTGCATAAAAAAAATAATATTAATATGTCACACCGTGTAATATTATGTAACGTGAATACTAAATATACGATCAATAGACAATAAAATACAATATGTCTTCATGACATGACAATAATAATCGTCCCTAAATTGTGCTATCATTACATCATTATTTTGATTAGATGTATTTATATAAAACTACATAATATTAATCGATGGTATGGGCTGAGTGGTGTTACCCCGTCACATGTATATAAATATATATATATATACAGGTATATACGAACAATGGCTCGGGGTCAAAAACTTCGGCGGCATCTAAGTCTGGCCGACAGCATATTATAATATATTGTAAGCCCTAATACTCAAACCGGTTTCGTTAAACAAACATTTATCCGAGCACCGCTCCACCACCATACACACCGAAAGTGTTTCGCTCGTTATTCGCATCCGACACGCCTGGTTCTCCGCGGTGAGCGAGGCCCGTCCGACGACAAATCGATTCGCGGCGAACGCACCGGACACGGTTCGTCAACACGAATAGTAGTGCACCGGAATTTTTAGCGGGAGAAGAGAGTTCGACATCGACGATAAACATAATTGTAAGATAATATTATATTGATAACGAGAGTGTGAAGTGTGTAATATGTACAACATAAGGCGAGCAGTGTGCTACAGGTCAGCGATCAGAATTCGAAAAATCGCAAGGACACGAGGATAAAATATATGAACACACGACGTTAAACACCCTGGACGAGTGCACGTCGTGGGTCCGGTTGAATTAATACCTGTTAGAAATTACACAGACTGCAGTTTAACCCATGATCTACACACTATCCGTCGCTGCAGCTGAACATACAGACGACTGCTGCTACAAGTCGAGTGCACCGACTTCGGAGGAATCACAAAAATGCACGGTCGCGCATACCGCGTCCTTTGCCTGGCACGCAGTCGTCATCGTCATCATTATCGTCAGAGCGCTTATTTCCGAGAACGTTTTACCCAGAGTATAATATTATTATATAAATTTACCGCTCGATAATCGCAGGGTATAGGCTCTTTTAGGAATATTTTTACAAACGAAACTGTACATCATTGTATGCGTGGCGAACTAAATCGATATTTCAAACGTCTCAAATCGTCGTCGCCGACGACGGGGAGGTGTGACCCCGGGAGGTATAATATGTTATTATAATGCCGGCGATCGCGCGAAACAACATCGATTATTAACAACGACCACACTATTTACAATGATCGACACCGATCGGATTCGGTTGTCGGAACGAGAGCGCGCGCGCGACGACCACGAAATCGCCAATAATATTATTATTATTACACAGCCGCTGCGATAAATATTGTAATCATGATATTATATTATATTTTAAGGCGTGTGTCGTACCGGCGGAGCGTGAAGCGTCCGAAGACCGCGCGATTCAAAGTCAGTGACCCGTCTCGAGACGGACACGGCCGCGGCGGCGTCGTCGTCGTCAAGTCGCACATTATAATATATTACTGTACGGCCAATAATGTCGCGCCGCGGTACACTTTAAAATAATATTATGAACTATAGCGGTGAAATTATTATTAATTATTCGTGAATCGAGCGCGGGCGGGGTCGGTGTTGTATGTGTACATAATTTTATTATCATAATACCGTCTCGCCTAGTGTTACGATAATATATAAAATCATATTAATATTATGTATCGTCATCCTGAGTTTTCTGAGAGAGGAAATTTCGAACCAATTAATAACGGTTTTGCAACGATTTCGACCGGCAAGACTATCTGTTCGTTTTTATCTTTACGTTTTGTCGAATATTATACTCCTCCTCCGATATTTTCTACATATTTTTCCATCGACTTTCACCAATCCACTCGCGTTCCACGAGCGCGTATTATTATTAAGTCATGATAGCACCTAGGCTGTGGCCGCAGATGCGACGGCGTTTTAGGCGAACGCACCAGACATCATATTATCGCGTACAAAAAGCCGCGACGATAAGACGTGTAATATAATATAAAACATATTTGTGTACACGAAAGAAGATCGAATGACGAGATGATTTCTCACGCACGGGTCCTAATTTTTCCCAGTTTCCACGTCAGCGTGGGCGGCTCGACATGCGCATGATAATAATAATAATTAATATTCTATCGGTTAGGTAAATATTATTACTACAACTACTACAGACTGTATATTTTACAATATTCGTTTAAATAGTATTTATATTGTTTACTTGTTGCGTGTACAGCCCGTTGGACAGTCTCTTGGGATACGGCCGGACGATGGGCGGCGGTTGTTCCTTCGGGTAACTATTGCTGCTGCTGATGCCGCTGCTACCCGTCTGCTCTTCCGCCCAGGACTTTCTGGCCGCGGTGACGGACATTCCATTGCTTTTGACGGTCGTCGCCGTGGCGGTGGTGACCGGACAGGATGGAAATTTTTCGTGTCCGCAAACCGCGTCCTTGACCTATAAAAACGGTTTATTTGTATACACTTACATGTTTGCGTTTCTTTATCATCGTAAACATACTACACACACATGCAACGATGTGGTATTATATATTATATTATTATAACGACGTGGACAATACATGGCGAAAACCCCGAATCTTAACGAAAGTGTCGGCGATACTATAATTATTCGGATTGACCTTGTCGTCGGAAATAGATAATGAAATACAACGTGAGCATGTTATAATTATTGTTTATAAATTAACCAATCGGTCGAGACAATAATCGGAGACCTCATTGTTTCTGTCGGTAGTGCGTGCGGCAGCGTTCGTATTAGTCTGCATGGTAGTTGGTACATAATATAATATAATAATGCAACAAGTACGCCGCCGCCGAGTATGTTGTTGACGAACGAGAGACGGAAAAAATTCCGTCGGATATGCGGCGGCGACTATGATTCTTCCGACTACATCGACCTCAAATTCGTCCTTGAAGGAGATCTTTTTTTTGTTTTTTCATTTAAGTACCATTGTATAAGCCGAACACCCACGGACGGAATTTTTTCATATTTTTTATACGCGCACACGACGTGCATCAATCGATATAATATAACTGGTTCATCATCACGTCGACGAAGAGCACACCGTACCTGGTTCGACTTCGAGTCGTCGAGTATAATATATTTATGATGAATAATCGTACTGTCGATATTATAATAATATTATAGATATAATATATAGTATATTATACACGTAGAAAAAAAAATGGAAGTAATATATTTTCAAATGCCTTATGATATTATGCGTTATGCCAATACGATTTCGAATTTATTTTAAAAACATTTTTATGATAACTCTTGTTTGTGATGCACAAACTATGTAGGTAACAATTTATTATTTAAAACGACATCGATGGAAAATAAGAAAATGTGTATAATTATTGACACGTGTTTCATAAGGAATGATTATAAGTTTTATTTTCTGCACCTGTAGCATTAAATTATTTCAAATGCAATTTATTATCTCATAAGTCATGACGTTAAGTATTTTGTACGCCGTACGGAATTGCATTAAAATAACCCAGTGAATTATTTCTACAGCAATGTTTTTGTTTTTAAACACATTCAATTTCTTAAGGAGTTATTTTTTATGCATATAATTATATTAATTTTAACGATGTTTTCCACGGTTCCCATTCGCCTCGGAGTGTTTATCTGTTTTAAATTAAAATATACGTAGGTAGAGACTAGAGGTGGAGAATATAGTGAATACTATATACTATAGGTATTATATTATGATATTGGAATTTAAAATAACTTAAAATATTATAGGAAACGGAATAATATAACAAACAATAGTTAAACATCATTAGCGAATGCGGTAAACTATTAGCTGGTTACAAGAAACATGAGCCATTAATGAAGCAGGTTTTCGTAGTAAAATCTTATAGAAATTCGTGCATTTATTCGAGGTATGCGACGCGATACGATATTCCGGAAACTCACAGCGAACAAACAGATAAAAGCACAAGAAACGTATAAAATATTTCGGCAATAAATTACCGACAGTAATAACACTAATGAGTTGTTGCTAAAAACACAATAATGTCTTATATAATACATATTGATGTTAATATTATATCGATTTTTAAAGTTCCACTGTGATAAATCATTACGAGCCCACTATTTTATTTTCATAGTTTTAATTCTTTGCTTCCTTTCTGCAATATACCGAATCATACATTTACACATACGCGCAGAACATATTTTAGATTCCCCGTAGATCAGTATTTAGTTTAATTTATTATTACATTACACTAATGCACGCTGCGAGTTGTTAATTTGTAATTTAACTTTCTAATTGTATATTAATTATATTAATTAAAATAATAATGGTTGGCTCCCCTATTAAATAACGCTTTCCAATGATTCACCGACGAACACGGAACACAATAAAATTGTGTTCCTATCAGCCTAACCCGAGATAATATAAAATATAAATAGTGTAATAATGTATGATATCGTTATAGAAGTTTGCAGTCAGTATTCGTCGAAAAACAAGTTCGGAGATAAATATAGAGTGGTACCCGTTATAGGTATATTGTATATTATTATTATGAGCACACACGCAGAAGAAATTTATGATAAATTTTTGTGGTTTGATATGGGTGTTGTAAATATTGGACGAATATAAAAAAAAAACATTTAGATTAAATTTTTTCGTGCTATACCACAAGCTGTTGTGAAGGTAACAGAATAAATTAATCTATTAGATGTCATAATAATAACCACGGAAGGCGTTTAATAAACTTGATAAAAAAAACCGTCGATTACACACGAATGTCAACTCGTCCTGTCGTAGATAGTATACGGGGTGGATGATTCACCAAACATAATTTATGCAATTGTACATTTATTAAAATTCTGAGTTATTTTATGAGTCGTCATAAATTATGACCTTTGAAATACTTAGATTTTTTATGGCATTTAAGGAGTGACGTCTTTCAAAATATGAAAACCATCCAATTTTACTGTAAATTGTCGAGCACATTGATGCGTCTAATTTTTTTTCAGCAGGGACATTTATAAAAAAAGTTCAGCTACCCCAACCCACTTTTATATCAATAGGCGGAATGACGGGTAAATTACAATAATCATGGTTATGATTAAATTAAAATTTTTTTTTTTCAATGATATTTAATAATGTATCCACACAATGCAATAAACCATGTGCAATATTATATTAAAATGGGTTATTATATAAAAAAAATTTAAACAAAAAACTCACATCCACGGGTGGCAGTGGGGCCCTGTGTCGGGGTATGTGTCCGTCGCAGGTTTCAGTCATGCGGGCCGTTACTCGACCAGACTTGACGCCGTTGTTGCCGTGCGATGAGCGGTTTTCCTTGCTGCTGGGCAGTTCTCTGATGGTGGCCACGGCGGAACAGTTGGCCTTAGCGAACGATCCATCGTTTCGTGTTCTATTGTAAAAAAATTCAAAATTAGTCCTCTTCAATGCAAGTATAATATTATGTATAGAAGCGACCAGAAAAATTATTTATAACACCCATACACACACTACGCAATACCAGACATTTTTGTATGGGATCATCTCCAATCAAGAAGTCTATTATTGACATTACATTAAATGTTTTTATTAACAAAATTGTGTGCAAGGGATTTTCCTCCTCCCTGTTTGGACCCAATGTACAGCCCTTCAGCTGCGACCGCGAATGTATAATACATTTTTAAATATTAAATAACATTGTGCTTATTATAACGAGTATATTATAATTGGTGCGGTTCGTATTAAAATTAAAAAAACCGAAAGGCGCCGGAAGCGTGGTACCGTAGGTATAAACAAAATAATATTATATTAATAGGAGGCAGTCGTCGCGCTCGCATTCGCGATTCGCCGCAAGACCGTGACGGATCGATGGTCTCGTAGCAATGGTATTTTTTAATTTGAATCATCGTAATTATCGTTATTTTTTCTATAATGACATTTGAGACGAAAAAAATGTGCAACAAAAAATACAACCGCTGCGGCAGAATAATATTTTAGTTGATTGTCATTATACAAGAACCGACCGAGACGCGATTACACCAATGGATGGCGCGTCCGAAACCTGGTGACACTATAAACCTGCAGGTTATTATATTATTATTATATTATTACTTGTTAGTTTTTAATTAGTAAAAAATTGCTACATGACTACTGTTGTTTAGTTTATTTACGGTTAGTAGTATGGATGCAATGTGTGCAAAGTGTTGAGGGAGGCTGATCGACGGACCTAACAATGATACCCGAATTACACCGGGTACATGGTAGCGTAATATTATTCTGATCTGAAAAGGGGTGGTTACGTAATCGGTGGAAAAGTAGCCTTTTCGTTATTAAAAAAAGACAGCCACTTTATCAAAATATTGAACAGTCAACAACATGAGTAAAAATTTAAATTGTCCCTACAGGTAATTCACTTCTCAAAATTTGCAGAACGTATGTTAAACTGTTCGAAGATAACCGGCAGATATAAAAATGACGACCATTATCAATTATCATATTATTATTATGTGTAGGTATAAAATGTAATATTGTATAAATAATGCGCAAACGTTATAATATGTATTATATATATTATATATTAAGATTTAGTATAAAATATTATATATTTATTATTATAAATTTGAATATTTTCACTATTACTATTAATTTAAATCCGTTCCCTACAAATTATCAACATAAGATAACAGCAGTGTATATCTGTCGTGCGTGTTTATTGTAATAAAAATAAAAATAATACGGGCACGCATATTATTGTATACAATTCATCGACATCACATGATTTATGCGCATACCTCGCGCATACATCGCGTCATAACAGGTAATAATAATAACATGAATTTATTATAAATAGAGTTCTTTTTATATACTAACGAGATGTAATAATAACAATAATAATTAATAATAATAATATACTTGCAGGCCACGACATGGTCATAGTACTATTAATTATTATAGAGGTATGACACCTTCGTCTGGACACAGATATCGTAGTCACTATTTTGTTGTCAGGCTCGGGGTGTTTTCGTACAATATAATATTATAATAACGAGTATAGTTCAATGGACGTTACTGGGTGCGCGCAAATAATTCCACGAATTGAAGTTGTGTTTATTATTGTGTGTTATACTAATAATAAAAAATATATAATAATAATAATATATGAAAATTCATTATGGCAAACCACAGAGTGCACGTTTGAAGTGTTTAAAACCGGTTTTATGGTATATTAAAATCGCGTGCGTGCGTGCGTGTGCTTGGTACGTTCGGTTAAATCGTCCGAAATGCTTTGTCACTCGACATCGTCCACAAGTATGAAAAAAACAACAATTATTTCTTTTTTATCAGTTTGCGCATTACACGGCTGAATCGTACGTGGTTTAAAAAGAATCAAAACGGTGTGGACGTGTGGTATACGAATAATATATTTGCAGTGATCTCGTTTGAACGATGGTACGTTTAATTAACCATAGATTATCAATTTTACTTGAACTTTTAACCATGGTAATGAAAACTAATTTTGTAACGTTGTAATAACGCATAAGCTTTGACGCGAGTATGTTTTTGAAATATTCGTCAAACATTATGTACGGTTAGACAAGAAAGCCGGGGTCATATCTACATACGTCGTCTGTCGCGTTGAGCTTGGTGGCCTAAAGGTACGTGGATTTACCTGGTTAGTTAAGATGGGTTTGATGGGGTTAGGATTGGTAACATATTAGTTACCTCATAATATATTATATTCTTATGTTATCGATATACAGCCGTGTACAGGAAATTGTCGAAATATATATCCCACAACACGGTATCGTGGTTAATCGTGTGTTAGTAACGTATTAACACTCTGGTATACTAAAAGCTTACAATGTACACCAACCATCACAGAAAAGTATTTTTAAATTGTATTCACGTACACGCAAACGTGTATATTGGAAACCCGCCTTAACTCAAGAAATGTCCTGGTAGATCATGGTCATTATTACAACGGCCAATCATAATATGACAAAAGGCTACGACGACGTGGCTATGTCCCGGCTTGAGCCTTAATTAAGACGATCCTATTGTTTACCACAATATCGCCTCTTATACAAAAATATAATAATACCTTATTATACTTATGTTATTTTATGAACCGACGAACTGCGGTTTTGCTACCTAAAAATATATTATTAATATAATTTTTTATAATCCGTACACTGCATGGTGCATGCGCTATGTAAACAACAGTAATAATTACCATTATCTTTCAGCACTGATTATGTGCCGTCCTCCCAATATGATTCTTATGGGGGTGTATTATATTGTATTCCATATAACATAATAATAATAATATAATAATAATATGCGTATACACACACAGTACATGTGCACGGCCGAATGATTTATGTGTCGGAGCTACCGAATTTCCCGAGGTCACGCCCACCTCTGGCCGTATATAATAATAATAATATGATTATTATTCCGGGATATTTTATTATATATTAGCCAGCCGCCGCGAAACGCATCGCAACACTGCTACGGCACAGCCTCCTCCGAGCGGGAGATAGTAAAAAACGAGAATAAAATTAAAATGCAAGAGACGGACCGGGCCGCGCACGCATTCCAGACATTGTCGGGAACCGGTTGTGGCCGGCGGGTTTCTCAGGGGAATGATATAGAAGTACTGGCTGAAACGGCGATATTGCATAATCCGGACTTCCGACCTACAGGTGTTGTAGACAGCGAACTCGGCATCGACCTTTGCAACGGAAATCAATAAGAAACACAACAATGCGTTTTGGAACAACGCAAGTGGCGAAGCTTTTTCGGGTCAAGTATCGATCGAACTATCAAAGTTTTGAAAAAATTGCACGTTACAGACTTACAGTAACATCATGTTGATATCAGATAGGTATACTTTATAGTTTATACACTTTCTTCTCGGAGTGTTCGGAAATTTGAAAGAATTTTTGAGATCAAATGTGTCGTGTATATTGTATTACTTTTAACTAAACGCAGCATCAACTTCATCCAGTGGAGTATTCACTAATTTTTGGGGGGTGTGGGGAGTGGATGACAGTAATTTTAGTTTACAGAGTCAGGGGGGGGGGCTACAATATTTATATAATAATACATTTATTTAAAGAGCTACGTGGGAGGATCTGCAAATACGCCCCTGCCTTCATCTATCGCAATGAATATCATTCCGCATTTGTTATGCGGAAAACTGGAAAATTAACTTTCGGAACTTTATATGTATTTATAAGCATAAATAATAATATTGATTGTAGCTACCTATATGCCAAATGGAATGAGCCACTTTTTTCGGCTGAAAGTAAGTTCCAGACTATCAACAAAATTAGAGTTATGTGTAATTCCTTACAATTTAGAAATAATCAATTATCATTTTCAGTATAGCAATATTTCAGTACCTAAGTTGTATTTTGTTAAGTCAAAATATATTACTTGGTTAACCGCGGAAGGCTACCGATCGATACAGCATCGGTTCGGGACGGGGGAGGGCTCATATTATGGAGCACGCCAAAACGTTGGCCAGACATGGTCGTTTTTTACAATATTATGTTATATTGTATCTACAATCAATTAATGATATAGTTAACAGGTGATCGCCGGGATGATGATCTGTGTGGGAAACAACGACATCGATCGGCAGGTAGGTATTCAGGCCGCGCGACAAGGTCGGCGAAATTTTTTTTCGCGCTTTTTCCCTTCGTCGCGACCGTTTACCGTTACTTAAACGCCACCACGTCGCGCGTCAGTAACGGTTAACGATTTATGTGTGGACGGAAGAAAGATTATATTATTATTATAAACATAATGCCATGTGTGCGGAAACACCTATATATAGGGGGAAAAAATGACGATACATATCGCATCGTTGACTATGCTGTTGTTGTTATTATTATTAATTATTGTATAACTCCTACAATCTACACCTTCGTACGTTATAGTATAGTATCATATAATGTTTTATGTATATTTCGTGTACACACACCATATTAAAATATGAACGCGAAAACCGTTTAAACAATACGGTGGCTGCGGCTCAAGTAAATTAAGGTAAGGTACTACATAATAATATTATATGTGTGTGGAGTCTGCAGCGGCAGTAAACAGTCGCGTGTTCGTTATTGTCGTCGTCACCCGCGACGTCCGATGATGACGTCCATTGTGTTCGCGGTATATTGTATTATATTATAATATATTATTGTGTATGCGCGAGCTTCCTACACAAAATGTTATAATTATTATGTAATGAGCGCGTGTTACTATATTATTAATCACGCGCACTTAGAAGGTCACTAATTTGAGTAGTTTTTAAATTGTATAGATAACTGCAGAGCTTAATATACTATATGTAATTAGTGTATACCTATATCATTACTATAACGGGTCCGACGCGAAATACCGATAAACGCTGCAGCGGTAGTTATAGATCTATAATCTAATGTAAATATAAGAATACCTACATTATTACTGTACAGCGGTATATTATTATATTATTATGTCACGTTTGTTCTGCTGCAGCGTGTGCATGAAAATAGAGATATCAATAATCGTATTCGAGGGGCTTCAAAGAGGAAACATATTTTTTTTAACGGTCCGAATTGTTATATTATACACGGACGGAAGTATCGAGTACCAATAATGCACAATAATTTAGTGCCACAAATGTTTTACAACGAGCTTCCCCGACCGCCAGCCGTCTGTACATTCTGTACATTAGACGCATAAATAGTACACTCGTCGGAAGGAATGCGTACGCGTGCAAAAGAAACGATGAAAAAATAAAAAGTGATTCGACCGGAAAAAACTGCTACTGCAACGAGCGAGACCTTACTGCTCGATCGGAAAACGTATTAGGTATACGTTTTATATTATGTTGTGCGTTCATTTTCCCTTCCCCGAGTGCAGTACCGCACACTTCTGCGGTGGCTATTTAAGAGTGTTTTTTCTTCTTCCATATAATATTTTGAGTTTGAGCAAAGAAAACGCAGATAATTATAGAAGTATTTACTAAACGGTCACGCGGTAACCCGATGAAAAATTCAACTTGCGGAGACAATATTATAAATTATAACAATTAGTTTTAAGAGAAAATGCAAAAGCTAAACATTTAAAACATTGACATTCAGATATCGAAAAAACGCAGCGGGTTCAAAAATATAGAAACGTGATTCGTATTATGGCGCTTTTTCATCGAGACAACCCACGTGATACTCACGTCGTGGGGAGGTTTTACTTTATTTGCAGCACAACTGAACAATCGCGGGTCACTCGACCGCCGACAATATATTATATGCTATGTACAAGTACAACAATAATAATCTCGACGAGACGTGTTTGAAATATAATTCGTAATAATAATTATTGCATAATAATAGATCCGTGCCCGGGCGGCAGAATAGCAGTCAGTTGAACTTCACACTCGCAGTATAAATTATTCAGACGCACAGAGGTGTGCACACGCGCGTACCTATTAGTATAGTAATAACTGTATAATCGTCGTCGAGTAGTAATTACGACGGTTTTTTTTTAGCAGTGAATAATTCGGGGAAACCACCTCGCGCGTTAAAAAACCCCGACCGAGGTTATTATATTATGCGTTACACGACCGAACATAAAAAGTTTATAATACATGTTTCGATCGGTCAAATTATTCACAGTAGATTATACTATACATTGCGCATTTCAAACCGTAGGTATTTGTTGCATTCATCTCGTGAGATTTGATTTTAGACTTTAAATAATACACCGCCTCTACTGTCGAAATGTTGGATCCGATGGGATAATTCAATCGACATATTTTTTGACGTCTGACTGTCGAGAAAATATTGGAAAATTTTTGTACATCGACGCACCACTGTTTAAATAATACTAAGTTAAAACGTATGCAGATCGTTATTGTTACATACCAAAATTTGTGTTTTCATCAATGCAACAGCATATATGATTTTCGTTAAACCAAATTCGAAAGATATGTGCCGGAATTATGTGAGTTTATTGTAATGTATAATTACGCGGCCATAATGCGGGTCACACGAGCACAGAGTAACTGAGCGTAGGACGTCCTCTTTAAAGCGAATGTGTGTCTATATAGTACATGGTATACCTATTGGTATGTTGTTAACTGGTATGTGCGGTATAGTAATTATGTATACGCGACGAGAGACCTTTGACCACACAATATTAAATACGGGGGTGACTAAGCCGAACGCTACGAAACGATTTCAATGTTTTATGTCCTTTCTTTTCACGTACATGGTACACATTATATTATATTATATGTTATTATTATTATATTTATTAAAAATTATATTAAATTATTATTATTATTACAATATATACACTACGGCGACCACATAATAATATAGTGTCATTATTATTATTATTATTAAACGTCGCCAAATCGATTTATAGCTATCTGCACCATCAAACGAAATAGTATAATATAATATTCGTTGCATCATAACGTCAAGCACCTTATGGTATATAATATGTGTCTCGCCGACCGTACTAATAACTTTGCAGCAGTAGTGTCTAAACATTATAAAACGCCCACGTGCGGCATATAAAAAATTCCGTCACATTTTCACTTTCGCCTCGGACCAAATGTTTTTAACGCCGTTAACGACACTTGTTCATTATTTCCATAAAATTCCATAAAATTAACATCGTAAATCGTCATAATAATGTATCGTAATGCACATACCGTGCACGTTTCGTACCTATGTTAGCTACTATTATTATTATTATTATCCTGTATCCATACGGTTTTATTTATTTATATTCGCGACCGATGGACTTATCTCGTGCTATAGTTACCGCGTCTATGGTATGCGTAACAAACACTTATATACATAATATTATATACACAAGCACAACACATGTGTTTTGTGCATTGGCAATGAAAACCGGTTGTTTTGTGGCCGTGAACCGGTGTCGCCGGCCGAGGAATTTTTGCACTTGTCCGACCTAACCTACGAGCGGAGCGCGCACCGTTCGATCGCGGCGCACACACTGTATAATAATATAATACATATATAATACCTAATATAATATTATACAGACTTCAAGACTTGTATTATATTATATACGCCGTACACACGACACACACGCCCCTCGCGCCAGCCCGACTGCGCTTTTAAGCGCGAATTCATTAAATCCTAGTAAAACGCCTTCCCTCGGCACTTTTCGCCGGGAGTTAATCTCCTGCAGTATTATGATACTAAATAAAAATAAGCGCGTTGTGTAATTATGCGATCTGTGAGCGTTGTATATTATAATATTATTTCCGAACGCGGCGATTATAATAATTATTATATCAGATGTTGTACTCATATATTTTACATACACGATACACACACACAATAATAATAACGAGCTCCGACGTCATCTCGGTCGTCAGTATAATATAATATTAAAATAATAATAAGTAACGAACGAAATTTTTTCTCCAAAAAAATTGACAAACGGGCGACATTAACTATACTCACACGCACGCGCGCACTGCACACACGGCTCGCCGACGCTCGAACCGGTGTTGCCGGTCAAAACGTTTTGACAGGCGGAATTTTAATGAGAGTCTGATGATAATTGAGAACAGCGCGCCCACGCAACCGACCGTGTAATGGATACGATTACGGCGGCGAACGAGGGTTTTGCAACCTGTGCAAATGGACCAAGCCATTAGAGCGGGCGGCGGACATGACGTGTATCAGCGCGGCAGCTCCACTTGCGTCTATTACAAATCACAGAGCGATAACGCGTGAAGAATCGTCTCGAGTCCGCTCGGCTTCCATACTACATGACGTGTGTTAAAATATTATTACTAATATTCAGTCCTGTAAAGTATTTGAGTAAAAGTATTTGAGTAAAAGTATTCAAATACTTTTTTAAGTATTGAATAACTTTTTAAATACTTTCAGCATGAAGTATTTTGAATGGTATTTTAAATACTTTTTTTTGTATTAAATACTTTTTGGTATTGAATACTTTGGTTTTTTATTTCGAACATTTTATTTTTATTCGAAATAATTTTAGAAATTTTAGAATGAATTAAGAACACAAAATAGGTAGTATCACCAATGAGTGGTTTCTTCCCAAAAAAAAAACAAATCATACGCAAATACCCTATGCACATTTGCTTATTGTTCTAGTTAAGAACAGATTGTAAATTTCATGTAAAAATAAAAAAAAAAATGTAATAAACTTTTATTAAATAAATAAAAATAAAAATGATTATAAATTTACTACCTATGTGTCTATATTACAATAATTAGAAACCCACTTTAAAAACCAAAAGTATTTGAAAAGTATTCCAAATACTTTTTCAAAGTATTTGAGTAGTATTTGAAATACTATACAATTAAAGTATTTGAGTAGTATCTTAAATACTTAAAAAAAAATGTATTTGAGTACTTACTCAAGTACTTTTCAAAAGTATTCTTTACAGGACTGCTAATATTATAATATTATAGGTGGCTACCTGAATACCTTTATTATACCTATTATGCAGCGCGTGATGATGTTAGTGGTTAGGTTGCCTAAATTTGTGCTTACAAATATACTTTGCGCACAACGTTTCAGCGTGGTCAAAGTTCAAAAATCTCTATGGAGCACGGCGAACTTTAATTACTCGGAGGAAAGGAGCTGCAAATTAAAAGTTTTGGATTTTTTCTTACAAATTGCTTACAAATGCCCAACATTTTAACAAGAGGCAAAAACGGCTAGGTTTCGAAGAAGTTAGACGCTTTTTAAACTTTAGTGGATATTGACAATACATTGAGGTTAAAAATTACCAATTTATGTTTACAAATGAAGTATATAGGTAATAATAATTGAGAAAACTTTTGAATTTGAGTGGCGAACTTCACGGATCTTAAGTTAGGTTATAGTTATACAATTATACATATTACATAAAGGTATACATTATTATAATGACGATATTATATGCCGCTCACAAAGTTTCTGTAAAACTTACCAGAAAAAAAAGTGCAACAAGTGCAAGCAAAAGTTTCCAATAAAATCGGTTTCGATGACTTTTACTGCCGGGTTAACGTGCTTCCTCGCTTCTCCTTCCACGACAACCCCATAACCCCTCGATAGCTCTAGAGTCGAAAATGTCGCACCGTTTATTGTTATCGTCTCGACTCTATACTGCACATGGAGTACATCACAAGTCAATGAATGAAATATTATTCCCCAAACAAACGGATCGCGTGAAAGTGCGTACATATTATATTATTATTACTATCATCGCACCGCACGGCTATTATAACAAGGCCGAAACTCGCGTATAAATGTGGGTCATTGCGCGTTCGCGGCCTGTATCGCGTGGCTCGTTCCGGGATCGATCGTGATCGAAAATTCGAAACAAAGATCGATTATTATTATAAGACATATTGTTTCGAGAGAGTGACACACGCCGTTCGGGATTAACACGAGCATTATTATTATTGTGTATCGTATATGTACGCCACGTGGTATTGCTCCGGTTTCTTTTTTTTTTGTTTTGTTTATCTCTCCTTATCCATCTTCATTGGCTCTGCGGTGTGTGTAAGTCTCGATCATTATAGAGCAACGCAGCAAATTGTTATAAATTATAATTAAAAAGAAATAACATATTATAATATAGGCACGCGGGTCTGTACCTATATACTTTGTCGAGTCAATTTCAAACGTCTATTCGGCGACGGCCTTGGACAATCTCGCTGCGTGTGACACGCGCACCATCAAACAATATATTGATAAATACATGTACATCATAAAATAAAGAGCCGAAAGTGCGGTGTGGTTGTACCTGCGGAACCTTGATGGAATTTAATTAATGAAAATTCGGGCGCGAATGCGAACCGTCGGCGACGATGACGGCGACGAAGGGGATGTCACGACAAGTTTTTTTAGTTTTGTACGACGACTATATATTATAAGCGGCAAAGATTTTTGGCCCCGATTTATATCGCGGTACGTATAGCACGCTGTTGTCGCGGTCTTCGAATCGGAGATGAGGTCACGGCGGAGTTCGTTTTTGTTCACATGTTATTATTATTGAGATAATAATATTAAATGATGTACTCGATGGAGCGAAAATAATATTATAAATGAAGCGATTTGATTGACAATGCGATTACTAAGTACAGCATATTATCATAGTATAATATCAGTAGGTAAATTATAATAATATAATGATGTAGAAGGACCTGACGACCGCCGGACCAATGGGGCATTTCAATTTGCAACTATATATATATTATACTATACTCCGGGCACTATTAAACTGAACGAAGGCCGGAAGGCGAGGGTGGATGATTTTAAAATATAAAAAAATTATTGAGTCGTATTCGATAAATCGACAATTTTGAATGAACTACAGTTGTCACAGTAGATATACATTATACAACATAATGTTATAATACACTAAGATATTATGCGCCGATAAAAACCATCGGGAGACCTATATAATATAATAATAATATGTCCCAATGCGATGCATACAATGGGTCAATATTAAAACATACTATGGACAAACGGGAGCATGTATCTACCTGTAAACACACGTTCGACACGAGACTACAAGAGTGACTTTTGTCGGGCCTACAATAGTTGAGAGATTTCCGCATCTATTCTGGGAAATGAAAAGAATGAGCCACGGTAGAAAAAAACGTGCGACACGGTTAAATAAAATCACGAGGATAGGAGACTATCTTCGCGCGTCAAACGTCGTTCGTATAATAACATATAATAATAATAATGGCATCGTGTTATGCGATAATGTTTATAAATTGTATAATTAAACAAAAAATTGCTGTAATTATTATCGTGTACTTAACTCTACTTATTGCGAAATACCTTAAACATTATTTGAGTCAAATTTCGTTGTTTTCGGTTTTAGATTTTTAGTACCTTGCCTATCTACCGATAATGCTCGACTATCATCGTTCGTACAACGCTGGACGACTGCTGCAATACGTACGGAGACGTATAGAATTAATAGTTTTATCTACACTCGGACGTAATTAATGATAATATTCAAACACGTAAATACACCACAATTTCTTCTCGTTATGTGATTCAACGTTCTATCCGTACAGACGTTTTATACATAATAATTTTGTACACTAATCATTTATACAGACGGTTACGAAAAGAAGAAAAATGTATTTTTCTACCACCAGCTGTTAATCGAGTTCTAAAATACACAATCACACTGGCTAATGTATAAAAATTCTGCAATGTAAGCCGTTGAATACATGATCATAATAATATTATATTATAATATCATAATGAGTATTCTCGTCGTATAAACGTCTAGCGGTCGACCGTCGCGATTTTTACGCACAGGACTACTTAATAAATTATAATATAAATATTTTGTTATACGATATAATATATGTATATATCGCTCATGATACGAGTGCGGTCTATATGTATCATATGTTTAATGGGTACTAATATATATGTAAATTAGGAAAACAAACATCCACTGCAATATGCAGAGAGGAATGAAATTGGTACCTATATACTATTTGCTGCGATATTCAAGGAGGCAGAATTTTTTTTAACCGTATATAATATAGTAATAACATTATGTAGTATGTACATTCATAATATAATAATCTACGGTATGGTTATATATATATCGTCTTTATTATTTATTCGCAAATTAGCTGCAGGTTGACAACTTGTCTACACGCAGTAATAATATGCAGTATATAAGCACGTTTTATGTGCTTGTGCCTGGTTATTATTCTATGTAGTATGTACTAAATACAATATTACAGTTTATCAGGGGAGTGGGATCAACCGGGTGTAAAACGACGACCAGGCAATCATCGAAATTAAATGAGTAAAAAATAATATTTCTATTTTGTTCGCGAAATAAAAACACAACGCGGAGAAAGAAAAATTGGTATTATCCCCGAACAACGATATCCGGCATAGGCATATAATATTATAGGAAACTGAACGTCAATCTCGTTTGCAGCACAATTTATTGAACCATATATGTTTTGTATTGTGTGTATAATATATGTAATACATGTAGTGGCCATTGTGCATTTCTAAACAAACGTAATTCGTAAATAATGTAAACCTGTGTGAAAGAGAATACATAACGATCAGAGGAGGGCGGCAGAAAGAATATCGAGTAAATCGCGTAAAATAAAAATTATATTGTTATTTGTTTATGTTATTATATCAGTTTAAGGAACAATCTTCGTTATACACATCGCACCTGCCAAATTTAGCACTTGCTGTCGAGATCGTCAAAAGACGTTTTTTTCGATGTATAATAATATGAGATAAAATATACGCAAATCCTGCACGCACTGTATCGATTGACGTACAACACTACAATCATGTTTTAATTTCCGGCTGCAAACAATGTTGGATACTGCAATATTATCACGATCGGTTTAAAAATCGATCGGGTCTTTTCGGGTTAGGTCATAGAGAGCATAACATATTTTATGCTTCATCGACGTTAAAATATAATATTAACGTGTTTGGCTGAGAGTAAAATGTGCTATATTATGCACTTGTAAGACGGAGATAACACATGCGGGTATCAAGTCCTATAAATTGTTACTTTTATAAGACTGTAGCCGCTGCAAGTCGCGCGAATAGGTCAAATCGTTTCCTGTTTTGACAATATGTATTTGAATATTTCTATACATACGTAATCGCACGCGTGTATTTATAACTATGGCGCGAATCGAAGCGAAATATTTAGATACGTATAGTCACATTCTTTGCTCAATGTGTGGGAAAGGTGGAGGTGGTGGAGCGGCAGCCACAGGTGTCAGTACTCAGTTCGCATCGGACGTACACAGAGACATTGCAATATTATGTACATTAGTCAATAATTGAATAATTTATAAATATATGTACATGGGTAATCGCGGGTTACAACTTACATTATTATATACATTATCTTGAGTACATATTTATATACAGATATTTTACGTAGTGACGTAGACACATTTTTCAGAACCGTTTGGGCGACAGAGACCGCTTGGGCCGTCGAAAGTTGTGCAACACTTCTCTGCAGTGACGAAAATAATATAAAATAACATATATATGTATACTAGATACAAGCGCACACCACGGTGCACGTGTAACTCTATTCGTGTTATATGATAATATTATAATAATAACGGTGCAGGCGGCGTCGCACACAATGTAATAATATCTGCAACTATATAGGTATTAGGTACATCGTACATATAAGGTCTGCGGGGCGTTTTCCAAAGCTTTTCGGACCTACTAGCGCCCGCGGCCGACGATCACGTAACATGTCTTTAGAATATTTTCGAGAGAAATTCGTCAAAAAACGCGTATTGTTTTCGTCGAAAATGACTATAATGATAATGTATTATAATAAGTATATTATTGTATTGTGTTGTTATATTATTATTATATTAACAACATCATCGCCGTCGTCGTTAAAATATTAACACACTATTATCGTATTGCTGGCGGTGACGTGGTGGGTAGGTTATGACGCGCGTAAATTTGGATTTTCAATACAATAATATATAACAATGCGTTCTATATACAATATAAAAATACGTAACAATAATAATATTATACGGAAAATCGAGTCATACACATTTTTATAATGATCGCGAAAAACAAAAACAACGATTTACCTACATAATATATAGGTAAGCGTATTCGATCTCGCCTATGGTTATAAACTATTAATAATAATTGAACCATATTATGATAAGTTATTATTTAAAAAGGGCACAAAACTAGAAAAGAGTACCTACTAATCCGAATTGTACGGTCAGCATCTTGACCACTTGTTGCACAACGCACTTCATCAGCCAACTTTCTGTAGACGTTTATAAATACGCATTTACATTTCACACGCGGTTCGATTGGTATATATATATATGCGTCGTAGGTAAAACTAAAATATTATGTACCTACAAATGTTATCCTGCAGACACGACGCGTTTACATCGATGCAGTCGCGAGCGGGCAAGAAAACCTTCGATCGCGTGCGATTAAACGATTGTACACCGGCAGATGATTACGACCGGCAAAAGCATAAAATGTTATAGGAAAAAATACCGATCGCAAACTATGCGTACCTATATATACATAAGATCGACGATTTTTTTTCCTCGTCTCTCAAAAGTGGCACGTCGAAAGTCATCTCGTCCGTCTAAACACACATACATGTACAGGGCACAGGCGTATATATACAGATATAATTATTACGATATCGCCTCAGCGCGGGCTTACAATAATAATAATATTATTTTATTATGGTTTTTTCCCTCGTTTTTTGTTTCGCGCGGCCAACGTCTCATCACGCAGTGTGTCAGTGGTGCAAACCGCGAGACGGCGTGCACTTTGCGCGGGCGACTCCTCTTCCTGCACAGTCGCATCCTCCCGCGTATACACAACGTAAATTACCGCAATTACGCCTGCGCAGGACCACTCGAATGTGTGTGGGAGTGGGGGGAAGTCAGACATCGCGCGGCCGTGGCTCACGATCTCCCGTCAATCGCTGCAGCGACCTGGAATCGGTATATTATAGTAAGCAACAACCAGCACACTAACCTATAATATTGAGTATGCATAGGTACGGCGAGCATAATGGGCGTACTACGATAATTATTATGCTGGCAGTGCTCTACTGTTCTATATATACGCATACACATAATATCCACGCATAGGTAGAGAGGTATACTCCGATAGTCCGATACAGGATGTTGCGTCCCTGCTCATATCCTCCGAATTTTCTCACTAAAATAATTTTAACCAATTATTGGTACCTAGGTACTAGCGTACTACAAAAGTGCGAACAAATGGCGTTTTATAAGAAACGTGTATAAAGAACATTATGCCACGATTTAAAGCGATGATTTAGTTACGCGGAAAATTATACCAATAAAGAAACGAACCCTTGTTATAGGGAGGACTTATTATAATTATGTAGGTATCGACTGTCTAGTGCCAATATATATCCCTGCTGCAGGCAACCGACTTTGCCACCAGAAAGACAGAAAACTTAAACTTCATCCAACATAGTCTAACCCATAATATTATTGTTTTATCACTTAAACCGGTATCTATAATTCGACGTGCTCGCGGTGTGTTAGGGCGACAAGAGTACAAGACAACCACTTCATTGCCTCTGCAGACAGCTCGGTTATTGTCCATATCGGAAACCTGTTGGTCATTACACACGGTATAGCATAATTTGTATAAAAATATATTGATAACAATAATAACAATTCTAGAGTGCGTTGCGAACGAAATCTAACGAAAAACAAACGCCAGCGGGAATCGAAAGACGGGCGAGGGAGAGCACCATGGATGCAAATATGTGTGAACCGCAAGCGAGCGTATGCCCCGTGACCGATAAAAGTCCGAAAAACGGAGCCGCCGATCGCCGAATTTAAAAACCGTACTATATGGTTACAACCCGCGTGCCGGCTTTATACCTGTATAATATATATTATATACTATATCAAAACATTCTTGAACATTTCAGTAACCGCGGTTCGTGTTTAATATCTGCTATTAATATCATGTATAATATATTGGGTATTATTATGATAGTATTTATAACCGGGTCCTAGTTGGGTTGTTACGACCGTGCTGGTCGTGTGAGCGGACGGAGGATGCAGCCTCGACAGATATTTTCTTCGATACAATAAATCACGCGCTCGTACGGTACAGCCGCACATTTTAACGGTCGTTAAGGGGATTGGAAGCGGCAATTTTCTGTCTTTGTCTAACACACGTGCAACATAGGATTATAGACGTGTTCTATTTCCAACGTACCGATTAATCTAGTGAAGCGATAAGAATTCTGTAAACAGATTTGAATTTGTCGTCAAGTCTACTTGAGATCGACTTCCCCTTATTTTTGATATTATCCCCCAAAAATCATAAAAATTATATATTAAAAAGAGTAATTAAAAAATTGCCATATTTCAATTTTTGGAGAAGTTTTAATCAAAATATCAAAAATGTGGGAAAGTCGATCTCAAGTAGACTTGACGACAAAGTCAATTCTGTTTTCAGAATTCTTATCGCTTCACTAGATTAATCGGCACGTTGGAAATAGAACACGTCTATAATCCTATGTTGCACTTGTGTTAGACAAAGACAGAAAATCGCCGCTTCCAATCCCCTTAAGAAAAATCATATATTATGCTTTCCCTGATAAGGAG
Organism: Macrosiphum euphorbiae; assembly: GCA_949089665.1. Taxonomy (NCBI): domain Eukaryota; kingdom Metazoa; phylum Arthropoda; class Insecta; order Hemiptera; family Aphididae; genus Macrosiphum; species Macrosiphum euphorbiae. The sequence goes on from CARXXK010000001.1 coordinate 122,056,892, forward strand.
TCAGTATAAACTGTTCAGATAGGGTGCGACAAATGACTGTATAATATCTTATCAATATTAATTATCATATTACTTATTAGGACTCTCGATCTTATTCGATAATTTATACACAAGAATTTCTTTTTTATCACACTCCCCACCAAAAAAGCATTAGCTTCAAAACCCTGGGCAGTTATCATTAATTTAACAGTTGTTATCAGTCAAATTCAAATATACTTGACTTTGAGATCGCCAACGGATTATCGATCAATAAAAGTGTTAACATTAAAATTTAATTTCATAGGTTTTAATAATTTATGAAATTTTTTTAGTGCAGGTTTCTGTTTGAAAATCAAAATTGGATAGCGCCATAGAGGATAAAACAATCAAAAATAAAGGTTAACATATCTAAAGCATTACAATATTTTAGAAATTCCGGTAGTCACCTATAGCCTATAGGTGTATTTCAAATTACCTACATGAAATTCTATTTTTAAAAAACTCAAAAGTGACCGAATTAACGAGAGTGATTCCCTTGTATAATATTATATTATATGGTACCTATACAATATATTTTAATTATATACAATATACATATTCGCGACTGCAGAAGCGAACAAACAGTTTTTATATGTTGTATAATATAATATAATACGTCGATCGTAGACGTAAAAATAATGACAATACTTTTTTTCCGTTCACACTAAATTATACTACAATAATAATATTATCACAGTCGTTATCGTCGACAATATTAACTAAATGAACTCTATATGACTATAATATACAAAATATTATAGTTACTTACACTTAAGTATGAAATGTATGTAGTATGTGCGACACACACGGTAGTGATTTATACTTAATACGCACTTGCGACTATGTATGTATATAATATATATATTACACTTTTACATACATTGCACATAATATAAGTAAACTCGCGCCAGGTGATTTTATTACACGCTTAGTATTCTTTAATGACCATCTAGCGAACAATGGAAACAACAGTTATTATGTCATCCAGCCGCCACGGTAACGGATCGTTTAGGATGTACCTATACAATATTATTAAAATATAATATAATTTATATATACCTACGAGTAGTATCTATATAATAAATACGTAGGTATACATTACGGTATAATTTACTATTATTTATTATATCGTATATATTATATTATATGTGTTGTAAAACGTCGCGCCCACGCGTCGCGTCGTACGCATTTTCGTGATTTTATTTTTTTCAAAAGTCACTGTATACGCTTATTGGTACCTACCTATATATTATGAGGCGTAAGGTCGGATACTCTTAGGTATAAATATATTATATTGGCTTAGGCGACTCCTCGACTCGAATTCGCGGACTTGGCCGTAAACCAGCTGTTGTATATATATATGGTTAGGCTTAGGTAATAACTAATAGCCAATAGGTCAGGTAACCTCTGCAGTAACATGCGCGACATCAGAAAATTTCTCATGATATCCAACTAATTCTCAAATCTAGGTCAACTGCCACCCGTCGGGTTTTAGAGATAGAGTTGGACAATTACCACCTACCTGTAAATGCAGACAATTCTCACACAGAACATTATATATTATTATGATGAGCATGTTCAACTTTTTTTTAATTATTGGAAGGTAAACATTTATGAAGAATATTGTAGGTCTTAGTATATGAATTTAGATATTGAACGTCTTAATATATTATGTTGATAAAGAACAAAATTGTCAATTTATTAATCCGAAAAAACAATGGTAATTATGGTTATTGAATAATACCTATTGAACATTTTTAACGTCAAATGTTGATGCGTGAACGTAAAAATTTGTTTACTAGTTAGGCAAGACGAGCAATCCAAACTTGTGTTCAAAATCAATATCGAGTAGTTAGATCGACCCAAGTGCGTTAGACTGAAAATCGGTCTGTTAGGCATGAGAAATAGTCCGTTTTGAACCCTTCAAGTTTTTTTCAATACGTCCTACACTACATGGTGGCGATCGGCCGAATACCCTAATACTCTCGTTAGGTATTCGCTGGCATTTATTTTTGCCGGTTTATATAGTCATAAGATTGTCAGAACACGGTAAGTATGTTATTAATTATTATTATAATATTATAATACGTTCGATATGACCTCTGCGCGTTTCCTTGCAAACATAATAAATACGCGTGTACGTGTTGTGATATTATTGCGACTGGACGGTTTTTGTTTCTTGGCTTTTTTGCACAAATATACACGCGTTCAAAATTCAAAACAACCGCTCGGCTATACACCTAAATACGGACATACGGTAGACACGCAATATTGTATTTATAGCTAAGGATATAAATGGAAACCTCACGTTTAAAATTGCGACGAACGTGCGAAAAATGACGTTTGTGTGACGTTTACTTAATAAAGTTTATATATAATATAATAATAATCGCAAAAAAAATAAGTTTCGGGAGCCATAAGAGGGAACGATTTTTCTTCACTCCGTTATAGCGTCTTATTGAATTTCGCATGACGTAGGTACACAGCGAACTTTGCAGAGCGGTTTGGCGGCGATGAGACTGATAAGTACATAATAGTCATAATGTATACGAAGAAAACGCTCGATAAAATGGAATATTATATAATAATATGTAACCGATTAGTATATTACGTCGTCGTTCGTCGACGAATTCGATGCGGAAGACCAAATTATAAACTGCAAAAAAAAGTCGAGTCTTTGAGAGATTTGAAAAAAATGTCGTTTTTTGTAAGATTTACAATGTTATTACCTACGTCTGGAATTATACATTATATTATAAATTGTATACAGTACGAGCGTCTCGCTGTGCACGGAAAGAAAAAGTAAAAACAACAACGAAATCACGTAGTATTGTATATTAGGTCGATGGTTGTGTACGTTTTCCGTGTAGTACATATTAAACAGCTGATATAACATATTATATAGATCCTTTTCGGGCGGCGGCTCCGGAATGAGTGGGCGAATAACCTATACAACTGAACCGGCTGTAAACGGTCGTTGCATAAATCCGACAGATCGAAAACCGAGATGCGCGCGCACTGAACGGGGAATAAGTCACGAATCCTCTTCGATACACAAGCATATTATATATATATATACCTACCTTCTAAACAATAATAATAATGATAAATAACGACAACGGTACGATTATGATATTATTATTATATCGTCATAACTCGACTAATTGGGTCGAAATGATTTTTTCACTGGCTTTCGCGTCACGACAACATATCGCGCACGTGGGGAGAACGATAGGTAATATATTTTACGCATTGCACAACAGGGTTTGATCTTTGATATATTTTATGCACATGTAATTGTATTATTATTATAATATGTTGCTCTTGTTAGTTGTCGGGACGTATACGCTCGCGTTTAAATACGAAAACCTAACCGAAACGAAATACTGTATAATAATTGTTATAATATGTACTCCGCGGAGATAATCGTCGATGCGAATCAGACGAATTTAGAGCTAAACGATTCGATTAATTAAGTCTTAAGAAAAAAAACCTAATTCGTCAGCCACAGTTCTTGGAATAGGAGAAAGGGTGTAAATATTTTTGAGACTTTTTAAAAATGTGAATGTCTTGGGTTACTGAAGAATAAATACATTTTTGATGCCGAATTAACCGAGGTCTTCATTAATTTTCATTTTATTCCCTATTTCGTATTGAGGTACTTTCTTTGTATATTTTATAGATGTATAATATAAATGTGATATCCCCCGATACTTCCTGAATTCCTAATAAAAAAACCCACCAAATATATCAATTGGAAATCTCTGCAGTATCCAAAACTATATTGAAATACCTAAATTAAATGCTTGGTATATAAGACATTATGTTGACAATAAAAGGTTTTATATGCGGTACATAACATAATACCTACAATCTTAACTAACAGAACGACACGCGCTGCAGCTACAGCAGTGTTCGAGAAACCAACTATTGGTCAGCAGGTACCGATTTCGTTTGAAAAAAAAAAACGTACCCATTACACGTAGTACCTTCCTACCTACCTACATATTATTATTATTACTGCTATTATTATTATCATTATTTTTACAACATCGTGCAATAAATACGCACGGGTTGTGGTGGACGGTGGTATTCTGAACAAAAACATTTATCGGTTCAAAAGCAAATAGTGAAATCCGTTCAAGTAGGTACGAACAACGCGTATTTGTTCACTCAATCCGTCATAATATACAACACTCAGTAAAAAGTAGGAAAAAAAACATTTACGAGCATAGAACGCGCTTACCGCAGTAGTCATTTATAATACAATAACACACATGAATAGGTACATAATATTAAAATTGTTTATAAGTACACAATGACGCGTAATATTACAACTGATAACTGCGTTTTCGTCCATATGCTCGGAATTAACATAATGTATATAGGTATTTAATCATACATAATGCACGTAACGCGAGATATACATATTATAATGTCTACTGTTGTGTCATATATCTACGAGATTTTGCCAAGAACTTCCCGGAACTTGGTTCGTTTTGCATCGACTCTCGAGGATAGAAAAAAAAATGCATAAAACGCCGACCCCCGCATAATATCCGTACACAATATAATGTACGGGGCATTTTACATTTTATGAATGTACCGTAAACATTCAATCCTACGCGTGGTTGTGAGCTCTATAGAAGAAAAAAAAACCATGAGCTGGCGAGAAAATAACATAATATTATAATAATATAGTGCGCGACGCGACGACATGGCTGTCTGACGGACTCGAGAGGATTTTAATATTAAAATTTTAAAATATGCTCATAACTTGCTTCAACATTAGGAGGACGGCACACCCGCGTCATGCGTTGTGTTCGTCTTACCGACGTGCAACACGGCAAATGTGCGTTTAGCAGAACGAACGTTCAATGCGTATATTATCAACAAAACAACCTACGTGGGGCTCTGGATAATATTATAGTATACCTTTAAATTTGATAATTGGTCGATATTCACTCTGATATTAAAAAAATAACAGGTTAAATTCTTCTGGACGTAAAATTGGCGTATACTAAATGTTATGGTAAAAAAACGGACATGCAGACACGACGTCCTCACCGATACTCCGGCGATGTGTCATAAACGAGACACGCCGGTTTTATGCTGCAGAGATGAACGCGCACGCGCAATAACGAGTTTATGTACAGTACAACACGTTCGTTTATTAATAAATATTATAATTTATAAAATAGATATTGTTAATCGTTATTGCGTTTTTCCGCAGTGATTGGATTTCGTTCTTGGACCGATCCGTTGCGACAATATTATTATACCATCGCAATGATATTGTATTACAATTTATATACAGAAGCTATCGTGCACGATTTTACGGTCAAACGATTCCAAACGTACGGAATATAATTCGATTAAATCGCCTGCACCTGCACCCGACACACTGTTATTATTATTGTCAACGTGTGCGCGTTTTCTGTCGAGAATTTTTTTGCGGCGGCTATGATACAACAATATCATGAGTCACACTTATGATATGCGCTGCTCTATAGACCTAGCGATGATATAGTTATATACTTATATTATTATGGCGGTCAATCGACTGCGCGGAACACTACCAGAGTAGAAACAATCGTTTATTATATTATAATGTATTAATAGGTAACCGCGTCACAATCATATTATGTCATTTAACCGAAATCGGTAAGTATCCAATTCGAGTACGATGGGATACCATTGAGAACACGTGCGACGTATAGGAATTCATTGACTCCGCAATCCGTCGCGGTATACAACTGGCGGCAAGACGCATAGGTACTCGACAAATATAATATGGTCTACCTATATGTATATTTTAATAGTGAATCACATAACACCGTAACGATATTATAATATTATTATAATATGCACATTATTAGAGCGAGTAGAGAACATGAAAAACCTTACGTTTTAATATACATACCTATAGGCTACCTCTCTGCTATATAATAAAATATTCTCTAGAATTAATTAATAACGTAGAAGACGTGGAGCGGGCGGACGCGAAGGGTCGTGAGACAGGCGACTGCGGGTGGTGGGAAAAAAATTAAAAAAAAACTGTAATAACGAAATCGGCCCCCGGAGGTACGCCTACCCGCGCGCGTACGCAGAGTAACGAATATAAGTAATTCCGGCGATTAAAATATCGTCGTTATAATATTAATATTCTGATACATATATAATATTATAGTATTATTATACGCGCATATTATAATATTATACCAGCCGCGGGAGCTCGTCGGTCGGTCGGTCGTCCGTGCGCGAAATGCCGCGGAGAAGACCGGTCACGAGCGTCGCCGTAATAATATTAAATATCGCGCAACTGATAATACACTGCTGTGCTGTATCATAATATACGGTAGGTAGGTATAGGTAGGTACTACACCACACACAACATTATGCGGACGCTACCACCGACGAAACGGGATCGTCACGATATATTTAAAATTACAATATTATTTAAGTTTTGCGCGCCGCGGAACGGTCGAGGTTCGATTTTAAGATTTTTTTCATTCACATTTGCGTATAATTTACGCGTACGACGACGACGTTAAGTGGTTAGACGCGCGATTTTTCTCAAACCGTAACTTCTATTTCGAAACATTAGCCAATAACGTGATCTCGCGATAACATAATACTGTAGAGGTTTATTATAATATAAGATATTATAATATTTTATTATGCGCTGCACGTGAGGCGACGGTACATGTTTCAAGGGATTCAAATGTTGTAACATATAATACACCGTGCTGTGCTCACAATGATTGTTATTAGTAACAATTTAATATTATACGCTTAAATATGAATAAATATGATTAAAAATAAAATAGCCCGCCAGCGTATACGGTAGACCCAAACCACTGTATCGAATGACTCTCCTCCTTAGAGCTCCATCGGGTGTCGGATACTATAATATTATTATCGTCTTGTTTCGATCGTATGATAAATATTATATTGCGTGTGCATCGAACGCTGCAAATTATGAGATATGGATCGTATAAGCATATAGGTAAACGCGTGCACCTGTCACAGAGCTTTTTTAATACTATATTAATCTAAATATATTATACCGTCTAAAAGTATAAAACTTTGGCACCACGCGATAAAACGAAAAGTGTTTAGTACACTCGTCGACCTGTACGTTGGAAGAGCGATTTACGCTCTTGCCGCGGCCGACAGCGGAATTTTTAATTTGAGTCCATTCCCCGACGCGGTGTCCGCTAATAGTAATAATAAATATATATTATGCTAGACGATTTACACCTAATAACCGATACTCGACCCGCCGCCTCAGGAAAATTGAATCTTTCATCCGTCGAGACAAATTACGACTCTTGTAGAGAATCGGCAGGGGGTGGAGATCTCATGTATAGGACATCCTTACACCAAGTGAAAATGTAGAGAGCGCAGGCACGGCGCCAAGGGGGGGCAAGGTGGGGCTCTAGCCCCCCCCAGAAAACAGATCAGCCCCCTCGCCAGCCCCCCCACTGAAAAATATGTACGATATAATTAATGTTTGTTGTATACAGTTAAAAATATTTTTAGTTGACTTATTATTTTAAATATGTTTATGTTTGATTATAACACAATACTATTGTCTAAGGAGTAATGTAATGTAAATATGTAATGTACCTACCTACTTATATTAGTTTAGTAATTAGCATGACAAATTTCTTATTTAAAATAATTAAATAATTTATTCAATTTTCTTATTTTGTTATTTTTATAATCTTATTTGTCATGGTAATTAGTTCACATATTACTTGATAATTAATAAAAAAGGATTTCTTAAAGTATCTATGTTTTAATGTATACATGCCAATGTATATATGCCAATGTATATATGCCTTGTATATAACCTTGTATATATGAAAAATACAAAAAATATAAAGTAGGTACTTCAATAGTCAATACATATTACATACACTTCTATGCAAATACCAATTTAAAAATGTATTGAATTAAAAATTTAAAATGTACTAGTTAAATATAAGGTAGGTAATCAAAAGTTTTTATTTAAAACTAATTGTATTCCTACTGATATCAGTGCAATTGTATACATTTTTGTTAACTTTTTCAATATTATAAGATTTTCAATCATTTACTGTATGGTGCATAAACAGATATTGTATAAAAAATCAATATTTAGCTCATAAAGAAATTATTATTTTTGTAAATCATGTTATCATTATGAATATAGTTGTTGAAGGTCTTAGGTCTGTGATTAAACATTTTCTTACATATTACAAAAGGTACAAAAAAAATATTTGATATTATTCTTAAAATATTTTTAACTATTCAAAAGTTTGTAAATATTATATGCTTAGACGTTTAGAACATACAATATAAAACGTATGTACTATATAGCTAATAGCTATATTATGTTATATGATACGAAAATATTTATATTTCATTTAAATAACCTCAGCATTTGTTGAAACAATTTTAGCCCATGTAAAAAAAATAGTTGCCCCACTCTGCCCCCCCTGGAAAAAAATTCTAGTGCCGTGCCTGAGAGAGCGAAGACCGTGGGTGATATCAAAAATAATATACATTTTAACCGATCACAAAACGTTCTACACCGTAACGGCCGAATACGTTCCGGAACGTTACGCCCCCGACCGGCTAATGACGGGCGCGAGTAGGGGTGCGCGCGAGAGCGAAACCGCGTGTGGATAAAATGATAAATATCACAATATGACGCGCGTAATGATATTATAATAATGTGCACGCGCTACACGGTGCTCGTTGGTATAGCCTGGCAGCAATTAGCGAGATAACATTTTCAGAACACCGCAAAACGAAACGAATTATATTAAACACGTGTACTTTTAGCTCCCATATTATATTATACATGCATAATATAGCATAATGCGTAAGTATACGTGGGTACGTCCGTCCGCGGATTTTCACTTTCTTTTTTTTTCCTACACACGATAACAATATATAAATGTCACGGGTCCGTCCGTTGCCACTCACCGGGCCGAGAAGAGCAGTAGAAATAATAATAATTAACTGTGAGCGGCCATCGAGATGGGAGCACTGACGATCGCTTTCTATCTGTTTGCATGTAAAATATAATGTATAATAATAACGTGCAAAGTGTGCAAAAACACTCGACGGGCGGACGTTGGTGTATAAATAATAATATGTAATGCGCGCACTGTCGCCATCGTCGTCGTCGTCGTCGTCGCAGTATAATGTACATGACATGCATTGTGTGTTTGTTGTCGAAAAATAAAACCCACCACGGCAGACGTATTTTCTCACGCGTCGCGTTCTATTATGTGCATTGTGCGTATCTCAGCTTAGCACCCATCATGCAAGGTGATTCAATTAAAGGTAAACACCCGTGTTCTCGGAAAAGTATTGACGTTTTTTGGCAATATTTATTATTTGACTAATTGGAAGTTCGTTGCGAACTATACTTTAAAATTCATCATCGCTATCATTTTGAAAATTGTTTTTTGTTCATAGTGTTAATGACAGCATTTATTTGTAATGTTAAAGTAGAACGTGTACGAAAGCGTGCGAGTAATATTATGCCGAGTCTTCGAAAGTCGAAACAGAGTATCCGTCGCACTGGAATCGTATACTTATATAATAATATATTAAAATCAATATCGATGTGAGGTTACAGATACAAAAATATGGTGCAAAAACCATATGGACAACTCTAGCGATAAATAAGACATATTACGTACACAAATATATTATTATATATATTCTGAAAGAGAGAGAGTTAAAAAGACTGCGGCAGCATTAATCCATACGCTGCCTCGTAGCAGCTATATTATCGCATGAACGCTGCTCCTCGCGCGCTCGAACAATAATTGATCACTCGATCGGTCGGTGCAGCCGGAAAGACCCAAAATCGTGATCAGCTGACGACAATAGCACCAAACTACAACAATAATAATATGATACATACGACTTGAGAAACGGTCGGTATATGCTGTATATAGAGGGTCGGCTACCGCACAACAACTACCGCGGTCGTGACAGCCGGCCACCTGATATAATTATACGCTTAAGCATACACATAATATAATGTCGTATTGTGTGAAGGTTATCGTCAGTAAAAGCTCACCCGAAAATAATATGTACATATTATATTATATTAAAATGGAACGTTTGTACACGACAGTGCCTTGGCGTAAACACAACATCCTGTAATGTCGTGAATGCAAAAGTCAAAGACTCGAATCACTATACCGCGGCGGTCGGTCGGTCATAGTCGAAGAATCCTCTGCCCGAAACTACGCGACCATAACACATGCGAGCCCATAATTAGAATACCATAGACCTCTGTTGTATACAAGACCATATAATATTATAATAGAATAATAAAAGTCTGTCCGTTATCCGCATCGGCCATGACACAGCGCACGGGAGAAAACTCCGCAGATCGAAATCGGTGTTGATATAACGGTGAAACGAACGCGTCTGCGGGTCGCAGGGTTGCGAAATATGTACCGGACCTATTCACGTGCGATATTATTAGAGATATTATAATATATTGTTAGGTGAACTCGGAGAGCACATTCACCTGTCACCACCTCCCACAGTAGGTACTCGGAATAATACATCACGACAACAGATGCGAATGACAACTCGGGCAGTATATGTACGACATTTTGTCAACGAGTATATTATTATTGTGCCGAATACATTTTTGTGTGAAAGACTCATACCGAAGAACGTTGTTTTTACTATTGAAATCATCACGGCCAGACGGCGGGTACAAAAATCTCTGTTCTGGATGGGGGGCAAGGGCGCACCCAAGGGGGTGGCTAACGGGCTTTAGCCCCCCCCAAATGGCTAGCCCCAAACATTTTGATAATTTTATTAGGTTTATTGACAAATTGACATTTTACTTTAAATTGTTATAAAAAAAAATTATCAACTATCGAAATTGAAACATTAGGTATAACATAATATTATATTATATCATTGATTTTATAATTTTATTATATTTATACCTGTCATTCCGGGCCCCGGGAGAGACCTCTGTTGTCTATTATTATCGTCGCGACGTCGTTAGTTGAAACTGTGTACTGTGTAGGATACCGGAAACGTCTAGATTATACATTTTTATCGATATAATTTAGATTATCGCAAACTGCAGGTATCTTTGCGTTAACAAACTCCACTTTCATTTTATTACTTATTTAGCAGATTAACTAGTATTGTCGACTGTCGTACAACTGTTCAAGTCGACATCGTTGGTTTTTCGCGAGCTTATATTTATTTATTTATTCATTTTTAATTGTTAATTGTTTTTTGTTTATTCAAATAAGTGGATTTAAAATTTTAATATAATGAAACGTAATCATTCTGGATCATTATTAAATTATTTTAAAGTTGGGTCACACACCACACCTGCAGAAGTCCAAAAAGGATCAGTTGCTATAGACAGTTCATCGGCAATAAATAATGATGCTACAGCTACATCAAATGAATGTAATGTTCAACCAAATGACGGTAATAACATAGTACCAAAATATGATATATCTTTATATGTAAACAAAAAAATTAGTGACCATGAAAAAATTAATTTTATTAAAAATATGTGGGTTCCCGATAATAGTTATACTTTTAAAACTCAACAAATAGGTTCTCAAAATAGAAAATTTAATCGATTTTGGTTAATAAAATATAAATGGTTGGCTTATTCGAATTTGGAAAATAGTGTCTATTGTAAGATGTGTGTTTTATTTGCCCCTTCAAATGCTGGCCACTGTTCTTCGCAAGCGCTTAATCAATTAGTTAAAACAGGATACAATAATTGGAAAAATGCTTTAGAACGATTTGAAAAACATTTACTTTTAAACTATCATAAAGATGCTACTTTAAAATATGATACTTTTATTGATATTATGAGTGGAAAATTGTTACCAATCAATAAACAAATTGATAAAGATTCACAAAAACAAGCCTTAGAGAATTCGGAGAAACTTAAACCAATTATAAAAACAGTAATTTTATGTGGGCGTCAAAATTTGTCTTTAAGATCGCATGAAGATTATGGAGTTTTTGATACAAAAATAGAGCCCAATAAAAATGAGGGTAATTTCCGTGCTATATTAAGGGCTAGAATAGAATCAGGTGATGAAAATTTAAAAAAGCATTTTGAAACTTGTGGTAAAAATGCTACTTATATAAGTTGGAATATACAAAATCAAATTATTGAAGCATGTAATGAAATAATTATTCAAAAACTAGTCACTAAAATCAATAAAACTTGGCAGATGTTCTTTTAGAAACATTAAACAATGTTGGGATTGATTTAAACTTTTTACGTGGGCAAGGCTATGATGGTGCTTCTTCTATGAGCGGCCAATTTAAAGGCGTGCAGGCGTTTATTTCAAATAAATACCCAACTGCAATATACGTACATTGCGTTTCACATAGTTTAAACTTAGCTTTATCAAATGCAGCTGAAGTAGTTCCAATTAGAAATGCTTTTGGCATTATCCAAAAAATATATACATTTTTTAATACCCCGAAACGGCAAAATGTCCTTCAAAATAATATCGAAACATCAACTTATAATTCAAATAAAACGAAATTAAAGCAACTTTGTCCAACCAGATGGGTTGAACGTCATGATTCGGTTATTATAATGAAACAAATGTTGTTGCCTGTAGTTGCAGCTTTAGAAGAAATACAGTCATGGAATTGTACAGACTCATCGTCTAATGCGTTCTTACTGTTAAGTGGAATTCGACAATCAAGTTTTATTATTTCACTATTGTGTGCAGAGAAACTTTTAAGTTATACTTTACCAATCAGTAAAATTCTTCAATTGAGTGATTTAGATATTTCAGAGGCTTTGAATAACGTAGACGGTGTAGTATTCGTTCTTCGTGAGATACGAAGTAATGTTGAAAATGAATTTAAAATAATTTTCGACGAAGCAAACGAAATTGCTAATGCTTTAGAACTAACAATTACTATGCCCAGATTAACAAAAAATCAAACCAAACGATGCAATGTACCAGCAGAAAATGAAGAAGAATATTATAGACGTGCCATTTTTATTCCATGGCTAGATTATTTTATAAATAATATATCCGACCGATTTTTAAAGCATAAATGTATTATTAAAAGTTTTAAGTGTCTTTTACCAACTGGAAATTCTCCTAATCAAACAGAAAAATCACAGTATTTAAAACTTTTAGAATTTTATAAAAATGATATACCAGAAAATGGTGTTAACGCTGCAGTAGCCGAATTTGATTTATGGTATCAAAAATTCCAATGCCCAAATCATTCATTACCACATAATGCAATCGATGCATTAAATTTGTGTAATGATACTCTATTTGAAACTATATTTACACTTTTAAAAATATTCTCAACATTGCCTGTTTCGACCAGTACAACAGAAAGATCATTTTCCACTTTGAGAAGAATAAAAACATACTTGAGAAATACAATGAGTCAGAATCGACTGAATGGATTAGCTATGCTTCATATTCACAGAGAAATAGATGTTCAAACTTCAGAAGTACTCTCAGTATTGGGGAAAAAAGGACCAAGGCGTCTCAACTTTATAATTTAAAAGGTTAGACTTATAAAAAATAATCATTATATTATTCATAATTAAATAAATAATATTTATGTTTTACAGGTATAACATCAAGGCTACGGTGACACTTAAAACCGGGACAAAAATAAAAAAAATTTGCTAGTAAAAGATTGTAAAAAAGCTTAAAGATTTCTGTACATATTTAAAAATAAATACTACCTATTAATATTAAAATTATGTGAATTTAGCCCTCCCCAAAAAAAAATCCTGGGTGCGCCCCTGATGGGGGGGAGGGGTTGTACCCACAATCCGTAGTATTTAATATGATATATTATAGTGCACACGACTCGCCGCCGTGGTCGTTGGTTCACTGCTATTGAAATTGTTTTAAGAGACTAAAATTCGCTGTACCTGTGCTGTAGTGTGCTCCACCACTCGACAACGTCCTTTAATAGGTGCAAGACGACAATATTCTGCACACACGATTCCATTGTCGGACGAAATTTTTTTTTCTCCGTCGCTAGCCGTTTCTCGGGATGACGATCCGCTGCGCTGTATATGACCGCGTTACATATACTATATTCACAGGTACGTGATGTATTTATACGGCCGCCGAGAGTGCTATATTATATTGTATCGTATATGGCTGGCGCCTCGTATATAACATGGACACATGGTAGGTATGTATTGTTTAAACACATAATATGGTTGTTAAAATAGTTGAACGCGACCGGCCGAACACGTGCTGGTGGACAGGCAGGGGTGAACGGTTTGCTCGTGCAATATATATTTACAATATTATTATTATATTATTGTACAGCCCGTAAAATATAGTGATCACGAATTTATCATTGTCCGTTTCGGAACGCCGAACGGAATGTAGGAGCAGTGCTTGTGTGCACTGTGGATACGGTGGTATACGATATACCGCGCAAGCCACGAATTCAACCGCTCATGTCATAGACACCTACACATAATTAATATCTTGAAAAGTGTTCAGGCCATAATTCGAACGCACTATATTCGTTATCTGGTATTATATTACTCTGTGACAGTATGTACTGTACTGCACTGTGCCACTGTCCACCGTGCACGGTGATAAAAACAATAATTAAAACAAAATTAGAAAACCAAATGAAAAATACATAAAACAATTACTGCGTTCTTAGCAACGCATTTGTACACATAACTATTATATTATTATTATATAATATAATATATAATGTACCTACTCCAACGCTTTAAACGAAACGGTCGGCACAAAGTGCAGGATGAAACAACGACGTCGAGGTGTACTTGAAGGATGCGTGGTGATAGGAGCGGTTATTATTATTAACCGAACGGATAAGGGTTCGAGGCGGTACGAAAAAGTGAGTTTGAAATATTTTAAGTACCTATATATAATATAATGGTATTGAAACGTTAAAAGACTATTAATCGACGAAGAATACCCGTTTCGTTCGTATATACACAATACAAAATAAACAATAATGGATTTCTGTGTTCGATAAAAATAAAGGTCTTGCGGGCAACTTTGTGCGGCGGGGCCCTAAGGGTCTGCCGCTGCAGTAAATCATATTATTAATATGGTTATAAAATAATATATCGTACAGCGTATTAACATTGTATGCGACAGAGTCAAGGTGAAATATCGGCCGCGTTCAGTTAAGACTCACGAGGGTGACTCATCGGCATCGATATTATTACTCGCGAGCGTTAAGTCAAACAAAAAAATAAAAATCACTAATGACTCACTTAACGCAGTGTGTGTGTGCAGCTATCGATATTAATAATAATAATAATAATAATAATAATGATAAAATATAATAATATAATATAATATATACGCGCCGTCGCGTATATTACCGTCATACCGACAAAGGAAATTCCGGTTTGGATGCCGCAGATTCTCGGTCCGTGCCAATCCCGTGTACTCGCACGTACATAACCTACAGCACACATGCCACATAATAAAATACGCAAACATTTTTGCTTACCATGCACAATGTATAATACGACGACGAGTGACGCGACGATAACCACAAAATAATTGCAGTCGTCATATTATTAATATCTGAGGTATATAACACCCCCGCGGGGGGTCCGCGCGCGCGTATTTGTTCAAGTGTAACGAGGATTTATTTTTTTGCAATCGCCGCGGCAGTGTGTAGTTCCCCTCGTGTGACGACGGAGCACGACTGGAAAGCACAAGCACACACACACACAAAAGCGATTCGGGGCAATAATATAATGATAATGATAATAATATAATATATATTATACATAGAAGTCGTGCGAGACCGATGACAAATGAGAAAACGATACAGCCGGCGCAGTTTGCAATAGTTTCTCGATATAATACGAGTGTATGAAACTGCATCTATATGGTATACGACAGCATGCTGTAGTACGCGACCACGTGTATAATGATGGCGAGTGTCAGCCAAATCACCCTGTATATGAAAATTGTCACGATCGCGTAATGTGCGCCCGTGTGCATCGGCCGATGGATACAGCAGCCGCGACTGAGACGTCGTTCGTTTCTCGTCTTTGTCACCGGACGCCCAGACAGGTCGTACATAATAATAATATATTATATTATCATTTATCGTTATTCGAGCGTTAGGCGCGAGGCGGCGAACGAGAATAAAAAAAATAAAGTTATAAAAATTACGGCGCTAAATGTACAATAATAATATATATTTATGTGCGATATAATATAGCGTTTATACACATATTATACCGGTCGAGGTGAAATCGTGACTGCTTTTGTCACGTGTAGTGTGTGTACCCACCACCCATACGCACGCACCTACTGTCCGATATCGGTGGACCGTTGTTTTTACGCATATATACCTACCAAACGCGTACACTCGAACAGACGCATATAATAATATTATATTATAATAACAGCATTCTATGCACCAGTGTAAATAGATAATACTATACGCGAGACGACGACGGCGATTAGCATAAATGACTATGAAGAGCGTGCAGTACACGTATAATAATGTATAAAGTATAACGAGTGGTATATCCTACAGCGTAATTCGGATAAGCTCGCCTCCGCAACAGGTAGGTACTAAAAATAATATGATGTATTGGTACTGCACGTCTGCACGTATAGATATACCATTACAATATCGTTGAGCTAGGTACGCACGAGGACCTCTCTTTTCCCCAATGAGGATTTCAGTGGGGTCTGTTTCATTTCAATTAAAAATGTATGTGTGAACTCTTGTGATGTTTCCAATATAAAAAAAATTAAAAATACGTTTGTTCTCATGGATTTTACTATATTTTCCTGGAATAATTGTTTTAAATGTTGAGGGATGTACTATTCAGTTATCAATAACACGGTGTAACAACAATAAATAAATGGAAGAAAAGAAGAAAAATCAAAATTATTATTTATGGTATTTATACGACTGGGAACTTACTAGCAATAAATAATATAATACCGAATGCTACACCCGCGTTTTTCGAACGTCGAAGAAAAAAACACCTCCGACCTCGATAGACCATTAGGACCGTCCACCACTCGAGGGACGATGATGGATTTTATAAATCGTACATCCGTTTTGAAAACGAGACGCATTCCTATACGACTGCAACCACCTGGCCAACTTTTATATACTATATGCACGGTCCAAACGGCAGCGCGTTGGCGTTTTATACCAATGCATTGTACATATATATATATATATATTTATTTATTCTATAGGTATTAACGTGGATATACACCAACCCTGAGTCTACAGCTAGGACGCAAGAGCATAGCATCGGTTCAGCAGTGGAGCAGTCGGATTCTGTTCGAAAACGAGTTTGCCACCGGGGCTGCGGCGAATGTATATAAGTACATATATGTTTTATGCCCACCGAGGATAAGAGGACGAAAGAAATGGAATGAAAAAAATATCGATCCGACAAAAATAATCGTTTTCTCGTACTGCAGTTGCAAGGTCTTTGAACTTGTCCCGTATTATTATTATTAAATGTCAATGTTAATATAACTCTGTGCGTCTTGTTATCAGGAAGACGACGTAATCTGCAGGCCGCCGCGCGAACCGTTCTATCCTCACCCCCCGTGTACCGCTATATACACATCATGCAGTGCTTATATATTATGTCGAGTACATATATAGGAACGCTGCGGCAAAGACCCCGCCGCGTATACCTTTACCGAGGTACTGGTTTGTCACATACATAAGTCAAGGTTGCGGCGTGGAATACGTTAACGTCAAGTCGGCACGAAATTCGATTCGCGGTGCGAATCTCGCGAATCAAACGATTTTTTCCTCCCTTCTATATATTATTATATACGTAAACCATTATATACTACACGTAATATATAATATAATACGCCGGACCGGTTCTGGGCGGACATTTGTGGCGTTTCCATCATCATGACCCGTTTCCGCGACGGCGAGTGGGTATGTGTATAAATATTGGTAGGTACCTATATAATAGCTGATGTATGTACAATCGACCGGGACCGCGGTTACAAAACGTCTAAGAAAATATTATTATTATTATTATATAATTCCGACAGGTGACGCGTAGTACCTACACCAAAAACCGCGGTATACCTACTTCGTCAATTCGCGTTATGTAGCTGGTACCTACGCTGTGACCGTTGTCATTTTTCTCCGGGTCAAAATATATTGCAAAACCTATTGTATAGTAGGTATTGTGTCTGACTGCGTCACGAGCGCTCGCCATCATTATAATATACTATGTACATATTATAGCGGGCCCGGTGGAGGTTAGAAGATCAAAAATCAAATATTGACATACAATTGAAAATCTCGATCGGCGATAAACGTATATACCTACAGAATAATAATATAATATCTTAGATGTAGGTATATCGTATATAAGGTACCTATACATCATACATATTATTATGCATTTATTGAAAACGCGATTATCGAAACACTCTCGATCCAAAGACAATGCACCTGCACAGTAGAATAATAACAACAACAACGATAGCGCGCGATGCAAATCGAGCTTGTGAAATAATATAATATAATATATATATAAATATATTATGTATATATGGGTACGCGCGAGTGGCTCAAGGTTTTCTCATGCTCTATTAGCTAGCTTTAGGGACTTACATTAGGTACTGCGGATTGTAAATCATGCACTACATAATATTATTACATTATACTCTCGTTTATTATTATTGTGATCAATTCACCCGGCAGTGTTTTAAAGCGCGATTTATAGTCCACACTCCGGCCTTTCGTTTGCAGCCGTCGCCGCCGCTATTAGACAGGTACCGACTGGATAACGTGCAATTTTCGCTATACGTCTGATAACAGCCGTACGCGAATAGAATACTAATTCTCAAGGACGATGAAGTTATGCTCATAATTTATACTACGATAATAATATATTATGTAAATATTGATAACGAAACGTCCGAAGGCTACGTCCTGGCTACGTGTACTGCAGAGGTACGACTGATGTATATAGGTGTCGCGATGCAGTTATACTTTTAAGAAATCGTTTATAGGTCTAAAAGGTCGTGTAGAAAGCTGCGGTCAGTCTACTCGGTAAACAAATTACATAAATTAGTAAAACGGACGAAGAGACAATCGGAGGATATACACTCGACAGTCAATTAATCTACCCTCACTTTCGAGTCACGACGTTTCAGTACAATATCCGGGGCAACAGGTGCGCTACACTTCTACGAGTTCGCGGCCAGCGCGCGTGAAGAAGAAACTGTATATGGCTCGACTCACGTGACAGTTCCTGTAGTGAGTAGCGCCATACGCGTGTTACCTACACCATACGTTTTCCACTAGATTGTAAACTTTTGGCCATAATTATTAATTACTGTACGGACTCTCAAAGAATGGTCTGCAGTGAGCTATGAACGATTGTATATAACGGGACACGCGAAAATGTACAACGTAAGCGCTAAAAATAAATTTAGAAAAAAAAAACGATCTCGAGTCATTACAGACACCGAACCCAATCACGACGAACAGTCTCGACCTCTCGGTCCGTAGAGAGACGAAAAGGTCGTGATGAGTGGGTATCGCCGCATTGTGTTCGGGCTGCAGAAGTTCCTCGGTCGTCGTTTAAATCTATCCGTGCCACCCAAGCAAAGCAATAATTTTTTCGTGCCAACTGCACTATCTGCAGCACCTGCGCAAATTACACGAATAAGTGTATTCAGCACGCGCCTCGTTCACGTAAATAAAAACTATCATCTGATCTACTGCAACAGAGGTTGAATGCTATCCTGCACCGCACAAGTATCATAATATAATGTATAGTGATATTATTTT
The DNA here is from genome assembly GCA_949089665.1 of Macrosiphum euphorbiae. NCBI lineage: Eukaryota > Metazoa > Arthropoda > Insecta > Hemiptera > Aphididae > Macrosiphum > Macrosiphum euphorbiae. Next base: position 122,076,752 of record CARXXK010000001.1, read on the forward strand.
CATAGCGAATCCGACACTTATCTTAAATTGTACCATACACCCATATCCGGAATGAGAGGAAAATATAAAATAGATTGAGTTATATGTACGACCGATCACAATATCGCAGCGAAAACTGATATTATCACATTTGAAAATATGTTCTATGATACCATCAACACGATGAAGAGACAATTATTTTTAAGCGCTCACGCATGTTATAGGTACCTATCAGATGTTTGAAGAATATATATTGAAAAAACCAGAGACACCTATAATATGGTTGTATAATAATATTATATTATGTACTTACGATATCAGAGTGGGGCGAGGCTAGACCGATAAAGCGTAGCTATCTGGTTGAGTTAAAAATGTGTACTTGGTATAAAATAAGTACTAATAGTATAAAATACACGTTCGGTAGTAGTCGTCATGCAGCTGATCTGGCAGATGTTAGGCATGCGCTGGCGGACGTCACCTATATGGGGGCTAACATCTGCGCCTACCGATTGACCACGAGAACACGATATGCATTAGGTTCGAACAAGAAATTTCACCCTCGCACAGTATATATTAATATAATCGCACTGTGCACACCCGGTGGTTATTAAGGCCTTATTACCTACCAAAAACTTGGATTCGACCATCGGATGGACTATATATTATAATATATAACATCAATAATAGCAATTTTATTTAATATACCATACACATATTATTTTAATGTGTAATTTATGTAAATCACGTTAATACGCGACCTTGTCCGGAGGAAGACTTCTGCTTTCTCGAGAAACCAGATTAGAAATATAGTAGCTGCGGCGGTGGCGGCGTCGGCGGCCGTTGAGAAACGTTGATAGATTACCACTGCCCAGTCCTAATGCCAACGACCTTGAACCGGTACACATCATAACTATATATTTATATATTCATCTCTTAAACGAATCAATTGAACGAGGTTAACGCACGACTGGTTAATTGAAAAATCTGAGTATCGAAATATTATTTTACTGGTTACGTTCCGTTAAAAACGTGCAACAACCGGTCAATTTTATAATAATTAACGATTCGAAGTAACGAACGTAGTTTACACAAGACGTCGACGAGCCGACTGCCAAAAATCTTATGCGTTGCACAATGTTTCGAGTTGCACAAGGTATATTATGGTGCAGTGTGACGTTGTCATAGCGAACCAAAAAAAAAAAACACTGTTGGCTCGTGACCAGGAATTTAGTGGTCGGGACGCGTTCCATAGGGTTTTAGACGATATCTGATGGCAAACCACAGCCATAAGCCTCGCGACGGCAGCGGTCGGTACTGAATATTGTGTAAAAGAAGTTTCCATTAGAATATAAACATATATATTATATACGTTGAGTATATTACTACGAGGTGTATATTATTATAATATAGGTACTATCTTACAGTCTTGACATCCCGGTCGGCTCACTATAAACAATAGACAGGAACCAGTCGACGGGGCTGCACGTCCATACCACAACACTGTCGAGTTCCTTCTCTGTTCGTACATGTATAATATATACGCGTACGAATCAATCGTCGACGGATGTATCGAAACACTGCACGTTATAACGATATCAAATTGCATCACACATGGGATGTTAAAAGATCGAGTACCCAGTGCTTGAAGCGTATTATGATATTTTATAATAATTAATAATATTGGTTTCGCGTAATTCATATGAAATGAAAACCATAATAGAATACTAAATCGTCTCGTAGGTATACATATAGAACGAGGTGACGGATGTGTTGGGATGTGTGTTAAGATGGTCGATGGTGACGAGGGGAGGGGGTATGCGCCCCGTGATCTTTGCACGAGAGAGGCATCTCTCTCTCTATACGGTCGATATCTGAATATACCAATACAGATACACACAGTAAGAAGATAGGAATTCGGAGCTATTCAATCGGCGGAACAATCGGAAAGGGACCTGTTGGACGGGGAGAGGGGAGAGAAGGAGCACAGAAGAAAGAAAAAAAGGATCGCCGCAACAATTGACACGGTCGACCCAGGAGCACTCGGTAGACTCTGTGGAATCCCATAACATCGTCCAATCGTATACAGCAACGTGGTCCACCGCCGCATTATATCGAAGGTCAATGTGTTGAGATGAAATTTTCACAGAAAGTAGCGGACAATAATCACTGCAGAGGACGACGACAACAACAATATTCCAGAAGAGAACAAAAAGGGACAGAATATATTTTCTTTATCTTCTTAATTCGAGCCGGGTAACCGACGCAATATTTTATATGGTAACTTGGACTGAAACTAGCGACAGATCTCTCGCACGGAGCGCAAACGGTCAACTCACATTCTTCGGATACCGCCGAATGCATGATCGATGTGTTTCGATATGCTTTATTATTTTTTTGAACTCGCCCCCCCCCCCCCATATCTACATATCCACCAAATGATGACGAGAGGTGTTGTACATATTGTAATGCTACTAATTTTATACACGTGCGAACGCGTCGTGAATAATAATTTCGACACACACGCACTATTAACACGCCAACACCACACTGCGAGCATAAGTCGATTTTGAAACTAATTCATCGTTCGTTGACGAGACATCAATTTAAAGCAGAAACGTATTGTTACTCATCTCGGGCTGCTATGTTATTAGTGATTACATATTATTATAAATTCTAATTAAAATAGTAGTACAGCTGTGCAATAGCACAGTAATAGTTGCAGTACACACTATTTGGGCGAAGGGGAATTTTATTGTAAGACGTGACGTGTCCGTCGTTCGAGCTGGCAAGTCCGACGAGGCTTTGCATTGTCGATTAAATTAATTATTTCATATTCGCCACGCTCGACGGCGTATATGTATATGTGCGGTACAACTGCAGTACAAGATGCTAAGCCTAAAATATGTTATAGAAAGCCTATAGCTGAAAGACTGAAACGGAAACAATGCACACACATCATCGGATAAACATTCGCTGAAATCGGCAGACGATAGTGCCGTCAGGGCTCCAGTGACTGTCGAGTATGTTATGTCATTATTATATTATATACCAATATACCATAAACGTAAAGGTTAGCAAGTAGAATAAAAACAAATAAATTGGTAAGGTGCAATATGATGTTTGGCATATTATGTCGTCTGAACGACAATACAACCTATTATCGTTATTAAAATCCCATATACGAACAACCGCGGTATAATATGTATACAAATTCTACTGTAAAGGTACGCACATTCTACGGAATAATAATGTACACACGTACTTAAATATTGATGAAACGATAATATTTTCCTAGGGAGAAGGTTACGAAAACATCGTGCGTCATTGTCTGGAGATTTTAACACACGCACATAACGTATCGTAATAATTTATCGTTCCGTATGACTAATCGATTTTGTCATAAGACCCGCGATCGTCGGAAACAGATGTAGTCGCTCCACACGCTACTCAAAGGATTCCGTTGTTCGAACGGATCTCGAGGCGGTGACCGCGGACGGACGTATGCAAGTCGGAGGAGCGGAGGAATGTGGTTATTAGGCGAAACGGGACGAGAAGACGACGGAGAAAATGATAATTTAATGGGCGCGCGCGTGCCGGCAGCTAATGCTAATGCTATATACGTATACAGCCTACCGACCCCGACCAAATATAAATTGCCGACTGGCCGGCCGTTCGATCCCAGTCGGTGTAGGACTTTACTAAACAATATTAAAGGCGATCGATAAACGAATCGATTAATTAAAAAATTTGCCAAAGACTGAGTTTCGCTTACCTAAGGTCGGCGGCCGTCCATGGCGCGGCTGCAGGTTATCCAAATGCGAAGGTTCACTAAAATATATTTTTATCCTTTACTCGCGCACTCGAAACGCACGGCGACGATATCGTAATGTAAGTGCGGCGGGCGCGTACGAACACAGATCGCGAAGGCGACACAGGCGATGGGCGGGCGGCAACCGGTTCGCGCGGGGCGGTTGACGACGACTACTACGATCACGACGACCACGACGACGTGCAAACAGGACGTATCGGCGCTCGTAACGAAACTGACTGCGACGGTGCCGTCGTCGCGTTGCTCGTTTCAAACGGTCGCATATGTGTGCGTGTGTGTGTGCGCGGCGCGCGCTCGCGCGATGTGGTGGTGATGGTGACGGTGGTGGGTGCGCGCGTGCGTACGTATGTGGACCCGCCACCGCCGAATAGCATACGTGAAACGGGCGACGTGTGCCCCCGCACCAATTTATAATAATATTATTATTATTATTTACCTCTATACATAATAATATTATAGCTGTTGAATACCTGTTGTGAGCGCGCACGCTCGCTGGTGGTGAGCGGTGCACCTCGCGAATATCACCACCACCGCCGACACCGCTGCCGTGGCGTTTACGCGCACAGGTCGCGGTCGTTCGGCCTTGCGGTCGGCCTAGACCGACCCAGTGGCGCCCAAGATATATTTTTCAGGTGTAGCAAGAAAGCATTTTACCCACCCACCCACCCCCTCAAAACTCAAAATTATATTATTTAATACATTTTATCATATTTGTATTGATAATATTAGTAAATATTAAGGTATCAACCAATATAATCTGTGATTAATTATGAACATATTTCAAGTTTATTATTTTTTGTTATTATACCCATCCACCCCTTATTTTCAAGGTGTAGCGATCGCTACACTTAGAAATAGGGTTGGGCGCCACTGGACCGACCCTTCACCCACCCACCACCCAACACGTACAGCCCGCGCGACGAAAATCTTGTAGATACGCGGTCACAGTATCCGCGTGGTCTCCTCGGCCGAACCTCCCTTTTTCGGCTATTTTACTCTTTCAACTAAATCAGAAACGAAACGTTTGAAAAGATTAAAATGAATCCGTTTAAAATGCTCTGTCGGATTCCTTTATATGGGGGAAAAAAAATTAAGATAAATGTTTTCGTTTTATTTCATGATCAAACGCGGGTGGGCCTAAAGAAAAGTCCAAGGGGGTCCCATCGTTTATTTTTCATGCTCGTTATTTTCGGGATGTTATGTATCGATATAATATACGAACAGAAACACCTGCAGCGCAGCAGTGTAGACGATGCGATTTTCACTTTTGAGTAGTATAATCTTTATCGTTATAATAAATTGTGTGGCCGATCTTATAGAATTTAAGACTGCGAACTGAAATCCAAATGTGATACACAGATTCCAGGGTTGCAATGTTCAATAGTTTACCGTAAAGTTTCCATGGAATGGGGGGGAATCTATGCACCTTCAGTCAGTATTAATCTTTTATTTTGTAAAATATTATAAAGGCAAGAATGAATAATTAAATATAATATAATAATATGGGCTATTCGATTAGAAAAAAAACCTCTCAAAATCTATATCCATTATTACAAATTGGAAGGATACCTACTACGCTCCTTTGTTTTTTGTACTGAAAGCCCGTAAATAAAATGGGTGGTGTTTGTCGCAGAACAAATTCTAAATCCTAATACCTGTAGTAGGTACCTACCGATATTTTTTAGACTATAGATTATAATAATTATATGTATAACTACATATCAAGATAATTCAATTGAAAGAATCTCATCGTCCGACGTCCAAATCTTGTCTAATTTCAGAGTAAATGACAACAACGTGTATTTTTTAAACATCATGAATAATTTGAACAGGTTCTTTGCTATATATTAATATGATAATGTACACTGTTTTATTATTTGTAATCGTCCCAATATTATTACTTCTCAGTAACCGTTTGAAATTTGAATACAAAGTTTAAATATTAAATATTTGTTAATTCTCACAAGACTGTATTCCAAACGTAAATAGGTAATCACTAATCGGTAAACATTTACTTTAACGTTAATTTTACTTTAATGCACTATAAAAACAAATACGAGGTACGTATTTTCAAGGTCCGTTATAATAATAATAATATTTTTTATTTCCAACAATAAATGACAAGATAAGTATACCTACAATTATTTAAAAATAGTTGGATCATATACAAAGCCTTAAGGTTGTGCGTATATGGTATATAGATATGAGAGTTCATAAATCAATATAAAATGTAATTATTTAAATAATAGTAAATAATATGTTTGATTACCTAAAATAATTTATAAATTACAATTGATAAGATATAGAAGTAAGTATTATTATTACAGTATATAAAGTTGATAAAAATAAAATATATTAGATTAACTAAGGTAGTAGACTTTTAAATTCTTTACAATTATTGAAAGAATTTATATTTATTCCGGATTCAATACAAAACCTAATAAATAACCTAATAGTATACTATGGTTTGTACTTTATAGGTCAACGCCTAATGGTAAAGAATTCCGGGCTTTTCTCCTAGTCCATAAAAATTGATACACTTAAATATAATTAAGCAACATAGTACGTATATGTAACAAAACCAATAACTGATCCTGATTCGTTTCTCGGCAATCGACACTATCACAACAAAACATGACCATTTTTTTCATTTACTTTCTATTCCATTAGTTCAGATTTAAATTATTGTAATATACCTACTGCGATAAGAAATGGAAAATAAATATGTACTATAACATAGGTGACAGTATAATGATAATATGTAAGAACAAAAAAAACTAATACACAACGAATTATAGTAGGTATATAATATAAATACATTACAATATATAAGAATATCTGAGTATTTATATTATATAGGTACTAATGTACCTACTACCTAGTATTACTTTAATACACCTATAGTAAAAATAATATGCTTTTATGTGTACTCATCAAAAAATAGAAAACGACGTTTCGAGGGAGGTCACGTTTACTTGATTGGCTTCAATTGCCTACAACGCTTACAATACAGTATAATATATTTAATACTCGTGTCTGTTACATAAATCTCAATTGTTTTGAGATGAGTCAAAAGTATTATACGCTATTTATGTACAACTACTGTTCCACGATGTTTATTGTTCGGACAATAATGGATACTAACTGTTGACAAGATTATAATTAGCTCCACAAGTATATACCCACACTAATACAATATAATGTATTATATCAATATTATATTACCATATTATGGTCGATTACTTGAGTTGTGGCCGATACCGACTGTTGAAATGCTATTGCGGTCATTCAGATAAACTGAGTAAACAATCATTGAACTCGCTGACATCACGACGTGGAAAAAAGATATTGCGACTAGGTAGGGATAAGACAGGGAATCGCTGGACGATTTTCACAGTGAAAACTGAATATATGCCAGAAATTACTGACCAGACGTGATGCAGCCAAAAGCATGCATAAATATATTATTATAATATATATTGTTGAATGACTGCGCATGCGAGTGCGATGTGAAAACAGTAAGTGTATTCCTACTTAAATAGACATTATATATGTATACTTTAATATATGTTACTGTCTTATATATTCCAATAAACGGCGGGCTTAAAATATTTGGATTGAGTTTCGTTCCACAAAGCAAACCGGATAATTTATTATTACCACTATTGTTGTATTTTAAATTAGTATAGTATAAATGTAAATCGGTACACATGTTTTTGAAAATACTTTGTCGAATCTGTGTATAATGAATCGGTACCATTAAAGCTAATTCACGAAATATTATATAGTATATTATCTAATATATAAAATTCTCGTGTCATGGTGTTAGTGTACGAACTCCTCCGTAACAGCTAGTCCGATTTTAATAAAAAAAATTGTTTGATAGGTATAAATAAATCGGTCGTAAAGTATTTTTCAACCTCCTACCACCACCCGGGAAGATGCTAAACCGAGGATTTTTAGATTTACGGTGGAAATTTTTGTTTATAAATGGTTGATAATCGTTGCTAATGGTTATATGAGAAATAATTAGTAGAAATTAGAATTTATTTTATTATTTGGTTTCCATTGGTTAATGGGGCAGATCGGGTTATTCGGTTATCAGGTCCATACATTATTAAGATCAAGAAGAAGCTTGCATCAAATCGAATTTTCGAACATTGCCTATACCAAGGCGGATGAGTTGCACTTTGTCCGCGATCCGACAGTCAGATTTCCTACCAGAGAGGCTGAGTTGAACTTACTGCAACGAGTTACACCCAAAAGGAGTTGAACAATCATAATTTTATTTAAGAGTTGCCATTTTTTAGGGGCAACAAAGTGCTCTGGATTAGCTAGTAATATATAATATTATATATTTATACTTATATCTAATATTATTAATAAATATAATATACAACTATAAATTGATGGAAACATTTTTTTAAAGTTTTCTCATATATTAAAAAATATATAAGAACAATGTGACTTTTGATTCAGATGTATCAATGAGTGATACCTTTAGTGTATCTCCGTGATTAAAAAATCTACAAAAAACTATACAAATCCTTAATTAGAAGCAATTTATTGTTATATTCAATTGACTTCAATTTCTTAAATTGAATACATATTATTTTATTATTTTTAATGAAAATTATGTTTTCGACATTATCAAAAATGACAGTACCATTAACGTGTCCCGCATATATTGTTATGTTGTGAATTATGATACTATATTATCACAATGAGATAAATTATGATTGTAAATAATTATTATTTTGTAGTTATGACGTAATGGATTTTATGGCCTACTCCATTACGCACTGATTAAAGTGGGTTTCAAAGTTATTGTGGACTGTGGTTCTCTAGAGTAATAATTGGTGTATATTGTAACGCATAGACGATTTGTGTTATGCGCCTTATTATAACACAACCATTTCATATTAATTAATGAGAATTAGGACGAAACATTAAAATTCATAACCGCAGTCCGCAAGTAATGTGAAATGCTCTTACGTTATTATACACAGTGCAATTATAATTTTGTAATTCAAACATTTTAATTCCAAGTACTGTATACATAACATTGTTATTATTATTACAATTAATAATAATAATGCTTTTCCATATCTTAAAATCCGCTACTCTAATACTATTTTAGTTGTAGGTACTTACTAATTTTAATATTTAAAATTATTGTAATTTATTGAAAAAAAACCTAGGTACACGTAAACGTATTCACTTCAAATTTTTAATACAAACCTCATTATCCCATAATGACATAGTCCCACATCTCATATGCTACACTGCGACATACGGTAATTATTTTTTTATTATATAAGTACCTACATATTTTACTCAAAAACGATTTCATTTATTAGACACCACGAATTCCACAAAAATAATATTTTTAAATATCTACATGACTATGGTACATTGAATTTCAAATTTACGCAAGTGTACTGTATGGTTATTCTGCTGCAGTGATCAGTAAGATGACTGCTATTCTATAACTACATAGTTGCTTTAAGTAATTAATTATAGACCTAATTATATACATTTTGACATCGTAAATAGTCATTCAGCTTTGTATCCATAATAATATTATGTTTATGTATAATAGTCGTCTGAAGAATTTTTAAAAATCATATTAAAAATATTCAAAGTAGACGTATAACGAATAAATTAAAAGTAATTGGTTTCGAGTATCGTTATATTTGGAACGATCGAATATGTTGCATAATCGACCCTCACGTGCACATGTATATTTTATATAATATTATTATGTATAAATATATACGACTAAAACCGGGATTTCTAGAAAAGAGATTCAACCTACGTGAAAAAACACTGTTCGACTTATGATAATTTTTTGTTTTTATCGTAATCATTTTTCGAGTGTAGAATATTATAATCTAGATTATATACAGAGTCCGTTAACTACAATATTTTCTCCTAGTGAAAAAACGCGCACACCATCAAATTATTATACATATTATATACACGACGCGCCCAATATATAAAATATGATATGACTCGTACAGTCGTACCTCCATTATATAGGCACAGTAGATAATATTATTTAGTGAATCGTATAGACGGATAGTAATAATAACAACAGTTACATACATTTGAAAAAAAAAATATAATAATATTCGCGGAATATATTTTTAATTCGAAAACGGCTTATAAAACTGGAGCTTATAAAAATATTCAGCTTGTGCGATGCGTTATTACCTTTAATAATATTATATATGGTACGAGTGTGTATGCGCCTTTATACCTACATTTATGTAGCTGCTACGGAACGTGAAAATAATTGAAAAACCCGTTTTATTGTACGCATTTCGATGGCGGGAATCGGACAAGTCCGGCGACGGTGCAAACGGAATAAAAAAATAGGAAAAAAGTTATCGCCGTATTCGCTGCGTAATATAATTTATATACAGAACATCATTATCCTGCACACACTCTTAATTTGAGTATCAAAAATAATACTTTGGAAATGAAAAGATTGACTGAAAATATTGCGATTGCACAATATTTTACATGATTATGTGAAAATCAATCCACGTGCACCAGTGGGTAGTAAATAATAATTCCGTACAAATACTATACATTGATAACTGATAAGTTTATATGGAAGAGTGACTAAAGGTGCGTATAGTTTAATTTTGGTTTACTTAGGTAATGATACATGTACAAATATGGTTGTGAAAGAATGTACCTAATAGGATTAGCCTTAGATTATCTCTAAGTATAGAGCGGCAACATTATAAGAGTACACTACACCCCATGTGTTGTTTCCGTCTTACAATTAATGTACAACATAGCAAAAACTGTTAACAATATATATAAATATATATATAAATTGATATACAATATAGTTCAGAACATTATCTGTAAAATATCGTTTTAATTTTTTTTATATCACTTACACGAAAAAAGTTCTTATTGTTTCAAAATCCATTATTTTTGAGATTTTCGAATTTGAATAACTTATTTTGTAGTTCCTACATTGAAAAAATAAAAACGGTATTTCACAACCAAAGGTCTCCTTTTTATGCAGTGAATATTTCGTTTCTTAGTTATGACTGTAGCCATCTTGGTTCTTCCCGCGCTCAAAACAGTTTTTACAATGTTTTACATTTGTGAGACGGAGACAATACATGTGGGATAGCTCGCCTCTATCTGTCAATAGTATATAACATTTTTAAGCTTATGGTTTCCAAACTTACAAAATACAAATTTGAAATTTCATATTGTTGTATAGAGTATAGACTATTACATCGCTGGTTAAGAAATTGCTTATTAATTTGCATTTGTCCGTTGTCGTGTTCGGAACACATACAATAATTTTGAAACTAATTTTGTCAAGTATACTTAATAATTCTATTCGTTTGTTTTCACACCCACAAGCTGTTCAATATAGTAAACGAAATGTGAGAAATATATTAGGTATATATTATAATATTATATAGGTATACCCCCAAAAATGAGAACCGATGAATACCCATTGGCCATTAACTATTGATTACTTTTGTTATGATGTATTAATTCGTTATTAAATAATAAAATACTTCTGTCAGACATGTCCGGTTGCAGCTTGAACTCGTTTCAACAGATAAATAAATTTATACGTGCATGGAAACGGTTAGCAGTGCTGCGGCAATGCAACTGTAAAATAATCATATAATATGATGCTTTGCCGTCATCGAGAACTGTTCACAATCGTAATGATATGACTCGCAAAATACTTAACTCGTTCCGCATTCGTGAATAATGTATAAATTATTAGCCGAGTGTAAAGTACAAAATAACGAATTCATTAATAATACCTAATATAATATATGACGTGCACTTTAACCAGGTATTATATAGGTGCGGATGAGAGTTGTAAGGTATTTGAGTAAAAGTTTATGATTAGTGTTCTTACTGCTGAATATTATTAACGGACAAAAGCCACAAAAAATTATATAGATGTTAAGTTTAACGTATAACAAAATTGTATTTAAAAATTAAAATACGTCATTTATTCTAAATACAAAGTTAATATATAAGAAGAATATAATACATATTAATATAGTTAAATATATAATCTTACTTCTTAAGATAATTCTGTATAGACATAATACTATAATTTTAGATTCTGAGTGGATTACATTGACGTGTTGTTTTTTTTTTGTATCTGACGACACTTTCATAGTTTAGTAAAGTGCTTCAATCCTCAAGTTTAAGTGTGGTTTCTGGTAGAAAATTGAATGTAGTTGGTATCTAATGGGTACCCTTATTTTTCTTAATAATTGTGCAAAATTCCAAAAAACACTATGGGAATATTAGGTATTACTGAACACCAATTTTTTACACATAAGTTATTTTGTTATTATTCAGAACGAATAATCTTAGATACTTGAAATTTTCAACAAATATATATTATATTAGAATTTACTAGAAGTGGTATAATTTTCAAAATAATTAGGTTCGTTTTGAGCTATTTATATTTTATTTCATTTAGGTGATAAAAATGTTATGCTTGGTAAAAAAGCTTGAATATTTAGTACAATAAACATTAAAAAAACTGTTCTTATACTAATTTAAAATTTAAAAATATCAAAATACATAGGCGAAATTTTTTTAAGAGTTTCAAGTTCAGTTTTTAAAATAGGATAAGTATTCAAACAAAATATAAAACGATCAAGCTATTTTGTCCTGAAATTTTATTTGTTCTACTGATGTAATAAGTTAATAATTGAAGCTACTTATATTATAATTATTGTATAATATAATAATATATTATGCAATTTGTTTTTGCCAAAATAAGTTTATCATACCATAATATATAGTATTACTAAATACTAATATAGAAAAATAAAATACCTAATATAAATTAAAATGTATAATAAAATATCCTTAAAAATATTGGCTGACACACCATGATGCTATAAAAGTTTTCCTCGTATTGGTATAAAAATGATTTATCACTAAATTCAAATTTAACTAAAATTATTAATAGTGATCTATTCAATAATAAAGTACACTCCACGCCTACTATATTCAGATCGACTTTCCGGCTTTTATGGAATTGAATACTCATATTTTGTTTAACAGTTCTAATGTTAAACATTTACTTGTTTGTAACAATATTAAGCTATTACAAATATTACTTTCAAGTAATACTGCTTAATGCTTATATTTAGACAATATTATTAAAACGTTTTTCATAATATGGTGTTTAAAATCGGAGCAGATACACCCACAGAAGTACTAAGACAGTGAAGTGTTAAACAATTTTAAATAATGTTTTAAGAGTAACTCTTAAATAAGAAAACTAAATAAAGAACTGTTCTTATTACTGTTAACCATACACAAGCATCTCCGCGGGCCGTGATTTAAACGCGAATTCGGGTGCTACAGAGGCACAACTCAACTGCCCTAGGTACAAGCGAATACCAATTAATATTACCATTATTGTCGTTGGCTACTGTTACGATATAATTGTTCCGTGGTGAAGAGGATAAAACACAACGCAAATCGTACACCAAACCAAACAATCGCATTATTATTGTTATTATATACAATTTGGAATGCATCCGTATAATATGTGTATTATAATTTATAATACACAGCTGGTTATTATTATATTTCATGGACGAACCACACAGTGAATTACGATTTTCTTAGCTTTCCGGTTTTGTGAAAGTGTCGATAGCCCGAGTAAATGATAGTATTTTTACCGATTTTTATAACGGGTATACAATACATATTATTATTACGGGCTGTAGTGGGGCGAAGAACAACGTAATTGTTCTCAGATGAGTTTAAATAAATATATATATATATAATTAGAGGTATGTATACAATGTATACGCCTAATAACAACAGGCACGGGTTACATAAAATATATAATATGTACCTATATTGTATATGTGCTCTTTGTCTTTACCGTAGGTAGAGGAGAGCGCACGTGTATATATTTGTGTATTTTGTATATAGTTCTCCACATCCGCCTCATTATAATACCTACTCTTGTAATATTCTTATATTATTATATACGTCCAAACATATTAACGTGGGGTAATAACAATAATAATAATATTAATGAAATCGAACCCGCGACGGCATTGGATTTTTACCGAAATGCCCACAAATCACAATATACGCGAGTTACGTAACGAATTTTAGAAGGTAAACCGAAAATCGTAATGTAGGTAATAATTATAATCATAATACGTACATTAGTAACTACCTATCTAATATATTATAATAACTAGTAACAAATTAAATTGTCGTTTTTAACGACGGACTATCGTGTCCACAAATACGACAAGAAACAATTTGAACGAAATTTTCGACTGAAAATGTGCGTTAGACCGATGCCTGATTGGATAACATTTTATGACTCGCACACGATAGGTTTGAACATTGTTGTATGGTTTTTGGCACGATCGCACAGTTTATGAAATTCCCAAGATGTGACTAAACAGATAAATAATATAATATTTTGTACAGAGCGTATAATGCCATTTTTTGTCCCCGTAGATAACACTCATTATCTGATAAATATTTTTCAAATATTATACTTTGGGATATTCATTACTATCGTTTAGGTATGTTGTTTTAAGGATATAATATAACGTGGCCCTACTATTATAAGATGGATGGGAAACGCTCAAATACTTACCATATGGGCCATTTTTCAAAACTAAAAAGTCCCGTGTGTCTGATTGTATTCGAATGAGGGCTTTCATTTTTATTGACTGCTATATTTTTTTTATAAAATTCTAAAATTATCAATTTTATAACTCATTATGCTCCGGATACAAAACGTACTCCGGTGCCCATCCCTGTTATTTAGGAAATGAGATGTATTTGTCTATAATTGTTGACACCATCGCCGGTGTCGTTATAATGTGATCAAAAGCACAAATAATTTTTTCGTTTATGATGGGTTATTAAAAATAACTTAAGGTAACTCGTCCGAAACAGGTTCCGATGCGAATGTAAAACAGAAATCTTAATTTGATCTGCCCGCATTTTTCGACAAGATACAAGTACGCGAGTTTTTGATTAAATTCCACTGGAACACTATATAGGTAAGTTCCTGATATGTATAACAATAATAATATTATATTACAATGTTTATAATAATAATAATAATAATAATAACAACACGCACACTTGTATATTATTATAATGACATACCTAAAGAACGATTTATATATGTTTATAATCATCATAATGTATTATATATTGTGTAATACTAATAATATAATGGAACGTTTATCTTTCGATTAGGACTGGCGTCATTGCGCAAACGTTATATTATTGATCGTCGCAAAAAAAATATACTACCCATATACCGTATGTCTGTATATAATTGATATCCATCCAGTTTTATTGGCCAGTCCAGTCCACAGATTTAATAATGATATTATATTCGCAAAAATAATACAAACTCTAGACAACCTACCTAAAATGTTATAATACATTATGGTATCCACTCGAAACGACTCATTAATCTCCGGTAATTATTTGTGTAGTGTGTACGATAGGGACAATGCAAGCAATATAATTAAATACATAATAATCATAATATACAATATAAACCTTAGAATTTAGATGTTTGGGTACCTAATACATTTATTGTATAAATGTATAATGTATATTATATTCTTACTCTATGCTATACACATATTATATTTTATTATACATGTAGGTATAATACGCGTTGTGATACAATTCGTCCACTTCGATAATAAATATATGTTTTATGTACGGTCACATCTTGTTTACGGTTTAGAATAAAAAAAACAATAATATGCAGTAAGGCGAGCTGGAAAAAAAACGCATATTATCATACGGTTGATCAAATATAGTTCAGTGAGAAATTTTAATATTATGCTTGTGATGTACCTAATGTTTTTGATATGTGCGTCGTCGTCGTCATCGTGTCTGATGTGCGAGTAACTAACGACGCACGGAAACGGACGCACGAGGTGTGATGCAACGATGATTTGTATGCAATACGTGGGTTTTAATATACAGCCCGAATAACGTCGTTAGACCCTGTAGAAAAAATCAAGAAAAATCGAAATTTTAAATCACAGTACGCGTATCCATCGTGTATCTAAAATATTTTGATTTTTGTCCATGGAAATTTGATTAAACCGTCATAAATATTATAAACAAGGACTGACAAATTACGTAATCCTATATATTCGAAGTGTATCATATTAAACCATTGGTTTTCGTAAGTGTTTTTATATATTACAATATGTGTATCTATATGTATAATATAGTACAGCTGTAGTAGTCAAGTCTGCGATACATTTAGCTCAGCGATATATATTAGATACTTATTTTGATGTACAATAAACTTGAGCATGACATATGAAGGAAAATTATTTGATCGCCTACCAGTACCCTTACCTTAGTACCTAATATGTTTATTCTCTATGTTATTAATTATTATTATTTTGTAATTTTATTCCCACGGATATTTCAACAAACTATATAATATATATGCAGTTTGTTACATTTTACTATTTTATAGTGCGTATATTATATAACTATATAAGTAATATGTCAATAACCTTTTAGAGAACTATTATAGTCATCGAATTTTAGTTTATTCAATGTATAAATGTTACATAAAACATGTATATATATATTGTTATAACTGTCAACAAGGTTTGTAGAAAAATGTGATACCTAATAAAACCACGATTTCTGCAAAACAAGTATATATAGCTATATAGGTAATATTGTATACAATATAGACTTAACACTTGTACATTATACAACCGTGACATCATCGTATTTAAATTTAAAATACAAATTCTGCATAGCAATATATTATGTATACCTAACCTTCAGAAAAATGCTAATGAGTAATAACAAAACGAAATATTATTGAATGAAACATATTATAGTTTGTTGAATTTTAAATACGTACCTAATACTTTTTTCGATTCCGTCAATAATTTATACGGATGGGTAAACATACTACATCATTATTATGATTAAGCGTTACTTTCCGAACGTCAAACATGTAAGCATAATAATAATAATAAACGACATTTACAACTTGAGAATAAATAATCACAGTTTTATGTTACGTGGACGCCCTATATTGGGAAAATCGTCAGTCGATCAATCGATGCAAGCTGCCAAGTGCCAACACATAACAGAAAGAGAGTCGACAATAATATTTGTAGGTTACTTCACACGGAATACCTTATTTTTGTCGTTTTCAATTTTACTTTTCAAGTGCGCACCTCTACTGTAAACTACAATATATAATCAGTGCTTGACTTTGCAAAATTAAAGTAGGGGGACTCTGTTAACTTTAAAAAAAAGAGCTTTACCATCACTTGTTAAACGTTACTAAGACGTGGGATCTACGCCCCTACACCCTCTATTAGCCCTCTCTAAATCATATAAAAATATTTATAAATAATCACTTAATAAAAAAAATTACTGTAAATATTATATTGTATATTTTTGTTACAACTTATAAAAATAAAATATAATAAATATATGATATATTAAATATATGATGATTGATAACAAATATTAGTGAATAATGATAACAGTGGTAAGTACTGGTAACTGATAATATATTGCATAGGTTATTAAACATGATTAAATAGATAATTAATTAAATAATACATATATTAATAATATTATTAAATCTATGGTAAGAAAAATTATGATTTGATCACGTGCATTTTGATAAAAATGCAGAAATACATAATGATGCAGCGTTCCCCTCAAATATAAAAGTAGGGGTATGCTAAAATTTCTGAAAATTTAGTTGGGGTACTCCGTCCTCCTGACCCCCCCCCAAGTCGAGCACTGTATATAATATATAATAACAACAACCACGTAAGCTATTTAATATTATATATTGCAATTTTTGGCTGCTATAGGAACGCGTACCTATACATATATTATGAATCTTGTCAGCACAACGATGATAATAAATAAATAATATTATCATCTCATCATTATTATGTAAACATGTATACAATATAATATTATATAGGTACTAGGTTATTATATTATGGGTATCGTATAGGTAGGTGCGAATTAGTTGGTACTCGATTTTCGTATATATTCCTTTTGGAAAATTCTCACGCATGCGTGGCGCCTGGCTCGGAGAAAGGCTTTTACCCGTGTATGATGGATTTTTGCGGAGAACGAAAAAATAATAATACAACAATAATAATAAACATTATACAATAAAAGACACGTTGCGCGGGGGCTGGAGGATAATATCCGCGGTCAGGGGCGCGGGCGGGAACGAGTGCATGCGAGCGGTTTCGCGTTTATAGAAAGCGTTTTTCAGTGGACCTGTATAATATTCGCTACACGTTGTTAGCGTAGTACTTGGCGCCATGGCGCGACGACGGCGGCGGCGTCGTTTATAAATCGTCGCAATATTATAAAAGTGTACATATAAGTAGTACGTCGGAAATCGGAATGATTGTTGTCACCGGTTCGAAAACAAACAATGGCCGATTTCGAGACATGGCCGGCCCTCATCGCGCTATATTATATTATATATAGGTATACGCGCATAACACCATATTTTATTATTGCTCTCCTCCTATACGCATGCGCGAGAAAACACACGCAATCACATAAGACGTGATATGTATTATCATTAAAACACGAGTGTGTAATAATGTGATCTCACTCGCAAATTTATCTGTACATAAAATGTATAATATATCACATGCTCGTCTTTCGTGCGTCTTACGCCGTCTTCGCGTTTCAAAAACAAAGTCACCGCGCCCGGAGCCGCGGTTTAAGCGATGTTTTGCACTACGGGACAACTGCAATAGTTTTGCAATCTCGAAACAAAAAACCAAGTCCCGAAAAGAAATAGGTAAGACAGAGAGCGATAGAGAGAGGGATAGAGTCAAACACTATAATATTATAATACACATATACAACAATAATGATAATAGTACAATACGCGCGCGTTGACCGATTTCAAACGGCTCGTTGTTTTTTTTTAATTTTTTTTTCATAATGGCATGGCAAAACCATATGTGCCGCGATTTCCATATACACACACAACATATATATACTGTGCAAATTGTGTGGACAATATAAAATAATGCGTGTTGTGCGCGATGACGACCTCGAAACGCGGACCCGACGACGAGGCGACTATATTATAATATGTGGTTCGTTATCGGACGTGATTGCGTTGACTCGACCGCCGATGCCGCCCGCGGTGTAAACGCAAAACGCATAATATTATCATGTTACCTATTATAATTATTATTACGAGACTTATATAAGTATATTTTATACTTAAAGGTTTTAGAGTACCGAAATATATTATACTTTTACTTCATATTCAAAAAGTAAAAACTATGAAACCCTTTAAGTTGGACGCTTTTCAGTTGTAACCTGCTTTCATTATATGCATAAGACTCGTTTAAAGTGTTCAATAGATTTACCTACCATCTCACTTGTGATAAGTGTCAACATTTGTAAGAGAAAAAATTTCGTACGAGGTAAGGTAAACGATGGGATTATATTAAATTGCTATCTATATATTATTCTGGTTGGTTCCACAGACTTCTGCTGCAAATCTAAATGGTTCGATACATACAGTATTAATTAAACCGGAATTCATACTGCAGATACCCGATGATCGTTTCATTATGATTTTTATAATAATAATATGTTCTTTCTTTGCTTCGTTTCTTTGTTTACCGTCATTAAGCTCAACGATTTGTCATTGCATTCCATTTTTTATACCCTTCCAAGAGTTCTCTTAAGCCCATTGCATTATATTTATACATATAATATACAAACATCTTTAATTACGCCCTATTTTTCTTTTTATTTTCCGATAGAAGGTCAAACAAGATAAATTCTCCGTAAACGTTTCAACGTACTTCTCTTAATTGCTGATTCGAGTAATAATAATAATAATAATATGTCTGTGCATTCCGGTCGTGTACATCGCTAAGTGGCGATATATGGCGTCTGTTGTCCGGAAATAATAATATACGATTGTCCACATTTTACAATCATCAGCCGATTCTGCAGCAGCAGCAGCCAGCAGCCTTCTCGTTATCACATATTTTATCTCTTCGAACCGAACAGTAATAGTATATTATGACTTTCCTTTCGAACGTTATTAACTTTTTTCATTTGTTTTTTATCACCTATTGCAGTCTCACGAGCACGCAGCAACACTATCAGTATAATATTATAGGACCTGTTGTAGTTGCCGCATGTACAGCGCATTATCTACGATCGGCGTGATCGATACCGATCTTTATTCGGTTATAATGTTATGCCCTTATTGTCGTCCTCTTCCTTTGTCAACATTATGGTACTTATTTCTCGCCGTTTTCTTCACTATATATGTGGCATAATTGTATACTGTATGGTGCCATACGCTGACTTGCTAGAGTTGAAGTTCTCATTTACTATATTATATCGTCGGTGTAATATATAGGTATTATAATTACTGTCGATGTAGATTGACTATATCATCGATGTTTGTTGATACGATTAAATAAGGAACTTTGTGATTTTATTAAACGACTACGGAAATTAGAAGTCCATAATAATCGTCGAGTTAATCAAATTAGACCCATAATAAGTATAGGTAATTGGTATTGCATTATTTTGTAAATTATTGAGACATTTAAATGGACATATTTCTATAATTTAAAATATGTGAAGACAAAAATTAAATGAAAACAACTAGAAAACCCCCGATGGCAAAGAGGCAATGAAAACTGTCTGGCGTGTATAATACAAGTACGAAGATAGTACTGATAATAGATAGCATTCGTTAATCGTGAAATATATAAAATACGACGTTCAGGTTGGTATATTTTTTAAATATTACATAGATAACTGATGTGTGTCTTACCTTATGATGATTTGCGTAATTTTCAGAAAACTCGACTTGAAGTATACACCTTACATTACCATACAAGAATGTTTCTCCGGATTGCGATGCAAAAACGTTTTGATCAAGAAACGAAAGACCCGCGAAGGACGAGGAGAAAACGACTGACGACGGCAGTTTTCATAGAATACTGAACAAAGGAAAATAATATTATCACTGTTTCCCGCTCACTTGCGAGTTCACGAATATAGTATACCAACTGTGGTCACCTCGGCTTACCGGTGAGCAGTCGTGTGCTTATACCACTAGCTGTCGTGCCCAGCGGGTCGCAGCTTTATAGAACTTCACTGGATTTCGCCAACGTGCTGCATCAACGGAAATTTGCCCCCAATCTCAATGTTTACTAAGATTCGCCATTACGGTTTTATTGTCGTGTGCAATATAAACAATATAGTACACATATTATGTATAATATATTGTTTTCGTTTATTATAACGTATATTATATTGAGTTCGACACCCCCTCCACCTCAAAATCGCTCCACTTTAATTATAATATAGTGCAGTTCGTTAATCATGCGTTTAATTGATTTTATAATTAATTATATATTGTACAAAGGTAGGTATTTCATTTATAGGCAAACAATTGACAATATTGTAGGCGTTTAAAAATTGTATGTTTCTCTCAGACCCTGCATGTTTTGCTATTGATGGTAGGTTGCATATACCTTGATAAAAATGCACGTACTCACTCATTGTTCTTTTATGTATTATCGTTCCACTCTAAAATCGGCCGATTTAGTTTACTAATTTCTTCTGTCATCTAGGTACCTACTTTGAAATCAGTTTAATTCGCGATCTCCTAGATATCCAGAGAGCAGCTCTATTCGTTCGCTCGTATTTATATCTTCTGTTCTCTAGACTCTAGTGGTCTCTCACACCGCACACGACCACGTTTATTATCCTGTTTGGTTTCACACATGTATTATAATATATATATATATATGACATACGAATAACGAGACTTTCTCTTCCATCCCCGTCATCACGAATCGTATCCGTCGCCTGTCACAATTTAGTCCGCCCGCGCTTTATTTTAAATGTCCCGAGCGCGCACACATCTCAATTCTCGTTAAATCGGTTTAAAAAAAAATTTCTAATTTACATTCAAACACTGCACATTTTATTCATTTAGCACTCGATTTGAACGGGTCAAGTCTATTTTCTATTTAGTAAGTTTACCAGATCACCTGCAGTTGTTTATTATATTATAATGCTCAACAGACACGTTCGAACAACGACATTATAATATATATAATATATGGTTGGCCATGCGCGTGTCACACAAACACACAAATGTAATATATTATATTATATATCGATATATCAATCGATAACGCGTCTCGTATGTTACAAAAAATAAAACAGTTATCACCATCATCGTGATAGCTGCAGCTATCAGCTATTCAACTATATAACGTATATATATTTAAATCGAGACAATTATGACTGTATTATAACTTTCCATGTTTTTCATTAAACGCACTGTTTTATTTTTTGACACGACATCCGGTTTCCGACGACGTACAACAACAAACTACCTATATAGGTGCAGGTATCAAAGTACTAAATTGTAGTCATAATTGGCTAAACAATTATTAAGTTTTGTGTTTCCATTTTTTCAAAATTTCAAATCAATATATTGTCAAATTGTATGTACACCTACGCGATAAAAAATATAATATACTGCAGCTGGTATAATATATCAACAATGTATAATATAACTCAGACGGATTACTGCACATACATTATTCATTAGGCACCTACCCATACAAATGTCAAAATCGTGTCTGAGATAAATTCAAATAATGAGTTAAAAAAATTAAATTTAAATAGGCGTTTAGTGCCAAACATATATTAATTTTGGGACTGCTGAGATTTACGACACGAGTGGTTTTTCGACAAATATCGCCCCGCGTACATTATAATATATATATATGTGAATAATCGTGTCACATTCGCCTGCTTAATATATTATGATTATATTATTCACTCAAAAGACGTCTTTATATGTACGCTACTTATACGATACACATAGTATAATATATAATATTATGGTCATATAATTCATAATTATCGCTATATATAGTAGCTGAACTCCCGAATATTATTTATATACCTATGCCATTAAATCGACATAATTGTACAATAATTAAATATAGGTATATTCAATATTATAATTTATAATATAGTTTGTGCTATATATATACATAGGCGCAATTTGGGCTAAATTTATGGGGGTGCTAGATTTATGTGGACCAAAGTAACACGTGGGGGGCTTCGCCCCCCACACCCCCATCATAACACCATTCATGAATTCATAATACTACCTGATTAATCAATAATTATTAATATTTGAAAAATAAATATATAATACAGGTAAATACGTTTTTTATTTTCATTTAAATATTAATATTATACTAAAGATATACGCCTTTGAGACATAGCAAAATTATTTATTATTTTATCTTTATAAATTTAATTGCTTAGATCTCTCTCAATATTTATAACTGACAAATCTGTAAATTTGGACTGTTCCATGCTTGTCCTAAGCCAATTCTTTATTCGGCGCATAGATGAAAAAGACCTTTCACAAGTAGCTGAGCTTATAGGAATAGCTAATCCTACTTGAATAAGTTTAAACAAGTTTGGAAAAACATTTTCAGTCACCACTTTCTTTATTCCAAGTACTTATATCAAAATCCAAATTTCCATTTTGTAAACAATTTTTTGTCAGCAACATTTCTGCTTTCAATGATGTTAAATCAATATTCACAACATCCTGAAATTATATTATCCTCACGACCTCACATGATTATTTTATTTACAAAATTAACCTACATTACATTAATCACAACAATATATTATATACATGGTTGTTAGGTACCTGTTTATAATTATTATGAATTCAATTAATGAGTTATTATTATTTAGTTTATAAATAATTTACTAGTTACGAACCTTGTAATGATTGATGAAATATGAACCTTTTTCAAAATCCATTTTCATAAACTGGTCTAATGAGTTGGCTAAAACTAAACTTTCATCCGAAAAACGGTATTTTATATTATTATTTATTATTATTATTATATAAGTCAAATCTTAGAAATTAATTTATCCTGTTGTCTATGACATAATACGTGTATAACCAATAACAATTAAATGATGCTGTTGAAAATTTGGGGGTGCTAATATGAATTTTGGGGGTGCTAAGCACCCCCAAGCACCCCCCAAATTGCGCCTATGTATATATATATATATTATATATGGGTATTACAACTGCTGCAGTGTTTAGCGATCTTGGCAATGGCTTCGCGAACGGTATAGGCAGACACGGTTTATATTGGCGAACCGAGCCGAATGGACGACACCGTGAATAAGAGCCTGACGAATCATCGCATCGTACACTGGCTATAGGTACCTTATATAATGCGATATAGGTAAATGCGGTAGTTCATGGTTCACGCGGAAATCGGGTATAAAATTAGCTGCGTCGGAACACTATATACGTACATAATATTATTATATATACTGTAAACGTATATATCTATTTTCGTTATTGTTCTTTTGTTCCTCGAACACTACGATTTCCGTTTGTATATTATTACCTATTAGTAATAATATAATATTATAATATACGATCATCTTTCATTCGACGTGGTCGGGGACGACGAGAGTCGACTTAAACATTCATATTATTTATCATATTCCGCGGTCGTCGGTACAGCAATATTAATTATGATATTATTATTATGTATTATGTTGCTGTACATTATAAAATGTATTATGTACTGTTGCCGCAGTGTCTAATTGACAATATAAAATATTTAACGTCACCTCCGTGGCTCCGTCGCTCGTATTATATAGGTAGATTTATTTCATTTCAACAGGTTGTATTTAGACGACATCGCGCCAGTGCGCTCCCGTGCGGATAAAGATATAAAACGTATTTTTTTCAATCGTTACGACATAAATGTAATATTAAATACGTTGTTACTTGTTATTCGATATTTCCACATTTTTTTCTCCCAATTTTTTCGTACCGTATAAAGTAGACACGATAATTTATTGTTTAAGTATATGAATATATTTCAGAAGGTTATATCCTACACTATTCTATTGTTACTATTTTATTATTATAGTGTTTTTTTTTCATCTGATACATCAATATCGTTATTAAAAGTTTGCCAAAATGTATCGGTTTAATATATACCTAAAATATCAGATATCTATAATACAATTTAATACACAAACACACTCATATATTATGTATAATATACACCAAAACGTCGAATAAACACATTTTGTCGCAAATCATTCACATACAGACATCGCCTGTGTTGTAAACAAGTTATCACTCAGATTCGAATTTTTACTTTTTTTATACCTATTCTCGGAGGTGCGTACAAGCTACAGACAGCAAGGGTGTGTTTCCGGAAGGTCCGTTTAACGGTGTCTATTTGTATTTTTGTTCATTCACCCATTATGGTGACTAACCGCCTGAACGAATGAACTCGTATGAATATAATATGATCTTTTTTTCTTTTCAAGCCCTGTACAACCGGATGCATGGTAAATGACCCCGACCTTCGAGCGTTGGGATTTAAATGCTTCAGATCAAGAAGTAACGTTCTGTTTCGGTCGATAAATATCACATGTCATCACAACAAAGTACAAGATATTATCAAACTATAGAGTTCAAATACGTATAGTTCAGATGTCGAGGGTTTTTAAAAAACGTATTAATCAAACATATAATGCTTAAAAACGCTGACCTCGACTGTAGGTGTTAAATAATTGTTGTCAATCGATGAATACCGCAGACAAAATAATAATATAGGTATCTGCAGATAAATATAATAATTATGAAATAAAAATTAGAAATTTACCTACGGTGAAAAAATGATCAGATATTTTCCTGGGTACAAAAAAATAGACACGGAGATAATCAAGGTCACTATGATATAATGAAGGTGAAAACTGTATAAAAATAAACTCAACTCACTATCGTTCAAAATTATTAATTAAATATTGACAACGCAATTTAATAAAAGTATACAATTAACCCTTAGTACCCAATTAGGTAATCTACCTATACAATTACAAGTTACAACATATTATATAGGTATATATTACGTGGCGCATGTGTCTCATATAGGTATGATAATAATACACGCTGGTAGAATACAATATGACTGCAACTGGTAGGCGAAGGCGATTGTTTTTGCCACAATACAACGCGATTTGGCCGAATATCTGTCTGAATTTTTAACTCAACTACGTCGGGGCGTATCAGCAAAGCGTGTTCGTATCCGAATTGGAACGGACGAGGAGGACGTCGGACAACTGGACAATAATTGTGATTATACATACAATTTTTTTTTGCTCTGCAAATACGCCTTCACAAGTTACCGGGAAGTGTACGTGAGTACGTGACGCGCCGCGGACAATCGATTGTTCCGGTTAACTAATCGTTCACATCGATCAGTTGCAGCCCTTAGATTTCTCATTGGCTCAAGGCCATAACGCTCCCAACCTAGTTTATTGTTTTCGCGTGTACTTAAACTATATTATATCGGTACGAGTAGTACTCACACAAAATATAAATGTGTTTGTGTGCGTGGGGGTAACGTGGCACCGGATGATCCGGTCACGACGTAGATCTCACGAACGTTCATTTTTATTTTATTATTACTATTTTTTGTTTTTTGGGTCATCACACCTCTGCGAGGCCGTTACCGTTTTCACGCTGCATATTATTTCGACTATATTATTATATATTACCTATATATTATATTATTACACGCTGACGAGTGCAGACGTCAATAATAATAACGCTATATATATTATATGTGTGCAGTGCAGAGCATGTAATACTATATATTAGTGTATATAGTAGTTATAGTACTACATAAATGAAATATATTATGCGCATATCGAGCGGCTGCAGGAGTGGCAATGTATGACTTATTTGTTGATCGAGTTAAAATAATAATACATAATATTTTAAAAACACGTCGACACCTGCACGGCTGTCCTCGAGGTAAAAACCGTAACGATGAATACAAATCTCATAGTAAATTATAATCGGGATCGACTTTTAAAGATGTGATATACAGGATGGGCGTGGCAATGTGACGTGCGTTCCGCGAGTATTTACGATATGTGTTTATTACATAAATAACGACGTGGTACAAGACTACTACAGGAGTTTATACACTGATCGAAAGGGACCGTTTGTTTAGGCCAATAACACACTGCATTCAATAATTTGTTATATTTAAAATTAATAAAATATTAATATTAATATTTTTGAAAATTGATACATATTTCACTATATTTTATAGTATTTGTTTTTTTCGTTGTGTAGCCATTGCACACGTCTTATGATGTGAGTAGAGTATTATAGATGAAATGGTATTATGTCTATAATAGACGCATACCTATTACCTATATTCTCAAAGAAAAATGCGGTAAGACTGCAATAGTGCAGTGCAATATTGTGAGTATAGTGTATAGTGTGATTTTATTATTAATATAATCTGTATTAAAATATATTTTAATGTAGCTATAATATTATTGTTATGATTTTTTGAATTTAGATTAAAACAAAAGTCAAAATGAGTTATTCATAACACAGTTAATTATTTCTGTTATATATAAGACTTCATAATGACCACGTATACCAGTGGCATCATGTGGGGTGCAGGGTGTACATTTGCCATTTTCCAAACGCCTTCTTTAGCCTGCGCCAACAATAAATATAAGCACCAATGTACCCAAGTGTTTTATATTATATAAATTTTATATTTGTTCAGTATTAAAAAAAAAGTATTGTACTAATGTTTAATTTCCAAGAATGTTTGACGAAGTTTTGTGGTCCCGCAATATTAATTGATAAAATTATAGCACAAACATTGTGAAGAAGGATACCCATAAAATACATTTCTGGTTTTATTCAGCTAAGTATATTATTATATATTTTGAGTATATACAGCGATATAAGATATGTAAGTTAGGTAGGTTCGGTTAGATATTTTATTATAAAGGTGTTTTATACCCATATATTTATTTACCAAGTGTAAATACACTGGTATCCACAATATAAAATAAATACATTAAATAAGTATCTACACATAGTTTGTCAAATATAGTAGCAATATTGTGATATTTTCATACTATAAATGACATTAAATAAATTATACAAATATTCTACAGTTTTAGTCCCCGCTTGACCTCCCCCTCCAAAAAACGTTTTCTTTTTGGCCTGTTAATGATTTGAATGGCCTGCAAACATTTTGGCACCAAAAAAAAAATGTTGAAATGACGCCCCTGACGTAAACGGGTATCATGTTCAAACATTACATAGGTAATATATATACTTTTTATACGCTTATAATGTAAATACAGTAGAACTCCGATTATCCGAACGCCAATCAAACGGATGTCCAATTAACCGGACGAAAAAAAAAAAGGTCCTAAGCTAAAGATTATATCATAATATTATGTTATACTGTTATTATACTGATATTATGTTATTGTGTTGTACTAGCTGGGAATGTTGGAACATAATAGTGAAGTACCCACTTACAACATGTTTGTATTTATTGATAATATTTACTTCAAAATAATCAAAATATAAGTATTTTATATTTTGGGGGTTCAAATTGTTAACTCGGTGGTGCAAAAGTCCCCTATGCACCCCCCAATGGTCAGTTGTTGTCTAATCATCACACAGTTTAGTCTGTCAATTGTTATATTATTATAACGAGTGAATTTTCGTGTTACAATGTCCCTAAATAACTTTTAAAATGTCATACGTCAATCATCCGGATATTTGCTTATCCGGACCACCCTTGACATTAATTAGTCCGGATAATCGGAGTTCTACTGTACTTTCAAGTATCCGGACTTACCTGGACTTTGGTGCGGCCGTGCTGTTTGCCCGTCTGCAAGCTTGAGTCTTGGACGTCGGCGAGACATGCGATCCGCCGCCCTGCAGCTGCAGTCTCTGGTCCGCCCGGTGGTGAGCGCTCTTGTCGTGAGCGTTGAACGAGTGCCTTCGCCTGCCGTCTTCGGCCGCAGTGCTGTGGTAAGTTCCTCCGCCTCCGCCGCCACCGCCAGAAGCACCTCCGGCAGAGTTCACCTTGTAAGTCTCACGTCTAAACTCGCGAAGCCAGCGAGTGAACGCACCGGCACCGCCTCCACCGCCGACGCCGACATTTGAATCCTCCCTGGAAATCGAAAAGCAATCTATTAGAATGGGATGGGAGTCTTTTCCACGGTACAGGTAGTTTGGTAGAAGAAAATAAGGTGTAAGTCACATGTGTATATTTGCAGTATAATACGAGTTATTTCGGGCTGGTGCGATGCGCACTAGTGACACCGGCCGGTGCTTGCACTCAGAACACGTTTTGTGACTAAGGACAACCACCAGGCCACTGTTATATATTGTATTATACAATATGTAATGCGAGTGGATCGTTAAATTCAAACTCTAAACCATTTAATAGATCTTGAGTGTATAATATGTAAGACACGTGTAATAAGACTGTTGTCTTCATCACATCGGTCACGGTCGTCACCGCGGTCGGTACAAGAAACCAAATTGCTCGAAATCACAGTTTCATTTGGTTTTAAATTGTGGGCGACCGGCCCTTCAGGTGATGCGCACCTTCACGGTCAAGCAGACAATTTTATTTTGAGGGTCGTACCGATTCGTTTTTAAATTATTATATTATATAGACAGGCATAAATGTATTATTATATTCTATATTTTTTAACAACATTTTCTTAAATAAAACAAATTTTTATATTTTTGTTGTTATTAAGTTGTTCTGACACAATGCGTCTCATATTTTATAGTGTACAATGTGCATAGTTGTATTTTTTTATATACATATATAATAATATATTAAATAGTCGGTAACGCACGCATCTGAACATGCTCGCCGGGCGTATATAATTAGTAGATATTTCTCGGTACGGCTCGAGGTCTCGCGGATTGATAATACTTGTGATTAAATAATTAGAGTACCGACCGTTATTATGTACTTATATATACGTATAATAATATATTATATTATATAGAACACGCAAAATAGATATTATATTAAATATAGTATAATATATAATATATATGTGTACCTATGTATAGGAATAGGAGTATTAAAATATGCTCTCTGTAGAGAGGGACCGACGGAATTCTTTATATTGGAGTACGAAATTCCTTTTGCGAACTACTACAATATATTATGCTCGAGTATAATATAATATAAAGGTAATACTTAATTTCGTATATTATATGTCTTATAGGTACGACGCTGCAGGCCTCGATACAGTCGCTGCAGTAACCATACAGTCTAATATAGGCCGTCCAATCGAATTAAACCCGAGGACGAGTATACTCGTATGCTATTATATTTATTATTTATATAGTACATAATATTATATTATACTATCGTAAGTCGTAGGTTAGGTTACAGGCGTACTACAGCTAAATATATTATTATTATATTAGTGTATACACCACTCTTTTAAGTACAGCCTTTAGTACGTACATATTGACTGATACGAATTGACTGATCTTATTCTTACTCTATGGCTTACCAGATACCATAAATAATCTCTTTTCCATTTAGCTTACCATCCATTGTGATAACACGGAAGCACACCCATAGTATGTGATATTGTGATAATATACTTGTTACAAATGAGCCCTAGTCCCGACAATTTATATGATTAAATTGATAAAAAAAAAATCTGATTTTCCAAAAAATTAGTTTTTGGCCCTTTTTATCTAAGAGCCTAGTACCTACCTAAAAAAAAGTCTCAGGTGTGACTATAGGCCTATAAGCCACACCCATGCGCAAGCGTATGGACATTACTTTTTTGGTATCATGTAATAACCAAGTTGCAACCGAGTATACCAAGAATTGTCTACAGCTCAACTTTTAAACCATATTAGTTACCAGTTGGCAGTTGTAACCACAATAACCAAGCCCTCGCACGACATGACATACGACGTAGCTGAGAATCAGGCTTTACGCAGTAAGCAAGTACGAAAAAGTGGTTTGGCGAAATCTCGTGGTTTATTACAATAATATCGATTATTACAACATAATTAAATCAATAATATCGATATTACGCGACTGTCAAATTATTGTTCAGACGATGAAACTGTCATGGAACCATGTATTTGCAGAGTATGAACAATATGGATACCCACGAAAGATCGATTTTAACTTTTCTCGATATTTCCTCAAAACCAACCAGAATCTCAACTGGGGATGAGCATGCCTTGTAAACAACTCCGTATAGTGAACACATACAATTATGAGAAATGCATTATAAAATAAACAATGCACATCAAAGAGCAATATTGAAAAACTTAATAAAATATTATGTTAATCATGAATTCAAAAAAACTGTGTTTTCTTTGGAAAATATAAGTTTTTTCAATTACTGTATCACTCATTCTAGCTCCTCCTGGACAACACTGAATCATTCTTGCAAATTTCAGTTGATAATATTATTTTGTGTACCTATTAAAAAATGCTTTAAAAATGTATATCAAATACAAAATGTATTCCTCCTGTAATAATATATACCTACATGATTAATTGAAATACTGCCCACAACTCTGGGTATAACGTATGGCTCTAGAGCTCACGGCGAAGACGAATTTTCATGTTATAATGTATAAATAATAGTGTTAAACGAAAAACCGGTCATCGCTGTTTCATCGCAGCAAAAGTGTACAGCGTTAAGTTACACGATCGTGACGTCCGATTGCAAAAACACGAATAACAATCAATACAATGTACTGCAATATACAAAATCCTTCTGCGGACTCAATGCGATATTATTGAGAAATTAGTAGACTATAGCTCATACCTATATATATATATATATATATATATGTGTGTGTGTGTGTGTGTACGCAGAGATAGTAATTTATTTTTAATAGTAGCATATAGGTACATATTATTATACAGTCGAACGGACGGTTATATTGTATATAATAATATTATTATTGTAATGAAGTATTATTCCTATCCTCCACCACCTGTATACAGTAAGACTACGGGACATTCATATATTATGTTGTTTCTCAACTATACATTCGTGTGCAATATTATAATAATATTATTATGCGAATAGAGGTAGGTATGTTCGTTTTTTACTCTGTTCGTTTTTTAATTGCTCGGAAATGCATCTATACAACTATACATATATACGACGACGTCTACGTACACATCGCACGTATTCTCGTATAGTCGTATGTATAGACAAAATATTAAATCAATAGTCGCGTAGGTAAACCTATTATCATACTGCATTTCGTAAGATGAGCCCATTATTTTATATCGGGATACGATACCATAATAATATTATAATCGTACCGCGATGGGCGTGCCCAATAATTTCGGACGTCGCACAAACCCATTTTCGAATCTCGGAGATTTTCGTAAGATAATGGACAATCACTATACTCCGTATAATCATAATTACGTTCGGCACAATCGCGACTCGTCGACAATGCGGATTTATATAATAGTCAATATTATGCGATACTAGGACACGACATATATATTATATACATACGTATATTCCGAGCTCGATTGTCAAACGAAAATCTCTAGAATATATTGGATAGTGATTTTTTTCTCTCTTTTTTTTGGCGTCTGTAATATTTTCCACCGTACCTATACAGCCTTCGCCGTTCGATACATTATACCATTATTGTCATTATATTGTACACACAACAATATTTTTGCAACATGGGTGTTTGTGTAATAATATATAACTCAATAATCCGACCTTCTCCCTCACTATCTTTCTCGTTCTATTTCTCTCTCCCTCCCTCTCTCTCATGCCCTCTCGTTCTCTCTCATTCTCCTACAGATATTATACACCCGCAGCAGCAGCACGCGCAGTCTTTCTGTGTTTCCTTTATGTCTGCACCACGCCGAAAGTCGGTCATTCGTTTCCAATACACGTTGATTTAATGGACATCGGATTGGTCGCGGGACGTTTGCCATTATGAAAAAAAACACGAGTCGCGAACAATTTATTAGACAACGAGATTTATCGTAAAATACCATTTGGAATATTAATATTTATAGTGTATGCAAGTTTTATATGGATTTACATGTGGTCTGTATGTGCGCAATAATATATAACATACGATACCTATATAATGTATATAGCGCTGCAGTATAGGTACGTATAGTTGCCCACGTGCTATTCGACCAATATATTATTAGCTATTGCTAACATAATACTTCTGCAGCCACTGAGCCACCACCGCGTTTAGTCCGCCGCCAAATACCATATTTTACAATAAATGCAGCCACGACTTCCACCTACTTTTGCACATTAATATTATATCGCCGTTACGCCGCGTGCGTGTGGTCTGCGGGCGACGGGCGTTATGAATTCCGTATGGGTTCTGGTATGACATGCGATCAGGCGATTTTCATTTAAAATTTACCAGGTATTGAGACATTTGATACTTATCGAATTCGAAATATAAGCTGAACGGTGAGTTTGCGACTGCTGCAGTCGGACACGAAAGCTATACATGTGTGAAGGACGCACATACAATCACGCACGTAAAATTATATAACGACTAGACAGCTAACCTATACGGCTATACCCTATATAAAGAGCTCATTTTAAGAAACGCCTATTCATCAAAAGCTTTTGGGGCAATAATGTGCTAAATTTGTCCATCTTGGCCAACGTTGTTCGCAATGAATCCAAACAGGCAATAGGTCGTCGGCATAATAGCAAAAACGGCAAACTGGCATAATATAGGAGAATAATTCTCTACTTATAGTTATTATTATTGTACTGCTAATACGAAATGCTAGAACTAGCGCATTTCTGCGATACAATATTTCGACCGTCGTGTTATATACTATACGAACTACTACATATGTAGAAGTTCGTGGTAAGTACATTAACCTGCAGGCATATGAATTTCACCTACATCATCGTTATTTGGTTCTATGGTACAGAACCAATAAAATCGGTAGTATCATTTCATTGATTATTAATAAGAATATACTAGTATGAACTATATACTATATATAATCAACAGCAGTACGGTCAAATATACTTAATACATTAGTAAATAATATACGAGATCTAGTCAAAAAGTATCGAAACTGATTGTATTAAGGGACGCTACACTTTTCGAATTAAAAAAAAAACGAAGTTGCACGGTTCTCCACTTTATAGTGTGAACATTTTGTTGCTTAGCTTGGACTACACCCTGAGTGGTTCTTACCCGCTCTAAACAGTTTATGTAATGTTTTACATTTGTAATACGGAGGCAAACATGCTGATGTAGCGTATTATACTCGTAAACCGTTTTAGCACAAATGATTGTCCATCAATATGACAAACTAAAACAAATGATGTTTTCAGATTTTCTGGATCAACGTTTTCGAGTTGTGGATGTAATAAAGATTTAATGCCTGGTATAAATATAAAATATCGACTAAAATGTACTATGCTGCAAGGCTGCAAGGGATCATGGGGTGGGAGGTCCGGGGTCCGGACACGGGAGTCCTTCACCTTCTGTGCGCCACTGATATACTTAAATTACAGTACATAATAATTACTATACATAATAATATTATAACGGGTGTACGAGTAATGACTAATGAGTGTACGCGTATCGTTATATACGCATCAAGCATTAGTGTTCAGTGTATAATACGAATAATAATAATAATAATAATAATATTATATAGGTGAGGATATCGCACGTTGCGGAGGGCGCGTGTGTGTTGTTTTCGGTCATGATGGCTCAGCAATAACTATGCAGCAGCAGAGTGTTTTCAAAGTTTTCGTTTTTTCGTTTTTTTAGTTGTTATACTTATATAGTACTTATTACACACACACATACACATACACATACACACATACACATACACACACACACGCACAGGCACACGCACACGCGTAATACTTTCTATACGACTTTTCGGCCGGGCGTGGAGTGATGTAGATTATGGGTATACCTATCCGCTGTCCATCATCATTACGGTCGTCAGGTGTAAACGTGTGGTCAACGCACTTTGGGCCTTGACAAGGTCATCCGCGGCAACCGTTGCAACCGCCGCCCAACCCATATATAGACGCTGCAGCGGTGGAAGTAGAGGCGGTGAGAGGTCTACGATGACGGTGGTGCGGTCGGGAGGATGATACACAATATTATGATTGTACGTATATATATGTATACTACAATATAATACTAGGCGGCGTGACTACCGTATAGTTACATTGGCCCGCGGCAGGCCTCAAATTATGTTCCTATAATATATTATACAGGATGATCCGCCAAGTATGCTCACCCCCATTTGTTTTCATATTAATAATGAATTTATTCAAATTCTGATTGTTGACATTAAAGTATGCTCAAGAACCATATTTTCAATTATTTCGATTTTTTATACTGTTTGGTATTTAAGGAGGTGCCGTCGCGAAATCTTTTTATTTTCGAATGAGAACCAAAACTTTTTTACTGCTTAAATTGTTAAGCAGATGATTTTTTTGAAAATGTTGTTGTGTCTAAATCAACATTTTAACGAGTATATTAAAGTTTCTGGGTTATTAAGATGTATATTATACTACACAGGTTATATTAAGGGTTATTACTAAGAATATACTAGCCCTTTAAAACAATATAAAATATATGTAATATGTAATATTAAATGTATTATTTATTATTCTCGAAAAATGTGTACAAGTTATACAACGTTGATTGGTTTATTACATTAATATTACTAAAAAGTAAAATGTTAATATCATCGAATAGCCCCCATATTTTCCAAACCCTTTATCTTGGACTTACAATATTATTATATTTAGTACCAAAGTTAGTACATAATTATATTATTATCTCTGATCGATTTTTTTATCATCCCCCCTCAACAAGTTATCACTACTCGAATATACTTGCTTAATGTGTAGGTAAAATGAAAATGTTGTGTACGATAGACGATTCGGTTATGCTCGATATCGATTTCATGTAATGCTATGCAGGCGTCGATAAGCCATGGATGACGCTTATCAATTAGTCCTTCGTTACACTCGTGCTATATCGATTCCTATATTTTTCCTCATTAAAAAAAAATGGCAAATCGTTTGAAATATGGACTGTAGTACAACAGTGGTTTGAAATACATTCTTATAAAGTTGGAAACAAAATAAAATAAAAACACAATGACCTATATAGATACTATGATTTATGTTGTAATTACCTATTTAAGTATAACACTGTAATGAAAATACAAGTCATTAATACGGTTAACAATAGTAAACAATGTAATGAATAATATAGCCACTATTAATTACAATAAGTTACTGTAAAGTGTAAAGTGTCGTGACGAATATACCGGTAAAAAATCCCGTTTCAACAAAGCTCGACTGTTCAAAGCAATATTTATTGTAACAAATTATATCACAATAATACCATATTGATAAATATTCAATTAATTGTTTAGGTAGGTAAGTTTTTTACTATACAACGACTGTATTCTTGATGTGTACTTTAAGAAAAAATATTTTGTATAATTTATTATTTGAATTAGTACACCTCCGTCTTGATGTTTAATTACAAAACATAATTTGTATTATTTATTAAAACTTCCATATTGATGTCATTTAAAAAAGGTATCCTAACGTTTTCGTTGGGCCGAACGTCTCTCGTGGTTAGGTATGTCATAATATCGAAAATATTGCATCGCATCATATTATGGTATCGCTGTTAAGTGTTCCACATATTAAGATTTAAGACGTAGGTGCCTATATACCTACCATCAATAAGTATTATACCTATGTACTATTATTACTTAATCTTATATGTGTAGATAGTAGGTGCTCTCCAACGCGGCACTGAAGTTTTGTCGGATGCGGATGCGTTTCTATCTACTACAACTGCATGTGGCATCTAAATTTGCAACCGGTGTAATATAATATTGTTATGTGGGCCCTTGCGCAAATCGACGTGTTTCTTCTCCATAACAAATTCCGTGATTGGTGGTCAACTTGCTCTGCACGAGGCAAACCGGATGAAGAAACGGAAAACGAGCATCGGATGATTATATATAATATTATCCGACACAGCGGAAATAATCGAATTGGCGTGAATTCGTGTATAGCTGTGACGTCGGCAATAACAATAATATGCTTTTGTTTGCAACTCGGTCTGTAGGTAGGTATACGATAATAACTGTACGCGCTCGTATAAATTATGAATAGGTACAGAACAACAAGTATCGCGCACAACTCCTAGTTATTGGAACCACTAGTCACATAAATCTTGCACTCGGATATGGGTAATTATTATTATTATTTGTTATTGATCGAAAACGATTTGAAACAGGTAGGTATCGACCTACATTATATTATTACAAATTACAATACAATAACGATTGTAATGGTTATAGGTACAAGACCTTTACAATCTATCACGAGATAAAATATATATGGGTTCGGATAATATTTAAGTAAACGAATAACAAATATTAAATGAGAAATTTACATAAAAAATCGAAATAATTAAAATTTAATAATTAAAAAAAACCCTTTTTGTTCGTATTTCATAGTGCCAACAATTTAATGTATAATTAGTAATTTAATAAGAGAGTAAAAGAGACACTGGCAAATTATTATTATACAATCGAATATCGTCTGAGCGAATTGTTTTGTGATTTTTTCGATAATACAATAAATCGAGCTATATATAATACACATTTTCCGTGTTGTATAAGATCCATGCAAATAAAAACCTTCTTAATTTCGTTCGTTCGTCAAAATATTCATGAAGACCGATTCGATTTGAAATCATTCTTCCGTGAACACCATAGTAGGTATAATATATCGTAAAAAAAAAATTGCATTCGATTAAGTTTTGGCAGATATCTATTTTGACATGTGCACCATGCTGAGGGCAGACTATCGATAACTCGACTACACGTGTAATATTGCCAACTACGAACTACATAATAATTCATGTCATAAACCTGCCTAAATACATTGCAGTAGCTATCGTTTTGCTAGGCGTCATAGTCCATAATCCATACATATATATCAGACACCGAAATCGCCAAGGACACCAGACTGCAGGTGCATCGTGAGAGTGTAAGTGCATATTATATACACATGTATATATCGATGGCGTAGCGCACAAGTGTGATAAGTGACATTTTCGTAATTGTTCAGGAGAACGATTTTTAAGTTTGAGATGTTATAACAAATTCAAAAATGTAACGAACTGTACGACATCTATGAGTGGTGTATTGGTAAATAAATTTATGGGTATACGCACCTAAAAGTAGTTGAATATAGTATATACGATATACCTATATATACGATATACCTACCTTAAAAATTTTCTCGCTCCGCTCAAAAAATGATTACACTTTGTATTTAATAATCTTTTATAACTTTATTACAAACACTTACTCTTCATGTGTATATGTATATGCAGTGGCGTATATACCCCCCTATATACGCCCCCCAGTTCGCCCTATATTCACCCACAACCATAAAATTAATTCATATATACTCCACTGTGTGTAATATGTACCAAGTATCAATGTATTATTTTTTTTTTAATTAATTCAATTTCATGGTATAAGTCTAGTTTACCGGGCACCTTTTTTTTTTGAAATTTTTTTTTTAAAAGGGTTGCCAAACGGTCGCCAAACTCGAGGTCCTCCGCGCGGCATTATAGTAGTGTTGCGCGCACGCGTATAAACGTAAAATCGTTAACTTTGGGAAGCTATAACTTCCAAAATAATCATTTCCGCAATTTTATTTTTGCACCATCGTTCTTAACTCGTCAAAACAATCCTTTTCAAAAAAAAAATTTCAAAAAAAATATGTGCCCGGTAAACTAGACTTGTTCCCAATTCATATATGATAAATATCATAAATAATACAACTTTTTATTATCAAATTTTAAAACAATTGTACAGTAAAATACTTATATAGTAGAAGTAGCGGTACGTTTATTATCCATTATCGATCATATAATATTATAATATATTTATATACAAATATTTATATATACTTTATTTGTATAAAATATTTTACAAATTTAAAAGAATTTCAAAATTAATAGAATTAATATAATGAGAAACTAATAGTTCGATTTTATAATTTGGTTATTGGATGACAAGTAATAACACAATACATCAACAATAATTATTTTATTATTATTCTAATTTGTCATTATCATTTAGTTTGAAATGAAATTACGTATGTTTATTCACAGTTTGGGAACCGCTGTACATTGATTGTTCATTGATTGATTGTATTGCTCGGCAGTTTCCGATCGTCTTCGCAAGAAAACGTCGGGTAAAATTTAATCGAACTTCATGCGGGTACGGAGATATTTTTAGTATTTTTGGACAGTGCACTTTATGTTATAATAAAATATTATAACTAAATATAATTTAGGTTATTATTATTATTATTTTTAAGTTTTTACTTTTGTTTGGTGATAATATGCCTAAATTGTCTGATGATAAATTAGAAGCGTGCGTATACCCATAAAAGACTAATTTTCTTAAAGGTATACGCATAAATCCAAAAATAGGGATCCGGGTATACGCCGTATACCCGCGTATACCCTCCAATACACCACTGCTGATCTATCGGAGTAAATAATGAACTATTCACTTACAACGTTTGGGCATAATGTGCAGAATTGTATGATTAAATTGATTATGCACTTAACTCATTTTTCAAAAAAATGTCACTTATCACACTTGTGCGCTACGCCATCGATATTATGTCTACTATACGCTCTACGAGTGGTATGCCAAATTATATTATTTTTTCCGAGACACATTATCGTGTCGTTGTATTAGAAGCTCAAGGATATCGTTTTGTCTGCAGACACCTCTACGATGCGGACGGTACATTTTTCCGAGTGGACGGTTCGGCACACAAAAGTATACTCCGCGGCGGATATTCTGACAAATAATATTATTCTACATTCTAAGGTATAGCGAGTAGGTAATATAGAACCTAACATTTGCCAAAAAAAGGTTTACTTATGCATATAATATATATATTATATATCGGACCCAGCTGCTGCTGCAGTGGATAATATCAAAAAAACGTGTTTTACCGTTGTGTAAACGTGTGATTTTCGTTTTTTCTTTTGGCTCGTTAAACACGTTTAACACTCTTAAATAATACGCCTTAGCACCAAACAAAAAAAAAAGGTTATTTCTCAACTGCTCTTTAAAAAAAATATGACAGTCTCCTTTGTACACAAAAGAGGTCTTATTCCCCGACATGACGTCCGAGATGCATATATTACACAAACTATACATATATTATGTATATATATAAACACACGAAACTATGTATAATAGGTACATGAACCGTATCCGGTTACTCAGAATTTTTAAAGTGGCCGAATTCGTTGCGCTGAGGGTGAAATATGATAATCGAGATCATAATATCATAATATAATATATAATATAGGTATGTTGGACATTATTTTTTACATAATATACCTATACAAATACAAAAATATATCGTTTTTTCGACTTCGTATATTTTTTTGCTGTTGACTTTGTACTTGGTATAAAATGTTTATGATAGTTGGACGGTGCATGGAGGTACGTTTGTTTTGGTAATCGCGCATAGTAATTATAGCTATAGGTAGTTGTCATTCGACGGTTTTGCTGAGTGTGTCCCAACTTTCGAGACCGCGAGAAGGCGCGATGGAGTTTCTCACGATATTATAAACAAAGTTACGAAATCCTTTAATTGACCATTAGGATTAAACAAGTAAAGTGATGTCAGTTAATTCATAATACACAGCATTAAGTGTTCGTTTCTTGTATGGGTATTTGTATTTGTCAGTAGCTTATAAAACATGCACAATTAAGCGGACAATATATATTAAGGATAGCGTTTGAGGTCTGAATCGATCACGTAATAAAAAATCATTAGGAAACCAACTTCGTCAAAATATCGTACAGCTCGTATCGAACACCAAAATTATTATTTTGGCTAAAGCGCCTCGATATACTCCACTTAATCTACTTATAATATTTATAGTCCACTTAGAGATTGTTAAATGTCCACACTATTTGGGTACAAACGAAACTAACTGGTATCTCCAGCAAACGTTTTGAACCCGAATTTATTTTTAACAAAATATGTGTATCATATCTTTATACCGCAGAGTTAATATTTTACAAAATATACAATATTATGTAAGTCACGGGGCTATTATCTCTCGTGGATGTAGAATCGGTGTGAGAACCTTGAAAACAAAATTTATGGAATGTAAAAATGTCGAAAGTAAAAAAGAACCTAGAAAGTAATTCAGATAAAATATAATGTTATATTATAGGTAGGAGTACTCCAGAGAGACCATAAAATGAATGGACCGTAAAACATTATTGAACACAAAACCTACACTATAGACGTATAGCTATTACTATAAGGTGGGAGTCATCGGTTTGTAACAAAAAAAAAAAACAAACCCGAGCTATACATTTTTGTTGAATACAACTGACGAGGGATTGACACGGACACTTGATGCAGCCATACTGCTGCAGCTATGCTCGCGAAACTATTAATTTTGGTACCGTGCCGCTGTGAAGGATATTGTACTAATAATACTATACACACATCCTGTCGCAAAACCGTCGTCAGCCAGTCGTACTCCGCATAAATATATAAAATATCCACTACTAAACAACGTTACAGGTACGTATAATGATAATAGGGGGACGGAGTGGTCTAGTGGACTAACCGAACTCGATTCCTTGGCCACGGGCGGCATTTTTCTTCGGACAAGTCACGGTGTCCGGAGAACACGTGCTGGCCTCCCCCACCCGGGCATGGTAGATACCTACAGGTGCCCAATCAAAAATTATGCCAAACACAACACACACGTGTAAAAACCCTACCGTTACAAACCCTACTACCAACAAACATAAAACCCCACAATCAGCTAATGACCATAGTCGCCGGGTTTTAAAGATCAATAAAAAAAAAAAAAGGTATAATAATATAAATTTTAAGGGATTTCCATAAATTATAGTAATCCGCAACGACTGACTGACGAGTACTATTAGTGGTAGGTAACTAATATATTATAATATAGGTATTATATTTTAGTAATCTTTTCTGAACGTAATATTATTATATAGTGCAAATTAATAAAAAATAAAAAAATAATAATAACCCAAACCTTCGTGTCATCTAATCTATTAGAGTTTGGTATAATACCTACGTGTAACGCGTTGATAATCAATAAAAAAAAAAAGGGTCCAAAACATGTGGTTTTTCTCGTTTCGAAACTATACACTGCGTTATGCCTATACATAAAAATGTTCTCAAGGATTTCGCACATAATGAATATAAAGTATTTGCGTGACTGATATATATTTTTTTTATCAACGAAGACGTTTATTTCCTGATATATATTTTTTTTATCAACGAAGACGTTTATTTCCAAGGTATGTGTATACACGTAAACGTATTAATACGAATTTTATTGGAGGAAAAAACACCGGACAAAGGAATGGTTCTTATAATATTACAATGTTGTATATTATTATATACGTCCTATATTATATGCAATGTATGGCCTTTGACATAAAATCCTGTATACTTCGGTTCAACGATTTAAAAGAAAGAATCTTATATAATGCGATGATGAGTACCTACAGTTTATACTACAGCAGCACGAGAATATTCTAATATGAAGTGGCCATCGAGAGTGAAGGAAGAAGGTATATTTTGATGGTTATGACTGCGTTCATCTAAAATTATCACTGAATACTGTTATATATACAAATACTGTATCATCAATCAAACTCATGAATTATGGTGGTTGAGACTACAACTTGATGATAATCGTACACATATTATATAATATGGGACAACATATTGTATAGTATCTGCGACTACCTATAATACTCGAAAAAAACTAGATATTTACAGAAATCAAGAAAAAATAAAAATCCATTTATTATCATTACACTTCGATTGAATTATTTTTAATTTATTTCCGTATAATATACATATTAATTATTTAGTATACCTATTCAATATAATTGTTTTCAACTAATTTGTGTTAGTTTTTCGTTTTTATTACTATCTAGCATTTTTTCAGTAATTCTTTCAAGCATCAATAATTTCATTATCATGTCTTCTTTAATCACATGATATTTCTCTGCCCATACCGTGACAGTGTTCAAAGCATTAATTTTTCAGTGATTTTGGTAACCGATAAATTTAAAAATATTAAAAAGATACCCGAAAATAAAATTAACGCTGGGTATAGCAAAAAAAATGGCATTATTGAAATGTATATTATACATTAAACTCGATTGGAACGATATAATATGATTATTATCACGATTCCACAAGAGTGAAAAAAAATCGAAAACCATATTATATAAAGAACTCGTCTACATTTCGGCTATCCTCTGCGAACGCACAAGCGCGTGTCGTATATATACAGACTCACATGAGTACATGGACATGAAGGTAAATATGAACTATGGACGCGGTTTCCGAAAAGATTTCCGGATCGAAAACTTCGGCTGGTACGGAAACGACACGTGACGGTGCCACAACGATGGTGCTCGATGGGATGGTGGTGGTGGGGAAGTGACAGGACGATGGTAATGCGTATCTAAATACTTTGCACTAAGTGCGTATACAGAGCGATTCACAAAGCACGCCCATTGTTTCCTTTAATAATGAACTTATAAAATACTGACTTATTACTAAAATACAATATTTACAATTCTTTGATTCTTATTTATCCAATTTTAGTAGTGTCCTATAGCGATACGAACATGGCTTACAACATTTTTTTCCTGTAAGTTATTATGAAAAAAAAAAGTTTTATCACCACGGGACACTCTTTGAACTTTATAAAGAAATCTAATAATTTGAAAATATGGCCCCTTAAGTAGGTACTTATAGGTAGTATATATTGTTGTATAAGTAAAAGTTCCAAAAATCAGAACTTGAATAAATTCATTATATAAGAACAAAAATGGAACTCGAGGATGCTTGGTGAAACACTCTGTATATACACGCACCTGTGTACAATTTCATGTGTAGGGGACGACGTCGCGGTCACGCACGCGTT
Source organism: Macrosiphum euphorbiae (assembly GCA_949089665.1). Taxonomy (NCBI): domain Eukaryota; kingdom Metazoa; phylum Arthropoda; class Insecta; order Hemiptera; family Aphididae; genus Macrosiphum; species Macrosiphum euphorbiae. Next base: position 122,120,653 of record CARXXK010000001.1, read on the forward strand.
GTCGTCATCGGCAGACACGAATTTCCCATAAGGTCCTCCGACTGTGCTCCGCCGACCGGATCCGTATATAGGACGTTATATATAGGTACCCATAAATGCTGTACCTAAACATTATATAATGTGCTGGGCGAGAGCACGCCGGCCACAGTATATGTATTATATATAGGTACATTTATATTTTATACCTAACATAAGTACCTATATGATGTACCCGTAGGTATATAGAAAAAATCATCGGTATCGGCGCGTGAAAGATGAACGGACGGACGGCGTGCGCCGCAGGACTTAAAATGTAAAATAATATAATATACAGCGCGTCCCAAAAGCCCAGTATCGTCCTAAATATCTCCGTGGAAAATCAAAGTAGGTACCTACTTTAATGTGTGCTTTTCAGGAGTAATTTTAGTAATTTTTTTTCTAAATTTTATTTTTAAATCGGAATCTTCTCATAGAGTTCTATTGAAAAACAGCATTTAAACATCGGATATCGATTTACCATACGGAGGAGTTATGGGACTTTTGGAATACACTTTACATTATTCAGATTATGGTGTATACTCTACGAAGTGTAATGACGAACGTGGTAATAGTCGAACGGCGGCGATGATGCGTTCGAGGGAGCACGACGGCCGAGCGGTGGTAGAGAGTTTTGGAGGGGCAATTTTTTTTTTGAAAACATTTTTTCTTTTTGGATTCTTCACGACTGCGGAAAAGAAAAAATCACATCGACCGACGTTGCGGTCGGCCGGCCCGTTCCGCAGCACAAGACGTATAATATATAAATCACGTTCGGTTATGATGATATATATATATAAGCATCCAATACGTTTAAGTATAACAACTATATATGTATAGATCCGGCCACAGGACTTGTAATATTATTATATTGTAAATCTATATAATATATGTGTGTGTGTGCGATACTGAAAAATTATAATTACAATCGGCTGACGGATCGGCTGACGATCCGGCTACTACATAATAATATTATTATTTATTATTTTATATAGTATATTATGTAGATACTCAAGCGCGCGTGTTGATTGCCAACACGTCTTTCGTCGGTTTCTTCGGTTCGTTTTTTTTTTTACCAGTCGTATTTATACGATAATAATAATAATAATAATAATAATAATAACAATCATAATACCATATTATTATGGGTACGCGCGCGCCACTTGCATTGTACGCCTGCATACTTCTCGGGTCTCGTATATTATAATGATATATATATTATATATGTATTATTATATCGTCGTCGGAATTCGTCGGACCGACGAAATTATTTATTACAGAACTGCGACGCCGCCGCCACCGCCACATGACGTCCGCGCAATAACGCATATATATGCGAGCATAGTAACATAATATTTTAGTTTACCGAGAGTGTTATATCATACTATTATATTAATATATATTATAATAGTATAAGACGATCCGCGTCCACGCGAATTACACGCTGTTGACGTTTCAACGGTTTGTGATAAAACATTTTTGTTTTTTTTTATGAAACACCGTATAAAAAAGTACGGCTCACGTGGTATCCAGATTGATGAGGTTTTGTGCAGGGGCACATCGGACCAACGGACAAGAAAAACACGAATCCATCGTCGGAAGATTTGCAGAACAATTTTGACGTCAGAGCGTAAACGATACTTACTAGTATGTCGTATATATTTTTATAACCGAGTAGAGCACGATCGGCCAAAACGAGCAGCGGAATGGCGGAAAATTTGCTCCATAAAGTTGCATGATATCGATAAACTAAATACAAGTCGACGATAAGGGATATAGTGCGATAAAAGATTGAAAAAACATAGCTTACTAATTTTTTACTAACGGGTTCGTGTTCAAAATTTAGGAATATCTGATTTTCCTTCAGCAATAAACGTCGACACAAATCGTTAATTCGAATTTCCATTTTTCCACCAGCTTTTGATGTTTGCGATTAATCCTTCTATAACTGTTTTTAGTTATAATACCGTATTCTTACTCTGTCCGTTCCTAATATAGCATGTTGTCATGTACTCGTGTGTCAATATTGTCATCTGCGGCTATTAATACAGACGAAACTCGGTGGACTTTTTGTCCTAGTGACTTTTTTAACATAATAAATAATAATTTTAGGTAAAAAATATATTATGATAAGAATAAGAATTCTGTACATTATAATAAATAATATAGGTAGGTATACTGAAATATAGAACCTAGATAATATATATAGGTGCGTAAATAGGCTTTCAGGAATCACATACCAACAAATGAGATGCAGAGGGTGTGGCGATCAGTCGTCTATATGACTATATTACAATGTACCTATACGAATATAATATTATATAGCTATATTTTGCGAAGACGGCAGTAGAGTGATTGTCTTAATAGCACATTAAGTCGTTCTACCCCGAAAACCAGCACCGGCATGTCGGTGGGTGGATGGGTGGGTGGATGGGTGGGTGGATATTCCAATATATATATATATATATATAATATATATATATAATATACTACAACAGACTGCAGTACACCAACTCGGACCCGCGGGGCTTGAAATGCGTTAGCACTGCCGACTATCGTACATATTATTATAATATATATACTCGAGTATATTATTATCATTATGAAGGTAATAAGATATATTACGAGTACTGTACCTATTGGTCGGAAATACTGAAACCGATACGTAGTTTTATCAATATAGGTGTAATATAATATATAATATAACATGTATATAATTATTTGCAGGACCTAAGACCTAACTACATTTATGCTGTAGAAATATATTGGTAGGTACACTACGCTACACACCTGCAGAGTTCGCGATTGTATATAAATATTGTGTACACGTTTGAACGCCGCCATAACGAATTTCGTACGAATGTATAATATTATGTACGGTTAATGTGTTGGGTGGATGTATTATCGTCAGAAATATTCAGTACGGAAATTATATTCTGAACGGTTTTTGTTACGACTGCAGGAAATCTCAAGTACTTATATGTACCTATACATGTGAAACAACAACTGAAACCATATGTGTGGCTAGACGTTTAATTTTATATTATAATATTACAATATATATATTGTAATTATTACTACGTATAGCGTACCTACCTATTATACGCATTAATGGTATTTGACCGGAAAACTAAACATAATCCGTAATGTGTCTAGGTGGAATATTTTTCAACGTCAAGAATATCCAGACAATGTACGGCGAACATTTAAATAATAATTATTATAAACACGTGGAAATGTCCGAAGAGAAAAAAACTCGAATATATCACTCCGAGACTTTGATACAATAGTTATTAGTTATTACTTATTACAAACTACGAACGGCTTATTTTAAACGGAGTGGGAACAGTTAATAGGTACAGAAGAAAAAAAATTGTGTTTTATTTTTTTTTTTTTAATGAATGGCAAATCAGTCCTTTGATGATCATATTATTTACTGCAGTAAAAAATCATTAGTAGAAATGCATGATGTAAAATTTAGTTCACTTCACAAGTCACAGACATCAATAGCTTAAACAGGGGATATGTCGTATTAGTCATTAAAATTCATATACTACGGTTATTGGTAAATATTTAAATAAGTACCTTGTCAATGCATAATTTTCTGTCTATTTCACTTGATACACTATACCTATGTGGGTACCTTATAACTCAAGACATATGGAAATAACTTAAATATAGGTAGGCTTATTTTAAGTTCTTGTTAAAATCTAGTTTAACCTATAATACAGATAGGAAAATTCATAAATCATATTATATTTAATAATATATTAGTAATTAGTTTTTTTTTTAATGATTATGAAAATATTATTATAAATTTAATGATAATGTCATACTATAACTCAAAAAATAATAAATAATTGGGCTTGAGAAATAAATTACGTCTTGTGAATTAATTATTGGGTAGGTACAACAAAGATAATTATTTGTTTTTTATCCATAAAATAATTAAATTAAGCAAGTAAAATTAAAAAAAAAAACTTCAGTCTCAAAAGTGTACTTAAATCTGCCACTAATAAAGATATTACACTTGGAGCCACAGAAGATAAAAAAATAAAATTATTTCGTTAAAAATAAAAAAAAATAAACATAATCGTAATATAATTGTAAGACTATAATAATATTGTTAAATTGTGTAATAAACTCGTTTAACGTCCAAAACGGTCCAAAATTAACAAGAATATCCGGTGAACTGCGCGTTCTAGCAATTTTCTTATTTTAAAGTGAAATCATTATATTATCAAGGGACGTTCGCGTTAATCACAACAATAATAACATACATTTTACAAGATCATCAACAGTGACAGGTATAAAATATAATATTATAATATAATCGTAATAACACGACAAGTGTTTTGACAAAACCGTAATGGTTGTAGTGGGCATACGCGATGGAAACGATAAGAGCTGGTGGAAAACATACAGTATAGTACCTACCTACCTACCAGCTATAGTCAGACACCGAAATCATAAAATAAACAGGAAGAGTTGGCACATAGTTTTAAGTTTTACCAAACTCGTCCGTTATGATAAATAACAAATCAAGTGCTTGCTCATGGATAGCAACGATGTAATATACTGATGATGACTGTGTGTGCAGTCAAAACTTAAATGCGGTATCCACTTATGTACAGTGTATGTATTTTATTATTTATAAAATAAGACATTATTCTATACTCGGCTCTGGCGTGTACGTATATACACATTACACAGACAAGTACACAACACACCCGATGATTGTCCCGGGTAGAATATTATGTTATATTGTAATATGCCACTATTGTATAATATGCGATGGAGTGTTTGAAAGTGGTTGTTATTATAATGTTAATGCGTGTAATATGTACATTTTTATCGCCTTACGACATTAAAGCTGACTGACTTATGGCTCATTATTCAGGGTCACAATTATTTGTCTTTGCGCAACGATTACACATCCCGCACAGCGTTGTAAAATTGGAAGGAAAAAAAAGTGAACGACCAAAAAAATAATTACCAATATGGAAACGAAAGAGACAGAACGCACAAAGATATTATAATATATACCAACTCGCAATAGCGACCGTAATGATTAGTATTGTAAATATATACGAATATAATATAGTCGCCTGCACTTAATTGGACCACTCCAATCGATCGTGATTTTGGAACGAAATAGAAAACGAAATTTTAACGGACAACGATGGTTTCCTAATATCCATCTGGACGATGAGAAGGCGAAAATGAAAAAGAATAATAATAAAAAAAAACCTATTGAAGTCATTGCCAATAATACATCACGGCAGTGTGTTATATGTTTATATTTTAAAATAATATATTAATATGTACAATACGTGTCTGTGATGGATTCCGAACGATCAATATTGCTCAGAGATTTATGACAATACGCCATGGAGCGGCAGTTTTACGAGAAAAGTTTAGAGGTTATCGTATTAAATAAACCGTCTCTCTTTCTCGAATCGTTAGTGCGCCCACTAATCACCTATATAGCTCACCGCGTTAAATATTTTAAAAGGCGGTCTATAGTAAAGTTTAATGCGCCCATTATAGGCAATTAACCGTGTCGTCTGCGACAAAACATTATTTTTTTTTTTATGGTAGTCGCAAGGAAAGGGGGTCTTTTTGAAAAATCGTTTTTTTTTTTTTTACAGAAGCAGTACAAGGACACCGCAAATGTATACGAGCGAAGAACGTGAATACTAATAATAATAACATCATTCTAAGGGTTATATTGTAACCATTCGAAGAGGATCGTGATATTTTGTCGTGTGACCTGGATTCGGGCAAAACGAAAACGAAACCAACGCGGTCTGATGTATTTTTTTTGACCCCGAATCGACCGTATAAATGGCCAATGAATTGCCAATGGTAATAATGTTATATGTACATGTATATTATAATTATATAGTGCACCAATGTTATTGGAGTTGTACGAGAGTGTCTGACTTCGAGAAGCTGTGCTATACCTGTAATAATGAAAACTATGCTGAGATTCGTTGAGGAATATAAGTCTTGCGTGGTTCATGAGTTTTGTAAAACATGAAAATAACAAACAAACTCGTCAAAACCCAATACCCCGAGTCCCGACCAAGTACCTATGTCCTATACTATTGTATTTCAATAGGGACATTTAAATTTTAAATATTTAAGAGCACTCGAAATGAAATATTTATTTTATAAACATTCCATGATGAATAAGCTTGTTTGTATATCGCTCGAGTTTAATATTCAGTTAAAAAAAATTTGGTTTTTAAAATATCCCTCGGAGACCATCTAAATTAAATATGTAGATTTCGAATAACATGGGCTGTCGTTCCGATACACAAGAATGCAACCCATCTGAATTATTAATATATACAATAAAAATATTAAAAACTAAAAATACAATGTATAATAAAAAAAATATACACGTATAAATTATAAATATACATATATATATATATATAATATTATATATTTACGATTCTACTTAAAATTCTACTTTGTGGTATTTACTTAAATACAATAAAGGTTTGGTGCAAACTAATTTAAATATTTTTTGTCATAATATACTCATATGCGTTAGACTGATAGATACATTGAATAAAGCTAACGTAAAAAATAATCAATTACTAGTAAGTTATAATAAATTATAGTTAATTTGTGAATAAAATGTCATGGGAAAATATTTTAAAACTGATGCCCACATTGAACATTCTATAAACAGGCATTTCCAAAGAACTATAGAATGACGATACCGGTGTGGCCCCGCACTAGCTATAACTATAATAGTAATAATTACTAATTATACAATAGTATTATAATACGTCTTGTATACCACCTACGTACCTAGGTATCAACTATCAATCATCAATGTATCATAATATTATACTTATGCCTAATAACTAACAAGCGAAAATTATTATATAATTTAACTAAAAATATAAATCTATACTGCTATGTTGTAACAAACCCGAATAATCTATTCTTTGTCAAGATAGGTACTGAATAACAATATCAAAATGTTTTCTTATTATATTATTATGTTTGGTATGTTATTATTTTCGTATATAAAAGCGTTTTCTTTTGTTGGGACTTCGATGCGTTTACAACACATCTACCTACCTTTCATGTCGGCTAGACATTATTATTTTGTGGCCTTGGGCGATATTTCCACCTTTGATCTCGATATCTGTGTTCCGAGTTTCAAATGTCCCCTTAATAGCTGTTCAAACTTATCGCCCCGCGATTTTGGCAGACTTCCAAGTCAATTTATCGCCCACCGTATGCGCTTGCAGTGGTGTACCTTCTACGCTACTCTCTCTTAAGAAATAATAAATAATTATTAATTATATAATTCATTTAAACGTATATGGTAATATGGCATGTTATATCCTAAGCCGTCGGTCATTTGTGGACGACAACCATCGCGGCTACTGTTCGGTTTTTTTTTACCGCAAACGAATGCATTATTATTTATCGTCTTGTTTACACAAAATGCATATTTTATAGCTGTTGGAAATATTATTATTTTTAACAGCTATCGCCACGAATTCCTTATTGCTGTAACGTAATCAACCACTGAACTCTGCATCTGAAGGTATATTACAATATTATTATTGTAATTTATTATTATTCATTTCACAGGTATTTGTGATTCGTAAAATCAACATATTCGGATAAGTATTTCAACGCTCTGCGAATAAACGCATTTCGATGTATACGGTAGATCAACGAATGTCGATGGAAGCACTCTCGTTTGTCAGATACGTATTATAATCATTATTGGGATTACTTTTCCTCTATAGCCGGATGTTTCCGCAGACGATGGCGATGATGGGTCACTTACCCTTGCACCACGACTTTGAAATTATAACCTGAAAGTGGTACCTATTCACCTACCTACCGCGGTTAGAAGTATGACTTAAGAACAATTTTACCAACATATAGCTTCTTACCCTGGTGCCCGGACATAATAGAACACTGTTTTTAATAGGTTATACTCACTTATACGGAATATGAAGTTACGAATTCCTTACTGACTCTTCACACAATTCTCAAGTACAAATGTCAAAGTCGTGGTACCGGGGTAAGTGACCTGACGACGACGACGACGCCGGTATGCGTCTGTGCGCGAGGTGGGCAGCGGGGACAGTCGTACTACCTACATAATATTATCGTGTGCGCACAGTCCTCGGGGATGTCGATGACGGTGTACCTAAATAAATTACGTGTGTCTCATCTTCAATTGTACGCGTAACGGTATAATATTATTATAAAAATAAATATAATATACCAACGGAACGTCGGCGGTCGGACAAAAAGAGTGACGCCGGGACAAAGGCGGAAAATCTTGATAAACGATCCACGACGGGGCGATTTTTACGTTTTGTTTTCTTCCGAGGCAGCAGTAAACATAGTCACCCACCGCCGCCGTGCGACGGCCACGCAGTTTGTCGTGTGAACTTGAGTAAGTATATATACGTACGGCCGAACAAAAGCTAAGGCCCCCAAAGAAATCCAGACCGTATATTATTATTATTATTATAAATGTGTGCTCGTTGTGTGTATTTAATGCGCGCGCGCGTCCACTCTCCGAAGATAAATGACAAACGATTATAATGGGACGAGAACGAAAATATTAACAACTTCGTAGAAAATATTATACACGTGAGACGAAATAATATACTATTGTGGTATACGTAGAGTTCACCCTGCACATTCATTATAGTTTTTTGAGGGAAGTATATGTCGTTTTAAATAAAAAATGGTCAAACACCGTTTGACATTTGAATTGTTTGCAATTTATCATTATGTTCAATCCTGTGCTAGGAATTTATGTAAATGATACATGTTACTTAGGTAATTCAATAAATACGTTTTTTGTTTATTTTTTTTGTATTTAAAATGTCTGAAACAAATTTTACATAGAGTCGACGACTCATTAGGGTGGAATTCCTGGAACCATGAAAAATAAAAAGGGTAGATATCTCCCTCGTCATCGTCGTCCGTAAATTCTCTTGCACACTGTCTGTTATACGGTAGAAACAACTAATAATATATTATAATAAATTATATAAACGTCTCAAGAGTTGTATTATATACTCGGATCATTCGTTATCGATAAAAAAGGACACCAGACGGTTTTGGAAATGTTTTCTTTACACTTAACATTAGGTATACCATGTAATATTATGTACGTGTTTTGTCGTGTTTTTAAAAATGTTTTATATTATAGTCGACAGTCGCAGTGGCGTACCTGTAAAGCATTTTCAAGGGGAGGGAGGATCTTATTAAATACCTCACTTTAAAACCATTGAAAATTCAAAAGCAGAACAATATTAAATATATATTATACTAATAATCTTCTTGGGGGAACGACTCCCCCCCCCCTCATGAGATATATAGATCTATATATTATATTAATTTCAAATAAAAACGCCTATTGTGCAGGCTATCTGACTATGCAGCTCTGTATTGAACCGCATGGCTGCATTATGTAGGTACATTATTGATAATATGTATTTAATAAGACTTTACATTTCAAAGTTAGCATTATTGTTATATTTCTATTATACATGCTCTGAGTATTCATATTAAGTATTCTGCAGGCATAGTGACTTGTCGAATTTCCAAAACGCTCACAAAGATGAGATATATTTTTAAATTAGCGATAAACATTTTGATTAAAAAGTAATTATCTATATGTATTACCTATATATTTATAATATGTATTTCCGTGTGTTGAATATTTATTAAACAAGCAGTGCAGTGACTTCATTATCCACTGTGTGGTCCTCGCAGTAAAAAATTATTGGCAATAGCCAGCCAGGTATAGAGTTACCTACAAGAAATATTATTTTTTTATATAGTCTTGTCAAATAAATGATTTTCTGGAAGAACTCGTTGAAATGTGTACAAGCGAAAATCGAATTTGAATTTATTCAATTATTATATATTAATCAAACTATATATTACACAGAAGAGTTGGATGTATTTTATATACCTAACATATTTTATCAAAAAATGTTTAAAAACAAATGAATAATAGTTACGAATTTAAATAATATGTTTTTTATTGAAAAATTAGTGTCCAAGCGTTACGATTCGATTAGAAACCGGTTTTTTTTGTTTCTATTTCTATTCAGACGAGACAATATTCTGAGACAGAATAATAAAAAAACGAATCAAATAACAACATATAATTTGAAATTATCTATTGTGTGAAACGCGAATAGAAGTAATTTAATAATATTTCTAGGACTTCTTCACATGACAGTCAGACGCTTTGTTTAAAATTCACTATTCCATTATTTTCAAAAGGTAAAATATTATATCCTTTGGCTTATGTGCAATAACTATATAATAAAGCAATAGGTAGAGCATGTTATTTATGTAGTTACTTTAAAATTGAAATGCACATTTATAATATGATTCGCGGAAATGGTTATTTCAAAATTAAACTTCTACAAGAGTATAGGTACGGTCGATATTTAAAATTTAAATAAACACGATTCGCATTTAAGACTTCAGACCCTCATAAATCATAATAATACATTAATACGTGTGAAATGAAACTATCAAGTACAAATTATACGCATGAGCGAAAACCTAATAGGATATTTTCGTTTGGTGGGTTTAGTGGAGGAACGTATATATCTATAATATTATATCGAACTTATTCTTGTGTAGGTCTACTTACTCCTTCACGAAAACGAAAGTGTGCACGATTACGTAGACAAAATCTACAGCCAAAGTATGAGTACCAGCACCATAATATTATCGATTTGTTATTCAGTGCAGACGGTTTATCACAAAAATAATATTTACGAGCACGGAATAAAAACAATAGTTTATAGTTCTGTTAAAACAAACAAGAATGACTGTTCGCCGATAAACCACATACTGCGATTAGTTTATTCGATGCGAATGTGTATTGTCGGTTTTATCATAAACAAAATATAGGTACCTAGGTAGAGGTATACTACAGCTACAGTGCAGGTACATAAAATATTAAACCGGACGGTGATCTATGCAAAGAGTATGTACACACAGACCTCATAATCCAAAAAATGTGAACGGGATTTTTTCCGCCTCAACGAACCGGTGGTGTGACCGGGGAGGAAAGAAATAATACTTTCCATTCAGTAACGCGTTATTACCATAAGTTACCACGTGGTACGTGGATACCGGATACCGTTGACAATGATAAAGCGCACCATTAAGAGTACACTTAATTATACATAATGATTAATGATAAATAGTAAATAATAACTTATTCATATTATTATACACCCGCCATGCTAAACGGTTGAAATTAACTGTATTTTAGAAAAAAATTTACAAAAATAAGTCAGTTCTGTTTAGAATCTACCGTGTATTTTATTTATTTAAAATTATAATAACAAAGAAACAAAATTGGAGTTTTTAACTGAATTTTATTCATTTATCAGCTACCTATATATATACTGTAAATGGTTAAAAAAAAATGTAAACAATATTATTCCCTATGAGTTATAGTGTACTTTGGTATTGAGGTCTAAGAATTTGTAAGGACAGAATTTAATATTTTTCATAAAAATTTACTTTGCAATTCTATGGTGACCTTTTGGTATTTATGTTTTTGCTAACTAAATTAATTTAAATATGGAAAAATGTTAACCTTTTTGCCTCATAAAATGTTTACTACCGCAAAGACAGTAAAACACCGATAGAGCATTTCTAAGTATCTAAACATATATTTATATAGGTCATATTATATTAATACTATTTCAAGTTTTCAATAATATGTTCAAGTTTAACATTTTTAATACTACTTCCGGTTGATTTGACAAACACTCATAGGTACTCCATAACACTTTAAGAGTAAATAGGTTCATATTATATTTTAAAAATGTAACATTTTTATTACAGATGAGAAACTATAGAAATTCCTCCATGGCTCCATAAAACCTACAGACACGAATATTTCTGCAGTGTATATTACAAACGTATTGTTATAAGGCTTACGGGCCTAAATGAACACAATTGTTAGTGACTCGGAGATATAAGCGTACAACAATATCCATATACAGAAGATCCTAATGTATTTCAATTGTAACGGATACATTGTATTAAATTTAGAGAAATTATAGAAATTATAAAATTTTGTTTGCTTATATATGAATATAGGTAGGTAGTGCACATATTGTGTACGTAAAATGCGAATAGGTTACATTATATACAATCGTATTATAAAGTATATTATAATACAAACGCTAACAGACATTTTAGCAGACGTATTAATATTAGTTTACCACCTACGTAGTGCTTATCTAGACAATCGTAATTATATTGCAAATACAAATAGGAGTGTCAAATAAAAATAAAATATAAAAAACGAAAAACCCTAAATATATAATATTCCGACAATTACACAACAAATCAATACAGTTCTTCAATAAATTCTGAAGTAAGTGCATTATACAACACAGCGTGCAGCAATACTATGTTATATAGCGTTATGCTAAATGCATTATATGTCCTTTTATTATATTATATTATGTTATTAATGTCAGCTTTAAAATTACGAGTTGTTGGTAAATTTAATTTTTAATCTAGCTAATATAGTTAGTCGTTTTATACAAATAACTTATCAAATATTAAAACGGGTTATAAAAATATTATGTTTTCAATAACATTTGGTAGGTACCTCGTACCTATATCGTATATACATGTACATTGTACATATACTTAAAAATCTAATATAATATTGTATAGGTACCTATAAATTGCATTTATGTATAGTAGTATCAATCATACGAATACAGTTAATATTGTAACCCTTAGAATACTTCGGTTAGTATTACCCAAATATCTAAAACGCATTAAAAGGGAAGTCTGAAAATATTTGTAGAAAATAGATTATTTTTTTTGGTAACCTTTAGTCTTTTCGCAAAGAAGGGGATCGCACGAATTCGCTTATTGAGTTTTGTTAATAGAAGTTTTTGAGTGTGTTTCATTTCGAGTGGGGTTTTCAGGGGTTTCAAGTTCACGGTAAGATCTTAATAAGTGACAAAAAATTAATTCTATCTAAAAAAATGTTCTCTTCACTTATGACACATGCTTGTAATACTATAACATTTTTTTTTATCTGTATTGTTATTTTTTGTTATATTTACGTCAAGATGGTATCAACTGTTGCTCCACGAACGTGTTTTAAAAGTCAACAAGTGCCGACAGTCTGCAGCTGTAGATTACAGATTAGAAGATTTTTGTGACTGCAAATAGTTGATTCAGATAATTTTTTACAAGTGTCATCTTAAAAACTTTGTACATCAGTGACGTCGGATAAAGAAAAATTTGTATCCGTGATCGTTCAAGTATCGAAAATGGTTTTTTTTTAACAAGTCCCGACGCAGTTATACTAGCTGTAGCAGAGTTGTATACATATCTTAATCGATTCCAAGAACGTTAAATCAAAATAATAACGCGAAAACGTGCGAGATTTTAGCACTTCAGTTTACGGATAAGTACATAATAATATACACACATAATAAAGCGTATACGTAAAATATATCATAATAATAATTGTTATCAACGTGATCGTCGCGCGCTGTTTAAAAATAATAATACACGTCCGTGTGCAGTGTGCACACGTTAAGTAATTATATCTGGTACCTACCTCTCTCAATGTATTTATATATATATACACAAGCATTAATATCTGGTTTGATTTTAATATTGGTTCAAACGCATAATGCTCGCATGCCTGCATGCGTCCGCGGTCGTGTTAAGACTTAAAAAACACTATATATATATAGGTACTCTGGTACTCAGCAGCTGTGCAGCGCAGTCGAAGGACGTGGTCTGCACGGGCGCGAGACTCGATAAAAAAATAAAAACCAATTACGGACGACGGTCGGAATTTTCCGAATACTCATATATTATTATTATTATATGCACCAACGTTTTAATATATTATATTACATTAATATATATATTGTTATGTAAATCTCCACGCGTTTCGGTTGCGCAACGGAAGAGATTATTTCGGACGGCGGAAATGTGAATTCTGATAGGTTTACAATAATAATAACGGCCGAATATTATAATATATTATACGATTTCGTAGCGTACGAGCTGGTAGCTTATATATATAGTCACGTCATATATTATTATGTATAAAGGTACAAACGCGTATTCGACTATGTCGCACGTGAGGCGCAACGCGACCGCATTCCGTCCGTCGTCTGGCGCCTCACCGGCAACATATATTATTATTACTATTTTATACGCCGATGATAATATTATAAATGCACAAACGTCCGTTTTTACATAATATTACATATCTGCCCACCCGAGACGGTAAACCGAAAAAAAAAGACGCGACGATACGGCACTGGAAGATGGAAAAACTCGAATTCCCGATATATAATATTATAGCCATAAAGGAATATTATACGAATACCTATTATCTACCTATGCGTATAATTGTCGATTAATATACACGCACGCGGAAAGGACAGTCTCCAAGTCGAGGCTGTCAAATTTAAAGGTTAAAATATTAGCTACTCGCGTGATAATTTTTTGTTGTCATTTAATTTTAAAATATTATTTTCATAGGCATTTTTAAACTTACAAAAATTTACACTTTTAAAATGCTTCATAACTTATCAGGTACTTCTAAACGTATTAAATCATCAACATTAACTCACTCGGGGCCATATATAATACTTTCATATAAATTTTATAATAGCTGGCAGCTACTGTTGGTCATGTCGATAAATAACATAGATAGATTAAGGGATAAATACATTTTATTGAGTTTATATCGCTATTATATTTACGTGTAAGTAAGTACCTACGTGGCTACATACATTTCAATGTTTAGCCTGGTGCATTCAATTTAATTATTATTCTATTTCGGAAGTATAAATCTAAAATATTGGGACTCCCAATTTTTTATTCACCCTGGGCCCCGTGATTCCTTCTTCGCCATAATATATAAACGGCAACGTTCTTCTCTCTCGTAAAAAAATCGAAATATACTTTATTATTATTATAGAATTATACATTCGCTCTCACTATCCATTTTTTTCGTTTCGCTTTTATTATTTTCGCTTCGACCTTCGACGTCCGCCGCGGTGGTTGTTTTTAATTAATCGCCAGCTGGATCCACTGCGATGACGAAGCACCGTCATCGCAATACGATATTATAGGAATACAATATGATACGTCGTGCATCTACCGTATCTTATAGTTTGAATATACTATATCATTACTAATATAATATAATGCTGCGCTTCATGGCGAACCGTAAAATCGCGAGGATCCGACGGAAAAAATCGAGTGAAAAATAACGATTTTACGTACGAGTTGCCTATGGAATACGAGTAGTGCTCGTAAATTGAGTACGTTGGTGAGAGGGTGTGTTTTCCTGTTTCTGATGTAAGTTGTTATCGAGTATTCTACGAATCATCTTGACTCTAGACGTGTGTCGAGTGTCGACGACATTTGTCAGAGTCCACAGCGACATCATCTCTGACCGTCTGGACCCGGCCGCTCCTGTTTTTTTTTTATTTACGAACACAGACATTTCACTATATAGAAAAAACACAAGTGCTACTACGAGGTTGGTTATTGAATTACTTCAAAATTGAATGTGTGTTTGTACACGTTGTGTTATACACTTATACTTTTAAACGCACGACGCCACGGCGACGGACTGGCGCGACGACATCGCAATATGCGACGATTTAATTTGAATATCCATGATTTATAATAATATTATCATGTATTATTATAATGGTGTCTTCGTGATTAATATGGCCAGATGATATACGATTGTACGATTTCTGTTAAATCTGTTTTATTACTAGTTATATACCCCTACTCCAGCCTAAAAGTATAATATGTGATGTGATACATGGCGTACGCTGCACCTCCAATCATTTATAGTTAAAGTATCGATAGGCTCAGTATGATAGCCTATAGGTAGGTATATAGGTATAATATTATATCATGATTGATGAAGCGATCTTTTTATAAAGATAGGATTTTTGCTATGGTAATATTTCCAAGAGTACCTATTCGAGTTTAAGGTATAACCGAATAATAGCATTATATATACAACATATAGGTATATCAATTCTTTTTTTTCAGTTCAGGTAGGTGCATAAAAAAAAAATCATTATTCATGGAGTTTACTGACATATTTTTTTATATAGTAAGGAAAAAAACGGTGTACTTGCTTACATTAAAGGAACCTAGAATAAATTATTCTCCCCGACACGGTGTGTGTTGGAAATGATGATACCAGATCGTTAACATTGCAGGTCTTCTTCGTGGATTACCCGGTATTGGGTTATGCAAGTAGTTATGTGGGTAGCTAAATGTCAACGTTTTTTATTTCAAACCATGTCAATAGTATATTTTTGAGTGTTAGTAAATTATACATCCAAGATAATATCAGATTTTCTTTTATCAGTTAGGTACTGAAACCGAATTGCTTAGGAAGTACCTACATAAAACGTACATAACATATTTCATTTTGACAAGACTATAAAACACTTACGCAACATTAATTACAATTTCATTGTACACATTTTATTTGGGCCTTCGTCATAAAATCTAAATAATGGTGGATGGCATTAATTGATTTATAATTTCAATACACCCGGGATAATAATTTACTAACAAAACTATGTTCATGATTTCATGAAGTACATATCATAAATAAAATTAAAAACATGTACTTATTTCAATAAGTTTTGGAATAATTTAGGCACCTGTACCTAAATAATAAATATACATACCACCCGTGAACGATTATTTTTGTATATTAATAAACCCATATATAGCTAATATGAACGGCGGATGGCATGCGATTTTATACTTCGTTAAATGATTTATAATTTAAATACACCAGGGATAATAATTTACCAACACAATTAATACCTACATAATAATATAATATCATAAATAAAAGTGCAACATGTATTTAAATATATTTAAGAAATTTAGGTACCTACTTAAATCTACATATCATCCATGAACGATTATTTGTGTATAGGTAACTTTATAATATGTTAATTTATTTTAAAATTATTTATACTCATGTACTTGATTCAATCTATTAATTTTACTATTGAAATGTTTGATATCTGACTGAAAATTGTACAAATTTAGTATATACCAAACTCGGGAATCATGAAAAAATAACAATACCATTATATTTTGACATAATATACTATTGCTATTGCCATCAATTTAATGTCGAAAAGGTATTATACAACGAATAAGCACATCTATATAATATACTATGGGTTTAATATACCTATTGGCTAATAATATGTATTTTACACCTTCCAATCACGAATAAGAAAATTTACAATTTCCGTAAAAATGCACTGTGCGTGTCAAAACGCGTTTTTAAACACTCGCTGTCGTGCACCAGCCTACTATATTATTATTCTTTGCGATTGATTTGCATAATATGCAGGGGCAGGGGCCGAATTGGGGCCCCTTTCTGAATGTATGTTTGGCCACATCGTGATAGGTCGTGGTCGTCACTATCGTGCCATATTGATTTAATGCAGAGACTTATAGCATTTGCATATTACCTATATGTTTTTACGCAAATGTCAAAGTCTTTATATTATTGAAATTGACATTGGTTTAAAAAATTGTTTTGTGTAATACGCAAATCCAAATCTGTATAGTCTTATCATTTTATGCTCCGTATATTTAGATTATTTTTGCTGTTTAGGGCATATTTATTTTTTCGGGGTATTTTTGTTAATTTTCTTTTAAATAACTTTTATGAAAACGAAATTCAATTCTTATACGATTTTATTATATTTTGAAAGCCCCACACACATACCGAAATTGTGAACGTCGTTATTATTTTCGATGCTACTTCTTTCATTTATTTATATATATTTATCAGCCGGTAAAAGAAAGTGTTAAGTGGATTTTTCAGGGGATTTCAGTACGCAACCATCATATTATAAGTGTTTGCATATTTTTTGTATTTTTGGAGCTATTAGGTGTACCCTCTCCTCCACACTTTATTATACAGGTATATGATGGGTATACCGTATACTATAACACGCGTACCCATAGTATATCTTTACGTGCATAAATATATCGTGAACAGTTATCCTCGCGCGTTTATCTCAGTCGGACCATCTCGTCCGCGGCTGTGCATCACTGCAACTCGCGCACGGTCGGGGCACTGTTCAATACATTTTCCGCGTCTCTTTCGCAGGCTCGTTCAACCGCCCATATTACATATATCGATAGGTATACGAGAGTATAATATTCGGGCACCTCAAGTGGTCTTCCGCCATATTATAATACACGTTTTTTTCGGGCGATGAAAGCAAAACGGTAATATTACCGAACAACACCCGGTGCACTGGCGCACGCACGCACACGCGTCGGCGGACTGACCGCGTCGTAATTAATTGCTTTTTCGTATACGCATATACATAAACATAATACACACATAATATATATACCATGCACCATGTACGCGATCCGATAGCCGGTCGACGGGGTTGCCGATGGTGGAAGAGTGAGGGGGGGGGCGGAATGAGCTAAGGACTAGTTCGGCATTCGCCCTGCAGCATCGGTCGTCGTCGTCGTCGTCTTCGTCTTCTTCGTCGCCAAAGAGGTTATTGTACTCGTCCGCCCGACTTTTTCTCCCGTTCGGCTAACATTTTACATTTTAATATTATTATTATAATACTACTACTACGTGGTCTGTACGATAATATATTTATTAAACTCGCGCTTCGTCCCGAGATTCGTATATATTGTTATTATTAAAAATCCGCAGTCGGGTCGTCTCGTTTTTATTCTCATAGTACCGGGCGGACGCGCGCCCGTTCTCCAGTTCTTGTCACCGGGATGACGGTGCGTCTTCCCATCGCGTCCTACAACGTCGTCGCCTCATGCACTGCGACTCCTCGGCTCTTTATAATATGTACGCGTACAAAATAAACATAATATATACATATACGTGTATAGAAAAATACGATATAAAATAAAATAAATAAATCCGAGCCCACATTCACTTTCCATTTATGGCTATGCGTGTGCTCGAACAGAATCTCTGTCTCTCTCGCTCTGCGTGTCTTTCTCCGTCCGTCTGCCGGTCTCTTTCCGCGTCTCCACATATATTTTCCTACGTATGCTACACACACACACACACACACACACACATACACACAAAACCTATACAACAGCTCTAACCTTTTGTCTGCCAGCGGACAACACCGCCTGACGCCAATGATGGTCGTCGTCTCCCCGCTGCATATATATATATATATATTATATTATTATTATTATCGTCGTTGTCGTCCGCATTGAAATAGCACGCGCGCAACCCTTTCCGACAACAGCACGAAACGCACGGCGGCCGACTTCATTGCGCACGCGCGCTCGTCATAGGTACTTTGCACATATGGCGCAGGTATATATATGTACATAATAACAACGATAAATAATAATAACGAAGAGTCATTATATATTGTCCATATATGCGCCGAGTATATATATATATATATATGTATATGTATATAATTTAAGAGAACCGGCAACGGGGGCCGCAGACGTGTCCGCACTATATATTATAAAAAATATTGTGTATAATACGTATAGTATTCATTTATCAAAAATATGCGAAGAATTTAAATAAATAATTAATAATAATATAAAAAGACAGACGCGTGATAACTCGAGTATTATTATTATTTTATTTGGACGGCACAGAGCGTGAAAGGCGTATATGTATTATATTATAATATTATTATACATAGGTACTGCAAACAGGTAGTAGGCACAAAGATATCCGATGCTAATTAATTGTCTATTACAATAATATAATAATAATGCGTAACACGCGTAGCTTTATTCTCGGCAGTTGGAAATCGCGCTTTTCGTTTCGGATGAATAGATCGGAATACGTTTTCGAATCTCTCTGAGGGTTATAAGTTATAACTATTATAGGTACTGTCAGCTACCGAAATAAAAGTACGATTTTGAGAAAGTGCAGTCGCTTTTTTATGATGTGATAACACGATTCAGTGGAAATACGTACGCCACAGTTGTTTGATATTGTCTTATTTAGCCATAATAATATATCAAATTATTATTGTGTACTGTATACAGCTAGTTTGTAGCCTTTTTTGCTTGTAATGAGCTGAACGAGAATTTTTTCTTTCAACTATAAAATACTGAGCGGCGCACGCATCTGACTATTTTGAATAAAATGATAAATTATCAATGTAGGTATACATCGTAAGTCTATAGGTATAGTATAATATCAAAATGCAGATATTATTATAATTGCACGCTGATAGATTCAATATGGGATAGGTACCGCGCTTCTATAAAACAAACAAATCACAACATAAAAAGTACTAACTTAATTCAACAAAACAAGTTTAAATAACTGTAAATCAGTTAAAAAATTACAGGTTAGTGCTGGCGTAAGGAAAATGTGTTTTAATATATTTGATGGATGTGGGAAGTTACATGGAACTGCAAAGAAACAACTAATTTCTTTTGGTCAAGGATCATGAGTTCCGAATTTCCAACTATAATATAAAACTACTAATTTCACTATATACTTCCAAAATAATAGGCTAATAATGACATTCGAGAAGAGCACTGAGCAAAATAAGGAAAAATTACGAAGAAATTGACATTATAATAAAGTTTTTCAGTTGACTTTATTAGCTATATAATTAGTATTCAGAACGTGTTATTATCATAATATATACATTATACAGGCGCTTAAGGTGAATGGCGTAAGATGTGTATAGCTTATGGGTTACACATGATAAAATGCAATATAAAAACTTAAAAAGTCTACAAACTAAACTCAACATTTATTTTAGCACATTAATATGTATTTTGGTAACCTTTCAGTACCTATTATGGTACAAACTTCACGTCGTAGATGAATATTTACCACATTTAGTTTTTAGAAAAGTATTTCGTGAAGTTTTAAGAATTTATAAGAACATTGAGGTAAAATTAGTTTTAAAAAACTATAATTTAAAAATATTGACATCAGAAAAATAACTATATCGTTTCCCGTCTTTCTATAATAGCGATTAAAGTAGCGATTAAAGTATCGAGACCATTTAGTTAGCCAGTAGCCTATATAATACTTTGTTTTTATAAAACTGAAGCAATTTATAAACGCCTATTCACGTTATTTTTAATATGACGAAACTATGATATTTCTTAAACATTAAAAGATATTTTTAAATTAAAGTATAACACATTTTTTAAACATTTTAATTTGAAAATTATGCAAAACAACACGAGAAACAAGAAACTCCTGAGAATTTTCAGCTATAAAATATTGAAGCCCCATGGCTATTGAAAAAATATGTTAACTAGTACAATTTTTAACTCTGAGTAATTATGTAGCAAATTATTGGCTTAGACAATAGACGATGATTAATCGAGTATTAAAATTCGTTTTATACATAGACTTCGAATTTCGATAATTTATATTATAAAAGAGTGATCGTTTCCGTTGCTATACACATTATTATAAAAACAAAAGTTCCTACCTATTTAATAATATACGAGTAGTAGGTATAATTAATGAGTGCATCAACACAGACACACGGTGCCTGTTAAGTAATGAAGAATTAAAAATGTGAGTCATATAAAATCTTAGATAACCAAAATAATAGTCAGTGATAGAATATTATTTC
The DNA here is from genome assembly GCA_949089665.1 of Macrosiphum euphorbiae. Classification (NCBI taxonomy): domain Eukaryota; kingdom Metazoa; phylum Arthropoda; class Insecta; order Hemiptera; family Aphididae; genus Macrosiphum; species Macrosiphum euphorbiae. The sequence continues at coordinate 122,142,369 of CARXXK010000001.1, forward strand.
CCGGCAAATCCACATTACACAACGTGTTTTGCTATTTTTGAATATATAATATAATGTATAATCAGATGATCGAGTAGGTATGTGAAAATACATCATATCAACATATTAGTAATGTTGTTAATCGTTATCATTTATCAGTTTATAGATTTAATTAGCTAAGTGTTACACAGTTAACAGTTAACAGTGTTAACACTTTATAGAAATGTCATATTATAGTTATCATTCGGTAAATTATAATTTACTTAAACAATTTATGATTTATATTAAATACATTAAGTAAATTATAAAAACAATGTACGGTGTATTACCAATGAAATTAATGTATGATACTGGACAACCTAAAAACAATCGAATATCGTTTAAGTTGAAATATGGTATTGACAAAATAATATCTCACAAGAAAACAATAGAATATGTTGTCAAACAATAACAACGACCCTAAACACACGTGGAAGTGTTGATTTTTTACCTTCAATTTCTAAAAGAAGTTATCTCACGTTCACTGTGACTTGATGTTAGGCGATCGTAAACTTTAGTGATCTGCCAACGGAAATCCGTTACGAGCGGTCCTGCGGTGGCACAAACGAATGCAACACGGTAAAAATCTCAACCAATTTCGGCGGAATTATTTCCCAAAATCCCACACATCTGCCTTGCATCTCGTACAACTACGTTTTAACAACGCAACAAATCACCAAGTATTATATATTTTTAAAGGTACCTACATACTTTGAAAAAACGTAAATGTATAAAATATAATATTATTATAACGTATATAATATATTATTATTATTTGTATAAAATATAGACGGCGGTAATCTGATCGTCAATAACACTAAAAATAAACGTAACGAATTTCGATTTCTATACCAAATTCAAAATTGCATATTATATTTTATTCGGATACAAATAAATACAATAACCAGCTAAACCGAATCGTCTGTGTGTCTAGCACAAAAGGATAAGTGTCGGTACATCTGCTGTATACTGTATTCAGTATTGTATTATAACATAATATTACTCACATCGTACACAAAAATCCCAGTACATATAGACATAGGCATATAGAGTAGATACATATCATAAATATAATATACTTTATATATAAATACGTTTTTACTGCAGTCACGATTTAACCCATGCGGCGATATGCATGTGTATGTTTAGTAATAGTTCCTGCCGGTATAAAATAATGTTGTGCCTTGTCGTTTGGGACTTTTCAAATTTAAATTTAAATTGAAGTTTACCTGAATGTAAAAAAAAGTGCACGATGTAGTGTACGATATATACACCAAAAGCATTTTAATTAAATGCAGGCCGCGGTCATGCATATTTTTCAAATATTCCAATGAGAGTATTTCTGTTACACAATGTCCTCCGGTCTGTTTACAGTCCTATATATAGATATTACATCAAGATTACAAACGACAAGTGCACGAAATTTCGGTAACAACAAAATATTGCTCAAACGTTACGAGCGAAGACTCAGATAAAAATTAGAAAAATTAAGTGATGCACGGGGATAAACTAAACAATTACAAAAATGCACGTTTACCTAATGTAGAATCGGCAGTATGATACTACGATACTATATAATTCCATTAAAATTGTATTTGTATATACGAGGAGGAGGGGCGGGGAACCCGACTGTATTAAATTACGTAAAGTAATTACAGTGGATTTGAGGTATAAGCTAAAAGAGGTGAAAGTGGTTTTGGGATTTCGAGGAGATGTAAACGGTGTTTAAGATGCTCCCCAAAATGAAATGTGCTAACTAAATATAATGGTATCGGATATGTGCCGCCACTGGGGCGGTTTTGCTATAACGGGTGCCTTTACAATAATAGTTATAAATAATGATGATGAATGGTTTCAGACGATTTTGGGCGGAGCATGGTTTACTCAAAAAGTGGTTACAATATTTTCTTGTTTATGTTTCAATGCTATTCCACATTTTCAAAACGAGTAAGTATACAGTATACCTAAGAAATGTGGAAATCGAAAAACGACCTTTATATTATTTATTCTAATTGTACAGTATACAAACTGTTTTCGATCCTGCATCGGGCTTACACAACGATCGCGTCCTATAAATACGAAATTTACTTTATCAGAATGCGTCAACAAAGTTCTGATAAGTTGTGTATGCGCATAACATTATGTCATGGTAACGTGGTAGTGGTTAAGTCGCGTACATTATAATAATATACTCGTTACGCGCGACCGAGTCCGAACGGAAACAACGGATTCGTCAGACTTTTTCCCGAGCACGCAGCGGCCGGTCTCCATATGGTAGGTTAGTACGCGACGTGACCCGCGCAGAATATTTGCATATTATTATAATGTCTAAAGTCTAAACAGCTCGTACGGCGTACCTATATATAACAACCGTTTATATAATATGCACACACGATAACTGGACGCCGCCGATAAACCGAGTCGAAAACAGTGGCGACGTTTACTCTTGACCCTCGCGGGGGGCACAGCACCACCTGTATATACCTCATACGGAGGTGATGACATTTCACAGCACTTAGTAGGATACTATATATATATATATATAAGATGTAAAATATGCATCTTACATCGGCATACCCTGTAATTGTGCACTATATAATATTATTTAAAGTCGATGGAGCGTCACGTCCTCTGGATGTCGTAATATGAAATAATAATAAATGCAGCGTATAGTGTTACAATATTTCAATATTATGCTCAGGTATTTCCGTTCGAGAACGATATCGCGTTTAACGTGCGGTTAAACAATCCGCTCTACCGACCGTAACCGTCGAATATCCCAACCATTATAATATCATATTATTTGTCGTCGTCGTCGATAATCGTTCTCATCGATCATCGTATATTATAATATATTTCAATATAATAAAATGAGTATTATTTTTACGGTAGCTGTTGTGCAGCAGACTGCTGGACTACACACTACCGCCACTAAACCAGAGTTGTAGTAGAGTACCGGTCACCAGACCCGACAATAAAACAAACAAATCCAACCGCTATCCGATTTGCGGCGGACAACCTATTCAATAATAATAATAATAGGATTCCCCCCCTTCCTCCTACATAACGATATTTAATATTATAATATTTTAGCAACGGGTTTCCGAATAAACCGGTCCACTGATCCTATAAGACGCTGCGGCACACCGAAACAATAATAATAATAATAATGATAATATTAATCAAACGGGGGTGGGCAGAGGAAGTATAGAAGAGTTAAATCAGAAAACAGTATTGACGGAAGGGGAAACTTATCAGATGCAGGTTCCGACGTTGCCAAAGTCTGGTGGCCATTTATCACTGACAAGCTGCGGGTCACGACCGCTATATATATACAGGGTTGACGGAGAGTGGGTGACGACGACCAGGTTCAACAACACGGCTCGCGCAAACGTCGAGCAAAAATGTCTAATACATAATATATAAAATATATAATATTATGTACGCAATGTGCCAATGTATATACTATATATTGTCTAAATTGTATAGTATTGTACGTAGGTATTGTTTAGTTTAGATATCTAACTATAGATTTTTTTCCTACTACACGAGACCCTGTGTAGATCGTCGATAGCGTTAACTATAATAGAATACGACCAATTAATAAGTACACGACATTATGTACAATATCCAAGGTGGTATCCTACCTTACCCACTACCATATTGTCAAAGTACCTATATGAATGTGTATTTGAATTCGATGTATTATTTCCCGGTTTAACTTCGTAACACGTTTTTAATTTTGGACAAAAGTAAAAAATGTTTATAGGTATTTAAAATAGATTTTAATTATTTTCAACCCCAAGTTATGAACCGGTTTATAACTTAAACCAATAAAATAAAACAATTACTGGCCCAAACGAAACCAAATAGGAAATATAAATTCTAAAGTGTTCAATTATTACCTTTTTACTCTCACTATCCAAACCTAAAACCGCAACTGAAATATACTTAGGAAGTATAAAATATAGTCTACCATAATAAACCGTTCTCTTAGAAATAAAAATCACCTTTGCTTAATTGCATTACTTTTACGTGTTAAACTATTTTTTTAACCCTCATTAATTTTAATTAATCTATTTTAAAGTTTCAACAATCACAAAAGTATTTGATACTCCAACACACTAAATAAATATTATTTTCAGGAATAATGTGTACATTTTAATATAAATCATTCTTTGATCAGCCTATCCACGGCACTCGAGTACCTACTAATGTTCGAGAGGCTCTGTTATTCTCTTTAAAAAATCTAGGTACTTCGCTAGTTCACTAAATAGCTCTAAATACTAATTGGCCATTATTATTATTAAGTATATACTGTAGATATATAATTATCGTTACATTGACTTATTGACTATTGTATAACGTCGGAGGTCGGTTAAACGTGGGTCGCGTAGCACTGTATATAAAAATTAAAAATGTGTACAAATAAACGTATGCCCCTAATGGATTTTTACGGTCCAATGATTATAATAACAATATCTGGGATAGATTAAATAACGAATAAATAAAAAGTTCCTACAGCCTATAGGTACATCATACTATATCGACCCGGGACACGAACACACTGCTGCAGGATTATATCGATAAGACAACAAATTAACATTTGTTAATAATTATTGCATTTATGGTACTACGGTAGGTATTCAAAGTAGTAGCGAAGCTCTACTAACCTCTACGTTAGTCGATTTCAAAATAAAAATAAAAACTTTCATCGCCTCTAAAGTCTAAGTTTTAAACACAATATTATAATATAATATATATAAATAACCTATATTTTATTTTATTCGTTTATCTTTCCATATAGACCAAACGTGTAATATCATAATATTATATTATTAAATTATAATACCGCGAACCGTGATGCACATAATATTGCGGATGGGGAAAAACAACCGGCCCAAGTTGGACGACTATATAGTTACTAGTTACTACCCACTTATATACATATATTGTTTATACCTATATATATATATATATATATATATATACGCACAACTATAAAATGCGACGTCTCGAAACGACCGAATTAAAATAAATGATATTCCATACATTATATTATTATTATATTATTATGCGCGGGACATGCGATCCATACGGATCGTGCGGATAAACTCAAACAGCCGGACGTCGCCGCTGCAGCCGGGTATTACATCATATTAAACATATATTATATACCGTGGTAGTATCATATAGTTGGTCACCGCGCCGCCGTCCATCATTATAATCGTTACTTATCGTACCCGTCGAGGCGGCGTCGAGAGTCGCAGACGCGTATCCGCAGTCGCCGACGATGGCGGGTTGAACGGCCAAGGAACGCGAGCGCGAGACTGACTTGTGTGTGTGTGTGTGTGTGTGTGTGTGTGTGTGTGTGTGAGTGTTGTGCTTAAGAGACGACGGCGGGTTAGGTACTACGGGATCTGCACTTTTTATTGGCGAAAAAGGGGGGAAGAAAAAAAGAAAACCGCTGCGCGTTACATCGTCGTAATATATAATATATATCATCCGGTCACGTATATATAATATAATTTTATGCGTATATTATTATATTGTATATAAACGATCTTCAGAGGCGTAGAAGACGACCTGGGGATTTCTGCAGCAGCATCAACCGTTGCGCTATCGACCGATCAACCTTTGATTGCGTAACGTATGTATATGATAGTGTATAGACGAGCAATATGATAGACATGATAATAATAATATATAGGTTAATGTTTATATTTTTTTTTTTCAAAAAAGTTATTATTTCTCTCACGAAAAAGACGATTCGAGTGGTAGATATTTTGAAGTCGACGAACGAAGTGGAAGACTAGCCAGATTTATGAACCTATAAAAGTCTACAAATCAATATCTTTTGTTAGTGTTTTATGAGTAAAAATATGTTGAGTCAAATCTTCATTTTTTAAAGATTACTGAAGTACAACTACACTTCATAATTCATTCATCTTTATAATATATAAAATCGTTCTCACGTATAAAAACCGAGCTCCCTAAAACTGACTAAACCAATAGTCCTTTAAGTTATCAAGTCCGACTGCCCTAGGCTTCACTGGGAAGTGGGGAAATTCTACTTCCTTGCATATTAGTATAGGTTAATTGAACACATTCATTATTGTGAATTTTTGAAGGTATATCTAGAAAAAAATACGAGCTTTTACATATAAATATTATAATGCATAAGTTTCATCTATACCTATACAAAAACAAAGATTCACAAATATGAAGGAACGTATACAGTATACCCTGTGTCAGTGTGTCCCTGTCACGGCCACTAAAAGAAACTAGAACCGACACGTCATGTCGATTGACGAGACAACTCTCCAACACAATTATATTATTATTTTTGCACTTGCGAAACCCACACCTCAATCTCGTCGATCTCTGCAGCCTACGCTTACCTAAATGGGTATATCACCGCCATCACAATACACCTCTCTCGACTTTTTGATGACGACGTGACGACAACAACGACTGTGTGACAAGTATCATAAATTATTATTATTAGAGTGGTATGAAATATGGATGGTAGACTAAGTATGAGTAGTACAAGGATCGGATGTTTATGATTTTGTGCGTGTTTCAAGTCCCGGAATTAACATTTTCATTTGCATATTTTTACAATATTTCAAATATTTTTGTCACATTTTGAAATTATTACAAAATATATTTAAGAATTTTACATACTATTTTGACTCTTAAAATGAAAACATGTGATTTACGATAAATACGTTTTATTGTTAGTTGTTACTATATTTATGAATATAGTTGTAAATTATTTAAAAGTACTAGAAATTAAAGATTTTAAAATACCTATATATATTATTTTATTACATATATTTTAGCATCTTAGTATATCTTAGCATAAAAATTGCTAAGCGTTGGTCGTACTATACACAGATTCCAGGTTTTCGATCCAACAAAAACTGACTCGTTACCGTGTTATACCTGGTGGTGAACGGGTTCACCATGCATGCTCACCCCGTTTTATCTTTAATGGTGAATTTGATTTTTCGAATTTTTAAGTATACTATTAAGGACCATTATTTCAATTATATAGGTTTTTTCTAAAAAGAAAATTGATGTTGTATCACCCTGTATACATATAAATAATATACTCTACACTTATACTGCACTGCTGTTGTAACCTGCAGCAGCGACCACATCAAGTAGACGTGCAATGTGTCGTTTTTCGACTGCACGCCGTATATCACGCCTCGCATGTGCAGCCGATCGTAAATAACATCTGAACACTCGGAACAATGCACCGCTGGTCCACTGCAGCAACCGGTAACAGCTAAGTAACAGCTCAGAGTGTTCGAATACTAATAGTAATAATAATAATAATACCATCGACCATAATAGTTGCAGCGGAAAAGTAAAAAACATAAATAATAAAAGATTAGGGGCGCACGAGAGGAGATGAAAAAAAAGAAAAACTAAATTTTCAAAAGATCGCTGGACGGTGGCGACTACGCAGACGATCGGCTCTCCCCCCCCCCCCTCGGACTTTATTTATAATATTGTAATAATATTATATTATATTATTATACGCGCGCGAGGTACAAAACTATGTCCGAACGAGCGCATATAGTATAATAACATTATACATTATTATGCGGTTCGGCCGGGCTAAATTTGCATTTGCATTACCATAAGGAACCAGTTCTGATAAGAAGTATATACCTACATATACCTGTGTATGCATCTGTATACACCTCGGCCAGAGGGCACGACCATAAAACATGTGTTGCCATTGTTTTTGCCCGTTAGTATTTTTTATCTGACGAGGACGAAAAAATATCGTTTAATGCGTATAAAATATACTCTGCCGTACGTATACACCTTACCTATATGGACCTTTTTTTCATCATCCAACCGGGAAAGGTCAGATACGCGTGATACGCGCAAACGGAGAAAGCACTATATATATAATGTGTGTGTGTGTGTGTGTGTGTGTGTGTGTGTGTGTACTGTGTTGTGCATATTATATTTTATACCTCGGTATAGGTCCCGGTGCAGGTGGTCGTGAGACACGGCGAAAAAGGATGCACATCTCTAGGTAGATAGGCTGTACAGAGGTAGGTAAGTACTCGCAATAATGGGCAGACCTGACGCGAGCGATGTAACGGCGATTTTGTATATATACTTGACAGCATAATGCTCGTCGCGCGATTCGAAACAGCTCTCCTCGAGTCTATAATATCTTCTATCCTATAGCCGATGGGACTTATGTCGACGGTGGAAACGTTCCCGTTTAACTTGCACACGAATATCATATTGTTTGTAGATGGTAGATCCACACTCACACAAACACAATATATAATATAACTAATATAAGTACATATATAGTAAGTATACGTATGGATACCGCCAGATTAATCATAAACCCATAACAGACAATATATGTAGTCAATATTCAAAATTATTCTAGTTGATTTAATATTCACCTATTCCGTTTTGGAAAAATAATAGTATATTTAATTTTTTCATAGAATGTTTTCATGAATAATCATTACTATATTATAATGATCCGGCTATTCCGAAGTTAGTGTAGAAAATACGAAATTGGTTTGAAACTTAAAATGAAAAAAGAAAATCCTCAACGATGATATTAGACTATAAGAGTTGATTTCTAAAGACATTCAAAAAGGGCCGATAATGATAATTTAGGTAAATGTCATGACTTATTATAATCAATTTGAATGATAATGATGCAGAGAGATTATTATTTCTGAATTTAAGTTATAGCTATTACTGCAGTTAATAGAACAATACAAGTACTTACACTTTCTACGGAATAATTCATGATCCTGATATTCCAGGTATTTGTAAAATATAACGATAATAATTATTAGTATATTTATTATAATTGTACTAACTAATTACATTATGCATATTATTTTGCATGTAAATAATACATTTTAAATTTAATGTTAATCACTTGTTATGTCTCAATTTGTTCACCTGTCTATAACATTTTAATGGTTGTTGTTGGATTCCGGTTATTCAATTATTCGATACGTCAAACTATCCTTCAAGTTATAATTTTGTTATAATATGTTTAAATATAATTAGAACTAACTATTAAAGTACCTTTTTTATACGATTTCTTACGTATCACAAATCACAATAAAAAAAACACTTGTAGTAAAAAAACATTGTAAACTTTATATAGCGTAATAAACGATGATGCTATTAATAATAAAACGATTAATATTAATAGGTGATCCATACAGCTTACAAGTGTAATTTAATGTTTTAGAAATATTTGAGAAATAATATGCATAAATGTGATTAACGGTTAAATTATTGACAGTATTCAGATATAAGATTATTTTCGTCGTGAGGGAGATTCAGATTATACTACAGACAATAAGACGTTTACTACAAAAACTAATAGATAATGAATACAATATTGTCAAAGTTCCCGAAAATAGTTTATATATAACGTTCAAGCTAAATATTACTTAAATAATCGGAATGTTTTCTGTTATTTCTCGCAAATCCCACAAGTCATTATTTTTGTTTTTCTTCGTTTTGAAAATGATATATTTTTATTTCGTGCCTTTCTGTATTATAATAATAATACATTATACCAGATACATCTACGCCGTAATAAATATATTATATACATTTCTCGAGTTTTTATTTCTTTTATTTTTTACACCATATACTTTTCTATTCAATATAATCACTTTAACGCTCAAATGTTTTCTGCTTCGCATATTATATTAAGTATTACTATATTATGTTCAGACCTCATAATACATCTGTGCAGAATTTCCCACAGCAAAGCGTATAATTCCTTATTGTTTACATTTTTTCGAAACTGAAGACACGGTAATAGGCACATCGGACTTAATACACTTCGCGCGCGCGTGTATATATATTTATGAGATATCGTACACAATTACGCGTTTCTCCTGCAGGTTCTGTCAATCGTATAAATCGCATCGATTACCAGAGACGTCCATTTCAATGCCTATATAGACGGTATAATATTATACCTAGGCGCACACCGCCATACATATATTTTAGTATGCCACGACGACAATGCCTGTAGAGCGCTTCACGTTTTTTTTTTTTTTTAGAAACGGAACCGTCAGAATACAATAATTCACCCGCTATAAGAATATCGCTGTGTAGAGTAAAGACTTAAAGAGTGGAGCTAATGCAGAGCAATATCGCGTTCGTATTGCATACTATACAGATAGAGTAGGTATAAAGATAGCTATAAAGTATTATATACGAACATAGCATAGGCGGGATCAGACATATTTGTGGCAGGTCGGGCTGTACGCCTGTACACACGCACGCACACTGCACATACAAACATATGTATATTTGATATTTAATATTATGTACATTGTAATGTAATAATATTATATAACTGTCCACCCACGCCCGTAACACCTCATCCCGTTCTAATCTAAAAGACAACACTGTACAAAACCTTTGAGTACCTATATATATTTGCTAACACAGGTGCACGGATGAAAATAGCTGTAATAAATATGTGACTATTTACTATTTACCTATATTAACCGATGTATACTTACATATATAAAGAGTAAAGACAATAATCGTTTCGATGATAATACACAATATTATAAACATGTGTCATGTATCAAATAATTCTTTTGTTCCCATCCCAGTATCGGATACTGGGATACTGAGTATACCCCTATTCGAACAAAAAGTATATGCTTCGAGCCACCCCCACGAACTATATACCCACACAATATTACTACGAACTTTGCGTCGTCATTGATTTTAAGTAGGTACACATACTGTAGACCAAGGGTCTCCAACCTACTGTCCGAGGACTGGTTACAGCCGATCAAGCTTTTTGAACCTCAATCAAGCTGACTGATGTTTTTTGATATTCAACTCCAAGATTCTTTAGCCATACAAAAATTTTGCTCTAGAGTCTAGACCGACGGGAAATGAGGGATGATTACTGCGGCTCTCAGATCGGATTGGAGTAAGACTCCACACTACATTATTATTATTATTATTATTATTATTATTATAAGCACAGTGGCGATGACGCTTTCATATAAAAATAATATATAAATCATATAATTTAAACGGCAGTCGACGCGATAACGAGCTTATATGACACGAGACAATACCAGATAATAAACTATATATATATACCTATATATGGCCTATACGGTTATATATTACAAAACACAGGGCCGGCTCAATGTGGTAGCAAAATAGGCAGCCGCCTAGGGCGGCACTAGTGTGGGGGCGGCAAATTTCAAATGAACCAAAGTGATTTAATTATTATAAATTATAATATAATATAGTCTGCTGAATTGTATGTTCATTACTCAAATATACAAAAAAAGTTTACCGAGAACGCACTAAAGTCGTAATACTGCATGAATATAAATAGAACGGCGATAACAATACATGCATTAGTCGACCACAGACGAATGCACGTTCTTATCGAGTTTAAAATTATTATTTAATTGGAAAATAATTGTCAATGACACAACGGCATTTAGTCCCGGACTTTCAGCCGCCCGCCGAACACGTAAATAATTTTTGCCGTAGAGGGATAGTGATAGTAGACCAAGTGCGTGAACGTGTACAATTTTTATTAAAATAAATTTATAACTGCAACACTTAATTGGTATTAATTTTGTTAAATTATCACGTTAATATTTATTGAATATGTCAGAGCAAAAACGTATACGGTTATCAGGAGCTGCATATCGAAAACAAAAATTAAAACGTGATGAAGAAATTAAAAAAAACTCTGGTTCCTTTGAAAAATATTTGAAAAAAAATAATGAAGTTTTAAATAATCCAGAAACACATTCTAAAATAAAAATAATTAAAAACTATTTGAGGTCTTCTATGAATCAAGAAAGGTTAAGTGATCTTGCTACAATTTCTATTGAAAAAGAAGTAATGGAAAATCTGGAGTTCAAAAATGTACTGATTGATTTTGCCCAAGAAAAGGCTCGCAAAATTAATTTTATTTAATATATTTTTTTTTTTGTTATATATTTTTTAATGTTAAATTAAATACATATTTTTTATCTATGATAACGATAATGAATGTATAACAATGGTCAAAAATATTACTTGTTCTATTTTATACCCAACATTTATTTTAATTTTATTATTATTATTTTATATTTTGTAAAGAAAACTTAGGTCAGTCAAAACATTTTATTTTTTTTTAATTAAACAAGGGTTCATAGATAAAAATGAATGTCCTTATTTTATCAATACACTCCTCTCCAAAAAAATAACTATTGCATAGGGCAGCTTAAATCAGATTTGCCTAGGGCGGCAAAAAACCTACGGCCGGCCCTGACAAAACATAAACATAGGCTACTTTCAGGTGTGCGGAGTGCGGGGAGCCAGAGCACAGAGTTTACCGTGGACAGCCGCACTTATTATAGGCGTAGCATTTTTAAAAGAAAAAATCTCGACGCAAATAGTGACCGTTTTGCGCTCGTGTTTCGCAAAGTCGATGCGAACCCGATAGGAGGCACATTTCTCGCGCACGGTAGTCTTCTGCAGCTGTATATTACCGCCGACCGGGTCAACGGACTGGTAAGTTATAAAGGTATAAGTACGTGTGTGTGTGTGTGTGTGTGTGTGTGTGTGTGTGTGTGTGATGCTGACTGAGCGTAACCTGGGCCCGGGTGTAAATAATTAAGAGCGCTCACCCGGATCCGTGTATTATATATATATATATATATTATATACTATATAATATTATATGGGTATATATTATAGATTTATATATATAATACATTATTCGAGCACAATATCTGTGGAATCCAAAATTTGCATAAAACATCAAACACGAGGAAGACGTTTTACCCGCGATTTTAAAAATTCAAATATCCCTCCCCCCCGACACTCCACGATAGCTGTTTCCCCATTGCAGCACGTCTGTTTATTTAAAACCAAACGACGCGAGCGATATAATTTATAATATTATCATGTATATATTATTTAGAAAGACCGCGACAGCGCCTCGGCGGACACGATCTTTACCGTTAACCGCGGGACATGCGCGCGAGAGACACGTCCATATATTATTATTGTATTATTGTTATATATATGTATATACATAAACATATTGTTTGGGTAACGTTTAAGCAGACCACGTTTTATCCAAAAGGTACCTAATTGAAATGTTCTTTCTTCGCATAGTTTACAACGCACTAACAACGAGATGCAGAGAATTGGCTCCAAGTAAACGTCATAAATGAACATATATAATACAACACATACTATATACAGTAGATACACAATGCACAACGTAGATCACTAAAGTATCACATAGTGTTAGCAAACGAAATAATTCACATCAAAGTTGATAATATATTAATATAATAAGGCTACAACCTACTCAGTTTTTTAATCATACCTATACGTTGACCGCATAAGTCATGAATGCTTTAATTTAAGAAAATAATATTTACAACTCGTTAATCAATAATAATACAAACCGCCTATATAATAATATTATATACACCATACACGTATCTATATAATGTGTAGTTATATATTTATAGCAATAATAACCTGACCAGAATAGTAATTAAAATGCTTTAGTTGATAAATAAAGAGGTAGCTGGTATGTAAACCAGCTATAACATGCACCTATATATTATTATTACCTATTCATTATTCAAACGTTCGCCAGGTTTCGTTGTTTTATTTATTTGAAACACTTCAAATTTGACACATGGGGGTCAAATTGAATAAGCTGTTGTAGTACTGTAGTTAGTAATCATCTTTCAGATTTTAAACTATTCAATTGCATCTAATGGCATATTATATATACCTATGTATATAATATATAGTTATTCATTTATATTTTATTAAGACTGTATAATATATTTTAATCAGATTTAAAACTCCTGTGACATAAATTACGAGAAATAATTACAAACATGTATTAATAGTATATATAGTTAGAAATAAATAAATTAATAAAATTAATACACCCCAATTCGAATAAAATATAAGATTCAAGAAGATAAAAGTGCACGTTGTTAAATAAAATAAAATTATATAATTTTTTTTTTCTTTTTAGAACTAATTTATTTAAAAACGTGAAGTGAAACCTCTTTTTTACTTCCTAATATAAATAAATACACGACGACTTAGATTGTATGGAAATACGCATAAGGGAAACGAACGATCTTTACCGTTAGCACGTGACCATTCTGTTACATATGCCACATCAGGATCAAAGATCCACGGTTATGTTGATATTAGTACCTATATGCGTCTATAATATTCAGTGGTGTATTGGAGGGTATACGCGGGTATACGGCGTATACCCGGATCCATATTTTTGGATTTATGCGTATACCTTTAAGAAAATTATTCTTTTATGGGTATACGCACGCTTCTAATTTATCATCAGACAATTTAGGCATATTATCACCAAACAAAAGTAAAAACTTAAAAATAATAATAATAATAACCTAAATTATATTTAGTTATAATATTTTATTATAACATAAAGTGCACTGTCCAAAAATACTAAAAATAGCCCCGTACCCGCATGAAGTTCGATTAAATTTTACCCGACGTTTTCTTGCGAAGACGATCGGAAACTGCCGAGCAATACAATCAATCAATGAACAATCAATGTACAGCGGTTCCCAAACTGTGAATAAACATACGTAATTTCATTTCAAACTAAATGATAATGACAAATTAGAATAATAATAAAATAATTATTGTTGATGTATTGTGTTATTACTTGTCATCCAATAACCAAATTATAAAATCGAACTATTAGTTTCTCATTATATTAATTCTATTAATTTTGAAATTCTTTTAAATTTGTAAAATATTTTATTTTTATACAAATAAAGTATATATAAATATTTGTATATAAATATATTATAATATTATATGATCGATAATGGATAATAAACGTACCGCTACTTCTACTATATAAGTATTTTACTGTACAATTGTTTTAAAATTTGATAATAAAAAGTTGTATTATTTATGATATATATCATATATGAATTGGGAACAAGTCTAGTTTACCGGGCACATATTTTTTTTTAAATTTTTTTTTTGAAAAGGATTGTTTTGACGAGTTAAGAACGATGGTGCAAAAATAAAATTGCGGAAATGATTATTTTGGAAGTTATAGCTTCCCAAAGTTAACGATTTTACGTTTACACGCGTGCGCGCAACACTACTATAATGCCGCCCGGAGGACCTCGAGTTTGGCGACCGTTTGGCAACCCTTTTAAAAAAAAAATTTCAAAAAAAAAAGGTGCCCGGTAAACTAGACTTATACCATGAAATTGAATTAATTAAAAAAAAATAATACATTGATACTTGGTACATATTACACACAGTGGAGTATATATGAATTAATTTTATGGTTGTGGGTGAATATAGGGCGAACTGGGGGGCGTATATAGGGGGGTATATACGCCACTGCATATACATATACACATGAAGAGTAAGTGTTTGTAATAAAGTTATAAAAGATTATTAAATACAAAGTGTAATCATTTTTTGAGCGGAGCGAGAAAATTTTTAAGGTAGGTATATCGTATATATAGGTATATACTATATTCAACTACTTTTAGGTGCGTATACCCATAAATTTATTTACCAATACACCACTGATAATATTATTATTATATATGTATCATAATAATTAATAATCATACTATATGCTAAACCAGTAAGTAATTTAAGTCAGTGAGTTGTGTGTATTTGAATATTATATTATGTAACAAAATTACCATTTGTCATACTCTTATAGGTATACATTAACTATATAGATAAAAGCCACTTTAATATGGGCCTTTAAAAATCCATTCCACTGATATATAACTATACAATGTTGATTATATAATGTACCTCCTATGTACGTTATAAAATAAAGAGCAAAAAGAAGCTATCGTCGAGAATCGTTGCAAAAAAAGGGCTTCTTTTGATTTTAAAGTTTTTACAAAATTAAAGATAGGTACACATCAAATAATAATTTGACGGTTTTTTTGTGATATGTCTATGCGCTTATATAGGTAAGTACTCGTTTTGATTCGCCTCTACCGAACAATAATTGTGTAGAACTGGGTGACTCGGTCATTATGGTAATTTGTTAACCGTTACTTCCAGGGGATGTATATATGGTTAATATAGTTAATAATCAAAAGTAGTGTTTTTTTGCCCTATAAGTAAACATTCGAGTCCGTTTGAGGTCGTGATCGAAAAACTCGTTCGAAATAAATGGAATTATTTTATTTGTCGAATCCAAATTTAATTTCGCCGACAACAATCGTTTACAACACCGACGCCTTTTAAGTGCATACTGCATACATCAAACAAACGGAAAGAAAAAAATAATAACCGAAAACCGGCTGCCGACAAGGACCAGTTTTAGGCACGTTCAAGCCATAACTGCACATTCGTTATTATATAAAATACACACAGGGTACCAATACTTAGGTACTAAAAATCTGCTGTTTAAATTCTATGTGGCAGGTTATGATAACTGATCAAAAATCTCGGTTTTTGGTTTTTTTTTAAACATAACTGTACTAACTATATGTAAAATAAATTGAAATGTGTACGATTAATTATATAAAACAAAAATAAAAACAATTGTAACAAATTAAAATATACTATTTATCTAATGAATAATAATATAACTATATGAAACAAACGTACCAAGTGTTTTGAAAGTTATATACGTCTAGAACGAAAAACTACGAAAAAACTTATTTAAAAAAAAATATTTTATAGTTATGTGTACACCCAAACTTATATCTACATGCTTAGATCAATCAATAATAATCCATTTATGTACCTCGTAATGGAAAATGAAGGTATACTAAGCTAAAATATTTTTGTTGTTCTTTTATCAGAGTAATTTGTCGAATTTCCAACACATACCTGACCAATATAGTGTGTTCTACAGGTAACATAACTATATAATAATATATTATGTAGGGTGCGTACTCGAGTGTGATGGCCTTAAATACATGGGCCTGACTAGGGATCAAAATGCCGCAAAATTTCCGGAAAAAACCCGTTTTTTCCCAGAGCCTCGGAAAACGTGGAAAATTGGAGAATATTTAAATAATACTTTTCCGAATAAAAACCGAAGTTTTCGGAAAATTAAACAAAAAAACGAATTCTTGGAAAATTAAAAAATTAAAAATAATCTATGAAAAATAACCATTTTAAAAATTAGATAAGGAAACCTGGCATTGTCATTTCACGTTTGCCAATACAGTTATCAATGTATTAATCATTAATGCATTAAAATTTAAAAATATTAATACAGGTATTTCAATATTTGTTCTAAAAATAACGTAGTTTCATATCAAATTAGTATTTATGTGGGAGAGTGTATTTCCCCGAAAATAAATCACCTGTATTTTTAAATGTTAAAAAATTGTATACTTATTGTCTATTTATATTTGTTATAACTAATAAGGTATTATAGTAACTGGCTGATAGGTTTATAAATTATATTACAGTGACTGGTGAGTGGTGAGTGATGACTAGACAGTAACTATTTGATAGTTTTTATATTTTTAAACTTAGTGAGTTGGTAATAAAATATATTAATAAGAAATAACTACATAGTAAATACTTAATAGTTAGAACTTTAGTACTTAATATTACAAATTATAATTATTTATATATCAAGTATAGAATCCTCTAGATTTATCCACTACAGACTTTAAGTTAGGTATGGTATAATATATAATATGTATGTAATGTGATTATCAACTATCATTATTTATTAGATTGTTTCCACAATTCCACTATACATTACTTTTTCAGTTCTTTAGAAAAAAAACCCTTTTTTTCGGACATTTTGATCCCTAGGCCTGACCATCTAGCTATTGATTTGAGAAATATTATGAACGAGCTTATTATAAAACAATCGGAATATTATTGCTGTAGACCGGATCTAGATGTCCATCGGAAAGCGAAAACCCTCGGCAGTGCACGGTTGCCCCAAATCCGCCCGCAACGAAGGCATCATAATCACAGGTTCTGCGGAACTAGCGAGCAGTCTAATTTACAAACTGTAACCTTAAACTTCATGGAACTCTGTTCGTTAAGTGATTTTCGTCGTCATTGTGAGTACACAAATGAGAATGTTCCCACGCGTCGGCGAAACTAAAGCCAATTACCGGGCCACGAAAAGACTGTGGATCGTTTTTTCTTCTTCGTCTTCGTCTTCTTCTTCCGCCGCCACGTCTTTCCTCTCCCATGTGCGTTTCTTGTCCTTCAGCTCGTTTATACAACAATGCCAGACGGTAAAAATGTATCAGTATATACATAATATAATAAAAAAATAACACACGCGAGTTTGTAATTGAATGACTTGAGAAGTATAAGGTAGAGCGATAATATTTTCGCATATTTAGTATTTAGAAGATAGATCCGGAGTTTATAAAGATAGCGATCTCTTGGGAAAACTAAGTAAAACGGTCTCTGGTTTTCGAATCGTAAGTTGAAACAGTGCTTGGGCCCTCTCGCTGCTCTGGACGAAAACAGGTTCAATACCAACCCCGAGTTTGTGCCCCCCCCCGCACGTTACACAAAAGACACATTGAACGAAAAACGTCCCGTATATAATTCGATATTTCTAACCCCTCTCGGTATTTTCCACACATAATAACAATTCAATAACTGAGTAACCGAGTGTTTGTCGGCACCCGAAGTCAACATATTATTATAATATGCTATTGAAGTCTACCGTGTATTGATATATATATATCGTCTATACACGCAACATCAGTCCTTTATATATCAGAAATCGTCGTATCGAATTTCTTCAATACAAAAATAATTCAGAGGGAGGATCAAAAAAAAAATGTAGCTATTGAACCGCCGCTTCGCACACTGAAATTGTACGATAAAAGCAAACATTCGATTTAAAATGATAAAATACATAAATACAAAATTCTTAAATTCGGATTGCCTACAAAAGAATTAGGAATACCCACTGCGTGTATATAGAAGTGAAAGATTTCTCGTAATTCTAACGTTCTGACATTAAATAATTTAAACTCTTTCCGTGACCGTTTATAACTATATAATAATATATATTATTATATATACGTAACGCATCGATATTATACATGTAATACAACATTATATAGTATGTTTTGTTATAATGGGCCGTGGGGTGACTATCATAAATCTTGTATTACGTAAACAACTCACAATCGGGCGCAGGGTATTAAAAGGTCGATAACAATCTGTGCAATGTAATGGTTGCAGGTCGGGAGAACAAAAAAAAAAAAGAGTAAATAGTAATAACGAAAGGTCAATCGCAACAGTGAGACGTCGGTCGCGGGGGGGTGCAGATACGCTACCCCTTATATATATATATATATATTGTATGTATATAATATTTATATATACACACTATATGCGTTATAGGTACCTGAGGACACGTACCGACTAGGACCACCCAGACCGGGCGCGGTGCAATACACACGATACAATAAATAATACAGTGGTTTTTCTCGATATCCTATTAATCCTCAATGGTTATGCGCAGTCTCGTACAAGCGAAACAAGCGACGAAAAAAAACCGAACATAATAAATATAAAATACTAGTGTACTACTGTAAGTAGAAATAACAAGACGAAAATAACCCCTCCTGACCTCGCTTTGGGATCCTTGAGCCGGACGCTGGACCGGGTCCTGCTGGAGAACATGGCGGCCGCCACTATTTTTTCCTTTTCGGCGACTGTCCGGACATGAGACTCTGACGACAAAATAGTATAATATGTTATGCACACCGAAACTAAATCACACGCGCCACTTAAACATACACTTATGCTATAAATTTACATATAAATCACGAAATTAAACCGACGACAAAATTAGAATAATAAAATGCAAAAAATATAGTGCTCTAGAGACTTAAACGAATCGGTATGCACAGGACACGCGCGCACTCGCACCGCACACGACAGGACGCTTAGTGTTCCGGCCAAGAACTGCCGGTGCGCCTTCACGGGAACCGGTTAGTCCGCGGAGGCGGCGGCGGCGGCGGTAGTCCGGGGCAACGGGGCAACAAAAGACTACGACGGCGGTGCAGCATCACTCTTTACGCCCACTCCTGACGACCCGCACCACCGACCGTCGACGTAATTATTGTTATTATTATTATTATTTTTATTTTTTTTCGTCTTTATTTCTGTGAGGTCAAGATGAGACATTGCAATGGTCAGAATTTACGTGTGGACGTTTCATTTTAATATAAATGAATAAATGATATATATTTTTTTTTAGTTTAGTTTATCGAACTCTTTCGATGTTCAGGCTATACTACCACGACATTTGGACTAACCGTGTCAAACTGGACATCACAATATGAAGAATTTATATGTTTATATATATATATATATTATGTATTTGGTTAATTTGTGTGAATTAGATTTTAATTCTGCGTACTGCTTGCAATTGTAAATTAATAGACAAGCAAGTACGCTCGTCAGTAGATCCAACAATGTAAATTTAAAAAAACTAATTATTAATTATTATATGTCAAAAATCTAGTACTTATGTGATTTCAGAATTCTCCTTATCACGGTTATTAATATAGGTATAAAAACAAACAGCTTTCCAACAATTCCTTTTTTTTGAAAAAAGCTTTATGTCAATAGCAATTGTCAACCCCTTCTAAAATTGCTCCTCCAGTAGGTACTTAAGCTGGTATTGCTTATATATATATACAGTTAACAATACCCAAATAGTAAACTGGTGGCGATGGCGTAATGAAGGTGGGAAGAGATCATTATAATTTATAACACGTGTGCACGTTCGTAATCAATGTAATATATTTATATAATATTACTTTTAAGGGGAGTATAATATGTGGGTAAAATATATCAGTACCTAAATGTATATTGTATATGTATATATTATATCGTTGTAACTATTACAGTATTACATGATTAAATAATATCATTTTTATTAGAATATTTATTAATATATTTGAGTAGCCAGCTAGGTATAAGGTAACTAGGTAAATACCTATTTATAATTTGCCAAGTTTAACTCTTTAAATCTTAGAAGTAAAATTTTGTTTGACGGTAGATGGTTAATTTTTCAAAACATTTGTATTTACTTTTGCCATTTTGAAGGTATCATATTATCATACATTAACCATTATGTATACTGTATAGGTATCTATCTCAATGAGTCATAACAATAATATATACCTATTTAAAAAGTGTAGTCAGAGTGGGCCGAAAAGTGTAAATTTTACCAACGTAAAACAAAATATAGGTATGTTACAATACTAACTAAACAATATAATATAGATGAATACGCATTATAATAATCGAGCGAAATATATTTACTCGTTTCGTCTGAATGGTGGGCGCATTATATTATCAACCATATTTCATGTTATGTTTATTCATTGCACACGCCGTATAATAACAATACAATTATTGTAGTAAATCATTTTTTTTTTCACTTGCCTAATTTATTTTTTCATTTAGTTTTGAGAGACATCGGCCAGCGTCAAGCAAGCGGACACATATATCTATAATAATTACGTTTTTAGGTCAAAGTATGAAATATTGATTCGTTTTTAATTCCCCTGTAGTCTTATTGTAATATACCTACTCAAGTCTCTATAATAACTTATTATAATACATTCTGAATTCCCATTATTATCGGGAGATATATCTCATGTCACAATGCGTTGTGCTGTAGGGTAACGAGTTAAAATTGTATTTTATTAAAAAACATGAAACATAAGCCTAATAACGACCAATTAGTAAACATTTATAATATTATTAATTATGATGACCATTAATGCCCATTAACTTATTGTGCTGTGTCATATTATTATGTAGGTACCCGCTTAGGTACTGCTAGGATAAACCGCAGCTGATATCAAATCAGAATTTATGTTTCTACTGTGCGTTATATTATGCTAGAATATTATATTATGTATATAACCGGTTATTTTGGCCGCCTAAGGACTAATAAATACAATCGACTAATTGACTGATAAAATATTTATAACAAAATATATTTGTATTAAATAATAATATATTGTATCGTATAAAATAGTAGCATTCGTGTTGTTAGAACTCTTTTGCTTTTTAAGAGCCATTGTGTCTAATCCAAAAACATCCATGTCAATAAAATCAGAAAAACCCAACATATTGGGTACTTAAGGCACACACTGTCGTTTTTCGTATATATGTATGCAGTATTCTGCATCGACGAAATAATAAAATGTTTATAAAACACTTGATGAGTGTGTATGCCACGATTTTATACCTACGTAAATGTCCGTAAAGAAGAAATAAACTATTTGGACAACACAATAAATTAAGAATAAGTCAGTCATTCTGACACGCACAATTTCAAGTTATTATTGTTACTGTTTAAAGAATCGCAGTGTTCGAAACAAAAGATGTTTTATCGTTTCTACGGAAAACACTGCTTATATAGCACTGGTGTATTAAACTATATTATACAATATAAAATATTGCACCGAAAATTACAAAACAAAGTGGAAATAATGTATGAAGACTCGACAAGACGTGTATTCGTATGGGCGATTACACCTTCTTACCATTTCAAACGCACAATGTCAACTACACTCGTCACCGCAGGTAGATTGTATATAACATTAAAACATTGCAATTTGTTTCAGTTTGCAGTGTGTCTAATTCTTTTCATGTGAAATCCTGTTAAAGCCAAGGGCGTAGGTATATAATATTATTTTCCCCTCTTGGAAACATTTTTTTTTTTTAGAATTTTTACCAACACAAATTTTGTTTTTTACCGAATTCTATTATATATTTAGCATATATGCTAATTCCATATAATCAGCCTGCAACAATAAGCATAAGTTTTTCAATTCATCCCCCCACGCCATACATTTACGGTTGCCCTTGTTTGTACCTATATACATTATATTATCTACATAATATACTCGTGGCTATAGCCTATAATATATACTATCTGGCTTCATTATTTCATCGGTTAGTGACGGTATGTCCCCTCGGTTTCACAGCTCAATAAACTACTCCCCCCTCCGAGACGACATATATCAAGTGATTTCGATTTACAATCGTGATTCATGATTCATATTGAAACGTATATGATTCCATAAAAGAGATCTATTATCTGCAGTCCCTGAATGGATTTAATCTTATTTTTATCAACAAAAAAAAAATAAAACAATTCCACTACATTTTAATTTTCAATTCTTAACTGACGTACCTATATGGCTATATAATATATATATGTACATTATACATACATACATATGTGTATATGTATTTATTATGCATCATATTTTATGTATAGCGATGAGCATATGGTCGTACGATATATGAGAAAACAAATTGATTATAATAATTGACAACTGTCGGTTACTTCTTACATGATATAAAATGCATCTGTTCATTTTATTGTGCACTTCCTTCAGCTATAGGCATCTTGGTTATCTGAAATCACTCTGGGTTTATTGTTCATTGTTTCAATCATTATTCACACGTATATAGTTTTTTACCAGATGATATAGTGGGTAATTGTATATTATATATACCTATTAAAATGTATATTTTAATTAAATATTATATTATATAACTTATAAATTATAAGTTATAATAATAATATTGTTCATTATAAACTAGTCACTAGCTACCACCCGCTATTTCTAATCGATCCTAATCGGATAACACCTTACACCGAATAAGATAATTATTAATTGTTTCAGTCGTATAATTAAATGATAGAAGGCGATCGATGTCTTACAGGAAATGTATACCGGCAATGTTTGGATTGGATTGGATATTATATTATTATTTTTACAAAGTTGTATAATATATACAAGTATAGTCTCTTTGTGCAACACTCACACTTTGCAGCATCGTTATTCGTTAGTCGTCGAAAAAATCAAACCTATATAAATAATATAATATATTATATTGGTACAAAACATAATAATAATTCACTCGAGTTCCCGTTTATATACTTTATATCCGCCCATTTCCCCGGTCATTGGATTCAAAATAATATAATATATATATATCTACCGCCCCTCCGACAACGACGAAGACGGCGTGTACCGACACAACCGACGTGTACGCGTTGTTGTTATTGTAATTTTCGTTTTAACGCGTTCATAAATAATTTACGGTCGTTGGGTGAAATGCGCGTGTTATGCGACTTCGTATACATGGCATATATTATGTATAATATAATATAAAATATAAGTAATATATTTCTCGCCGTTTACCATCACACGCTGCGCATTAATCCGGCCACTCGAAAACTATAGACGTCTGCGAGAAAACTGTCTGGGAATCTCGTGCAACAGGGTACATCGGTGTACATACATTATCGGCATTATAATACAACCGTATACAAATACAAACCGTGAATTGTGAGCAAAAAGGTTTAAATACGTGTTTGGTGAAATATCGTAAGTCATTGGACCGATATATCGGGTACGAAATACGATAGGTACAGTAATATAATACTATGGTAAAATAATAATTTATGATCCAAATTTGATTATTTCATGTCTTAACTTTCAGATTTACAACTTATATCCTTTTGAGATTTTCACATGATACAGTACAAAGTGATTGGATTTGTTGTAAATAATACGTAAATTCGGTGATGGCTATTCTACAAATGACACATACGTACCGAACGTATATAATTTCCTGCCCGCGGATTTCCATTATTTATCAAAGTATTTAATTTGCTTTTTTACATAGAAGAATATTCGCAAATGTGCACCTGTTAGTTGAACAAGTGACTTTTTCAATAAAATATGTTTCTTATAATTTCTGAAACCAATAGACTGAATACCATTATTCGTTAACATACATTAACATTTTATAATATTATGACATTATGTCAATACATTATAAATATCATAAAATGTAATCAGTTAAAAATGTGTCAGTTATCGTTCTATATTTTATGAAATGTAATAGGTACCTATACCTACATAGCTACATCCATTGTCCACGCGACAAACTAACACAACCAAAATATTATACTTGGATGTTGCTGGTCTTGGATACAGGGCCGTCCGGACGATTTGCGGGGCCCGGGGCAGAGTAAATTTGTGGGGCCTAAAATGTCATTATCGTCAGTTGGCAGTTGCATTTATATAAATATTTAATATTATGAATTATGATATATACCTACCTAGGTATAAGGGGGCTACGAGCAAATATACTAAAAAAATATAGTACTTTGTACTTACAATAATATGAATAAGTAAATTAATTAATAACAAAACACGTAATATATTTATACTTAATATAATAATATTGATAAATTAATCAGTCTATAAATATAGTAGGCACCTAATACAATATGAAAAAAGGTGGACAAGTGGCCAGTGGGTACCGCTCTGCTGTACAGTGGGTGTCAAGCATGTCGTTGTAATGGATGTGTTATATTTAAATTACATTGATAAATTATTGTAAACGAAAAAATATTCTGAGCGGAGACATTGTATCAGCCTAGCATACTTGTAAAAATAATCAAATTTAGTAGCTAAAAAAAAATTAACAAAGATCGAAAACGTGGCTTCCTGGGGAACTTTTTTAGTTTGATAGAATTACAAAAACTTGTTGGAAACCTTCCATTAAAATGTCTCAAGTTAGGTATGAAAAAAAAACTTTTATGAATTTTGTCAAAATTGGAACTTTAGAAGCATATAACAAATAATTGAGCCTATGTATTTATAAAACTTCCATTAATGAAAATTATAAGGAACCTATCATTACATTTTCAAGATTTTTTACTAAATGAAAAAGATTTTATCGAGGATAATTTTAAATAAAATTTAGAAAAATTGAAAAATTCCTCAAGGGCTCAAGCCTATAACTAGCTCAAAAATAGTCAAAATATTGAGAAAAATTTTATGGAAAATTCTAATATAAATGTTTGTTGAAAATTTGAAGATTTTTATCATTTTAGACTTTGAAAATTGAATTTTAATCATATTAACTCGTTTTAAATGCAATACATTTATTTGACGACTGATGTCAATTAATATAAGTAGGTATAGGCGTAGGTATAGGTAGAAAAAATTACAGCAATTAAGGATATAAAAAAATATAAATAATATATTTTTTTTCTCATTAACTTGGCTTTTTTATGGTATCTACGAAAGCGGGGCCTGTCCAACTGGTGAAAGCGCGGGGCCCAGGGCGAGGGCCCCGCTCGCCCTGCCCTAGGGACGGCCCTGATTGGATATTATATATATCATATAATATGATATTGTTTCATTTACATAATATATTAAACACAGGTACACGTGAGATGTGAAATTATATGAAAATATGAGATAAACATTTTTTGAAAAATTATTCCGTATTACGCGGTATACTATGAAATATAATTATAAAATATGAATCATTAGAACACTTTAAGAGTAGATAAATTAGTAAGTATTAACATTCAAAAAATAAATGTCCGGTCGCAATATATTATGACTTATGAGAATAAATTATATACCTACTGGTTACTATATAAGTAGGCATATTACTATTCGTATATATATATATATTTAGTAAGACTGTATATATTTTCTAATTGGCAAATACAGTTATCAGCAGTAGCCAGTAGGTAGTAGATATGTACCATTGTACATACACTCCCGCGAACAAGACAGTCAAACAATTAAAATTGTTCCCGTAAATCGTAAGTTACGATTATATATAGTAACAACCTAAATACCAACATATTCCGTCTAGTCGTCGTTGGGTAGACGCACGTCGGATATGTAGAAAACCGAGAAGAACATTGTAGTATTATATCGTTGTATTTTTCGGAAGGAAGACTAACAAAAACTATAGAGAGTGTGAGCGCTGTAAACCTGCTGATATCCGGAGCGGACTCATGGCGGTGTGTCGGGGACACCTATAGTAAACGTGCGTCCTTCAAGCGACCTTAAAATACCTACAACAGCAGAACTAATATAATTACATACGACGTCGCAACAAACCAGTGAAATAATAATAACAATTGACCCCTCCCCCCCCCCAAAAAAAAAGTCAAGTAAATTCCATTGAGACATTTTTTTCCATATTTTTGTACCACCCTATTATACCTACCTATAATAATTTATAAGCCGAGCAAACACGTCATAAAACATTTTGTACACACGTGAGCATGCAGACCTAAAAAAATCGAGAAAATACCCGATGCGCACCCGCGAGCAAAGGGAAATATCTTCTCGACTACATATATAGTAGATTATAGTATTATTATGTGTACATTATTACTTCGTTTTATTATGGGTATACTTAGAGTAGCCACTAGCCAGGTAAGTCTGGCCGTTGGGACCATAGCCTTTTCACGGATAACCAACAATTCATAAGTAATACCTAACGATATTTCAGCTGGGTGAACAAACAATCGATTTACAAGAATAAAACAATATATTTATCGTATCGATTTACTTACATAAAATATTGTAGATCAGATCAAATCCCCGATCAAATTAAATGAAGAATAAGCCAAACACATATAGTCATATAGATATATTGCATTGACCGAAAATCTCAATGGTGACTTGTTATATATAGTTAAAAAGTATAAATCTATTATATAGTTAATAGTAATAGATAAAACAATATTACATTATGCCATTGTTGTATATTAAATTAATAGTGAACAAAATATACTGACATTTTGATGAAAAGTCGGCTGTGTGTTCTATATAGTATAGGTATAGCCGTATATAGGTATATATAGTATATTCGTATTATATCATATACCTATAATCTAAATATTATTATATTTGAGCTTAGGTCGTTAATTATTTTGTTGCCAAAGGCGGCCGGACGCCGTCGCATTTAAAAACAAAAACAAACAAAAATGGCCAAGACGGCAACATACCCATATTTAATGTAACTGCAGTGTCTGGTGCATGAGATTTAATGCACTTTTGCACGCGCGCCCACACACACACACAAATCAGATCGTCCAACGTTAATCTTAACGTGACGCGCTTTCGGTCGCATTTACAATTTGTTACCTATATATAGTAAAGCGGGCAAGCTGGCAGGAGAGGGACAGTAAAATACGTCGTTGTTTGGGGCCGGGAGCGTTATAAAAACGACCTGCTATCACGCCATCCGAGTATAGCAAACAGCACAGAGCCTCAGTATAATATGTAGGTATATAACTGCAATCAGCCGCTTGCAGAACACAACTTGGAGGCGGCCTTGTTTTGTCTCGAGTTCAGAGTTCGGGCGTCCGCCACCCGGATTGCATTAAAACAGCTCCCAATTATGGTACCTAATGATAATCGCATTAAAAGATTGTCCAGTATTTCATTATTATTTGAACCGTGGTTGCTGACGAAAAAAATATCGAATTTATAGGTACTAGGTACATATAGTTACGATCGACGAGATCGTTTCCCTTAACGAGCCTATTAATTTCTGAATCGCTTATAACACGCTAATACGCTATATAGCTTATCCTACACTTGGTCGATATACAGAAACCGTACGCCCATTTTGAACGTATATTATAATGAGACATTTTCAACAGCCTTCACAGTGGAAACATAAACAGAATAATAACAACATATAATGGGTACAAGGTACCTACTGATAACATAATCCACAAAAAACAAAACAATGCAAGAATAGGGGAAAAAATATAAATTTACTTTTGTTTTTTAATATACTCCCAAACGCGTTATAAATATAAATCAGTTTAACATATTTCCGGTATCAATTTAAGTGACTTAAACAAATCTTAACGCTGAAGTGTCCGGTACGACGCCTACTTCAATGTGAAACTTTTTTATTTAAAGGGTAACCTAATGAACAAACTATATTTTATGAAATACACCATATTATTAAGAAAATCTAAGAATACAACATTCTGAAAAGTGAAAACAATAAATATTAGTTTTAAATTACCTTACTTTGAATATTTTTTTACTTTGTATTTTTATAATAACTACCTACGGTAAGTAAAAAAGCATTCATTATTTAATTTCCCAATCTTTAACAAATCTAAATGATTTGACTACATTTAATCAAAATATTCATCATCTTATTAATTCTATCTTCATGTTCTTATAGGAATAACAACATTTATGTAACATTTTTAAAAATTATTGATTAGGTAGTAGGTAGTAGGTACACTAATGCAGACAGTACATCGTTGGGGTCGGGCTGTAGACTATGGTAAGTAAATAATTATAGTTCATAGAATAAACAATATTATATAAAGTAAAATGTTGAAATAACTATAGATAATAGATAATACTGTTAGCTTTTCAGAATTGAATAGAACTGTCGCTTAATTATTTATACTGTATGTAATAGGTACACCGTACACTGTATACTCGTTTTACATTACAGTCTACAGATACGCGATACTATGATAGACAAGACAAGAGACTGACGAAAATTACAAGTCATTCGAGTCATATTAGTGAATTTTTGTGATGATTTTTAATTTTAATTTTACGTTATTGACATTGTAGAATATTTGTAATAATTTCTCAAATCATTATACATCGCTTATGTTCAAAAAAAAATGATTTTCCGACCTTTGAAAAATAAAAGTCCTTGCTTTTATAGGTAGGTATAGTATATTACCTATATTAAGTAATATTATAAATTTAACTTTAAATGCTTATAACGGCTGAAAACTAGTCAAAATATTTTGAAAATTGTATCAAGTATCTATATTGGGCATTCCATTCCAGAAAAATATAAACTAAAATTTCCTAGTAAAAGAGAGTATATAAAATTGGACAAGTGGGTACATTAGTCACTAGGTATCGTGCGAGTCACTGTATAATGTATATGTGTTCAATTTTAATTCAATAATATAAAATCATTGTACACGAAAAACGAGGGTAAGAATTTCCGTTTTTCTTTAATTTTGTTTTGTTTTTCCCGGGTGCTTTTGAAAACTACTGGGAATATTAAATTTTGACTTCTTCAATGCACCAAATAGATTCACTTTCCCATTGAACAAGATACTGAAATTGAAAATCAAAGCATTATTTCGAATACTTATTATGTACACAGTCCCAAAAAATTTAAATTAAAAAAAAACACACATCATTGTAAGATCAATACATTGCTCCGCTCAGAATCTTTTATCAGAAAATTTTTACACAAAATCGGTAAAGTATATAGTGTTTGGATACACTCACTGAGATAGATATCTCTCTTAGTTTATAAATAGCACAAATAGAGCAATAATATTTTGAAAATTATTTTATGTTAGTAAAATTCTAATATAAATATTTTGTGCAAATTAAAGGACTCTGGAGTTATTCGTTCTTGAATTACATCAAAATAACAAAATCGAATTTGTCAAAAACCTGTTTTAAATAAATATTTTTTTTTTCGTAATTATTTTTTAGGTTTCCTCATTCTTTGAAAATACTAGGAAATGTCTTCTTTAGTCAAACAGTACTAACTAGATCCAATATTTTGATACCTGGACTCTTAAAAACGAAGATTGAAGTGAGTAGATTAAACATTTCTATACCTCCAAAAAGGTGCAAAATAAAAAACACACTTCATTGCATACCAATACATTCATCACTTCGGTCAGAATCTAAAAATGTATACATACAAAAATAATATAGGTACAATCTTACAAATTATGTATTATTATTATTTTTTTTTTTTATTGAGCTTGAGTCCTA
Source organism: Macrosiphum euphorbiae (assembly GCA_949089665.1). Lineage (NCBI taxonomy): Eukaryota > Metazoa > Arthropoda > Insecta > Hemiptera > Aphididae > Macrosiphum > Macrosiphum euphorbiae. Next base: position 122,173,091 of record CARXXK010000001.1, read on the forward strand.
GAAACTTAGGCCATTAGCTATTTTTTTTTGTTTTTGTTGATAAGGGGAGGAAAACACGTGTGTGTATGTATCATTATAAACAGCTGATATAATATATACCTACGTCCTACACAATAACTAGGAGTAATGAAGAAAGTGAAATTTCTGATAAACTTTTAACTAAATATTTTGACGGAAAATCTAAATTTTGTTTAAATGACCAGAGAAACGTTTTACGAGTGTTAAAAAAATATAAATTTACCAAACGATTGTGGTAATCTGGTTATTATATAGACATTGATCTTCGGTTTATCGATAAATTACCGTATGAATATATAATTAACTATTGGTAGAGCGTAGGTCTATTCTATACGAGCGCAAAATAATAAACTTGGGAAGGGGTTGCCGGATAGAGTTAAGTTTTCCTAAGACATGCCCACTGAAGGGGAACTACCTGTATGAACTAACCATATTATAAAACTCATCGTAAACGTGTCGTACTCGTATAACATAATTTAATATAATAACATCGCAAACATAAAGTCTAACACATGATACTTAACGTATATACCCACAACAAACCTATTCCAATTACCAAGCATACTTGTCTTGTTGCTTGAAACTAAAAATTGAGACTGAAATTACGATCATAAGTGGTAAGTGCCTACTTAGCAGTAAATTCTAAATAGCTCGAAATTGTAGGTATAGTATCGCCGAATTAGCATCGTGCACTCGTATAATCGTATATATACTTACTGGCGTTTTCCTCCGGTGAAAAAATGTCAGTATAATATTAACTATAAAGGCAGTATAGAAATAAAATCTTAAAACACAACGCCCCTACAATATTATATTGCCAGGCCAAAAATTATAAGCACGCTCGCTATTCAAGATTAAAAACAATGTGGCTGTACGTGGATGTGAAGTAGGTAATAATTATAGGTCTCAATTATTCATATCAATTTTATCAAGAAGGAGGTTATTATCTTGTATTCATAAATATTATTTTTTAAATCGTTTACGTCTTTTAACAGTCGTATTTAGACCGTGTGCCCACGTTTTAATATATTAGAATAGTTGATTTTTTAATTTTAATTAATTATAAAAATAATTGTAAAGAATATTAAAAATAAAACCATTCGTGGTAATGTAACAAACTTTGTACGGTAAGTATTAATATTATTTTTTCCTAAAATTATGAGCTGTCTAAATATGTTTGCTGAATATTGAGTTCATTGTCATTTTATAGTATAGATAATAAAATATTTTATATGCCAACTCCATATTATGAATAATATGTTTTATTTTATAATATAACGGTTACCATAACAGCAGTTTTAAACCAATGGCAACCAATAATTATTATTATAATAGCTTTAAAGCCCATGGCAACCATTTATAAAGAAAAATTTCTATCGGAAATCTCAAAATCCCTGTTTGAGCACCTCCCGGGGCTGGTCCTCTCCCTTTTAAAATTAATCTATCTTCTGCCCAGAGGTCTAACCTATCTCTGTACTAAATTATCCCATGTACTTCGTTTCCCGGCAACCAATAATGATCCAGTGCACTTCGTTGCCCGGCAACGAATAATTATTATTATAATAGCTTCAAAACCCATGGTAATTTTGGCAACCAAAGGACACACACAGACATACAAACATTTATTCACCTCCCGGTGTTGGTTGCCATGGTAATTTGGACACACAGACACACATACATTCATTTTTATATATATAGATTTATATATATAGATAGATTATTCACCTATGAACTGACTAAACCACAGCGTGTATATGAAAATTCATAACATTCTTATCATAGGTGGATATAAAGAACCTTTGACCGCTGTACAACCAGCGCAGTGCCCTAGTAGACTTACATTACTCACATAATAATATGTTTTCTTTCTATTTGGTAATATAGATTTGATTTGGACACGGGTTAGGCTGATCTTTCGTTGCTGGCTTTTGCTGTGATCAGAGGTTAAAGTGGGGGAGGGGGCAGGAGGACCAGCCCCCCTACCACTTACGGAGATTAAGAAGCTTCCCCTTTAACAAATTAGGATTTTATACATTAGACATAATACATAAAATTATATATGGAACGCTTAGAACTATATGGAGACATTAGTCTCCTCTGGAATTTTTTGCCACTTTAACCCCTGGCTGTGATGTATATTATATGTTTCGTGGTCACATCGTATAGTGTCGCGTTTCTTGTGGAACGGCCAGTTGCCACGCCATTTCTTACCCCGTTCAGTTTCACCGTAACTTCTGTCAGCTCCTTCGCAATCATCTTCAACTCGGTATTGTCCCCATCTCCGGTTCCGACACCAATTCTGGTACGCTCACGCTCACCTCGATCTGCAGCAGGCTTCCTCATCCGTCCGCTTCCCCCCGACCGCAGCAGAACGAACACTGTCGTCGTTCACAGGCCTGCCCGGTTTTCCGGACAAGTGCAGCATTTCCATTGCATAATATTAATATAATATTATGCTTTCGGTGGTCCTCCGGCGGAGGCTGATCTCCAAAATCGTCCTTGCTGATCCTGACCCTTTTCTGCGGCTGCTGTAAGTATCACCGCTGCATGCAATATTTTTTTTTATCCATCTCGGCCACCGAGCTCGCATCCTCTTGCTCCGTCGGCCGATTTGCGTTCGGCCGCATATGTTGTAGTACACCGCCCTAAGCCGTCGTCACCGCAGAGTCTCCTCGGGATCGGCCCAATAGCGTCCGGGTCCGACAGCCGCCGCTAGTCCTCTCTTTGTTCTTGGTGCAGTATTTATCGTTATATGGGCGCTACTCCAGTTCCACGGAATGGACATTCCCCGATGATATTTTATATCTAACTAAACCAACTTTTCTGTTCAAATCTGTCCGGTATTTGCTTTAATTTTAAAAAACTTTAATATAAATAAACAAATCTCGTTGCTTTGGTCCAAAATATCATTATTTATAGTATTACGACATAGTGTTTAGTTTTTAGCATGTAAAACGAAGAAGTTGCTTATTCAATTATAGTCAGATGCCTATATATAGTACGGCGTGTATAAAACAAATATAATATCAACTTCTTTAAAATTAATAATAAATTATTTAAAAAAATTAATTAACTATATTATTTTTTAATAATATATTATCATAATATGTAGATATACACATACCTGTAGATGTTATTACTTAATTATATTTATGTTGTTCTTTATTTGTGGATTTAAGCATAAGGTATTCCTTAATCAACTGAAAAAATTAATAATGAAATCTAGGTAATAAAATAAATCAGGTATCAAATAGGTATGTATTAATAAAAATTGCGTTGGTTAAAATGTTGAATTCAACAAGTTTTCAACTTTGTGTTGTACGTTATTGTGTTTATTTTAAATGCACACAATCATGCCTACTCATTTAAAAAAAAAAGTTTAATTTAAAACTAACGTCCGAAATATTTTAATTGGGTAACATTAAAAACAAGAGTACGTTATTATTCACGGTTAATTTCGTTGAATACAATTAAATATAGCTAACAATTGTTTAAACGTGGGAACTTTGGATTGACCCACTTAGCATTTTTTGTTTGTTTTTGAAATGTTATTATTTTTAAGATACCTACACCTCCTAATGTCTTCTACCTACTGAATGTACGATGGTGAAATTAGAATTTGACAATCATGATCATTTTTAAAGTGACGATAAAAAAGTCAAATTTTGCTTTCACTCGACGCCAGTAAACAGCTACTTATTTATTTATTTAATTTTTGAATACATTTTAAATTCATCATTAGTAATAGTAGTCTGTTCCCAAAAATTGAGGGCGTAATGTGGTAGTGTTGATAATAATACATAATAAAAATCAGTGAAATTAAAATAGCAATGCATTTGTATACAAAGAAGCAAGGACTATGGCAATACAAAACCTTTGTAATATTGGTACTCGTTTAATTTCACCATATTGTATTCAGTGTCTTGAAATACGTGTTTGGAGGAAAGTTGAGTGTTGATATAGGTATCTGCACTATATATAGTGACTATAACACCTATATAATGTAAAATACTTACCTTTATTACCGCGGTAGTTTAATAATTTACACATTCGGTAAATCGTTTATTTCTCTAAAACCAAGCAATTGCTATTAAACGTAATGCATACCTAGGTATTATAGGTACCCAACACCGCCACCACTCGTTGACCTAAATCGTCTAGAAACCCAGTGGGATGTCGGACGGTGTTGGCTTTGCATATTATACTATATCATTCAACGTTCTGCGGTCCGATGATAACATCGGTAGGTATATAAAAAAAACCGCTTGTCCACCGCGGGAACGTTAAGGCTCGCGGAATAACCATAATAATATTATATATTATTATATTATGGTTAATGAGTCGAGTGTATGTGTACTTTGTCCCGCGCCAGAGCGTGAATATCGTATTACCCGTCGTAAAAAAATCATCGTATAACGTAGTTAATGAATTACCATATTTTTTTTTTCCGTATAATTGAACTTTAAAAAATTATTATTACGGCCAAAACGAAACTCATATACCCCGGGAATGATTTGTTACCGGATCTGCGTTTATATTCCTAACCGAGGACCTATCTATATGTGACGACGATGCAACAACTATCCTACCTACCCATATATTATATTATTATTATACACTGCACCGTTTCATATATCGCCGCGGACGACTTTAGTTATCTATTTCTAACCACTGCGGTTAAATGGCGCTTTTAAATCTTACATTTTTTTCATTTTTTTTTTTTATCACGATGTAAGTATACCCTCACCTAACCGTAAAATGTATATAAAACGCCGAAACACATACATTTTTGTGGCTCTGCATCGTGTTTTTATATCGACCGTCATCTTCAGCTACGTGAGCTGTTCATAGCTGTTTGAAATAAGAAAATAATAATAATCGGTGTTCCACATATTAATATTATAATGCATAACATTATTACTAACGTTAATTAAATAGGCGTGTAACTCGGAGTAAGTACGTTGCATATTAGACTACCTAGTTATTAAACTTGCGTGCGTGTATATTATAAATTACTATCCATAATATTATACTTGAATCCATCGAGGCAAAATTAATCTATCAATCTACCGTTTTTTGTTTTGCTTCGGTTGAAATATATAATATATTATAATACAATACCTGTAAAAACCCCGTCGAAATCTGTTCATATATTTCGAAGCCTTTAATCCCGCGGACAAACAGCAGACAGGCAGACAGACGGCCAAATAATATGACGTATCTGAGAGTGCAGTATTATGCAATATTACATTTAGTCGTGTGCGTTTAAAGATTGAAATGATTGAATTATTTATATTTATACGTTGTAAAGTATGCAATATTATGTATGTAATACTAATAGGTACATCAGTCATCACAAAAGGAATTTTTAAGAAGATGAACGATGAATTACAAAGACTAAATATTTTTGAATTAATTAATAGTAAAATTCTAGAATATGTGGGCCAAAGTGTGACGGGTAGTAGAAGAATGTCTCATAAGGAAAGTTATTGTGGAAAACCCCAATAGAAATACTCTTTCCGAAAGACACCCCTAGCGAAACCTCATCAGAGATGGTCTGACACTGTGAAAAGAGATTTGATAAGAATAGATGCCATTTTCGACAGTGTGGCAACTAATATAGTGATCAGTGGAGATGGATGATAGTTGAGGCAGCAAAGGAATCGTAAAAAAATGTCAGTCTTAGTGTCGTAACCATGGTGGGGGGTGGGAGTCAGTGGGTCATGGCCCCTAAAATTGGACATATCAAAACATTGAAACAACATAAAAATAAATTATTATTGTTAATTGTTGAGTATTTTTAAAATTTTAATATTTCTGACAATTATATAACTCGCTCAATTGATCTATAATATTTGTGTACATTTCCAAACGAAATAATTATATATACCTAACCTAACCATATGTGATTCATTTAAAAATAGAAACAATAAAAACTGCATAAATTAAATTTGTAATACTCGACTATTTAAAATAAATAAATAAATGAATATATTTATAAAATAGGATAAATGTATTTGATCATTCTGATAGGGATAAAAATAAAATATGGCAGCGCTATAATCAGAATCTACAAACAAGGACCTAGTAGTCACAATATCCTAAAAACGTCAACTGTAGAACTTGCCGTGTATAACTTATGGGCTTATACACAACGCATATAGGTATACCGCACAACTCGTAAATATTACCTGAATACACATTTCATCGACATCTATTGTACCGAATATGCAATAAAAAATAAATAAACCTTATTATTTCTGTAAATATTGAATAATGTTTAAGCTGATTATAAAAGTAGAAAACTCATTATTGTGATTTATGCGGCGAAGATGGAATAATTTCGTTTATTAATAATACATTTTCAACAATAACAAATACATTCTATGGGTAAAGGTATAGGCAATATATGCGACGCGCGCGTATAATTTAAGGTACAATTGATGGATCTGAACGTCAACAAATTGCGTAAAACAAATAGAATAGTATGTACTTGACCCAAATAAAATTGAAATACTATAATCGTAACGATATGAAACGACCAACCGTACACCTTAGATCATCATATAAAGACAACTCGATTTACTAAAGCGGGGTGAGCAAATTAAGAAATACATCAAGTTGTAAATGCCTAATAAATTAAATACACATTTGCGATGCAGTATTAGGTACTAGTTGAACACTAGTTTCCTTCACCCAGAATTTATTATTGTTTTATATTTTATTTTTCATTCGTGATAATTGTGGACTTTTAAGTATACACTATCCGTTGCCGTGCTCTTACCAATGTTTTCGACTTAATGGGCACACTGGGTATTTAGCTACTTTTTCGAGTAGCTAAAGAGACTACTTTTTAATAGTTTTAATTATTTTAGTTACCAATGACATATTCTACGTAGTACGTAAGGCAGTAAGTATTTACAATGAATGGTATGATACTATTTTCTTATTGGGGACGGCTTTGGAATATTGGCACTGGTCACTGGTGTACAACTTACTGTCCAAGTTTTAATATTTATTATAATAATATGAAAATACAATTCGATATTTGTGTGTGGATATATTTGTGATGCATCTACATTAATTATCTATATATTTCTATCACTAAAAATAATACCAAAATACATTTTTTTCAACTAACTTTTCTTCACATAATATTATACTACATAATACGCATTGTAAATTAACTAAACACATTTTATTATTTTAAGATAATATATATTTATATAGAAATACATACATAATAATATGTATATTATACCTATACAGAGTGTGCAATATGCATATTATTTTGTATTATTATATTATTATTATATATTTTATATCTGTATTAACAAAGTAAACATTGTTTGTTGTCAAGGACGTTATCTATGACAACAATGTCTTACACGCAACAGAAAAGGGTGTCCTCAGTCCTCACTATTGTGTATTATGGTTTTAACCCCCAAGGTATTTTAATTTTTAAATAATATACTTTTGAATATACGAACAGTATTTAGCAATAAAATGTTGCACAATATTTTAATATGCAGAAAATTTGTTCTATAAAAATAACGATAATAATATTAATAATTTATAATATTTATCGCACCTTGGTTGTTTATGGGTCGATTCCACAATCGATATCTTTATACTAACAGTGTTTTTTATGTTAGACTACCTGTTGATTTATGGGATGTTAATGCTATAATCAATAACATAAACGTAATAATTGTAAAACAAAAACATTTCAGTTTTACCTGCTGCACTTGGTACGCTAAAATATAGTTTATAACCATATAGTTTAGTAATACTAATTTGAATGTATTTATTTTTTATTTATTATACGTTTAAATAAAAATAATTGTACACGATTTTGTTTTATTATTTCATTGTTGTTATACTAGCCACTGGCGGCACTGGGTATGATTTTATATATTTTAATAATTAATAAACATTATTAGTGTATTCACCGACTACCATTATTGGATCCTGCAATGTTAGTAAGTTCTTACAAATGTAAGGATAATGGTTTCGATCTTAATAGGTAGTTTGGTACCTATTTTAGTGCTATTAGTTGTTACGTAATTAGGAAGAATCATATTATTATTATGTTATTAATATAGATGATGTAGTAGTTGGAAAGTTGTATACTAAATAAAGAAAGAAAATATAAAATATAAAAATAGTATACATTTTTAAACAGTTGCATTTACATAATATAATATGAAATTAGATATGAATATTTTATACAAGTTAATCTAGTATAAGTTAATTGTAAAATTAACTGGTTGTACAATTAGTTAAATAAACGATTTGTTAAATTATATATTACTATTCATTTATTTACACCATTTTGACCAAAACTTTTTACATAGGTACCTTGTAGGTATCAATTTTGAAGTCATAATGACATTAATTGCATATCATGCTCCGTTTTCACATTCTTATTTCTTTTCAAAAAAAAACTTACTACCCAGCTAATTATGTATAACAATTTTGTTTTTGCCTGTCTAATAATTATAAATAAGCACACCAGTCGTCACAAGAGAAGAAAATCAAAATATGTTTAATGTAGGTAATATATAATACCACAACATAAAATGTTTTAAAAAACCGTACAATGTGATAAATCTTCTTCAGAGAAAATACTAAGTTTAAATAGATTTAAAAGTTCACGTTGTATCGTGCTGAAAGAACTTGTGTATTTTGCATTTTATTATGAATTATTTCTCAACAAGCCACATAGGTACTATAATAATAGTAACTTAATCTCCTATAAAATATCTACAGGCTGAATACGAAGGAGTTCTCTTGACAGGCATACAATTATTTGATCTAAAATTGCAATCTTCAAAATTAATCTATACTAAATTATATGTACATGTCACTCCCACATTTATCCGTTTTTTATAAATCGCGGAAATTCTAACATATTATATTAAGAACGACCGTGCATAAATTTAAAACAACAATGAATTAAATGTCTAATTATAAAATAATAGTAATTATATTATATATAATTATCTTTCTACGATATCTCCTTTTCGTTATTTATTTCATTACTGTATGCGCACAACTGCAGACCTTTAACTGTGGTTTTTAAACGGTATCCATACTTTTCTTTTTAAACACAATTTACTCATAAATGATATATCAATTCAATACGAAATAATAATATTATATAAAATACCACTCACTAGTAACACGGTTTGAACACTGACAAAACTCAAAACCATATATAAGTTAGTAATATACTATATAATATATATTATGTTATATATTATATGTTATTATGTTCATATTAATTGTTTTAATATCATATAATATAATCTAGGTACATCGTTATAAATGTTTTCTACAGATGAACATATTTTATGCGTACACCTATCGCATATTTTCATGGCATGCAACTATCGTACCTAGCGTTAAAGTCGTTTTGCATCAGATTTCGGTAAAATGTATATATTTTAATCTCAGCTGTTCCAGAAAGTTCAAGGACTTCTAAACGGACTAAACGGATTTTTAACGAATTTCGGAGATAATGAAAAACGCCCATTAATATTCATACCTCCTATAATATACTTATGTTATACCTATATGGCTATATTATTATGTAGGTACATACTACCTACCGATATATTGATTAGAATTTGGTATAGTGCAATAAAACCACAGAAATTCCTATAGGCTAACCTGAAGGTGATTTTATTTCCTGAAATCTTAACCACAACAAAGAACGTTCGAAAACGCGAGTGAAGAAATTATCTCAAAACAACGCGCTAATTGAAGTTCAATTCCCGAAATGCTGTGGGTATTATATTATATATTATTGTAATATATACAGCAGCATCAATATACTTCATACGCATTACTGGGCAGCGGATTGATATTATTCGGTGTGACGGAAAACACAACAATATTATAATATGACGTGTATATACCTAATATTATAATAATATCAATCGAAATCGTAATAAATTACACACGTTGCTCAACGCACTCACCAAATATATATTTCTAGAAAATTAGAATTATCCCAATAATTTCAAACATACACCTACATATTAATATGTAATGTATTATCAATAATTATGAATACTACTTTCTTAAGTACTTTCTTTCGTACCTTCTTACGTACCATATTGTACGTATTCAGACGATTTTCGAGTTGTCATGAAAAACGGGCGAATAATATAATATTATCTACGACGTCGATCAATTCGGAATCGTTGCGTGACTAAATTATTGTCCAAATTCAACTGCGGCCTTGGTACCGCGAACGATTGCCCGACAATTTTATTATTATTATTATCATAATCCATAACGTGCACCTTAGAACATTATGCACCCAGGTATCTGGTATAGGTACAGCACTTGCAGGTCGATCTGTAACGGACAAATTGCAACATATTGTATTACGAATATTTATTTACTTGTTGTCCTGATTATGTGATCAAGCGAAACTACTATAATATTGTGTCATATATGTCATCGGAACATATTATACATAGCTATATGCAGAATTCATTATAATATAATTGTTCTGCACATTTACTTAATACAAATCGTACAAATGAATTTATGTATTATGTATATCACAAACGACGAGCAGTAAAAAATAATTTAATTGTACTATTGTGTACTATTGTAAATGAATAGGTTTTTTGCTAGGAGTCATAAATTATCAACGATAATTTATCGCAATAAAAATGTGACCCACCGGGTGTATAATATATTATACCGTATACCATCCAGCTACGTTCCTATATAATTTTAACGAAAGTATACCAACATAAAAAATATATGTAATATCTAAGTATTCTGGTATATATTCGTTGTTTAACCGACATATTATCATGATAAATAGCCATACCTTGCAATAGGTATAAGTTCTGCTTTTAGCATTTTACAGACAAAACTCGAAGGATTGAATACGTATTCTCGTACTATGACATTATGTAAGCAAAATATCATGCGTTGTATATTATATAGTAAATATTGTAGTTTTAAACAAAAAAATTATCGTGTAGTCATAAAATATTATTCAAAGTCTCAAAACGAAACTTATGTTTTTAATAATAATAACTCTGTTGTTTCTCTATTGGTGTTGTATTATAATATATAAACGGTCATAAGTTATGACCCACACCGCATAAGATAACCGTAGGTATATACAGCCCGCCGTATAGGCCGTGAGAATAACATTATTATGTATAATATATATATAATAGGTAAACGAATAAAAATATGTATCATTGAATCATTCTTATGTTCAATCACAATCGGAATAAAACAAATAAAAGGTATATAATATTATTGTGCGTACAATGTATATGCATTGATACATCAGACACTTCACACACGGTACCTATGTCGATAAATGAATTAATCGGTATGACGTAGTCGGTATTGAAAAATATTAATTGTATTATTATATTTTATTAGGTACATCTGTATATGACGTGTGTAGTCGAGTAGATTTTACATTAGTGTATATTATACTGTTACTACTTCTATCCATTAATGCATATAAATATATAATATTATTCAAACGGTAAAAAACCAAATAACAATTAATTTTCTGAAATATACTATTTACAGTTAAGTGGATGATTGCAGTATTTGTTGGTATGGTCATAATTATGACATCTTAGGAATTACACTGATTCCCTCCTAACGTGAGGTTCTTAAATTTTTATTTTTGTGTAGCAGATAGAATTGACGCTGAATTAGTTATAATGGTTATTTTGGGAAGTTCAAAGTTTACAAAGAAAAGTGGTAGTTTTGGTTGCATGTTTTAAGAATACATTAACGATATTTCTGGTTATGAAACATAGTTTTTCAAGCTCATTTTTTATATTTTGTTTTCTGGTGGAGTGGTGGAGGTTACTGTCTTTCTGATAACGACTCTGAATGATCTTTCTTGTTTAATTTGGTATGTATGGAACTGGGCATTACTGTCTTGTAGGAATTTGATGGTTAGCCTGTAGACATTTGGCATATATTTTGTGGTTGGCTTGATTCCATTTAGAGAGCTTTTACAAATAAATTGATATTGATCATCATCATTAAGTATTTCTTTTAATTTCTTACAAAACAAGTCAACGTTTTGAACGGTATTAAGTAATAAAATAATATATTGGTAGAGGTACGATTTTAGTTGTGTTTTCTATAGAGATTATTACAAAAATTTAAAAAAAAAATACAAAATTATACGAAATACTATAGGTACTTTATCTTTTGGCAGGTGTAGCAAATCTTTTGAAAACGACTCAATTTTTTTTAATCACTTCCCAGTTACAAATTAATATCATAACTCGGCTGTATAACGTTAGGTTAGGATTCAAATGTATGATATATTTAGAAATTTTAGAAAATATTTTAAATGGCACTGAATCCCGCCCATATAATTTAAATCGGACGACTATTATTGTACCGAGTTTTAGTAGTTGAGGAATTTAATTATAAATTAATAGTATAATATATATTATATAAATATAGGTTTATCATAATATCTATTCAGTCCTATTGTATACTGTTTCTTTGTTAGTTAAATAAAAATACATTGAATAACACATTTACACATAGTATATATAGGCGTGTACAAGATGCAACACAATTTTATAACGCTAAACGTCGGGAGTTCAAAAAAATAAAATAGCCCCGTAATATTATAATTAATATTCTGATGTCGGTGAAATATGTTAATTTAACATTATAAATGTATACCCACTACCTATTATATTATTATTATTGTATAACGTATTTGCACGTGTGAGAACTTACTTGTTAGCCGTTTGTAATTAGTTGCGTTTGCGTTGCGTTAGTTAAACAATAAGCGGTGCATCGGTATATATATACAGGCATCACAGGTATGTATGTTTTATTTTTTATGTTACACGGTTAATATTATTATTTTTCTACTTCCAGTTATATTATGGTTGATACACGACCTTAGAGTTTAGACCAAACATGTTATAATTTTCCGTTAGGAATGTTGAATAGTTTTGCATCACGGTAAAGTCACTTGATTTATGACTATAATATAGTCTCTTCTCCGGAATGAACTTAATTAGATGATATATAAATAAACATATATACATATTATATATAAACATTATATATTATGATATAAAATAATAAATATACAATACATATCATGTATCTACCATATTCATAAATAATAATCTACATCGACCATATTATATAGGTACATGACATTATGACGATTATATACCAATTACCAGATGTTACTAGACAAAATTATAACGTTGTTACCTAGTATAATTAGGTATAACGACCTGGATGTTGTTCACCATTGAGTTTTGAAGTATGTGTAGACTGTAGTATAGTAAAAGATTTTGAGCTAGGTATGTAATATTATGAGACTTAAATGTTCGACAAATGGATCTAAAAACTTACCTATAATATAATATATACATACGTGTATGATTTTTTTTTTGCACGTATTTATTGATTTTAATTACGTCTGTGGTCTGTTATACACGCATAATTAATGTCTAAAAAACTGTACATCTTCAAAAATTCACGATACCTAAAAATAGCCTTTAAATCGGTGTGTTACATTTTCTATATGTATGTACAACATGCAGCCGATAAACTTGTTGACATTTTTTTTAATTGACTTGATATTGATTTTAAATATTGAATTTTGGAAACGTTGATGCGTAGGTTCATATGCTGACAGCCCTGTTATGAATACAAATCTGAAAATCAGACTCCACCAAACCACAAAACACTAATATAGTAGGTATAGGTAGATAAATACACAAAAATAGTAATTTATAATGGAATTTGAAACCATGTCGCTATATTATAATAATAATCAATTTAAATTTTGATATAGTAAATAAATTACGACCAGCTAAATTATTACCAATAGGTAGGTACCTATTTACAAAATATTATTTTGATTGGATAATTTTTCAGCTTTTGCTCCTCGCCTTAAAAATATCTACGTTTATCCTTGTGTTTTCATTGCGGTCAAATGTTCGTACATGATTCTTAAACACGAGAACCACAATTCGCTATTTTTGCATATTATAATATGCCATCAAAATATGTATGAGTTTACGACACAAAATTGTAATTCTTCGTACGCAACATAAGCGCTCAAAGTGATTTATCAAACTTAAAAAAAATTGTACATTATTATTATCTTATGGGTAATAGCCAATAGGTAATAGGTATAATATTATAATGGTAAACCATTTGTCCAATATTATATAGACGTGAACGGAGACGTCGTAATTTCCTGTTTATTACCAAACGGCAAACACGATACAAAGATCGTCTATTGTATAATTTCACAATTTCTGGACGATAGTCATCAACATTAATGTCCACCCATTTATAATTTACATCCAAGACTTTATCGGACAGTACATAATACATGTGTACATTATACAATATTATAAAATATATAAACGCATTTCAAATATAATGTGGACAAATGCAGTTCAAACTATTAATATTGTTGAAATTGTATCTTATTTTAAAGTGTTTTCGATGTAACAATCAAAATACTAAAATATATGAAACGTAAATAAAAATTAACGCGCGGGTTTCGTTTCTTTTAAATATTTTTCAAGTAAGTAGTACGTAGCATAATAGGTGCAAGGAATTCTATTAAGTACCTGCACGAAACATAATAAAAATATTTTTACCTCTATTTCTAATACAATAACAATAATGAATATCCATCCTGACGGATGAAAACGTTGAAGGAAACTACCTACGGTTTATTTTTACATTTTTAATTTCACGCGTTTTTTGTTTGTGTTATATAAAACAACTTTTATTACTGCGTCGGTTGATGATAATAAAGGTAGTGTAAACTATAATAATTATTAAATTGCCTCAGAAGGTTTCATGTTATAATCCTTGAATATAACTTCATTGTTGTAACTATATAAAAGGCATAAAAACCTTTAATTTTACATTTTTAAATAATTAACTTTTTAAAAATGCAGACTTTAAATTGGTTTCATAAAACCGATGCATTTTTTAAACTATAAGAACCGTTGATATGTTTGGGACAGTTTTTCTACTATAAAAACTAACATGGTCAGTAGGGCCTATTATCTATTTGAAAAATGAGTAAAAAAATAGTATATTAATCTCAACTATCAAGATATACTTAGATAATAGATCTATAATCACTGATATCATCGGATTTTTTCTACTGACCCCACCTGTCATAGAAAATTTACATACTCCAATGCATGTCTGCATAGATCGAATATACTAGGTATCGAATCATTTGCGGAAATCAGGGGTTGCTTGCTTGAGGGGACTAAGCCCCCCCAAAAGTCCTTCAAGTCCCTCCTTTTTTAGTTTTGTAGGATCGATGCCCCTCCACCTACATTAATGTTAACAATGTTAGCCCCCCCTGAAATTTTAATGGATTTCCACCTATGTATCGAATCTATCATTCTATCATCAAGTGTCAGAGTATTTTCTTTCTAATAGGGTCCCATTATCAGTGGCGGTTTTTAGGGGGAGGGGACGCTCACCCCCTCACCCTTGGATTTTATTCCGTGTCAATTGTTATGTTCTATACATCTTATTATTGTATTACTTTATTGTTAAAGCCTTAAGGTAAGTATAAATCAGAGGCTGGTACTTTATAAAGATTCCATTAAAACTAAACTATTTAAATTACGAAATAAAATATTAAAGTTGTACGTAATTTATTATAGGACCATATACAAATTGAATTTTATTTGATATATTATAGGGGGGAGGCCCACAAAATTTAAAATAGCCTCCCCTTGATGTTTTATCAAAATCGCCACTGCCCATTATATATCATATACTAATATGTTACTGCCATCTGGATCTAAAAATCGTAAATCAGGCCCTGTAGGGTCATCATTCATATATAGGTATACCTGTATATATTCAACTCGACTACTTTATAGCCGTTCAGACTCTTTATCCACGTCTCACGAGAGTAAATAACCAGAATAACAATATATTATTGTTAGAGAAACAGTGAATATAAAATAAATTAATTATGGGTAGGCACATACTTCGCATGCAGTAAGCCGGTACCTAATGCAGTATTTATGTTATTATTGAATCGAAATAACAGGTAGGTACTATTCGTATATACTGCATTGTATAACGCGTTTGCTGCGATTTATGTATCTTTGCACTGGGTATTTGCAATTTAAAGTTCAATCACACGACGATAATAACATCGCTGCCCACGTATTTTTCACGGTACCGACTGTTGAGTTTACCAAAACAATATTAATTATGCATACTAAATTAAAATACTAATATTTAATAATATTAATAAATAATGATCTCGATGATTTTACTATTGTACCTACTATCCAAGTACTATTTAATTACTATTTTACTTCATCACAGTTCATACAATATCATTAGTATTTTCTTCATTTTGACGAATGTTATTTTTTGGTAGGTTTTAATTTATTAGGCAATAGGCATGTATTTAGAATTTTTTCGAGGATAACAAAGAAAAATGAATTTTTGGTGGCCTCACAAACGTAATATTATATTTTACCTACTATTATAGTAACATATTGTACATTTTTTTAAATTTATAATATAAAATCTAATTTTATTTTGCAAGCTAGTACCAATTCAATAACCTCATCTGTATTTTATAGATAGTTGATGGTTATTTCATCTCTGCGGTGCCACGATAACAAGGCCAACCCTTAAGCTACCTACGCGGAATGAGAACGAGGTTTTACAATAATCAATTTACGTTATCAATAGAATTGATTTAATCGTAAATTGTAATCATAAGGTAAGAGATATTATAAAGATGTACTTCAAAATATGGAAAAATTTCATAATTTCACCATTTAGTATTTGGAATTTCATCATCAGATGTTCGCCGATTATCATAATATTTTCAATCGTTCGATCGACAATGGACAATCGTATTACCATTTACCACAGTCCACTAATCGAATAAACTTGTTGATAAATATTTAATAATGTATTTGATTATGTTTTCTTAAGTAATTGGTACCTACGTACAAATGTTCAGGGGCGGCTACAGTGACATGGTTAAAGGGGAGGGGGGTTAGACAAGTCATAATTTTCAGAAAATGTCGATTATTTTATATGTAATTTTGTTTTCAACATTATTAAAAATTGTTTACAAATACAGCTTGGAGCCACCCCTGCAAGAGTTACAATTGTTACAAAAAAAAGTACAAGGGGATTCATCCCAAACCACCACTGTACCACTCATCAATAATTCATAGAATACAGCATTCTTCCGTAAACAATAATAATATTATAAAGTTTACCGTACAACAATTAACAAGTAACAACTGCCACGTGATTTAATAATAACTAATGAGAATACTGTCAACATATTCGAACTGTTCTTTCATCACATACTTCAATACCTACTTGTTTTACTATTGATTATTGAATCGTATGTTCGATTAAAATTATGTTCATCGAATATTAAATTAATAAAGGGTCACAATACCAGTGACTACCTACTAAAAAATAGAATAAAAAAAGATTGTTATTCTCCATCCACATATCTCTTTGTGTAGGTTAACTCGTATAAATACAATAAGCAAGGGTACCTATATCATACAATTTATGATTTCTAAGAAATAAAATCCCTACCTGTATTCTTGATATTATCATTTATATTCATTGTCATAACTAATAATTAATAACTGTAATTAGTTATAATTTATTCGATTTGTTAATATCAAATATAATAATTTATTCAACGTTACACCTTACACAGTGCACTCATATTGTACGAACAAGTATTTTGCACATGTTATAAAGGTAACAATTATATATATTATTTATTTATTGTAAAAATAATAATGCCTAGGTAGAAGTGTTGACGTCTGACATTATATGCAAATCATATTTTAATTAAAACTACCCATAGGCTATAGCCTATAAGTATAGCTGTTTATATTTAGTTGAATGTCCGTACATCACCTAGAGGTGTATATGGTATATACCTATACCAGATACTTACTTAGTAGTTAATTTTTCTCAATAAAATGAAAGTTTTTTTTTTAGATTCTAAGCAGAGGAAAAATTAAGGAAAACCAGGAAATTTTTCACAAAATCAGTTTTCGATAAAATCATGGTACAACTCTAAAACAAATGATTACAAAAATAATCCAATCCATTCATAAAGCATGTAAAATAGATATTTAATTATATTAAATGTTTAAATGTAATATACATGAATCGTGGCATTCATAGAAATTCCCAACGGATTGGTGTATCTATATGAAATATATATAAATATTTAATAAAAACACCTGTCAACCGCCTTGCCCATGTTTATGCCACTGTATACAAGTATGAATACTAATTAAAAACATTATGTACTTGGTGCAATAAGTATTACCACAATCTTAAATATTAAGTATTCTTACTTGAACTTGGGTTAGACGTTCATAATGACCTCATCAATGAATTTATTATTTTTATGCAACATGAGTACATTTAATATTTATTTAGGTGCAATATTTTTAATTTAGTACTATATATAATATTATAGTCTATAGATACCCATAGGCAACAGTTTCATGATTAATATTCCAATTTTTATGGGAAAAGTTGGCATGTAAACATGTGTTTATCACCCACGCATAATATATTCTTATATAGTCATTTGTATCCACCCACAACCTGCAATGGTGGTCTCTTGAAGGTCAAATGGCGCTAACAATAACTTTTGTTTT
Organism: Macrosiphum euphorbiae; assembly: GCA_949089665.1. NCBI lineage: Eukaryota > Metazoa > Arthropoda > Insecta > Hemiptera > Aphididae > Macrosiphum > Macrosiphum euphorbiae. Next base: position 122,191,834 of record CARXXK010000001.1, read on the forward strand.
GTACTTTCCGGTTCTAAGGGATTGTATTTAATATAAATTATAAGCAATTAATAAACTTACCAGAAAATGTCTTGGATAAGAAAATAAAAATTGTATACATTGCACAGTAAATATTTGAAATTGTATGTATTTACAAAACAGATTCAATAAAATAATAATAAACAACTATTAAGTAAAACTTAAACTTAACTCTTATTAGCAGCCTTAACTACAGGTTTTCTTATAACATTATCATCATCTTCTTTCTCAAATGTGAAAGGCTTATCATAACCTAATATACGTTGATAATGCATTACATCATCAAATGCTTGTGGATCCACAAATAGAGGGTATTCTTTTGCATAAAATGTGACTGTTAATTTCTGTGTCAAAGGCAATCTTACTTCAAATGGTTTAAATTGCACCTGAAAATAAATTTAATATTTTTAGTTAAATGTTTACTTATAATTAAAATACAGTTATTTAATCAATTTGATTACAATAAATTAACTAAAATACTTTAAATAGTAATTTTTAGAATTTTTTTTATTAATCACGTCAATAATTGTCACTAAAAGATTTTTACAATTTTTTCTATTAGTATATTAATACTAGTAAGATTGGTCATTAGCTAGAAAATAAATTTATTTTTTCAACTTAATTATTTAGTTAGTTAATTTTTTAATCAATTTAACTATTTAAATTATCCATTGTAATAATTAAGATTTTTTCATTTAATGAAAAATTCTTGGATTAGAAAACTTAGTTGACACTAAATTTTATACTGCCTAAACCACCACAACAGTTTGTGTGTAATAAGAAGGAATAGCTAATAGGATGTATTTTGATAAATATTTAGTTATTCATTAGTAGTGGAACAGCTGCTATTAAGTAATTAAGTGCCACCCAAGTGGAAATAAGAAAAAATAATTTACCGCCTTTAACTAAGTTAATATTTTTCTCCATGTTAACTTTAAATTTATTTTGTTAACTTTTCAGAATTAACTCATAATTTAACATTTTTAACAATAACTTCACTAAGCCAAGTTAATTTATTTGATTAACTAACTCACCTTTTAAATACAAGGGCTTGGGTTTATATAATTTATTTATTTATTTAAAATAAATATCACTAAACAGATCAGTGATCTATTTTAATAATAATTTTATCACAGTGAATAAAGCTTTTAATGTAAAAACGAGGAAAATTATTTTATTTTAGAACTAAATAAATTTGAATGTTAAAAATAAAAATGAATTAAAAAAAAATATGAAATAATATTGCAACTTGGAATATACTTTTAAGACATTTGATTGAGCTTCTGTCATAATTTTTCTCAACTCAAGCATAGTTATCTATTTTTATATGAGTATGTAGTCTTAATCTAAAATAAACCCATTATTAATACTTGCCTTCTTAGGTTTTAAGAACAGTGAAATAATTGTGGCACTGTACTCGTCAGTTTTTTTGTTATACTCGATAGACGTCACATATTTTCTTGTTACCAAATGAATGAGTACTGGTGTAATAAATGTAAAAAATCCAGCAATGGTGCATACACCTATGGTGGCTGCTAAACTACTGCCCACTTCTGCAGCTTTTTGTATCACCATTGGCTGAATACACAAACCTACGGCACTGGTCATAAATGATACGATTTTCAAGTTACGGATTCGTGGACCCAATGTTCCAATGTAGATGTTTTTCCACTCTGCGTCAATTAGTCTGAACGTTTATACTGTTTTATCTTGGACTCGGTGGATGTCTATAATTGGATACACGCATTAATAAAGATTGTAAAAATGTATAACTGTCGGAACTCACATGTTTGAGGCAGACTGCTGCGGCTAAAGGATGTTGAGTATTCACTTTGTTCAAACAACTTCTAAACTGTGAAATACGACAAGTTCGAAGTACGATTGAAGAATACATGATCTTACTATGTATAATATAAACAAATTTAAAATATTATTCTATAAAACGGTGGACACTAGACTTAGATGTATTGTGTAATTAGTTATTACAATGAAAATTTAAAATTATTAAATGTTAACACAAGAATACAAGATTCGAACTTAATAGGACAGTTTTAATAACTTAAGTTATTACTTAACTTAATTTAATTTAGTTTATAAATTAAGTTTAATATAATCTGTGATAATAGTATGATTTTTATTTTTTTGTGATAACGATTTCGCAATACCACATGGACTAGAGAAATAGAGATCAGCGATAAGGAAGCAGAGGACCGGCCGGCCGGCCCTCTATTCTTTTTTTATTATTCTTCAAGGAGAATGAAAATTTGTTGAAAATTGAAATCATCTAAGAGATCCAAAATTGCTCTCCCTTTGAAATTTGGTATAAAGCAGTTGAAGTAGTGAATGATTTTTTCGACATTATCGTTAGACCAACGGAGACAGTACAATCATAGAACAATATAATATCACGTATTCACGTAAACCACCAATTAAGAAAATATATTTTAATTCTTGACGTAAATTAAAATGTATAATGATTTGTTTTATAGTTCAATAAAATTTGACTATTCCTGTATTTAAGTATTTTAATGAGTAAAATGTATTCCAGCCACAGCCTGTGGATTCGTTCAACCATAAGATCGGGCCGACAATGAAATATAGTATACGGCAGTGCCATCTAGCGACGAAAGTAAGTGACTGACGATTATGTGTAGAAAATGATTATGTTTATAAATATTATAATACCACAGACACCTTGACCACAGGGCACAGAATAGATTAATAGAAGAAGATCTTCTAAGACCGTGGATTAAAAACAGAATTTAATCTATTCTGTGATAATACCACAGAATTCACAAAATATAAAGGCAATACAGCAATAGTCATAATATTTATTTGGTGGGTTGCAAACGGTCCGGTATTTCATAGACCTTATGTTAAGTATAAAGTCCATGGTTATTTTAACCAAAATGTACCAACCTTTTTTAAATCATACATTCATAGTTCATACCATATTACTGACATTAGTACCATACCAGCATTATGCCCGATGCATGGGTGGAAATGGGGGGGGGTTGAGGAGGCTAAGCCCCCTCAAAAAGTACAAACAGAAAAATTAGGCCCCTCAAAAATAATATAAGTAAAATATTAATTTTCAATTCAAATATTCTTGCAACGCAAATAAAAAAAAAATTTTGGAAAAAATATCTCGTTTGTTCGTATTTCTGATTCCATTACCAAAGTTCATAGAGTAATAAAATGTAAAGTAGCTATATCACAGCCAGTTTAATCTGGTTTTATGGCTCCAACATAGAATATTATTTTAATGTATTATGTAATTGTCAATTTAAGAAAAGGTTTTCAACTGATAGTCTTCAAATGGCTGAAGCTTTTGACAATTTCGTCAAATTAGATTTTAAAAAGAGTTAATTGTTTATTAATCATTATAAGGTGATTTTAGTTTAAAAACTTGCTACCAAAATTGAATATTACTGAATTTATAAATAATATGACCTGTGGATTAAAAATAGAATTTTTATAATTTATTTATTTTATTTATTGTAAGTTATTCTTATTATGCTATTACTATATAAAAGATAATTTTTTATTATCTAGGAGCTATTGAATGTAAAAAGTATAAGTGTTCAATCAGAAATGTGTGTCGTGAAAAACTATATACATTTTTCAACTGGCAAGTGCAGTATTAGCTTAGAATATTTGACTTCAGTACCTACTTTCTAAAGATATGTACCCAAACATATATTATAAGTCTTATGCAAGTTTCACTTACTTTAACCACAAGTTCATCAACATATGAACATAGTTTTTCAGCAATGAGAAGAATAAAAACATGGTTGAGGTCATCTATATTGCAAAATAGATTCAACAATTTAGCTATACCTAGCTGTCATTAGTATAGAATATGATATTTCCAAGACAATTGATAGAGAAATCATACTGGATACATTTGCAAAAAAAAGAGATATATTATTTTAAAATAAATATTTTAATATAATAATTAATAACTAAATAACAAGGTTGTTACAGTAAATTAATATTTAATAATTTAGTTTTTTTTTTTTATTTCTGGTCAGGTGGCACTGCTGGGAGCCTTCCTATTATGTTATTTATGTCTAATGTTCCTATGTCACCACACTTACTCATTATACCTCGTCTGTTGTTTAGGTTGTAAATATTCTTTTAAAATAAAAAAAAAAAAACTTATATTATGTTTCTGATAAATTTAAAGTTAAAATTCAAGTACATGTACGAGTAAATATATAACACCTATAGTATGTTTAAAATAAATCATGCTTGGTTTTGCATGGTGTTTATGGTAATATTATATTTTCAAGTGCTGAGAGCAGTTTTGATAATATGTAATAAAGTATTTTTAAATGTTAGCCCCCTCTAAAATTATGGGATATTTCCGATGCATCTAGTAATGAAATTACATTTTTGAAATCTAATTTGCATTTGTGATTATATTTATAGTTTATTGATTTATGTCTGTTTATGTTTATTTATACAAATCCTGAACATCTGATTCTTTGCAGGCACGTAGCAAAGGGTAGCCTGGGGCCAATGGCCAACGCCACCCTACTCTATTGTTAAAATATCCTAGGCTCAAATAATTGAGTAAAAAAAGTTGAACCATCTTCAAAAATTTCTATTATGATATTATTGTTATTATTACATAGTTATCTTTATAACGCGATATATATCTTTCTCACGACGATTACAAATAAGAACATAACAGCTTGTACTTTATCTCATCAGATGCAATTCGATTTTCGAACAGCATGGTCTGGTTTCCAGAACTCAGAATAGAAATTGTCCAACGATACTCGCCGTATTAATGTAATGGCTATATAGATATAGCATAGCCAAACGTAATGTATATCAAATTATTATTGTTATTGTTACAAATTATTATTGTAGACTGGTATACTTATATACCTTGTATTACATTTTTACATTTTTTGGCCCAACAGATAAAACTTTATTGATATTTATAAAATAAAAAACTAAAAAAAATGGAAACTGAAAATGTCCGTAAACAGCTCAAAAAGAGTCAAAATATTTTCAAAATTGTACAGTGTATAGGAAATGCTAATATGAACATTCAGTGAAATTTTCATGTATTTACAGTAATTCGTTTTTTAATTACAACAAAAAAAGGAAATTGCCACATGAGAAATCGAGTGAATATCCAATGTTGTAAAAATTTGAATTTCAAACGCTCATAAAAATTTAATTTGACTTTCCGGTAGAGATTTTTTTATTGATAAAGGTAGACAATCTTATGAGTAATCTTGTATTAGATTTTCAAATCTTAGATTTAAAAAGAAAAATTTTTACGAATTCTTACCTCAAAATAATTTGCTAATTTTCGTGATTTTTCTATATTTTGTCAATTTTTGAACTTTAAATGCTTATAAAGAAAAACCGTGACTAAGGATTTTTAACATTTTTCAAATGCCATTGTAACAATATAGTAGGAGCCTTGTATTAAATTGTAAGTTTACGGCGTTGTGATAGGCCATTAAAGATGCATTAGAGTTGCTAATCTGTTTTTGCCCGAAAATAATTAAGTTAAGCGGCCTCATGAATGCACGTTCCCCTTGTCAAAAACTACTGTTTCTAATTCCAACGATACGTGTCAAGAAATATTACGATTTTTATTCTGAAAAAATATTCTGATTATCCGTAATAATATGTACGAGGGATCGATCGAGCCCCAACTTTAATTTTAATAATTTTAGATTGTAATAAATGTAGTTAATTAATAAGGGGTAAAATTCTATGAAAATTTACTTTTATATTTCCAACAATATGGTTTATTGAGCGGTTTGAGAGTAAATACACATATTATGAATATTGTAGAAGAGAAGTTAATCTATGTCTGTAGGTATAGAAGTCACTTTATGATATTTTAATTACTAAATTCAATAATTCAAATTCAAAAAGTAAAATATTACAAGTTTTAGAGTTAAAAATTGGATATTTAAAATAGAATATCGAAAATCGACTCCTATGCAAACCTAGATAAACTTCTTCTCTTAATTTTGTATAATAAGTGTTCATACTGCTATGTCACTCAGTAAGCTATATTATTTGAAATACGAAACTGAGTTTCAGTTGTAACGTGGTCGGGGATGACCCGTTAAATATAAGATATTCAGGGAAGAAATTAATTCTTTTGAATATATTTTTACCGTAGCTCGGGAGCACGAATGGTATTAGGATCTTAATATTACAAATAAATAACGATTGATCTAAATTATTATTAATATAAACAAATTATTTATTATAACTTACAATTTACGAACAAAGTTACCAAAAATGTAGGATTGTACGGAGTTCAGGTGCACGTGATTGACTCGCGGAGAACTGGTATTCTCTTACATAGGGATATTGGCCGGAGCCTTACAATCATAAAATATATATGTGTCACCTAAACCGGAGGGGCTTAATATATTATTATAGTCAGCGCATAATATGCTTAATGTGCATATTATGATGCTTATAAAATAAACGTAATGATGTAACATACGTTACACAGTGTTTCACTAAAGTCTAAAATCCACATTTGCAAAAATATACTGCGATATTGTTATGTGAGTGCACGCGGGGGTGCGGTTTGCTTTTTATTTTATACACAGTCACTCACCCTAATGATCACTATAATAGACACTAACTACGCACACATTTACACGACCCACATGCACACTAATATCAAATTGCCTATATTGAACTCCTTAGAAACAGTCGGTATGCATACCCCTTATAATGTTCTTAAAATTTCAAACTTAAATATTTAGATAAATCAACTAAATATAATTATAAAAATTGGCTCGATCGATCTCTCGTACATACTGTGGACAATTAGAATATTATGCCAGAATGCAAATCGAGGTAATCGTTGCGACGTATTGTTGGAATTAGAGTTGTCTGTTTGAGTGAAAAATAAACGTTTTTTCCTAATCACAATATTAAATGTTGACATGACGTGTTTGCAAGTGCGTGCGAGAGCTCTCCTTACCACTACAATTGACCTGCATTGGCGCCACACACACTAATAATCATTTATGATTAACACATAGATCTCGGGTGGCGACGACGAGATTAGAAATTGCCTAAATGTTGCTCCTTAAATCAATGCTATAGCGAGGCCCCTTAAGGGGATTGAAAGAGGACAATTATTTCGACCAAACTGTACCAATCATCTTTTTTTAAATGTTGTTCCTAAACTCGTAGTAATCTTGTTTAAATGTTAATTGTTCAAAAATTAAATTATATATCTTAAAATGTGGCCTGATCGATCTCAAGTAGACATAATATAACCATAACGAACTTAAATCATTTTTCAGAAGTCTTATCGCGTAATCAGGTCCATCGGTACGATTGACGAAAAGTACAATATCATACAAATAAGCATAAATTGTTTAGCGTTCACGCTCACAACGCCGAGGCGGTGACTTGTACGTGCGCGTACGAGGCGATCCGCTATTTTATTTACACAGAGTCACACACGATAATGATCACTTATTACGAACACTTTTACAAAACCCGCATGCATGCAATTTGAAAATTGCATAATACGAACACTTAAAAACGAAATTTGGTAGTTCGATTTCCGGTACCGCGAGTGTTTGATAACTAAATTCTAGCCAATAACAATATTGGTATTGCGCAAAGAATTTAGTTAAAACGTTATATTTATAATCCTTAATCTTTATTTTAAAAAGCTTCTACTTGGTAACGAATAGGCAGTGGCGAATCCAGGGGGGCAGGGGCCTCGCCCCCCCCCCCCTCAGACCTCTTCAACAGACTCTTCTTTTTACTTACAGAAATATTTTAAAGTGTGTACTGACTACTGACTACTGTGTAATGCAATGCATTATAAATATTTATAATTAACTACACAATCTATTCATCTATTTTGGAAATCATTGGGAATGTTATTGGAATGAAAACATTTACAGTAATTGCATATTATAATGTATTTATGGCTTAGAAGTAATTTTTTTATGGGCCCTCCTCCAAAAAAAAAAATTAAACCCGGGATTCGCCAATGCGCATAGGTAGTATTTATAAGTTTATTGGTCAGATTTTAAACAACAATTAAATCCATATAGTTATAAAGTAAATAGTATAATTTTAACATTTTATGTCTTTAGTCTTTACTTTTTATGCCGGAGCCATATGCTAATAATATTAACATTTAAGGGGTCTGGAGAGTGATTAATTTTCGGTCCAAAACATAGCTCGTGACTTCAATCACTACGAACAATATAACGTTCTGATATTAATTTTGAAAGCAGATTTGAATACGTCACTAAATTATCTATGCTTTGACTATTTCATTTTTCTGAATTTGTTTTTGGTACTAACAAAAATAGTAAAATTAGATCATATTCATAATTGAAACTTAAATACATTGATATGCAATATGAAAAAGGTGGGTAAGTGGATGTCGCTCTGCTGTACAGTAGGTTACAAGTGGGTCACTGTATAATGGATGCTTTTAAATTTGAATTCAATGATACAATATCATTGTATAAGAAAAACGATTCTGAGCGAAGACGGTATGTTAGTCTAGGTTTAAGACAAATTATATACATATCTATGGTATTAAAAAAAATTGACCTAAAATAAATTCCAAATTAATCATATCACAATATCCATTAGGTACTTATAACACGTTATACACCAACAACAAACCCTGATACTATCATATATATATAATAGTACACTTTAGAAGTTTCAAGTAGGTACCCACGAATAATATTATATAATCACAACAAAATAACTAGGTTTTTTAATATGTAATTTCGTCCAAATTTGAACATAAAATGACTATAAAAATAAACTGTGATTGTATATTTTTTAGATTTTTCGGTAAGAGAATTAACTACTTACGTGGAATCTTGTTTTAAATTTTCAATCCTTAGCTATAAAAACTGAACATTTTATAATTTATTAATTACGATGATTAATAATTTTCGAGATTTTGAAAAATTCTGTCAAAATTCGATGTTAAAATGCTTATAAAAAAAAATTGTGCCTATGTATTTTTAATATTTTTCAACTGATATTGTAACAATATATCAGGAGCCTTGTATTAAATTTTTACACTTTTTGGCCCAACAGATAAAACTTAATTGATATTTATAGAAAAAAAAAACTAAAAAAATTGAAAACTGAAAATGTCCGTAAACGGCTCAAAAAGAGTCAAAATATTTTCAAAATTGTATGGTGTATAGGAAATGCTAATATAAACATTCAGTGAAATTTTCATGTATTTACAGTAATTCGTTTTTTAATTACAACAAAAAAAGGAAATTGCCACATGAGAAATCGAGTGAATATCCAATGTTGTAAAAATTTGAATTTCAAACGCTCATAAAAATTTAATTTGACTTTCCGGTAGAGATTTTTTTATTGATAAAGGTAGACAATCTTATGAGTAATCTTGTATTAGATTTTCAAATCTTAGATTTAAAAAGAAAAATTTTTACGAATTCTTACCTCAAAATAATTTGCTAATTTTCGTGATTTTTCTATATTTTGTCAATTTTTGAACTTTAAATGCTTATAAAGAAAAACCGTGACTAAGGATTTTTAACATTTTTCAAATGCCATTGTAACAATATAGTAGGAGCCTTGTATTAAATTTTCAAGCTTTTTTAACCAACAAATAAAATTTAATTATTATTTTTAGAAAAAAAACTAAAAAAAAATGGAAAATGAAAATATGCCTTAACAGTTCAAAATAAATCAAAACATTTTAAAAATGTTATCGTGTATAGAAAATGCTAATATAAAATATCCGGTCATTTGTTTAAGAGTTGCACCAAAAACCAAAATCGATTTTTTCGAAAACAGATTTTAGTTTCAAAATTCCCGTTTTTCCTTAAATTTTATTTTGTTTTTCACGCCGCTTTGGAAAAATACTGGGAAATTTTAACTTTTGACCCCTTAATGTACCAACTAGATTCACTTTCCTATTAGAAAAGCTACTGTTGAAGAAAATCCAAGCACTTTTACCGTCCTAAAACGTGATGACAGACACAAAAAAAAGTAAAAAATAAAAAAAAACACACATTATTGTAAAATCAATACATTCATCGTTCCACTCAGAATCTAAAAAAATGTTTAAATAAATATTTATTATATATGAACTGACTATATATAATATTACATGCATATAATGTGCATATAATGTATACATTACATAGACAATTTGCATTTTCGGACTATTTGTCCGACAGTAAAAATGTACTCGGACCTTTTGTTCAACTTTTTTCATACCTGACTTTTTGACCGATTACCAATCCCTTCTAAGGAGTAAAAACTAGGCATTTTATATTATTTTCAAGGTATATGGGTCTTGTGAATGCGTTGAAAGTAAACGAACATTAGTGTGTGTAATTTGTAGTAATAATAATATTATTATATTTATATAAATAAATTATACATTATTTATATGTCTATAGAGCGAACTCTATTATAATATGATACCAATATACCATCATTATAATTTATATAGTTCAATGAAAATGAGCTACTGCACTGAGGTAGGTTTGTGTTATCAGTAAATGCAGAAGTACACCATCCGTGTGTTCCGAAACTCATCAGATTGGTCAGCCGCTGGATTTGACTGTTCCTAATTTCAGCAGATGACCAATCCGTTTGAGGGGAGGTAATCAAGCCGATTGATTTATCAGCAATCCGCTATTTTACAGATGGACTGACAATTAACCAGATTGATTTGATAACAATTGTTCCCGCCTAAATTAGTGTTTCTTAAATCTTGATATCAGTAATCAGGGTCCAAATTTTCTTTGGTCTTTTCTTGGTCTCCAATCTCCATTGATAGACAGACAGTCAAATTTATTTCCATACGTCCGTACACGTAATATTATAGTCTTTTTACGTTTTATACTTACCTTCATATTCCACTAAACTTTGTGATTCCATGGATATGGATATGGATAAAGAAATAAGGTTTACCATTGAAGAATGTGTGTACGTAAAATATTTTGATATATGTACATTGTGTACATTGTTTGATTATAGTAAGCTTTTTTGAAGTCAACTACAGGTCTTCCAACATTAGTTTGTCGAATATAATAAGGTTTCATCTTGCACATCAAAACCTAGGAGATAGGTATATTGAAAATAATAGTTTTACTGATTATTATAATTTATTTACAAACCTCAACTGAATTCCTGGTGAGCCTAAAATGGCATTTAAAATCTAAGTCATCATATAAACTTATGACCAACATAAAATTTGTTATACGGACTTTAGAACTTTTTAATAAACTATTAAAAAGAAGATATTTCTTTTTATCTAACGAATTGTTTTTATCATCCAAATAATTTAATCCGAAGAATAAAATGCATTTGGATAAATTACTTTCCATATTAAATGAAAATTAAATTGAAAAATTGAAAAATTGAAAAGAAAATTATAAATATGTGTTTTGTATTTTTGTAAAACCACATAAAAATTAAAAAAGTGATAGTATTAATTATTATTGATAGTATTTATCAAATTTGATTGAAGGCTGTTAATATGTTCGGTGGTTGGTATTGGTTACGGGTATCAACCAATATGTTCCAGCGCAATAACAAAAAAGTGTTCCTAAATTATTATCAATCCACTGAACAATCCGCTAGATTCGTTGATGAATTTAGGAACACACGGTATATCACCATATTCTGGTTTTATATTATCCCTGGTATAATGTTTTCTCGTACGAATTTTTTGGTTTTTTTATGGTCTTTTTTATGGTTTCTGTAACCTGTAACCACTAACCAGTATTCTGGGTTATCAGAAATCATGGTGTTATGTTTGATATTAGTCAATAGCACGGTTTAAGATATCTTAAATCGTGGTCATTGGTCAATACTCAATAGTCACAGACCACAGATCACATGAGAAATTGATGAACGCTGTAAATTTAAATTTTAGATTATCTGAAAAATTACATTAATACAAAAATACAATCTTACATCATGAGTTATTTTAGAGAAAACGGAAACATATAGGTACAATACATTTTTTAGAGCCATTGCGAATTGCGATATTTACATTTAAATGAATAACTAAAAGAAAGTCAATTTCGTTCTAAGTCACCAGTCCTGATGGCACTCAGTTTCTGTACGTATACATTTTATAAAATACTTAACTATAGTTAAGACTATACAGTGCCTATTATTGTTTTATTAATATTAAATTCAAAGTACTGACTCTAATATCGAGTTCTAGAATACATTTAACTCAAAAATACGTCTTTTAAAATTTTAATGGAGCTAGATACCACATAATTAAAAACCTCTCACAAGCCAGTATGCCACTTAATAAATAATTTCTACTATCAATGGGTTCTGCATTCTTGTCATCATGTGTAATGGGGTATACATTTGAATCACACAGACATAAAATGTTTTGCGAGCTATGTTAAGGGGATTCGATACCGTAATTTTCTGTTTTTGTCTAACACACGCGTGACATAGTATTTTAGACGTGTTTTTTGCCAAACATTCCAATTGATCTATTGAAGGAAGCGATAAGATTTTTGAAAACAGATTTGAATTTGTCGTCAAGTCTGCTTGAAATCGACTTACCCACAATTTTGATTTTTTGATTTTAACTTCTCCAAAAATTGAAATAACAGAATTTTTAAATACTCTTTTTGAATATGACATTTTAAAAAATTTGGGGGATAATATCAAAAATGTGGGAAAGTCGATTTCAAGTAGACTTGACGACAAATTCAAATCTGTTTTCAGAATTCTGATCGCTTCATTAGGTCAATTGGTATGTTTGGCAAAAAACACATCTAAAATACTATGTTGCTCGTGTGTTAGACGAAAACAGAAAATCACGGTATCGAATCCCCTTAAGTATATATTAAATCCTCTTATACAATGATTAGTAGTCCTTTTTTTTTTGTTGATATTCTCTTGTGCCCTTTTCTTTTAATAAAATTCAAAAATTCAAAATGTTCTCTTTATTGAATTTTACTATAGTTGATTACATTGATATATAATAAAGCTAGTACATACTCATCTTTTTGATTAATACTGAATGGAAAAGTCATAGCAAATTTTCTTTTCATAGAAAATCCAAAATGTTTGATATGAAAATGTGCATAACATTGAATTGGTTTATCAGCAGTAGTACAATCATACATCACTTTTATATTATATGTTACACTTTAAGTTTTGATGGGCAAACCTACTTATGTTCAATGTTGTCTTGTTGATTCATAAAATGTGATTTAATTTTTTTTTTAATATTTTAAAAAAAATTAAAAATTTATAACTGATAAGATGTGTGAATTGTATTATTGCTGTGGTGTAGAGTCATTTAGAAGTTAGCCGTTGAGTGTAGCTTTCATAGATGTATGATATTTTATAAATCTGGAGAGAAAGAACAGAATTGGTATCAAAAGATCACTGCAGACTCAAGTGCAATTTTTGCTTACATACCTATCTTTTTTATGAAGAATAGCGCTTTAAATGCTATTATCACATAATTGACTTGAATCATTTTGTTTTTTTAATATTATTATTTAAGTCTAAAACAAGAAAAATACTAATTAATAGGTACAGAAATTACTATTTTTAAAGATATGAACTATAATCATACAAGTCCAAAAAAATATTATGGAAGATGTAACATTTATATATAATTATAAAGAAAAGAATTGTATTATTTACTGATTTTTTATTGATTATTAATACACCCTAAGTGAGTTAAAAAAATATTTTGGAGTATACATGTATACTTTTGTTTGTAAGCAATAATTTAGAAATACGTTTAAAAGTCTAAAATATAATTACAGTTATGACTTATGAGCTGGTTGTGTATCAAATATCAATGGATCATAATTTGGAAAAATGTCCTCTTTTTTTTATTAGACACGTCTGGTCACTCACAGCTATAAGTGAATGTCATAGACAGTCAGAGTATGAGTCTGTAATTTATGTCCTTAAATTTGAGTTGTGTAAAATTCTATAGAGGTTTTTTCTTCGGCCAGGCAGCTTATTTGGTGTTTATAAATTGACAGAAGAAATTATTTGAAATGTAGATATCTCCTTACAGTTTTATATTAGATTATGATTTAATAAAAAATACATTTTATTCTTTTTTACTATTATTATGTAGCATCCCTTGTGCTTGTCTTGAATTAAATTCAAATTAAAAAAAAAAAATGTTCAGAACTTGTGAAAAAACAGACACAACAGTAGTATTATTTTAAATTTTTTAGTTTATCTATCACAAATTGTTTCTTTTTTTATCAAGTTGAAGAAAAATATGTATTTATTATTTCTAAACTTATTATCTTATGTAATTATTCTTCCTTAAATATTTTGGATGAAACCATTTGTTTTTATTATCCCCTAATAAAAATGTTATCTGTTCTAGTTTCTGTTGTTTATATCTACAGCTATAAGATAGTATGATATTTAGTTTCTTGTATGACTATAAATATAAGAACAACATGTAATGATTTATGTATAAATTTTACATTTATTTAGTCCTTCATCTTACATTATTTGTGTATGGGTTAATTTATATATTTTTTTATTTTACTTTAATTTTGAATACTGTTATACCATATCATAATACATTTTAATTAAATCCAAGCATAATATGTAGCTATAATATATAATTTTTATAATTATGTTATAGGCCAGTAACAGTCAACAGATGTCCTGAGAGTACGAATAATTGAAAAAGTTGCTAAAAGTTGGATATACGTACTGAAGAAATAATAGCTTGTTTAAAGGTATCTCAGGGTATACAGAAACAAATTATTTCCATATCATAGTTTAAGAAGAACCTTGCTATTTGCAGCTATAACAGATCCCAAATGTGTTACACCATTACTAATCATAAACACAACATCCAATACTAACTAAATTTAAGTTACATAAATCTAACAAAGTTTATCAAGTTTTACCCATTATATAGATATTATATAAAAGTGGTAAATTTTAGATACTTGGTGTTCATGTATAGGAACTGAAAATATTAGTTTAGGAAAGAGTTATTGGAGAAAATAATTATTTCTAAATGAAAAACCCAGAAGAAAATTTAAATAATTCCAAAAACATGGTTGGAAAATTAAAAAATGATGTTATAGATGAGGTTGTGACTGAAATTTCCACTTTATTATCGTTTGAAAACTCACAAACTGAAGAATTAGATTCATCAAATAGTAATCATGTTAAATATATTCCAATTTTAAATAAACCGGTTTTAGGTGATGTATGGAATGTATATGTGTCAAATATAAATTCATTAAAATATTTTCATGTACAGAACATGAACAACTATGAATATATTCAATCAATCAGTTCAAAATTGAATAAATATGATTCAACGTCAAAGAAGCTTCCAAAAGTAGGACATTTAATTGCTGCTCGCCATCACAATGGTACATGGTATAGAGCAAAAGTTCAAAGCATAACTGAATTGGGACTGATTGTATGCTATATTGATTTTGGGGTTTCCAAAGTACTAATTACAGCTTATAAAGATTTACCAAAAGAACTTGCCAGCATAAAACCAATGGCTTATCATTGTTATTTTAAGAGTGTATCAAAAGAAGATGAAAATAAATTATCAGTTCTAGATTTATTTGATTCTATTTATAAATACTACTGTTCTTATAAAATAACAGCCACTTTTTTAAGCAATAATGATCCATATTTAGTTACATTATCACATAACGGTAAAGATGTTCAGGATATTTTATACGATTTAATTTGGGATGGTATTGCTCCTAGTATATCTGATGATCCAATAAATCATGCAAAACTTATAATGCTGAATAAAATGTTTTCAAGTTCTAAGACAGGGGTTGTCCTCGTGGAACCCAGTTTTTCCAAAAATCATTTTTATGTTGAAACCGAATTTAGTTATCAAATTGGCAAAACTATTATAACTGAAATCGAAAGTCAGACAAAATGGATTCCGGTATTACATCCTGAAGAGGGTCAAATAGTGATTGCTAAAAATACCAATGATTTAAAATTATATCGGGCAAGGGTTATAAAGAAATATGAAGATTCTGAAGAGCATAAATGTTTTTTAATCGATTGCGCGGTGTTTGAAAACTGTTTTGAAATGTTTGAACCTACTGTTTATCTACGAACAGCACCTCCAGTCAAAATACACTGTTCTTTAGATATATCCATTAATTTTAGCGGTGATATACTAGAAAGCATGAATCTTGCTTTTATTAATGAAATAGCCGAAAGCAAGGGCAAATCAAAATTCATAAAAATTAAAAAAATTGGAAATCCTTGTATAATAGACTTGGAGATCAGTGGTTTAAATATCATTCAAGTTATAAAACCTTGCGAAGTGAGAGTGATCAATGATAAACATTTTAATTCTTTTAAAGTTCGGTTGAATTCATCCGGAACAAAAAAAATCTCAGATGTTCTAAAATCTACTAAAAATTTTTTTCCTATTTCCAACCCAGAATTTTTCCAACTATATGTTACTAAAATTGACCAACAATACAAGAGAGTAAAATATATGGGTCAATTTGAAGAAGGATTTAAAGTCATGTTAGTAGATGAAGTACCTACTAAAATAATAGTCTATGAACTATATGCAATTCCTAAATCAATAATAAATGTGAAAACTACAGATTTGTATTGTTCTCTAGGACTAAATATAACCGACTATTCTAACAAATTGTTTATTGACATTTGTAATAATGGCAACGTCAAATTTAAAATGGTTGTCATTACAAATGATCATATAAATAGTCATATTGTTAAACTTTTTTTAAATTCCAAAGATATAACACCAATGATTTGTAACCAACCTTCATAATATTGAACTTTATTTTTATGAACAGCTTAAGAAACATTGACCATTATTATTATTGTGAATTATATATAGAGGGTGATTTACCAATCATGTTCACTCTATTTGTTCCTTTAAAAATAAATCTATTCATATTCTGATTTTTCAAATTTGAATTTCAATCAACACAATTTTTTTAAATTATTGAATTTTTTTTCGTACTATTTAAGGAATGTCTTGTGGCATGCAAACTTCTGATTTTCAGATGAGGCTTGCCTTTTTTGCTGTAAATTAATTAGTTGACAATTATTTTTGAAAAGTTTGATGTAACTAATTACAATTTTAATGAGTAGTTTCTTAGTTATTAAAATGTTTGTACTAAGGAAAAAAGTCTTTAAAAATGGTTTTAACAAATATACAAAATAGATGTAAAATTGGATCTAGTATTTATTATATTGGGCTATTTTTACAAATTTAGAATTATTTATATTATGACTAAAATTATCAAATCACCATAGTCTCTATATCTTATAAGCCCATTACCTACAATAGGCATTTATCCTTTATCACAAAGTTAAATAACTCAAAAACTACTCGTATAAATTTTGATTCTGATAGGCGCTTCAAATTTTTCTGAAAATTTATCCACTGAATAATTTACAGATAAAAAGGGGGTTCTCATTAAAAAAAAGAAGTTTGTATCTCCACAGGACACTCCTTAAAGAGTAAAAAAATCTCCATAATGTGAACATATTATATTCTTTAAACACATAGGAATTTAAAAATTCCAAAATTCAGATTTTAAATAACTGCATTATTGAAGAAGAAAAAGGTTGTTAGCTTGCTTGGTGAATTACCCTGTATAATTGTAACTAACTTGTAAAACTTTTTGCATATAATATGATAATGTGCACATGATAATGGACAACCTCTTATTCTTAAGTCATTCAAAATTGATCTACTTTATGGCGGGTCCACACAGAGTCTGGTTTATTTTTCTGTGTTGGGAAAAGTTAGGTTAATGTTTTGTATTCTTACCCAGTTTAGACCCCCCAGCATTATATGATATTATTTTAAATCGTATTATAATCATATAAAATGTAATATTTTGTACGTCAAAAATCTGTGTTATGATAAACAATAAAAAAAATATATAAATGTTTACATTATTTATTATTCGTTTTATTTATTTGTCTATTTTAAGTTGTAGGTTTTTAGTAATTTAATTCAAGGAGTTGGAATGTTCAGTTTTTTTCCTCTTTGGAAAGTATTTTATGTGATGTAATGTATGCTCCTTAATTATTTTTAAATTGAGTACAATGTAACATCATATTATTATGTCTGAAGAGTCCCCTGGTTCATTATTATGCTCACCGGTCAATGGTCATCACTTTTTGGGAGTTCAGACTTTAGAACCCACACCAATCAGCAAAAGACTTACTTAAACTAAGAAATTTCGAATACAGAGTTTATATTAATTATTAAAAAAAAAAAAAAAAAAATCAACCGGTATTAGGCGCGTACTACAGTACTGTAGGGCTATATTGTAGTTTATATGGCCCTACCGAAAAAACGCCAGTGGAGGCGCTAGAATCATCCGCACGTTTTCGTGACGCGTAGTGCTTGTACTGTAGGTTCATAATTCATATATATATATAATATATTAAAACATACTTATGTGTTAAGGGGGCTGGAGCGTAATCCATTCTAAGGAGTAAAATCTAGGCATTTTATATTTTAGTTCATATGGGTCTTGTGAATGTGTTGAAAGTAAATGAACATTAGTGTGTGTAATTCGTAGTACCGATCACGTTTTATAGGGGCATCATACGACTTTGTGCATGCACATATCACCACTTATTACTTTATAAAATTACAAACATCTTTTTTCAAAAAATACTGCCAGTGACTTCAATCATTACGCTCAGTAGGATTTTCCGATTTAAATTTTGAAAGCAGATTTGAATTATCCTCTAAATTTACTATGCTTTGACTGTCGTACATTTTAGATTCTGAGTGAAACGATGAATGTATTGATTTTACAATGATGTGTGTTTTTTTATTTTTTTATTTTTTTATTTTTTTATTTTTTTATTTTTTTATTTTTTTGTATCTGTGTACACGATAAGTAGTCGAAATAATGCTTCGATTTTCGACTTCAGTATCTTGTTCGATTGGAAAGTGAATATCGTTGGTGCATTGGGGAGGTCAAAATTTAAATTTCCCAGTAGTTTTCACACGCGCCGGGAAAAACAACATAAAAATTAAGGAAAAACGGGAATTTTTACGCAAAATTGATTTTCCAAAAAATCGATTTTGGTTATTGGTGTAACTTTAAAACAAATGAACGTATATACATGAAATTTTCACTGGTTGTTTATATTTGCATTTTCTATACACGATAACATTTTCAAAATATTTTGATTTATTTTGAACTGTTTAGGGACATTTTCATTTTTCGTTTTTTTTTAGTTTTTTTTCTAGAAATATCAATAAAATTTTATTTGTTGGTTGCGAAAGCTTGAAAATTTAATAGAAGGCTCCTAATATATTGTTTCAAAGGCAGATGAAAAATATTAAAAATCCTTAGTCACAATTTTTTTTATAAGCATTTAAAGTTCAAAAATTGACAAAATATGGAAAAATCACGAAAATTAGCAAATTATTTTGAGTTAAGAATTCGTAAAAATTTTTCTTTTTAAATCTAAGATTTGAAAATCTAATACAAGATTACTCATAAGATTGTCTACCTTTATCAATAAAAAAATCTCTACCGGAAAGTCAAATTAAATTTTTATGAGCGTTTTAAATTCAAATTTTTACAACATTGGATATTCACTCGATTTCTCATGTGGCAATTTCCTTTTTTTGTTGTAATTAAAAAACGAATTACTGTAAATACATGAAAATTTCACTGAATGTTTATATTAGCATTTCCTATACACCATACAATTTTGAAAATATTTTGACTCTTTTTGAGCCGTTTACGGACATTTTCAGTTTTCAATTTTTTTAGTTTTTTTTTTCTATAAATATCAATTAAGTTTTATCTGTTGGGCCAAAAAGTGTAAAAATTTAATACAAGGCTCCTGATATATTGTTACAATATCAGTTGAAAAATATTAAAAATACATAGGCACAATTTTTTTTTATAAGCATTTTAACATCGAATTTTGACAGAATTTTTCAAAATCTCGAAAATTATTAATCATCGTAATTAATAAATTATAAAATGTTCAGTTTTTATAGCTAAGGATTGAAAATTTAAAACAAGATTCCACGTAAGTAGTTAATTCTCTTACCGAAAAATCTAAAAAATATACAATCACAGTTTATTTTTATAGTCATTTTATGTTCAAATTTGGACGAAATTACATATTAAAAAACCTAGTTATTTTGTTGTGATTATATAATATTATTCGTGGGTACCTACTTGAAACTTCTAAAGTGTACTATTATATATATATGATAGTATCAGGGTTTGTTGTTGGTGTATAACGTGTTATAAGTACCTAATGGATATTGTGATATGATTAATTTGGAATTTATTTTAGGTCAATTTTTTTTTAATACCATAGATATGTATATAATTTGTCTTAAACCTAGACTAACATACCGTCTTCGCTCAGAATCGTTTTTCTTATACAATGATATTGTATCATTGAATTCAAATTTAAAAGCATCCATTATACAGTGACCCACTTGTAACCTACTGTACAGCAGAGCGACATCCACTTACCCACCTTTTTCATATTGCATATCAATGTATTTAAGTTTCAATTATGAATATGATCTAATTTTACTATTTTTGTTAGTACCAAAAACAAATTCAGAAAAATGAAATAGTCAAAGCATAGATAATTTAGTGACGTATTCAAATCTGCTTTCAAAATTAATATCAGAACGTTATATTGGGCGTAGTGATTGAAGTCACGAGCTATGTTTTGGACCGAAAATTAATCACTCTCCAGACCCCTTAAATGTTAATATTATTAGCATATGGCTCCGGCATAAAAAGTAAAGACTAAAGACATAAAATGTTAAAATTATACTATTTACTTTATAACTATATGGATTTAA
The DNA here is from genome assembly GCA_949089665.1 of Macrosiphum euphorbiae. Classification (NCBI taxonomy): domain Eukaryota; kingdom Metazoa; phylum Arthropoda; class Insecta; order Hemiptera; family Aphididae; genus Macrosiphum; species Macrosiphum euphorbiae. The sequence goes on from CARXXK010000001.1 coordinate 122,212,721, forward strand.
TTGTTGTTTAAAATCTGACCAATAAACTTATAAATACTACCTATGCGCATTGGCGAATCCCGGGTTTAATTTTTTTTTTTGGAGGAGGGCCCATAAAAAAATTACTTCTAAGCCATAAATACATTATAATATGCAATTACTGTAAATGTTTTCATTCCAATAACATTCCCAATGATTTCCAAAATAGATGAATAGATTGTGTAGTTAATTATAAATATTTATAATGCATTGCATTACACAGTAGTCAGTAGTCAGTACACACTTTAAAATATTTCTGTAAGTAAAAAGAAGAGTCTGTTGAAGAGGTCTGAGGGGGGGGGGGGCGAGGCCCCTGCCCCCCTGGATTCGCCACTGCCTATTCGTTACCAAGTAGAAGCTTTTTAAAATAAAGATTAAGGATTATAAATATAACGTTTTAACTAAATTCTTTGCGCAATACCAATATTGTTATTGGCTAGAATTTAGTTATCAAACACTCGCGGTACCGGAAATCGAACTACCAAATTTCGTTTTTAAGTGTTCGTATTATGCAATTTTCAAATTGCATGCATGCGGGTTTTGTAAAAGTGTTCGTAATAAGTGATCATTATCGTGTGTGACTCTGTGTAAATAAAATAGCGGATCGCCTCGTACGCGCACGTACAAGTCACCGCCTCGGCGTTGTGAGCGTGAACGCTAAACAATTTATGCTTATTTGTATGATATTGTACTTTTCGTCAATCGTACCGATGGACCTGATTACGCGATAAGACTTCTGAAAAATGATTTAAGTTCGTTATGGTTATATTATGTCTACTTGAGATCGATCAGGCCACATTTTAAGATATATAATTTAATTTTTGAACAATTAACATTTAAACAAGATTACTACGAGTTTAGGAACAACATTTAAAAAAAGATGATTGGTACAGTTTGGTCGAAATAATTGTCCTCTTTCAATCCCCTTAAGGGGCCTCGCTATAGCATTGATTTAAGGAGCAACATTTAGGCAATTTCTAATCTCGTCGTCGCCACCCGAGATCTATGTGTTAATCATAAATGATTATTAGTGTGTGTGGCGCCAATGCAGGTCAATTGTAGTGGTAAGGAGAGCTCTCGCACGCACTTGCAAACACGTCATGTCAACATTTAATATTGTGATTAGGAAAAAACGTTTATTTTTCACTCAAACAGACAACTCTAATTCCAACAATACGTCGCAACGATTACCTCGATTTGCATTCTGGCATAATATTCTAATTGTCCACAGTATGTACGAGAGATCGATCGAGCCAATTTTTATAATTATATTTAGTTGATTTATCTAAATATTTAAGTTTGAAATTTTAAGAACATTATAAGGGGTATGCATACCGACTGTTTCTAAGGAGTTCAATATAGGCAATTTGATATTAGTGTGCATGTGGGTCGTGTAAATGTGTGCGTAGTTAGTGTCTATTATAGTGATCATTAGGGTGAGTGACTGTGTATAAAATAAAAAGCAAACCGCACCCCCGCGTGCACTCACATAACAATATCGCAGTATATTTTTGCAAATGTGGATTTTAGACTTTAGTGAAACACTGTGTAACGTATGTTACATCATTACGTTTATTTTATAAGCATCATAATATGCACATTAAGCATATTATGCGCTGACTATAATAATATATTAAGCCCCTCCGGTTTAGGTGACACATATATATTTTATGATTGTAAGGCTCCGGCCAATATCCCTATGTAAGAGAATACCAGTTCTCCGCGAGTCAATCACGTGCACCTGAACTCCGTACAATCCTACATTTTTGGTAACTTTGTTCGTAAATTGTAAGTTATAATAAATAATTTGTTTATATTAATAATAATTTAGATCAATCGTTATTTATTTGTAATATTAAGATCCTAATACCATTCGTGCTCCCGAGCTACGGTAAAAATATATTCAAAAGAATTAATTTCTTCCCTGAATATCTTATATTTAACGGGTCATCCCCGACCACGTTACAACTGAAACTCAGTTTCGTATTTCAAATAATATAGCTTACTGAGTGACATAGCAGTATGAACACTTATTATACAAAATTAAGAGAAGAAGTTTATCTAGGTTTGCATAGGAGTCGATTTTCGATATTCTATTTTAAATATCCAATTTTTAACTCTAAAACTTGTAATATTTTACTTTTTGAATTTGAATTATTGAATTTAGTAATTAAAATATCATAAAGTGACTTCTATACCTACAGACATAGATTAACTTCTCTTCTACAATATTCATAATATGTGTATTTACTCTCAAACCGCTCAATAAACCATATTGTTGGAAATATAAAAGTAAATTTTCATAGAATTTTACCCCTTATTAATTAACTACATTTATTACAATCTAAAATTATTAAAATTAAAGTTGGGGCTCGATCGATCCCTCGTACATATTATTACGGATAATCAGAATATTTTTTCAGAATAAAAATCGTAATATTTCTTGACACGTATCGTTGGAATTAGAAACAGTAGTTTTTGACAAGGGGAACGTGCATTCATGAGGCCGCTTAACTTAATTATTTTCGGGCAAAAACAGATTAGCAACTCTAATGCATCTTTAATGGCCTATCACAACGCCGTAAACTTACAATTTTAGTTTTTTGTTGTAAATCAAAAAATAAATGATTATTCGGAGAAACTTGACATATTCCAGTACCTACTCCTCTATTAAGTAATTAATTATTTTCTATACCCAATGAAATTTTTAAATAAAATATTTAGACCAAGTTTAACCTATATTTATAACTTATGGTAATTTAAAATGTTCTAATTTTTTTAGTTTTGTTTTTATAAGTATTGATAAAAAAATTGGGGTTCCGTCAATTGCGTCTAATTCGGGACACTACCTGTATAGTATACATCTATTGCGCCGGCATAAAAAAGGTATATCAAAAAGGAATACATCTATTGAGCTGGTATTAAAAAAGTAAACTTAAATAAAAATAACTTACATACATATATTACATACAAATTCATCTTTCTGATGAAGTTATTAGGAGGATGATGTTCATGTTTAATTTCTTCAAATGAAATTGTAGTTTTACCCTCATCTACGTACAGCTTAGAGTTACAACTTTTGTGTGCGCACCGCCATTTATGCCCTTTTTTGGTAAGTTCCTTATAAGAAAATTTATAAAATTGGTAAATAATTAGTTCTTTACCACGTTCACTTAATACAATTTCCATTATAAATTTAAGCACGAGCCACGACAACTAAACGAGTTTAAATAGTTTAATAATATTAAAAATATGTAGGAATAACTTTTTTTATAATCTTCGAATTTCAAATTTATACATTTAAATTTTCATTTTATATAGCTAAGGACTGTTACTTGATTAATAGTTTCCTAATAAGTGGTTCTTATCTCTTTTACAAAGCATTGAAAATATATATTATGTAAGATTTTTTTTCACGTTTGAAGTTAAAATGTTGACAAAATTGGATATTTGAATGAAAACCAACGATAATAATTTAGTTGTACTATTCTGTCAAAAATTATTATTCGTGGGATTTGGAACTTTTTATAATCACGTAATTTATTATTTACCTATCAATCACATAAAAATGCGCATTATATTTACATTCATATTTGAAAGCTATTTGTACCACGAACTTATTCAGACCATACTATATACATGCAATATACTATTGCATAATAATATATTACTATTATATTATTTATATGTTATAGGAAATATCCATACCTATAAATCGACAATATAATAAATTAAAAATAAATTTTTTCGTCCGACGTCCGGTACCATATACCACGAATAGGCGAATACAGATAAGTAGATTAAAAATAAAAATTTGTAAAAAATACATTTCGATACATATTGTTGCTTGATTATATAATAAAATTATAATATGTAAAGGCATTAGATTTATAGTAAATAGTATGTAGTTTAATGTATTATGTGAGTAATCTAATCTGTTTAAAGTCGAAAGATCCAATTTTCTGCTTGTCGCGTGTTAACGATTTGTAATTTTATACAATAGCACTCTACTACGATAATCGACTATGTACTATGTTCGCTTAGTATTATTCAATATTATCTAATACGCTAATGTTTAAGTTGGCTGGAGCGTAATCTTATCCAAAAATTAGACATTTTATATTTCAAGTTATATGGGTCTTGTGAATGCGTTGAAAGTAAATTAACATTAGTGTGTGTAATTCGTAGTACCGATCACGTTGTATAAGGCTATACGGCTATACGCCTATACATCATATTAATACGTCAGTCATTTTACCTACGCGCATGCAAATGTCACCATATTATATTACCTTATGAAATTACTAAAATTTTTTTTCAAAAAGTGTCTTCAATCACTTCGCTCAGTAGGATGTTCCGATTTAAATTTTGAAAGCAGATTTGAATTATCCTCTAACTTTACTATGCTTTAACTGTCGTACATTTTTCATATTTTATATCAATGTATTTAAATTATGAATATGATCTATTTTTACTCTTTCTGTTGGTAAATTTCTAAGTAAAAAAAATAAAAATCAGAAAAATAAAATTGTCAAAGCATAGATAATTTAGTGACGAGTTCAAATCTGCTTTTAAAACTAATATAGGAACATTATATTGGGCGTAGTGTTTGAAGTCGTGAGCTACATTTTGGGCCGAAAATTAATCACGCTCTAGTCCTCTTAATACGTATATCACACATTTTCTATATATATTAATATTTAATATATTATTATAAGTTAAAAGTTATAGGTAATCAGTTATAACGTCTCATTTTCGACCTTTACACAGTAATCACTACCTAATCAATGGTCATCTTAGTTCGGGAAATTTGCTATAAAAAAAATATAGTAGGTATATCTAAGAATATAGATACAGAAAATTAACAACACAATATTATCAATGTTAGGACATAAGGTGACCACTAAATACCTCCACTAAAATTTGTTATTATTGTAAATAAAATCCGGAATTTTGTTTGAAAAATGTATAATATATTAAATTTAGAGTAAGTGTACCTATTTATCATCAACCTACCGAAATGAATAAAAAATAATTCTATAAATTGATAAAATCGATTAATGTTAATCGGATATACCTGCTTGGCTGTTTGGTTAAAACGTCTTTTTATGCTCAATTAGTATTTTTTAGATTACAAATATTGTCTTGTTATTAATGTTTATTTGTCGGTCTTTTAAAATTCAAAAGTGCAATTAACGGAAGTATGAGTGTTGTTATTATATTCGAAATCAATTGGGGATTGTAATCAGGAAGAAGCATTTTCCGTTTACTCAGTTGTGTATACCTACAATTAGATCTTACGAATGAAAACGTGACTTGTAATTTTCATCTTACCTATATATTATATGTACAAATAATAATTTAAAAATAAACGAAAGCGTATATTCTGGTTCACCACACAAATAATCGCTGTATTGCATTTATAATTTGTATCATTTACTACAATTCTGCAGTCTTTGTACACGTAAGACGTAACAGTATATTATGATTTTTTTAATAATTGTTAGTTGGTATAGATAATATATTACATACTGGTATAATACAGGACGTATACAATATTGTCTTCCAATTTTGATTGTTATAAATTTGATTGATTTCTTTATTATAACTTATAACAAGGTAAGTACTAAGTACCTACTTAGTACTTCCCTAATTTATTTGTATTATATTGAATGATATAATATGGTAAATTAATAATAAGTTAGGTAGTTACCTATTATATAGGTAGTATACTAGTATAACTTATAGTATCTATAAATAGATATAGATGTAAAGTTCATGTTCTTGTAAAGCCTTAAAGGTCAACACTTCGTTTTGTTTATGATTAAATCCAAAGTAGCCAGTAGGTAATACTTTACTATATTTTGGCCACTAATCACAATAGAATAATAGATACTCACTAGGTACTATACCTATCATTAAGAATTAAGAATTAAACATAATATAATAGGCACCTATACATATTATATATTATGTCTATATACATGTTATTTACAGACTTGTGTATTGAACATACTTGAAAAAGAAAACTGATAAATAGGTATGTATCAATGTATCATGTATGCGCATACCTATATAATAGTCTATAGGTATAGTGGTCCCCAATCTCTTCTATTCTATGCCCCTTTGTACATTTTTCAAAAATCTTAAGCCCGCTCCTATAAATTGAAAATAATTTACGGACGTCGTGGCCGTGATTAAGTACCCTGGCTGAGATTATGAGTGTTTACTGTCTAGTGGCTAAACACTCGCTGTAATATTTATCGATACCCGATAACCGGTCGTTGATTTTTAATTTTTTGTAAAATAAAAATAATTAAATAAATACAAATTTTACTTTATGGTGGCTGCTTGAGCCTACCCAGCAATATGTGCCCCCCCAGGTTGAGAAACACTGCTGTAGACAATATATTATAGTTGTAGCCTGTACTATATCGCAATAATATTATAATTTGTGATTAAAATTTATCAATATTACGCAAAATCATTAAATGCACATACCTGGTTATGTGTTTAATATTATAATTGTCTTTACGTACCTACCTATTCATATTTTGTAATAAATGTAATTTGATTATATAAATATACATAGACATGGTATATAAAGTATTACTAGTAGATATAGTTATAAATTAAAGCTTATAATAATTATTATCGTATTGACTTGGCCTATAGTTAAGAATTTAGTGATAATTATATAGGTACACATTTCAGGTTTCGTTTTAAAAATTATTGTCAGTGGCTTCTGTAAAAGTCAATCTATCTTTTTGAACCGCGCATTAATCATAATCATTAGGTACCTAGTTGTTATTAATAGTTTTGAAATTTGAAACGAAAATATTGCATATTATGTTAATTTTATAATCACATGGTCATATTAAATTGACAATATTGTTATACAATTTATTTTATAAACGTTAAAAAAAAGACTAATTATAAGAGGCGTATAGTATAAGGTAGGTACTTAATTATATTACATAGTATTTTAATTTATAGTGTCTGCAGGTCTGCTATCTGGTTTCTTTACACTATCATAGTAGGTATCTTGAATATTTACCATATTATGTATTTATGTCCATATACCTATATATATTATGTATTATGTATTTATTTGCTATTTAGTGCATGTGAATACTGAATACAAATAATTATAATTACTATAAACGTTTGTGTGAAAATATTTAAGCATAGAGTAGTAATTTTATATATTATTACGATGACATGAAGTAACATTAAAACTGTCGAGTGAACTTACTACAGGTTAAACTGTTAGAGTGAATAGTGATTATAGGTATATACATTTATAAAAAATTAATTTATAGAAGTTATTTCTACATGTTTTTACCAATGGTCTTCAACCTTTATGGTAGAGAGTCTTACTACCTAGTAGAACTAGTTTTAGGTAGAACTTTTAAATTTTGATATCAAGAATGTTTTGAAGGCCCCTGAGTATCATTAGGTAGGTAGGTACCTACACAGAATAAAACAAATATCTCGAGCCTACTGCAAGTAAAATATATTGGCGAACCGCTTGTTGAATATATTTATTTATTATTTTTATATTTTATATTTATATACAAATTTCTATATCTACGCTACAGATGGAGATGATTCCCATCTAGGTAGAATTAGTTCACAAGGCGAGGTACTTCGATGACGCTGATTTGCCGGCGAACTGATGTACACTATAATCGAGATACACTTATAGCCCATAAGCGTGAAATGTGTTGGGGACTAAGGGGGGCGGGGGCTATAGCGTCCCCGTAATTTTGTTTAGCTCCACCTCCCCCTTAAATATTTATGGTTACACTTTTAAAATACAACCTGTTGCGTATACAAAATGTTAAAGGCTCCTTCATATAAATTCATCATGCTAATGGATATATTATAACATTGAAATAATGGCGTATTTTATGTTTGTTAATTTTTTCCCGGGTCATACAGCTATAGAATATTATATTTACATACACAGTAGTCGAGTTTGAATAGTGAAACTTTTTTGTATTATAATATGTTACACGAATATGGAATACACGCATCGGGCGATCGACATAATGTTGTACACATGAAAAATTTTGAACGTGGGCAGATTAATTTCCAGAGGGCATTCGTTGGCCTAAAGACAGTCATGCAGGGTATTCAATAATGTAATAACTAATAATATTAACGATAATTATCGAATATCTCAGCGTGTACTATCTAAATCATTGCATAATTGCAGTATTTGATCGATAAAACGAATAGGTAATATTGTGTTTGTTTTTTGAAAGTTACGCAGGTACGTTTCCGGTTTCTGCATGGGTAAATAAATTAAGAAAGGTTAACAAGAAATACCTGCCTTTATACTATTATAGTCGTTTGAATTCGAACATTGCTGACACACTTGTCATTTACGAAATGAAACCCATATGAAAACGAATAGTTTATACTTTATACTTTATTAATAATAATATCAAACAAAACCGTAGCCTGTGCAAAAATGGGATAGGGCGCATGTATTATTATCGGCATAAACGCGTATTTTACTATTTCATTGTACAAACATTGTAATGGTCACGATGATCGTATTTTACCATGTGGTCCTCTATATAATATTATAATCTATATAAGGTATAAAGCACGCTCACCAATTGATTTCGAAATTCTAAATCTCAAGAACTTTATTATTCATCCATATATATATACTATTTATATTATAGTAGATAGGACGCGACAAATAGGTACACAAAACATATGGCGATCATCGCGTAGACCATATAATTCGTTTAAAATGTTCAATGGTCGTATACTATATACCTAATTATAATGTATATAATATATACCATATTGGCATATTATATTATAATATGGTATATAGATGTCAAAGTGTCACGCATGTTTATTACGATCGAAACTTGGCAATAGTATAGCTATATATATTATAGTCTTAGGCATCTAATATGTATGTAGGTACACGTATGTACATGCAGAGAAAAGCGAATTACACGGCTCTGAACCTATATACGTATTATTATACCTAGATATTACATTTTACACATGCACTTACGTCTCATCTGTCGTCATCTTCGACACATACTAGACAACAATGATATACATATAATAATATAAATATGTATAGTGATTGATGTTGAGATGTCTCCGACGGATCGAATGGGACACACACACACACACATCGCATAATATGGTTACGATTTCCAGGTATTTGGTTGCATCGTCGCGTTGCGTAATGCCGGCGGGTATAAGGTGTTCTCCGGGTAGCTCCTCGTAAGTATACGTAGGTACGCACACGCACTCAAGTTTGAATTATCTCTCAGAGAAAGTTCCGATGACCGGACCGCGGCTTGCTTGCTTTATAATATTATACGAACCACACCTGTTTATTTATTTTTTATTAATCACACCGCAGTCCAGTATATTATACGCTCGGCTCATATATATATATATGTACGACTCTGTCATATTATACTGGTACTGCGCTTTTCTGCAGTATAATATTATGTATTATTATCTATATTATAGTCGTCTTGCCGCTGTGAGACGACGGTTCTCTCCGTTAGATACCTATTATATTCCTCTATAATAATTCTACACTACCGGTTTTTTGGTGAATTCCATATCCGCACGTCGCGCGGTGTGAACCCATCAAGGCGGTTTGTCGAGCGATGAGGTAACACGCGCGTCGTCGTAAGTATTACTACAGTCTACATTATCTATATGTGAATATTATAAAGATCTGTGCGTGTGTGTGTGTGTGTGTGTAGTGCAAACACGCTGTAAACAGTGTACACATCGGTCACATGGCAGTGGCGATCGTCGGCTTCGACACTGCGATGTCCACGATCAGGTACTGGAGCGGTTATTAACCTAGTTCTCGTGATATTTATTCCATTTTTTTTTTTTTTGTCAATGTTCTATATAGTCTCAAACTGCAGAGCAAACGAGAAAATGCCAATGGCGAAATCCCTAGCGGTAGGTCAACTATTATAATACGCACAATTCACGCAATAAAAAAATATTATGCTTCCATCATTATAATATGTTATATATTATATATATATGTGTATGTGTATATAATATGGACGGTATATATACATAATGGCATAACGCATATTATACGATGTTATTATTGTATTGTGTTTGCGCAGGCGGCGCACTGCATGTGTACCCGTCAAAGAATACCGATTTCCCGTGTCCCGACATATTATAGTATAGATACAGGTAAAAACAATGCGTATATTATCTACTATATAGTATACGCATAATAATCGACTTGTTATAGACCTGGTGAAATGATATCCACCGTGAGCTCAGCAGTCGTCATCTCATTGGTTAATAATATATAGATATTTTTATAATATATATATACGTAATAATGGAATATTATTGTTATATGTTAGGTATATCGGTATTCTGATTCCTGGTATTCAGTAGCTACACAGAAATATAGAATGTGAATTTAAATATTTAATGCAGCGAGAACGATGAGTTATTAAGTTATTAATATTGTTCAATATCATTATAGTGAGAACGGATGACTTTTAGAGTGCTTATAATATCTATAGACTGTATATGCAAATAGGCATGGCTGTGTAATGCTGCAGTATGCTTGTGTAGGTATATAGAAATGCTAGAATTTGATACGAAATCTGTCAAAATTTCTTTTAAGTTGCCCAATATTGACAACTGTGGCTATAATTATCCACATATTAATACCGTTATAAATACTCGTTCGTTATCATACGTATCGTTTGTACATAACTTTGAAATACAGTTTTCGTATTTTATTATAATAATTATGTAATTATTATTCCTAAATTCTGCAGTGTGTAGGTATTGATTAAAATTTGATTTATAAAACGAATAAGACACAATGATAGGTGTATTATATTATTATCGAAGGTTAAATTCCTACTTAACTATAAAGTATAAACAAAACTATTGTGAACACTAATTGATTTTTAACATCTAAAAAGTAGATATTTCATCATGTTTATAGGTTTAAACTTATATAGATAATAGGTTGGGTTAAAACGTGAAAGTGATTAAGTTTATATAAAACTAAAACGACATATTTTGTAGTCGTTTGGAGTGTTTATCTTAATTTCATGTTATTTCGTTTTCTGAGAATTTTTTCATAAAAATATAATCTCGATATTATAAACTTCGCGTTGCACGAACTAATTGCAAAAATTAAATTGGTAGGTACCCGCAGGGGCGCCATTTGGGGGGGGGGGCAGGGTGTGCACTCGCACACCCTGTAATTTTGGTGTCCACAATTGGCCTAGGCCTCATTAATACTATGGCCTTCAGTTTGCTTATCTTTAATTGTGCATGGACCGCAGCTATTCACTGATAATCATAAATTATATTATAATATTATTGTGTTCTTCAATTTGATAATTGATAAATTGATATCGGTATCACTTGTATCCACTGGCACACACAAATATGTGTAATTGGTAAATGGTTACTGATAAACAACAGGCATAATAATACGCATCTATTCTATCTAGAAATATCTTTACTAAAGTCCTGATTTTTTCAATCCAAAGTGTTCCCATCTTCATTCATTTATAAACCACTATAATTATTTTGAAATAAATATATACAAAATGTTAACAGAATTTCCATCTGCCAAACCATTGCTTCAAAGCAATACAATTATTCAAATAAATTTTGATTCTATTGTATCGTCTTTATCACAACTTCCAGCAGCCTTTTCTGAAACTTTAAAAATAATTTCTATACTAAAGATTCTTCCAATTACCTACTACTGCTTCAAATGAACGATTCTTTTCATCCCTTAAAAATGTTAAAACTTTCTTACGTACTACAATGGGAGATAACAGACTGAGTGATCTCATGGTTTTAAATTTAGAGAAAGAAGAAGCTAAGTGCGTAGATTTATATAAAGCTGTAGATGCATTTTCAAATATGAAGCAACGGAGATACCCGCTTAAATAATAATCTATGCTGTTATGCCTTTATAATTATTATTACCTATGTTATTATTTTATATTAATTATATTATTAATGTAAACTATTAAAGTATAAAAGTCGTTATAATAATAAACTATTATATTTCAAGTTGTTTTATTATTTCTATTGCATTGCACGCTTTGCTTTACTTTACGCTTAAGTCATAAACTCAGCTTTGAATAATTAATTTGTATTTTGTTTGATATCCTATTTGAATATTTTATATTTAGTTTATTAATGTATGTGTTATCTATGAAAATATGTTTTTATTAAGTATGTTTTTGATACTAAAAATTCTGTAATGAAAAACTGAAAACACTAGAAACGTTTTTTTAACGATTGGCCTGGAGGTGGGAAAAAATTGGCCTCTTTAATTGTTTGCACACCTTAAAAAAAACTGAAATGGCGCCCCTGGGTACCCGCCGAGTTAATATGCGATTTGAATTGCCAGATCTCTGTCAGAAGTAGAAGAGCAAAATGGTCATCCCTTGCAATCTGATGATGAAAAAATCTAATTTGAACTATTTTTTAATTTCCTTGGATTTATATAAATTCAATAAAATAGGAATTCAAAGTTTCTACTCATAGACTGCAAAAATGGATTAAAAAACCATAGCAGATTTTCAAATATAGGTATACATATATTTTCAATACAGCACTAGTACCTATATATTATAATATATACAATTTTTTCTTGAAATACTAATTTTCATTTCTATGAGTTTGGTTTTTTAGTTAAAAATATGTTTGTATTTTTTAAATGTAGAACGTCTATGTTAACACTTTAACCATGTATGGTACCTGCATAAATCCATTACCTATATTTATAAGTATTATCTTTGAGTATTATCATTAGTCAATACATATGTGTGAATCAGATAATATTTCTTGTACCTTGAAAACTTAGTTTAGTCACAGTCAATGATCACAAACCAAAAGATATAGACAATGATATAGGTGTTATAGGTATGTAGGTATACATTTAATTATTTTCGTCCATATTTCAATCTTTGTACACCACCAAGGCACCGACACGAATAACTTACAATCAATAGGTTTATTACTTCTTATATTCTATAGGTTCAAGATTTCTTCGGATAAATATTGTTTATACCTACTCCAATATGGCAATATCCAGATAAGACTTGTATAAATTAGATATTTTCAATAAATATATTATATATACATATATATTTAAACATAAAACACATAGGTACACAAAGGCGTATCATAATATAGCCATGTAGATAATTTTGTAATTTTTTTTAAAGTTATATGCATTTCTGCAGAGATTTCTTATTTTATGTTTGTTGATTACATTGTATACTGAAAATTACATAAGTACTTATTATGTATACTTAAAATTAAAATATTACAATATTATAATATTTACACATTTTCTTAAAAAATATTTAATATAAATTAACTAATGCTTAACCAATATTATTATCAATATTAATATTTATAGTGGTAAATTCTCTGGTATACGAGTATTACATTTTTTTCATATTGTAAAGTTCATGTTTGATTCATTATTATACTAATGACACAATTTTAACAAGAATTGACGCCTTTAAAGGGAACCCATCGTCGTTTATAATAAATAATAATATATCGTTTGATATAGCGCCCCCAGATTCGTAAATAAGTTTCTATTTGAATTGGATGTATTCAAAGACCGAAACGGATGTACTGATAAAAATGAAGGTAGTCCACTCATAATAGTAACTAGAGGTTAGCTGTTGTTTTCTTAAATATAACGAGCGTGAAATATTCTATTACTAGAAAGATATCTATATAATAGAGTAATTTACATATACGTGAGCTAAATTAATTAAAATATTAATATAAAAATCAACCGAGTAAAAATTGAAAATAAAACGGCAAAAATAAAAAGAATATATAATATTATGTAGTATATACTTTACACACAGATAATTTGGTAAAGTAATGATACTACATTTTACTTAAACTTTCCTAAAATTTATTTACTGGAAATTGTAATATCTTGGACAGTAAATATTATTATTATTATTATTGTTATTAATAATGTGATTAACAAAAGTCATTTGATCTAAAAAAATATAATAAAATATAATGATCTACTAACCTTATTTATTCCATTTTGGAACTCGTCATAAATTGTATTTTATTTTATAAACCAACATTTTCTTTTAGTCTCGAAGATAATCTCCATTGTGTTTACCCTTTATTGTAAACAGAACATTTTGAGTAACCGACATTTGAATATTTGATGGACCCAATAATTTCAACATTTCTTGGAATAATCTGCTGTTACACCTTACACTTGCCATTTTGATCTGTAAAAGTGAAAAAAATTATTATTTATTACCTACAGCCAAGTTCCTATATTTTTAAATGATTTAGGAATTTATTTTTACTTTTTCATTCATAAATTGTATTGTTTCGTGTTACACATAAATGTGTCTGTTTTCAATTGTCCAGCATTAATTATCATTTGTTTATCTTGAAGACATATCACACACATAGCTCCGTCAACAATTATTTTTTTATATAAATGGCCAATGCCCAATGGTGTTAGTAATTTAAAAACACAAATTAAAACGTTCACAACAAAAAAACTATCATACGCAAAATAACACTTAGGTCCCAGCACAGACATTCGAACATGGCAGCGAAGAAGTATTAACTTTTAACTGTGTAGTTGTGTAGGTAGGTACACTGTACTAGCATATTATATAGGTAGGACATTATGTGAGTGTATATCATAGAGTAAGAAATTTTACTCTATGGTGTGCATATAAATATATAATTGTGACTGATAGTAATATTAACAACTAAATAATCAGATAAGTAATAGGTATATTCATAGATTAATTAATATACTAGTATATTTAATCTATGGTATATCCCACAATATGGAGGACGTGGCACCCGCATGTGTTGTCTCCGTCTACAAGTTTAGCTCCGTTATAGTATAAAAATGATTGGATTGACTTCTTGTGAATAAAATTTTAAGGTTAGATTATTATCTAAGCAATGTTATAGGCATTTATTATGAATATTTTAAAATTGTAAATTGTTTGTACATCTTAGAATAATTATAACTCGTTTTACAATTAAAATGTAATGAAAAGCCTATGATATCACCTAGATAATAATATTACTTTTAAATTTTATAATACGTCAATTCACTCTAATTTTTAAACTAACGGAGCTAATCGAGATCTGCTAAGCGTACAGTTTGCCATGTTTGATGTTACGCACTTGGAAGACGGAGACAACACATGCGGGTGCCACACTGCCACGTCCTCAAAGATAAAGTTGTATTAAACCAAAATTATTGTGAATCGAATGTTGCACTACAATCATAATGTCAATTAATAAGTAGATATATTTTTTTTTTATAACATAACTCATAAGGTAGTGTTACAAACGTACAATATTATATATTAGGTACTGCAAATCCAGGCGTCTCTAATATAATTAATAGGCACGTATAATACTATAATTTCGTCATTTAAAAAATAGATCGTATAAATAGTATTTTGATACTTATTATTATATACTAACATGTAATAACACACATAATGAAAAGTTAAAATAGTTTATAATATATGTATATTATGGTTAATGATTTTATAACTTATAATAATTTATACTTTATAGCAATTACTGCTGGTAGGTGCCTATTAAAATAAATTGAATTCTGGCGATCGTCGTATTGAATAATCGCAATCAATAGTTATACATTTATATACTATATAATATATTTTCTTTCGATAGCAGAACAGCAAGGAAAAAAATTTAACTTACACAATATAATGGTACCATCTAAATAGTTTGTAACTTCTAATGAATTTTTGAATGTTATCAAAATTGAAACCATAGCATATTAGAAGTAAAAACCATAACACCGACCAAAATTATTTCTTATTATCATTTGATTTTAGTTTTGATGTACAAATAATTTACATTCAACAATAATAGTTAAATTTTTAAAATACAAGACCAATTCAAATAGTACACATAAAACGTATATAGAACGACCCAGGACCGGATTAAGAGTTTACCGGGCCTGGAGCCCAGTAGTCCAAAGGGCCCTTAATTCATACACTATTAATAACCAATAACTGAATTTTATTTATTTAAAAAAATGATACAAATTAATTGATTGTAGGTACAGATATATCTTTTTTAATCTTTAAATATTAGTTAATTTTTGTTACATACAAATATACAACATTATTGTTTAAATGTCAAAATAAAAATAAAATATTTTAAAATTAACTTTATTAGGTACCTTATTTTTTTTTATTTTTTTGAAACTCCACAATTATTTCATCTGTATTTATTTCTTTAAGTAGAGATCTCTCAATGGTCATTAATGATAAAGCGTTCAAGCGTGGATTTTTCATGGTAGACCTCAATTTGTTCTTCACTCTTTTCAATTTTGAAAATGCTCTTTCTGCACTGCAGTTGGCAACTGGAAGACATAAATACAATCTATATGCTACTTCCACATTAGGAAACACTGAATTGAGTTTATTATCGTGTATAATTTGAAGACATTTTAGTGCTGGTGGCATTTTAATTTTTCCTTCTTCATCTTGCTCATCAACTAATTTGGTAAAATGTATCATTTCTTCGGGAAAAATGTCACAATCAAGGTCGTCCGGATATATTTTACCAAGATATTTTGTCATATCCACGATTTCTTTCTCAGTCATAGATTTAAAATAAGTAAGAAACCCAAACTTTCTATCTAGATCGTTATATTGTTCAAGTCTTTTTAGCAGGCATATATCTAATGTGTCCATTATAACTATAAATGTTTCAACTCTAAACTTCTCCTGCCCAGAAAAATTGGTCTCTTATTCATTTCGAATAATTTCATCTGGAGTTAATTTACGAATTATTTTTCTTTTTTTTTCAGTATTATACTTTTTAGAAATAACTTAAGAAAGAGATAATGCCACTTTTTCTATATCATTGAAATTGTTTCTTATTGAACCAATATACTCCCGTAAAGATTTTAAAAGCTTAACAGCGACTGATAAATCAAGTGACTTCTCTTGTAATTTTACACTAGTTTTATCAAATCTTTCTAAAATTCTGTTCCATAGTACTGTCATAAAAGCAATATCAAGTGATGTCATTTTGTTAATTATATTTTGTGCTTCGTTTCGTGCATCTTTTTTTATTTCCGTATTTTCACTTAAATATTTTAAAAGATTAAGTATGGTATCATAATTCTCACAAAGTACTTTAGTACTTGAATGCAAACAAATTATATTTTATCATACTATTTTTATATTAGGTATAATATAATATCATAAGGTCCTATTATTCCAAACCGATATTACTGCTCGCACGTAAGCAGGTGGTATTAAGCTAGCACACTGCGTAATACATATAGTAAAAATACGAAAATTTTATCAAAATAAAATTTAAACTTAAATTATTTTGAACTTGGTCTGAAATAAAAGGCCCCTTCGGGGCCTTCAATATTTCAGGGCCTGGAGCCCGGGCTCCCAGGCTCCGTGCTTAATCCGGCCCTGGAACGACCGCATTGGGAACTATATTTTGTAACCGAGTGTTAAGCTGTGGACATATTATTTGTATAATGCGTTTTAGATTAAATTGTTCAATGAACAATTGGACAATGAAGTCATATTTCGAAGTCACAATATTTACTTTGTTGGAACAATGATTTGCGTAAAAAATGGTTTTATTACATTATATTTTAAGGTAATGCGATTAGTTGTGTTTATTCATTCCGCAGACCGTATAGTTGGCTTAAATTCTGCGATCTACTTTTACTCATTCGTCTTAAGTATTTTTATTTACTTTATTCTTAAAAAAATAATCAACCGACAATCTAAAAATAAGAATAATCTTAAATCTTATTACAATTATTATATTTGTACTTATTGTTGTTTATATTTTGTGAGCACTGTGTTACAACATTATATTTATGTATGATGATTATTATAATTTATAAATATGAGTAAATTATCTTCCTTAAAATAATGATTACGATTTACGAATATTTTATTTTTAAGGAGTGTATAATATGGTATAGATATTATTATTAAAATATTATTATGATAGTAAGGATAAGGACATAAGGTATTTTTGATGTTTCCAAATATTAAATCAATTGAAAATTCGCTTAAATCTTTATAATGTGTAATTATACACTTATACATCTTATGTAGTTGTGTATGTTTTTAAACACTTAATCACCAGAAATGTATGAAAGAAAGTTATGAACTAGAGATTGGCATGAAAGTACTTGACCCAAGTGCTTTTATGCGTAAATATTATGCAATATTTAATGAATGCGTTTAAAAGAATTCTTATAACAATAAAATATTAAATTTAAAAACTATAATTAACATAGCATAAGATATTAATTGTATAGTTATCGACAAAATAATATTATGTATAGGTATACCTATACAGTCTACGCCTAAGTAATATATTTTGATTTTTAAAACTTCTCTTTTATTCTTAAATATTTAGGTACGGAGTAGAATACTATCATAGTAGGTAGTATTAAAATAAATAACCCTTCTACGCTCTGCAACTAAAATACTGAATATCTGCAGATTAATATCCAATTGTTTAATTTCGGTGTTACGAAAACGGAAAAACTCAAAACATGATGCCTAAAGAGTAATGACTAATGACATAAATCTAAAATTTTATTTGTATTTACAACTTTTGATATGAATCTCAGTAACGCGTGGGAATCGACACAATCCTACGAAATCTTTCTCGGCATATGGAAGGGCTTTAACCATAATATACTATATAGGTATGGGATACATCTATATCATGTATAAAATAACAATAATAGTAATAATAATAAATAATAATAATATGCTGATATAATATATTATTATATAGACCTATAAAACAATGCGAATACTTTAATATATACCTTTATATATCTATCGTTAACCCAACCTATAACATTATACCATTACCATTATCATTATTGTTATTATTATATGTTGTGTAAAACGTATATTTATTAACCAGCCAACCACGACGAGCACGGCAACACATAGGGTTTTGTTTCAAGCGCAAAACGCATAATATATATATGCCTACAGTAATATATTATGTTAGGTACGCATACATTATATAGTGGGGCTTTGGTGGTGCAGCGGTCCTCGTGGCCGTCTAGAGCGATGTGCGCACACCGTCTGAGCGTTAGTCCTCTCATACTTATTTTCCGGTTTAGACGCGCGTGTATCCTTCTTACGTGTTGTCATTATTTTATTTTACACAATATTTTACTATAATATCTGCGACATAAACAATAGAATAATTATGAATTAATAATGATTATAATAATATGATCACCGTGAACAAAAATCTGTCAGACCCTAGTGCGTGATCGGTTTCGTCGTAAAGGTATATCAAATTCTAACGTGAACACGGATAGCCATCTATTTCATCGTAAGTTTAAGATATTCTTATATGATATTATTTAGTGATAATAATTGTTTATATAAATTACGCACACGTCTCGATAATCTCGGAGAGTGTATTAATTATTAACAATCAATATTGTGGTAACCCCGGTCACACCCTAGGTTGGAAAGACTTAAACGATGGGTATCAACATTTACGAGTCCACACTCCACATAATGTAACAAGGTGATCGGTCTGGGTGTCGGAAACGACAAGTATTCAAAAGTTTTATGTGAATTATAAAGACATTAATATCATTGTCATTTGAATACTATTTTTGAAAAAAATCCGTGGGTAAGCCTATAATGCTTAACTATAATATAATAAACCCTAGCTGTACATTATTTTATTCATTTTAAGAATAAAACAATTATAATGTAAAATATACTTTGATTGTAAAATAATTAGGTACTATAGATCAATTTTAAATTTTAAATTAGTCGTTTATAAAAAATCATTGATAAATAATTTGAGCGTTACATTAAGAACTTATAATCGCTGCAGTAGTTTATACCTATACTCGTTAACGCTCTAGTCAAATTTTAGAAATGTTATTAGTTACCTACTATATTACCATATTACCATATTTCCTCACAACAAAATAGCATTATACTGAGTTCCAGAAAATAATATGAATACAAATAAATTGTATAGTTAAAACTTCGTAACGATGTTATTTCTAGCACTGTTTGATGATACATATTTTATATAAATAAATATTTATGATATATATGCAGTTAAACTACTTCAAAAGCTGATCATCATTCATAATTTATTAATGTAATGATGTAGTATTAAAGGAAAGACAGGGGACAAAGTCTATGGAGATGTAAGACATGGGTTGCAATTTATGATTGGGAGAAAAATATATAATATTTTATTTAAGTACCTAGTGAGTATGACAAATGTTCAAAACCATACCTTTTTTTGTGGGCTTTAAAACTGCAGTCGAAAGCATACTGCGATGGCAATTAATAAAAGTAATTACATGCTAAATTCTTAATAATATAGTAGGTACATTACAGCTCTTGCGTGAAAGTTTATAATATGTTATCTAAATCATCAAGATTAATTCAATTTAAATAAACCCACCAAGGTACATGTACTGTAATGTTATGTATTAAAATAAGTATACGTATACATCAAATACAGGCTAGTAAACTTGCATAATAAGTGTAGTTGATACTTGGTAGTCACAGAATTATAAATTTTTTTTTTTTAAATATCTTAATTTATAATATCTTAAACAAATTTATTTCATGATTGATGTTATTTCTTCTACTATTTATAACCATTACAATAGTCATATGACTGTATTTAACTACATTTTTATCATTAATATTGTCAGTGCTCATACATTATTGTTTGTAACTTATTTAGTTTACTGCATACGTTAATATAATATTATTAATATTATTTACTATTTTATTAAGATATATAGATTATAGGTAACTATTATAGTTTAGAAATCCAAGCGATTAATCTTATCATATTTTTATGGAATATATTAATAAATAATGATTCTAACATATAGTTGAATATATTTATGAAGAATGTTTTTAATATTTTATTATTATTCGTCATTAATAGCTAGAGGCTGATTATTGGGCAATACGTCAAATTAATAATAAATAATAATCAAGCAACTAAATATAATTTAAAGTTTCAAATTTCAATGTGGTAACTTTTATTCTGATAATTTAAAAATAGTTATATATATTTGATTAAGGGGATTGGAAGCGGCGATTTTCTGTCTTTATCTAACACACGTGGAACATAGGATTATAGACGTGTTCTATGTCCAACGTACCGATTAATCTAATGAAGCGATAAGAATTCTGAAAACAGATTTGAATTTGTCGTCAAGTCTACTTGAGATCGACTTACCCACATTTTTGATTTTTTGATTTAAACTTCTCCAAAAGTTGAAATTTGTAATTTTTTTAAGTACTTTTTATAATATATCATTTTTATGATTTTGGTGGGACAATATCAAAAATGTGGGAAAGTCGATCTCAAGTAGACTTGACGACAAATTCAAATCTGTTTTCAGAATTCTTATCGCTTCATTAGATTAATCGGTACGTTGGACATAGAACACGTCTATAATCCTATGTTCCACGTGTGTTAGATAAAGACAGAAAATCGCTGCTTCCAATCCCCTTAACATTATACGAAATTATAATAAAGAGTAATTTAGGAGTTTTAAAATCTAAAATGTATCCGGGTCTCGTAGTCGTAGATGAATTAATGTACCATTCTACCATAAATATAAAAACAATGTAGGTACCTTATAATATTTTTGGCATCTAATTTAAATATGTCATGGTCTATAGACATCATATGCATATATGCAATAAAGTATTAAGTAATAACCACAAAAGCTTAATCACGATTAACCATTTACCTATGACTGTTTTATTATAAAATTACTGCAAGACCGCATTAAAATAAACTTAAATCAAAAATTATTCAAATCTTCATAATTTGATGAATATGTAAATATAATATGGAAAATGGTGAAAGGTTCTCTTAACCAGCTGAAATAGAAGAAAATAAATAATTATTATACTTATTTTCTAGAGACGTCTAGACCAAACGTGGGTATTTTTTTTTTTGTAACTATTTTACGTCGCATGATAATAATTACGATAATATACATTATTATTATATTATATTATGATCACATAATCATATAATTTGGTTTTTCAACACAGCCACCAGAACCGCTGCATGTACGCGGAATATTAATGATATATATTATGTGCCTAATATCCATGTGATTTTCTTTTGATTGCACTTTTAAAGCATCTTTGTATTATGTACGTCTTGTATATAGACTATAGAGGTATAGATAATGTTCGTAGTGTGCGAATTGAAAATGTTCGCAATTGAAAACCCGACTGAAATACCTCCCAAGGGGTCTCCGCGATAACTACTGACGAGTGTAATTAACATTCTCTCTTGCGATTTGTAGTATGTAGCCAAACAATAATCGTACGAAAATTGACGGATGCAGTGTATAGCCATAGGTAGACCTAGACATGTAATTGATTTGAATCGCCGCCATTGATCCAAGCTCGCTTTTCTATATCGTATTGCGCAATTACACCGCATATATGTATAGTATATAATATAGGAGATACTTCAGAGGTACTGCCCGACGGTGGAGCAAGCCTCGGAGCAAAATAATTAATAAGTCCTCATACACGTGTGTGAGAGTGAGAAGTCTTTGTTAATCACGACGGCGATGACCATCGCGATGCGGTGTGGTCTATTCTTGCCTGCAGCCGGACGTCCGTGTCTCTATATATTATATTATAATAATATTGGTACATATCCGACTACATAGTATCCAAGAAAACTCGTCGACGATCAGAGAAAATGTCTAAAAAAATATCGATATATGCAAGTAGCAGTAGTCTATACAACAGCAACAGGTCTGCAGTGCAGCAGCACGTCAGCACTAACGTTCATCGTAAGAATCGGATATCGAGGATGAGAGTTTTGCTTGTTCGAAATCAACAATATTATTTAAGTAAATATACCTGTTATGTATAATACGTGTATATACGGCAGTGTTAGTTGACGAAAACGCGGTTAATGCGGTCATGCGACAATGGTTAATGTCGATAAACCGTCAATGATGCCTATAGTACCCGCTTGCCTATATAATATTATACAGCGCGCGCGCGTATCCGGTCATTAGATGGAAAAATTGGTTCTATAGCCTCTAGGAAACATTGGTTTGTGGAAATTATGTAAGGTTTTGATGTTACGCCAAACGGGGTCGAATCGACAGAAAATCCTTGAATATAACGAAACGCGTCTACTAGGAAAACGAATGAAATACCTAAATTATAATGTATATGTATAATATATTAATATGTATGCAAATTATTGCAAAGAGCGAAGTGAAAAAAAAATATCTATACTCGAATTTTAATACGTTATGATGACATTCAAACTTTATCCTCTTAGCTTATATAGCTACATAATAAATATTTTGTTACGGATAAAATTATCGTATACGGTATAATAATATATAATATACATCGAGAAATTCGATTAATCGATCACACGAGGTAGAATTACTACATGAGGTCATATTTTATAATTTATATTTCATTATACTTATGTATACAAATTATAAGATAAATATATATATTATTCCAATACCCAAATATATAAGGTATTTCGGTAATAACTAATAACGATATTGTTATTATAATATATATAGGTACCTACAGTTGAAAAAAAAAAACAATGTTACATATTATTATTATACGGATAATAATGAAATATTTTTATGAACCTTCGGTGCAGTATTGAATACACTTGAGATTGATTACCTACCGCACATTATATACCTATATGTGTAATTTAATATTTGAAATTATAAACAATTACGTAAATGACATTACATTATTCTTACAATTTTTGTGCGTGGATAAAACGTATAGTAATTATATAACTGTAGGTTCGTATTTGTAAAATATATCTCATCAAATGGTGGTATTGAAAAAGTGCTCCGAGAATGGTACAAGTTTTCGATATTTTTCGTGAAAAACCATAATATTATAATAATATATACTTTAATGCACTTATATTTTTTTTTTATAACGGTTTGAAAAATCAAAGTCACAAAACTGCTTTCCATAGCATTTTTTTTTCACTCTACCAATTACGGCACGTTAGTCACACGTTAATGGCAGTCTTATAGTTACACAACACGAGACTGTAATAGTCGGCAGCAGTCCGACTGCGCCTGTCTCCGTCCGTCATATCAAGAAGACGCACACAAAGAACACGTTCAGTTGAAATAATGATATCAACGATTTACATAATATACAGCACGTGCGCATAATATCTACCAGTTACTATACCTACTAAAAAAAAATGAAACAAGCCCATACGCTTAATATTATATTTTAGTGTCGTCGACCAAGCTGTGTGATGGTGCCCGTGGACAATAGAGGGAAAATATCGAAAAATTAACACGTAATATGAGAGAGGAGACCCAATATATAGTGACGCACTGACGCAACAATAAATATTGGCCTTGACTCTTTCCAATTAATACATCACAATATGACCATTAGCCGTTGGACGGCGAGACGTGTGGTTCGTCTTCTTCATTGTCTTCATTTAACTGCTGCCTGCAACGGAAATGTATTGTGTTATTAACCGCGTGTAACCACAAACACGTAGAAGGTATAATATATAATACTTGAGCATATACCTATAACCCTAGAACAATCTATAACCATACGGCTTGGTCGCTTGGAAAACTATGTATATATACTATAGTCAATTAGTAACTAAATTAAGCATACCTGCAGTATGTGTAACCAACAAAAAATAACCAATCATATTATAATTATGATATTTAACAGCGTATTCACTTTAAATCACTTAGGTACACTTTTTAAACAAGAATAATATTCACGTGTGCATATGCTGGAGAAGACAATTTGAATTTAAATTGAAAATAATACAAAGTATACAAACATACCGAAACAAAAAGTGGTTTCTTTAACGCTTCGTCGGTTTAATCGCTACGTACTCAATATGGCAGCTCATGGTTAAAGAACCCATAGTGTTATCCCGACACGAGACTGAGAATATTCAACAACGAATACGCGTTTAATACGAGTACTCAATAAAGTTATATCAAATTTAATGTACCTATATGGCTATATCGTAGAGCCAGTTTAAAACGTTAATTTTAAGCTTAAACTGCACATGCACGTAACAGTTAGAAATTCTAATACTGTGACCCCAGCGTACAACTGCAATATCGTAAAATTTTCAATCATTTCGTTAGATGAAAAATGTCCCTTGAGAACAGCGTCGTCTCACTCAGCATAGCATAGTAGCATACACATAATATGTAATATATTGATATGCCATATTATATTTACCTGTTATAAGAAAAACGTTGCAAGTAATATCAAGTAAC
Organism: Macrosiphum euphorbiae; assembly: GCA_949089665.1. Classification (NCBI taxonomy): domain Eukaryota; kingdom Metazoa; phylum Arthropoda; class Insecta; order Hemiptera; family Aphididae; genus Macrosiphum; species Macrosiphum euphorbiae. The sequence goes on from CARXXK010000001.1 coordinate 122,238,150, forward strand.
ATTGTACGTGCATCGATAGCGATTCGAAATTTTATTCCGAGATACATCTCTCATATTGTGACAATATGACGCTATATAGGGTGCGTAAAGGTATGACTTCTTATGATCACATAGGCATCTGCGATGTGGGAGCATGATTGGACGTTTGCTTCACTGGCTTTTTAAAATCAGACATGTGACAGCAATATTTTTCATATCATATTGTATTGGGTAAGATATTGGAACCATTTCCTTGGGCACCCATGGCTCACATATTATATAATAATATTGCTAGTGGTAGGAGGAATTCGGAGGCTTTTGTGACCGATTCAGTTTCGATGTGAAACTATAATAATGTTATATGAAATAATAAGGAAAAAGCCAGACTCTTAAAACGAAAAATAATGAAAAAATACCTCGATATAATAATATATTAATATAATAATATACGCACTTATTCCATTGCTAGATTCTTGTTGCTATTGTAGTTTATTATACATATACGTATAGATAGGCACCATATCGCGTTTTCGTGTTATAATTGCACGTCGTTTACGATAATACTATAATACATACACCGTACACGCGTATCAAAATTCGATTTCTACACGAAGCTATTTTGCAGTATAATAATATTAATATAATATACTTAATACTATCATTATGTAGTGGTTTATTGCGTTTCATTTTGTTTTTCATTATTGAGTTGTTTTTCGCAAGGTTCAAAACGATGGTCGATGTAATAATAATGAGTGGTATGCTGTACCGTCGTCGGACTTACACCGTCGTCATATACTTTTCTGTCCGGAGATACCAGTATACCACTCAGAGCTGTAGACTACTTTCGATTGTTATAATATTATTATTGTGTATATGATAATATCTTCGTGTGCGGTTTTCTGTGTACGTGTGAACGCTACTGTTTATTATTTAAATTTTTTCTTCTTTCACCCAAAACCAAACACGCGGTGAGTCGACAGTATATTGTACTGTTGTTAGTGGTCTATATTGTATACCTACAGACATACAGCGACTGATATATAATTACTAATTATTAGTGTACCTACTCCTAAATGCCCTAAATTATAGATATTATTTGAGAAATCGTCGTCTGATACCACGTCTTGTGGTCCAAAGTGTTGTCTTCGAATAGATTAGAATCGAATATGTAAACGAAACAGTATTGGTGTTTGCATCCAATTAATGTATGAAATCATGTGCATTGTGAAATTGTTTTAAGTGTTTTAACCATTATAGGTTAGGTATATTTTAATTTTTAACTTCACTTGTAAATCAGTAAATCTATAATCACTTATTTTATTTTTTCTTCAAAATTTTTTTTAATATAATATACCTACCTAAATAGCAGCATACAGATACAGTGTATCTCGTATCTGTGTATATTATTTTAAATTCTATACGTGAGTCACTCATTTTTGTGTATTTGCGTTCATACATGGTAATGTATGGGTAATTCGTTTCAGTATTGTAATTTGTAACTATTACTTATAGTCTCTCTGATTCGTGTACCTATGTATATTGTCTATTGATACAATTAATACTGTTTTGTAACATGAACAAATGTTGTTATAATTTACCTTAAACAAAACGAGCATTATTAATAAACAAAATAATATAACATTTATACCACATGTAGCTACTTAGGTACGTTTAATTATTATGATTAATAACCGATGGAAATACTTAAATACACGCTGGGTTTTAAAGGCAACTATAGTATATGGATCATATACTTCATATTTCATGTACCTATGATACCTAAGTGAGAAGTCAATAAGTTAATACCTATGTAATACGTAAATAATAATAGAATATTATATGTACCCATATTTAAATAACTTATGTAATATATTTGTGTTGTATTGAACTTGCTGCTCCCCCCACAAGCTAAGCTTTTGGGGCGGCGACATTAATTGTTTTATTTTAGTCTTTGTTATTTTTTTATAAAATATTATATTGACAATAAACAATTATTATTATTATTATTATTAATATATAACTATTAACTAATAAGTAAAAAATCAATGCTGTAGTGACAATAGGTAGTTTTAATTCGTACCTAATAATATATTTGTATTTAAATATAGAATAAACAACTATGTTATACAACTATACAAGTTACATAATATTAATACGGTATTTGATGCTGTTAGGGTTATAAAAGATAAAATAAAAATTGTCGAACAGTATTCGGGTAAAATTGTAAAAAAAATACTATACAATATTAACAATAAAGTGTCTGCGTAGGTACTATGTCCACATGACCACATAAAAATATGATGCCTATAACTCGCGTAGTCCCGTAGGTATATGATGATTATGATGTACACATAGTCTAGAAATGATTTTTTATACTTCTATTCAATGTGACAGTATCGATAGTATAAATAGTTAGATTTTCATATGTGTTATGAATCTTGAGCGGTAAACAATTTTGTCTATTTTCACATAATTATTATTCGTATAAAGAGTAGCCAGTATGCCTATAATAGTAGATATGAATTTCCAATAAAAATGCATTACCTACTGCATTGTAATCGCAGAGAAATATGAATTGATAGAAAGTACTTACGTATATATTAAATATAATATATAAGTATATTAGGTAATGTATGTACTATATTGTTTATTTTAACACGTATTGAGCAGGGACGTATCACAAAACATCGAGGTGTAGGTATACATAATATTATTAAATATTATTTGTCGTAGATATCGATGTATCTTTGTGAGAAATCACAAAATAGGTTTGATATACAGTTAAATTTGTGCGCGGAATGGATTTGTTTTAAAAACGCACTTAAATTATAGTCGCGGTTTTGAGTAAAACAAATGAAATTTTTTCGTTTATATATTGAGATAAGCAAAGTACACGTCTAATTATCATTGGTAGTCATATAGGTAAATACTGTAGTCGGCCACGGACAAATGGACAGCCGATACCATAAAATACATCAATATACATAGTAGTTAGTATACACACAACGGTGAAAAAATCTAGAAATTCATTATGCATGCCATTACGCCAACTACCTATAATATATATTATACATCGCTGTGGCACTGCGCGAAGTTTCCACAATCCCATAGTGAAATCACGAACAGACGTCGTGATTATAATTAAATAATATTCGTTTATATTATTATGTGATCAGACGCGAGCGTGTTGTATATGTATAATATTTGTTTAACTATTTGCTGTGCATGCTCACATACACAGTTGTTTGTATATAGGTAGGTACGTGTGTTCGTTGAACCTTGATCCGAATTCGTTTTTCATTCTTCGACAAATGTAATATTCGTGTCCTTAAAATTCAATAATAATAACAATAATAAGTCAGGGAAAAAAGGCGTCCATCAATAATAACAATAATAATAAGTAATAATAACACGTGTGTTGTATAGGTATGGAACGCGAAAGTCACGCTTATCTATATATTAGTCATACATCCATGCAGTCATCGCGTAGAATTAAAATCCCACAGACGGTCCATAGGATATAATTTAATAATTACGGCAATTTAATTTTTTCTAATAAATAATAATCTGCCCCAACGCCAATATAACATTATATATTGTATACCTATATATTTATACAATTGATAAATAAGTGCAAGTATTGCGTAACAAAATAGAACAGGCGACGAATTTTTTTCATTATAATAAATTTTACTTTACACGATTATTTTCCAATTTTTTTTTTATCTGTGTATAATTATAGCCTTTATTATATATTTAAGATTACACTAATCTAACGTCACCGTCTTCGAGGACGCATTTCGTTGTAATATACTACCGTCCATGACGGATAGGATACCTCCACAATAAATACATATTAATAAATCGATCGGTCCGTGATATTGTGTTACCTATTAGAAATACTGTCACATTATGTTCATGAAATTAACACAGCAACTTTCTCCGATGGTCATATAAATGCCTATATTGGATATGGTGTATAAATCACCGATGTATATATTATACCTGTTATATTATGAGCTCAAACGTAGTCTTATCCCTTCCGTCATAAGACATATTAGTTTTATGCCAATTGGAAATTTTTTCTGTCTGAAAAAAAAACTCGTCGGTATAATCGTTCCTCTTTGATGAGCAATTCGTCTCCACGAATAAAATGTTTTAATACTGGTCTTAATTATTCTTAAGTTTATAATAAATATACGCATGCTGCATAATAGGTAACTTTTAATGTTTTGTAGGCAGTATACGTACATTTTTTAATATGTTTATCTGTAGCAGTTATATTTACTCGTCTGGTAATATATATGTGAACAGAAGGTGACGATAATAAATTTAAACCTGACATGATTGAGTCTTACTCATTTCATTTTATAATGTTTATGGTCAACGTGATTCGATTTGAATAAGTGTATGAGCTAATAAAATAAGTACCTACTGCAGGCTTACACTGCTCCATAAATAATCTGCTGATTTGCGTTGTTTTCTATTCAAAGGATAATTGCTTAAATCCATTATTTTTCACGAGTATGCCAGTGTGACATATTATAGACTAATACGGCATTGAAACCTTAAAACGTAACGCATGATGTGTTCAAATGATTATATTAAATTCTTTGGTCCAGAAAAAAAATCCCTCTTGTTTCTTAGCAGGCGAAATTCACTATCCATGTGATTCCGACCTAGTTCGTCGGAAATTTTGGTCGAAGAGAAAATGATCCGTTTTGCAACCGGCAAATCTCTACAATTAACCATGTCGATACGACTTACTCGGTATGGGTTTATGGGAAATTAATGCGTAGATAATTAGTTTTATGTCTAGGAGATGGTCTTTCTCGTGGTCACGATCTTGAAACACACCGGGGCGCATGTCTTGTCTGTCTTGTGTTTACTCAGCACTTCTATCATAAGTGAACAACAAGAAAGAGACGTTTGTCTTTTAAAAAAAACCATTACAAACACGACTGCGCGCGATGGTAAACATTATTATTTGTTCTGTGGTATTCGTAGTGGTTCTTTTTAACATCACAAACATATTGAACAATTATTTCTCACGTTTGAATGTGTGCAGATGTACAACACATAATTATGTATTATTTCATTATAATCATTATATATTATAAATTATAATATAAACTATACGGAGTCTTATTTAAATTCAGATTGTTTTTGTATATTATGTGTGAATTATCTTCGTTAATCAAAAGGCCATAAAATATAAGTACGATAAATATGTATTCGTTTTTAAGTATGTTCAATATTTGTACTATACAAATTTACTACTTACTAGGGTTATATACTTAACCGTCTTAGTCATTTCCAAATATCGTCCATAAACGTTTTTATTTTTATTGATGATTGGACCAACAGAGTTAAAAACTTGAAGCATTTAAATTGAAAACACGCACATTTTAGGTTAGGTTAAAGCTTATGAAAAAATAACCATTACATTTTTATACCACAATTTCACGGAAATACAAAACTGTTTTAGAAAATTATATCGTATACATAAATCATAATATTTAGTTATTGGACCTTCGGTCAAACAATGCGGTTTAAGGTATTTTTTTCTTTGAACTTATACGAGTAATGATTATATTATTAGGATGTACATATACATGTATGTAGGTACATTAATGTTTAAACTGTTGTTATAATATCTTTTCCCGATCATATTTTACAATTAATTATATATTATATTGGACAATATTATAAACGTTAATATACAACTATCGATTTATCACAAAGAATTTTGTTTACAACATATTATAATATTGTAGATGTCCGGTAACTAGGTAGTTCATTTGCACATGTATAATAATACATATATATGTTTGTAACATGAGCTGTCCCACAGTATTTTACAAATCATTTTTATTGCTGTAATTATAAGTAAAAAACACACTTCGGTCATGTTTAAAATTTAATTATTGTAAGACGTATAGCCGTATATACTTTGGTATACTCACTGTATACATAATTTACTTGACTGCCTTCAAAATGATTTTTTAGTTTTTTTCGCGCGTATTTGATGTTCATTTATTTGACTGTTCGGCTTTCGGATAATTTAAACGTAAGTACACGAACATTCACTATTACTTATTAGACGAGTTTAAAAGAAGAACTCCCTGTGAGGAAAAATCACTAGACGTAAGGTTAAATCAATTATATGGATACTGCGGTATATAAGTTATTATACCGAACGTGCTTCTGTTTAATTTAATTGGGACCAAACCATCTAATATTTTCACTGTGTGCATTTTTCAATTAGTCGCTGATGCAATAAGCGCGTATCCATCAATATAATATTATTATTAACAGTCAAAAATAATATTTCCAAATGAAGACCAACAGCTACGATCGTAGAGCAGCGGTTGCCGGTTGTATTGCGTAGAAATTAACCTAAACTATAGCCAATAATGGGTTACTAACTTATATTATGCTTATATAGTATATAAGAATATTTGCGATCATCGGAACGATTAAGACATAGCCATACGTCAATGCCTGCTAAGGTTACAATTCGTGCAATTATGTAAATATATAATATCATTTGAAATGGTATAAGTTAAGTATATCGTATATATACCAATAGGTATACCATAATATAATATATGTATATTGTATTATATAGACCATAGATAATATTGTCGATTGCAAATTGTATGTATATGTATACACCATTGCACTATATTATAAACTTGACAGTAAAATACTTAGGTAATCGACGACATATTTTGAGCTTAAAAATATAAATTATATATACATTCACACAATTCAGATGGATATAGATCAGATGCGTATATTACGTCTTCGCCGAGGTCGGAGGGGCGGGATTGGAAATACGTAATATATTTTTTATATATTTGAAACTGTTAAACGTAAATATATATAGAGTTACTTAATCACACATAAACAAACACAGGGACATATACAACACGTACATATATTATTATTATTGTTTGCGAACATTATTTCGTTTCGACCTTATAAGAGGCGTGAATGATAGATGCGATTTGCATCGCAGCGTCTCTATATAGTGAAAGGAGATATGGCGACGGCGTTATTATTATTATAAGCTCCTAAATACGAATCGTATATCTTACAGTCGTACACAATGCGCATATATTATAATAATATATTGTTTCAATTGCAGCGTTGACACGGAGACTTCATCAACATGGTTTCAGGAGTCACGGGCTTATAATTGATATAGGTATATCGCGTGTCATCGGATGTGTAACGTGGTCTAATATTATAAATGCATCACATTATACAATACGCACTGTGCGATTCAACACATGATATTATGTGTAAAGTTATTTAGTGATGAAACATAGGTACTGTACATAATATATTGTAGCTGGCACTATAATTTCTCATGGGAAATATTTTGAGGAAAAAAGATACTTCAAAGATTCGACCTAAAAAACAAAATTGAGGGTTCTCACAATTAGGCAAATACGATTGCAGCAACACACATACACATAAACTCATGTATTGACGTAATGCTGTTTTCCATTAAAATAAGTCGGTACATCGGTTACATGACGGATATGGTAGTCAAACCGTCAAAGTATACCTATGGGTACAAATGGGTAAGCGCGTGTGAACAAAATAAAATTATTGGTTTCATAGACGTTCTTGTATTATACTGCACGGACGATTTACGATTATCAATTTACCAATATTGCGTAATAATAATTATTATTGACCAATTAAACTATTTTCGACCGTATATATACCTGTGTGTCTTGATCACAAACTCGTCTTGGATAAATTTATTATGATGTGCTTGTGAAATTAAAACTGCGTTGATCTAATTTTTTCCTATAATCATATATCATATTAACTATTAACTATTAAGTAATACCTTTAAGATAGTGTACCACATAAATGTAATATGTAACCTATATTTACAGTACCATGCAAATTTCGTTAAATTGCGAATTTATTACGTAAAGTAATTTAATAAATTTCCAGTACCTGTAATTGACAGTTTAAAAAAAAGTAAGATTCAATTTTGTCGCACAGAATGACACAAAAATATTTAAACAATATTTTTTTAAAACAAATAAATGTTAGTTCACAAAATTATAAATTGTGTTTCAATATGGGTAATACTTAATACTATTTGTACACTTAGCTCTAATAAATTATCATATTTTGCCAATATAGTAACTGAAGGTTATTAAAGTATTAGGACTGTTTAAAATTATGAAGTTCTACAATATTGTGTCATACATAATATAAATACACCCATAGATACTGATTAACTGATTCAACGTGCGTTAAGCGTGTTCATAAAATGGTAAAAATAAAGAAACGTGCAATAATATATTATATAATATACTACAAAAATAGTACCAATAAATAAAATATCTAATTTGATTTTGTACCGCGATTATATTATATACCTCTGATATGTAGATCACTATAATACTATTCTGTACTTAGGTATACATTCATTATAATAATAAGCACAATTAACAATTCAATGTTATAATGCATTTATTAGTACAGTAATTATATGTTAAGAGCAAAAAGTGATGTCTAGATCAACAGCACCAATTTCATAACATGCAATTCATTGTGACACTTTAATTTCCGAACTTAAACGTCTGAAACATATAATATTCTTTAAGTTGACGGATGTCTGATAGTTTTCACTTTATATAATATGTATAATAGAATATGGATATGAAAATTAGGTGTGCAACGAAATTATACCGCTCGCGAACAAGTTTTTCGACTAAACTACTGAATCGCTATATAGTTATATATGTGCTATAAGATATCGCGTTTTAACCGTACAGCGCATATATTATCCATCAACTCGGTATATTCAACTCTGCTATTATTTGAATAGAAATCGTAATGATATGGTACCTTTCTGCGTAAGTACAAGTATACTTTTTACGTTAGAAAACTTTGCATCTTACGCAGTCTTATTATATCTAGGCAGCCAGGTATCTGGTACCTTTATACATACCATAATATTTTCATATTAAATTTTATACGCTCTCCTAAGATGTACAAATCATATTGACGATTGTGATGCATCCTACATATTGTGTGTAACGTGGTATGGCAATAATTAACTAATCGGAGAACAAACCGACAACGGACTCGAGAAAAACGTAGGTTTATCGGTAGTAAATCAGTTCTTACGCATAATTTATAATAATATCGTGTGTGTGTGTGTCATAAACTCGTACAATCGTACTTAAATATATGGTATATATACATTATACTATTATATACTTACATATGATATAATATGATGAATTATAAATAAGCGGTATATGTATATGATAGTAGTATTGTCGCAGTGTGTGACGCGTATCTAAACGACATGTGGCGCGCAACGCCCGATTATTTCCGGAAATCTCTCAACGGCGCAGAGGTCCCGTTGAGATGGACCGGGTCTGGGCGTTCAAGTCTCTCGTCCGCGACGCTGCTGCAGGAATAGCTGGTATTAGTATAATACATCGATACTATAGGTAGTTGTAACTTGTAGTCCCACGTGTGTTTTTATTATTTATTTTTAATTTACTTACGCAACACCTCGACGACTAACTCGTAAATGTCATATGGCAGTGCAGCCAACTGGGGAATGTGAAAGCAACGTGAACTTTCACTGTTATTATTTTATATATATATATGCTGGTATGTAATATATTAATATGTACATAAACGTGCTAAACCACGTCATGTATTTATACGACGAAGAAGGGTGAAGAATATACATGAAAGAAGATGAAAAGATTATGCGTGCCGTCTCAATGATAATTTCAATAATGGAATCGATTGATTGATTATTAGTTGTAAAGGCTTCCTAACTATTCTATAGGTCATATTTCTTAAGTCTTCAAACAAAAACACAAATATCTTATTTAAACTCAATTAAACTATGAACTAATTAAGATTATAAATTATTAAACTACATGGGGTTTATTACATTATTATATATTTTATTCGCGTAATGGCAAAATCATAATAATATTATATTTTTTTTTTATCAATTGTTTAAAAAAAATCTTGTACGAGGAGGATGTTTTGTTCCCGGAGTGGTTCGTCCATGTAGATGGGTTTCATAAGATGTGCCTTTTATAAAACATATATGAGGAGAATTTTGGGAAATTTAAAATATTGCGTTTGATTGTGAGAGATTCAACACATTGGTAGCAGTTGGGTTTTCTTTGTGCTTGATTAGATAGACGTGATTGGGTCGGTGTACCCGAATTTTACTATTATTAGTATTGTGTACTGTGCATAATATATATTCACAAAGAATCGTTACAACTATTCGAAGCGCCTCGGGATTAAGACGATAACAGACGACCTTTCGTGGATGTATCTGGTACTTATATTGCATTAAAAATCAACCGCGAAATTATTATTATCGATCATATTATGACGGTGTGTTATAATATGTAAGTAGTTATTTTAATTATGCTATATAGCTCATTATTAAATGCTTGAATGTGTAAAATAGATTGCCTCGATTGGAGTACAGGAGTAATTCTTTTTTAAATTTGATTATTATGTAAGTGATTGGATTTTATATTTTATATAAAAAAAAAATTTGAATAGGCTTTAGCGTTAGGCGAATACATTTTTAAGCAATAATTATAATATGCATATTATAACAAAACAAAACATAAAAATACTTGAATTGGCCAGTGCCCGCGACTGTCGAGTGCTCGCTGTATTCTATATATTATGACTTGTGTAGAGTATACCTCAATTAAACGCACATTCAGTAAACTAATTTATTTATCCATTAAAATATTTAAAATAACATTTAAGTTGGAATTTATAATTTAATCGTATTTTAATAACTTATGTTAATGGAAACAATTTTTAAATTCTTCAAAATGTTAAGAGTCGTGAGTTGCTATAAAAACTATTTAATCGATGCGTCGGAAATGCATACCTAAAATGTAATAAAACACGTTTTGATTAAAAAATACTTCATGCATTAATGTTTGTATGAAAAAAAGGAGAACTATTAAACATTTATGCTGAAGTAATCAAAAAATAAGAGTACTGGATATTTACACAATATAATAAGTAATAGCAAACACTATCCAACAAAATATTTACTTTGTTAACAAATGTTTAGAATAACAGTGTGGCAATAAAATATTTTATATTACTATGCCTAGTCACAGCATAAGAGTGCAATGTCAAATTAATTATAATAATAATATTATGATTACCTACTTAAAAGTAAAAAATAGTGGATGTTTTTGATTCTTAACGAAAAGAGAAATGTGTTACTAAAAATATTTAAATAATTTATACTATAAAGATTTCTTTCCCGAAGACGCCTGCAAGTGTAAGTTATGAAGCCATAAAAATATTTAGACCTAAGTACCTGTTACGAGGTAACATGTATAATTTCCCCTAAACCCTTTTTTTAAATATATATTTGGTGGTGAGACAATCAAACCACATCAATTTTAAAGAAGATAAATAATAACGTATATCATAGTACATAAAGATGTATAAAATGAAGAACGCGGTCGGCAGTTTTATTATTTGTGGTCAAACATAAATGATACATATAAATAATTTTTCAATAACAACTTTCGCTTAACAAAGGTCATTTCCCTCTCAATCCTCCAACACTATAATTACTTGTAGGTACATAATATATATTTTACAAATTACGTATAAACAATGCTATTCCTAATATGTATAAAAGGTGTTTTCTAGGATGGTACATTTTTTCACTGTAAACTGATTATGTGAATGGGAATAATACAAAAATGATTCAGAATTTAAATACTGCAGCGATTAGACTGTAACTTTTTGCAAAATTTTATTAAATTTTTTTTTATCATTGTCGACACTTAAGCTTATTAAGACTTATCGTCGCGCATCGTCTATTTATGATATTATGTTATTCTTTCCAGTTTCCACGAGGAATTTGTACCACTATAAACACAAATAAATCTATGAAACATATAATATTATGCATGACGTGTTTATTTCACACATCACTATTTAAAAAATCTACACTTTCTAAATAGTTATGCGTTATTGTAATGTTTAACTTTAAACAAAAAAAAACTTATTGTTCATATTACAGTCATACAGATAACGTAAAAACATAATATATCTTGCCAGTATAATAATATACATAATATATACCTATTACCTATATATAATACGAGACTTCGTACAAATTGACCTTGAATCGTGTACACGTTATAATATTAATATAATACCTATACAGGTACGTAATCTAATTCATCAAAGGAACACACGCATGTAGGAACATTCGTATCGATTATTCGAAAAGAGTGAAAGTGTATCACATACGTATAATATAATAGTAATATATCATATTATGCATAAGCATAATCGTTGTGCCCATAATATAACTTATAAGGGGATATGGATTACGTGTTAGGTGTTTTTTCTCCGTAGACCAACCAAACGGCATTCCATCTTATTTTAAACGATAACAAATTGATCGTGTCTGTGGTCATTTTTAATTTCGCTAATTAAAAAAACTATATCTTCATATTAGTATACACACTATATTATCGTCTAGAAGCTTTAGGCGCACATGCAGTTTATTTTTGACGATATTCTTTCATAACATATTATCGTCAACATATACATAACGTATAATAATATATATAGTGCAATTACATGACTAACATATACAGTCGTCTATAAATCTTATATGTCTGTAAATTTAAAATGTTATAGCTTAAACGTGCAATCAATCTACTTAATTTGTGGTATTTATAGTTAGATTGTATTTTTATATAGGAACGCTTAATGAATCGTATATGTAATAAAATCTCCGACCGTAACATTTTTATATATTAATGAACATATAATAATTCATAAAATATACACGAAAAAATAAGTGTACACTATGAGTGCACACATGGGTACAGATGTACAATATTATTTATAGAGTCAATAATTGTATAAAAAGTGTTAAAATTGTGTTAATAATAAGAGGTATTACAAAAGAGAAGATGTAGGCATCGATAAACAATTACCTAAAATGAAAATATTTTTTTACTAAATAGATACCTAATTAAACAGTTATAATTATTGTGGAAATGTTTAGTGTAAACAATAACATTTAATATAATATACATCATTATAATATCATTCAAGCAAATTTTTGGCAATAATAATAATTACTCTGCCGTGGAATTCGTGCTGGGAGAATTTGTACTTTCAAAACGTTAATTACATATGTTTATACTTTATACAATGCTAAAATATAATGGTAATTTAAGTAAAATTCTAAAACCCGTGAACATTTCAAAGCTAATCATACTTGAGAAATAATTTATAGTTTCTTTTACTACACGATTTGCTCTTTTAATACAATGTTAATAATTTAACGTGAAATTGTAAATAATGATTTAGTACGTCTAAGTATTAGCGCTATGTGGTTAGGTTACGACTTTCGATAGGTTATAAAATAACTATGATGATATACGTAAATAATAAATAATTATAATTTATAACAACAGAATAAACCACGATTAAAATTAAAAATTTTAAATTCCATTATATACTTATATATACCTGACTTAACCATAATCATTTCCACATCGGTGCATGAAGTATTATTATAATTTATAACGTATAACTGAACATTTCTCCTGACTCCTATTTCCTAAGTCCTAAATAGACAAAGGCTTGTATACTTAACGGTTAGAGTGCTTATACTATAATTATTGAACATATCAATTTTTATATACGCCTTTATTATATAAATATAAAATTTCATCCCTAATATTATTGAAACAATGATGATGTAATTCCTTCTTTCTAGATTTTTTTACAAAAAATTTGTTTTGCCTAGCATACACTCCTCTGTGGATCTATCTTTTGTAAAATAAGGATGTTGATCATTTTTGGGAAGTGTAAATGCAAGCGCCATTCTAAAAAGTTTATAGTTTCAATTTATCATTCACACCTAATGAAAACCTAAGTTTTCATTTTTCTCGATAACTTTATACGATTTGCAAAGTTAGAGCTAAATAGTAATAAGCTATATGAGGACGTACTGTTCGTAAATCGTAGGTATGTTATAAATTACCCACCTATGTCAATATAATATATCTGATAAGTGATAAGTGATTATAAAACCAAGTGTACCTACTTGAAAAAAATGTCCAGTATTCAGTAATAGGTAGTACCTAAATAGTAATCGGTACATGTCGAGGAAAAGTATAGACAAAATATCGTACTAGTTATAAATTATATAATTTAACATGTATTCTCGTAAAATTATATTTTTAACAATATCCATAAAACATCGTTACCAAGCTGTAAAGAAAAAAAAATTACAAATTTTATAGCAATTGCTATAATAGATTAAGGCACTACCTGTATGAATGTACAACAATTATCATTCTAACACAACGATTCAAATATTCGCTTGTTTATGCCTCAGAGACGTATTTTTTAATCGATTTCGTTGCGTTTTATTCGAAGTATTTAAAGTGATTATTAGATTTTCACCTTCACGAATCAGCCCGTCCATCTGCGAACAATAGTTGCAAAGTCATAAATCTGCTAACGCATTGTACCTCAAATATATATATATATAGATATACCACACAGACATCGTTTCAAAATCCGTGTGAGCCGTCGACTGTAATATAATATAACGTAATATTGCGCGGCAGGCCGTCGTGGGCAGCAGCATTATTATCATCGTGGGTCATAATTTGTACATTATTAACAGTAATTATCATGCACGTGTATAATAACCAGCCAGCAGGTTTTTTTCTCTTAAATATCTTATCACGTTTCATTCGTGCAGATATGATATATTTATATTTATTATTATACAATATCATATCGCCGCACACATTATTCGTGAGCCACCGACCGCCCCCGAAGACGACGGCCCGAGCGTTTTACATTTTATTTTTCATTCCTCCAAACCCACCGTCCGCCGGGGTCCCGGGGTCCGTGTTAGGGTTCAAGCGGACCGACTTTGGCAACATTGACCTTTTCCGACCACGGAATATTGTGCGGCGCTCTTCGCTGCTGCAGAGCTCTATACGTACAAACGCCTCACGCCACGACTTTCACTCGTACCTATGATAATCGATCGCGATCATCGTAGCCGCCGCACATTTAAAAACGAATCTTATCGCCCCTTACGATGTGTATAATAGTACCTACCTATAAATACCCTATAAAAGCCTCGGCGGGAACCGGTTTCAAATGGCTGCGAAAAGTTTCGTGGTCGTAACGCGTAGTATAGTGTTCGTTTATCACACAACACCGGAGACGTAAGTGTGCTGCTCAAGAGGTCCTCTCTCCCATATTAGTCGATTTCACAACATTATGATATTATCGAACGATACGTTATTATAATATGTATTATCGAAAGATAATAAAATAATCGTCACTTTCCTATGTCGCGCTTTAAAGACACTATATTTTATAATACGAAACGTCGTAATATTATAATATTATTATGTATATGGTTCCGAATAGGTGCACCATAATATATAAATTATATATTATGCACAACGCTTCTGCATGCATATAATGATAAATTAACCTGTTAAAGGTCAGAACAATTTCGGACGTTAGCTGACTTATTATAATATTGTGTTTCATTTCCGTGTGGTTTTTTTTTTATCTATGACGAAAAACCTACTTTGAAAATATTAGAACAGCGAGTTCTGCAGGTTGAAATTCGGTTTTTTGTTCAACGACTGCAGACTTTATTATATATTATAAATTATAATGTAATAATTAATAACGATGACACTTTTCTCTGGTGACGGCTGACGAGCAAAAACGAGAAAAAATCTGAATACGGAATGAAAATTGTAATGACTTTTAAATGACAGACAAACGTTTTTATTGGCGATTAGTGTATATAATAGCGTTCTGTTGAATGTTCGTTAACAACAAGCTAAAAGATATTTCTGTGTTAGAAACTTTGAAATGGAAATTAATCAATTGATTAACGTACCTAATAATATGACAGATACCGGGACTTTGACGATATTAAAAAATAACGTAATATAATATTATGTATTTTATTTATATCTACCGACTACCAGCTATTTACCTGCTGGGAAAATGTTTGTTTCAAAGATTTCTACTTGATTACGGTAACACATTCTAATAAATTTCAAGTAGATGACGTGTATTATTATTTTAATACCTGCACATTATATAAGTACTTACATTTTATTATATTAATCTTAAAGATCTTTAAAAAAAAAAGCTGTATTGACCGCGGTTGCGTCTGTCGTCCATGTATATACAAAACCATAACAATATGGAATTTTATGAATTTTTGTGTGTGTGCGTTTAGCACAAATATCTGCTGGTTGTAAAACTGACAAGACACGTCATATAGATAAGATAGATTCACACTGTAAATATAAAATATACGCTCGCGATATACGTATATAGACTTGGTGGTTGTAAACGGTGTAAAAATGACATGAGTGGTTTGGCGGCGTTGTCCTTCGACAGAAAATATTGATTTACGTAATTATCGAAAACTACTCTCCTCGCTCGGGGGGAGTCCTCCGGTCGCCGCTATATATAGTTAGATGACCCATAAAGTTCGTCAAATAATATGCGTTTTAATACCGGCGGACATGCGTGTACCTAAGCGTGTAGGAAATGATATATCGATTATACCGTGTATGACTATCGGAAAAGAATAAACCTCGGTCCTATAATATTACAATAATAATTGGAGCCTTTATTTAGGCACACCTATATAATATTATAAGTGTATAGACAGGCACGCACCTCTTTATTATTACTTAAACATTTATTTACAATCTATACTGCAGTATTTCGTATTTACGGTGTATAATAAGTTATAGTTGATAACATAATATTAAAATATTGTAACATGACAATAATTGGCAAAATAAAAATAAAAATTAACGTTAATGTGCATTAGTACTCAGTGGTAGGTATAGAGATACACCTGCAAAGATTATAATCGAAAGACTGGTTGCACAATATCTCCTATGAGTCCTATGTATAGACGAAATATAATCACAGAACAAACATTGTTCTGTGATATAATGTAAAGGACTGATAACGACGTTGGACGGACACAAAACACAAGAACTGAAGAACGTAATCATATTTCGTTATTACAATATAAAACAGAAGTGTAATGCAGCAGTCTAAATAACATTATTTGTTATACATTGTGTTTTCTATAATTGAATGTGACTGATCCGGAATGGAATCAGTGGTACAATATACATCTCAACCAGGTACCGCTTTAATGTCGAGTA
This sequence comes from Macrosiphum euphorbiae, assembly GCA_949089665.1. Classification (NCBI taxonomy): domain Eukaryota; kingdom Metazoa; phylum Arthropoda; class Insecta; order Hemiptera; family Aphididae; genus Macrosiphum; species Macrosiphum euphorbiae. The sequence goes on from CARXXK010000001.1 coordinate 122,255,417, forward strand.
TTATAATGGGTACAGGTGGCAATGTGGTACCTATGGTGCTACTTTTATATATATAATTAATAGTACTATACCATATTTACATTTTTATATAAATATCTAAATATATTAACGGATAGCTACATCCGTCGTTCCCTCAAAGAGCTCTTTAATATCAATAACGACCATCATTGAGATGAGTAAAATGTGCAGGGCCCGAAGGGGTAGGGAGATAAATGATTTTCTATTGAAATTTGTATTAAGTTATGTGAAAAATCTGTTATTTTGATTTCGCCACCGATGTGCTTGCAGAAGGCTGAAGCAAATACTTTAAAACGATAATACCGGAAGGCCATCGTTAATTTACTAGTTTCAAAAATCAGCCCCCCCTCCAAAAAAAAACAAGTGTTTTTCAAAAGTTCACCTCTGGTCTAGCTCAATATTGAAACTTGAATGTAGGCTCAGTTAATTTTTGAATTTTTGAATCATTTGACAAAAATACTATTTTTTTAAGTTATATAAAAATTAAAAGTTATTACTTCAAAAGATTCATATTTTCATAATAATTTCTCTGATAACAAAAATCATAAAATTGTGTACCATCATTATAATTACAATTTCTGGCAGCACTGGTATAGGAGGGAAATATAAAATAATTACCTACCCAAAATGAGCCACCTTTCGGTATTATTATTTTCGATCCCTAGCTGGAGCTATACCTATATTCAATAGGTTTCTTGTCACTCGCGCTCTCTATGATTATTTATTCACATATATCTACATAAAACAATGATATAATAATAATAATAATATGTATTATGACGTAGGTACACGTATTTGGAATGTATGCGTACAGGTATGTCAAAGTGGTCAAACAAAATGTTCAATGTCAAAGTAGATATTTTCCATAATTCATAACTTTCTTCATACCAAATACCAATTACGGCAACACACTCCAGGCCAGTTTGACGAAAACAAAACAAAGTATATTATGTAAATACTCATAAATCAATTCTTCTGCTAAATTTTTCCTTACTGCACTTCCTACTGTTTTTAATTTTGCTTTAGCCATGAGTCATACAGAGTTCGTGATAGATAATTTACAACTCAAGATGGATTTAAATTTTAAATGTAAAAATAAATTAATATATTCTTAATCAATCGCTCAAAAATAGTTGTATTTTATGAGTAACTTTAAATGGATACACATTCCTTAAGCAGTTTTCAGAAATAATTAAAAAATATATTGATAATAGTAAGATTAAAATATATTAACAATAAGTCAAGGACAATCCCGGATAATAGGATTATACTAATGGGTTTATGCGTATAATATTACACATATATGTACATATAGAAAACAAATTGGGTAAAATAATGAGTAAATGTGTAATACATAGGTAATAGGTATTGTGTTTTATAATTTATATAGATGGTTTTATTGTTTAGAAATATAGAAATTTAAACAAGAATGGTAAAGCGTTTAAAGCTTTTATGCGGTAAAAATGAATATAGGTTAATGTTATTGTAATTGATTGTCATTAAAAATAAATAAAAACAAATTTTGGAATGACAGTGAACGTTTATATTTACACGTTCTTAAAATTACTTTGATCGACACCTCAGGTTAATGAGAATACGATATCATAATATCTAAAATACCAATATTGTTCTATTCAAATTTAAGTTCTATAATATGCGTTTTTTTAACGAAAATGTGTAATACGTGTTGTGCAATTTGTTTCCAATTTGCACGAAAAAAATGTAACCATATTTGTTATAAATGTATATTTAACCGGTATATAAACTAATAATAATATGGTAAATAACATCTGGCAATATAGTACCTATAGGTATTAGGTATTAGGTATAGTACTAAAAACTAACTAGAAGCCCGCAATTGCGAACGGCAAGTTACGATTACTACAATAATCGTAATTTACGTTTATGACTTAATATGTGATCGTTAAATGTATTTATACATAGTTTCTGTTGAAATTCAGTGTTTAAAAATATTTATATATATATTTACGTATACGAATATAGGCATCGCGAATTCCTGCACAGCATTACCTACGCGCTGCAAATGAAAATTAACTTCCTGACACAATTACCATTATATAATATTAATTTGTAATCCATCCTGTCTCTAGCGGTGATTTCCAAGTGAATCAACTCACTTAACGAGTGTTATGCGTGTCCAATGCGTCTTCCTTCTGTCATGTCGTCGACACTGCGCGTATTTATATATATATAATACAAATATACAATTACCGCACAGTCTGTAAAAAAAAAACCGACAACAACTCGCCAATTAATATAGGTTCCTACTGTATACATAGGGAAATTAATAATAAAATGTGCGAGGTGATATTTTTTTTCATTTCATAATAGTTTTCAAAAGACAATCTTACTCAACTATATGTCTATATATATAACACACACACACACACACACACACACACACACACACACACACACACACACACACACACACACACACACTTTTCTATAATAATATTATACATCACTCGTGCGTTTACATGTAACAGGCGTAGTAAACAACTAGCAATTCACGTTGGATCAGTTTCCGTAAATCTGACCAAGGACGTCGGGATGAACGATTCACCACCACCCGTGAGTGCCATTTTTTTAAGAGCGAAACAACAATAATATGATATTAAGAGGACGCCACACCCGCATGTGTTGTCTCCGTTTTACAAATGTACAACATAGCAAAAACTCTTTTCCGAGGGACAACTTTTCTCGCACCATATTTGTTGTAGAACTACCAAATTTTCACAGCACTTAAAGAAGAACTTTATCTGTGCAACAGCGTGCTCTTTTTTTCAATAGCACCATCCAATCATTTTTTATAAGCAAATTAAAAAACCAAATGTTTAGAAGCAAATAACTTGTATTGTATATATGTTATTGAAAAAAATAGCACGCTGTTGCACAGATAAAGTTCTTCTTTAAGTGCTGTGAAAATTTGGTAGTTCTACAACAAATATGGTGCGAGAAAAGTTGTCCCTCGCAAAAGAGTTTTTGCTATGTTGTACATTTGTAAGACGGAGACAACACATGCGGGTGTGGCGTCCTCTTAAGTAGGTTCTTATTATAGTTATTACTTATTATAACATACGAGTTCGTTGTTATAAATCGGCGATTCGAATAAATGTAGTTCTTCGCTTTTCATCGGCGACAGTGGCAGACGTGTTGAAGTATAATAATATATATTATATGACGAACGTGCACGAAACGATAATAGTATGCATAATATATAAAAACTTAGGACTTACGCTATGCATGACTAATGAGCAATAATAATTTCGCAAATAATGATCCGTCACTGATGGAGCGGCAATCTCCTCTCAGAGACTTTTCGATATCATATTAATATATTATTATATTTAGAACATTTGTCGATACGAACAATAATTATATAACTTGATTATGCGTTTATAGCTAAATTGGATTTTCTACGAGAATCGTAATATAATAAGCAGCGTAGACTTGTTTGACTCCTGCAGGTTTACAATCTTGGCAAAATTCAAAATATGAATTATAGATACGTAAGTATAAAGATTTCTCTTTTATTCCGTATAAAACAACACTGAAAAGTTCATAAAAACGTAATAACATGTGGAGATCGAAACTCTATTATAAAATAAGGATTATTAATTTAAATTTTCAGCTAGCGAATATATTTAATAACATTTATTCTGCAACAAATAATAATGATACGTTTGGTCCTCACACAATGCTGGTTAAAATATACACACAAAATACAAGACAATATTTCGAACTTTCAAATGCAGTTCATTTTCACAATAACCCGCATGCGTGTTGCCACATATTTCGTAAAAATTTCAAATTTGTTTTGTTTTGTGTAGATAAATACTAATAATGAATTCTCACATGCGTGTTATTATAGTTTCTACTAAAATTATTTCACCCGAGTACTGTGTATTAGGTTTCTTCTTTACCTAAGTAGGTATTCTTTGTTGGTCGTAGCGTTTCGGAAAATAAGAACGCAGACTTTCGTTTCACTTCCTCCATTTTTCCACACACCTACCTCGATGGTTTTCTACACGTGCCTGCGCAGTCTAGCTATAGATGTACACGTGAGAACGGAACTGTTAACGCAAATCTCATAGGTATAATATAATATTAGACATTATATTATCCACTCAAAATATTGTACATATTATTATTTTACTACAATAAATTGTGTGGTGTAAAACTTAGACAAAAAACTTCGTTTAGTATTTTAAATCGAGTAACACACAAAGACACATTAAATTGTGTCCAAAGTTATATCTGTACCTAAGTCCTGCAGTAGCGGTTACACAAAAAAAATAATACAAGCACTATATATTATATTATTATGATATTGTCAAAACTAATTATTATTTCGTGTGTCTTCGCAACAATCACCTCTCAAAACTATGAAATAAATCTAAAAAGTACATAATCGTAACAAAACGCATCAGATCTCCCGCGTGAGAATCGGAATAATCTAGTGAAACCATACTACGCATATAACATCTTATAATTTAATAATATTATGGCGAGAACAATAGTTGTTCAGGAGGCACACGTAAGAGAGCGATATAAATATTATAATAATATAATATAATTCATATATTAAGGCGTATACTACGCAGTCACATCACACGCGTATACAAGCTAATTTGTATTCAACCGGCTAAAAGGGCATATACCTATCCACATCGGTGCACTTTTCAGCGTGTACGAAGACCATACTAAGTCGCCGGTTAGGCCTCGGCACGAGTATTATATACATAATGTATGCAATATAATATATAATATAATACAACATATTTTATATACATATTATTATACCTGTACGGGATCGTTGAACACGTCATCACAATAATAAGTTCGTAACGTATTTGCGGTCATCTACTCTACACTCTACCTATATGGGTAATGGGTATGCGAGCGGTTATCAGAGATGCGTTTACACGTTCTGCGCACGTCGTAGGTAAAATTTAAATATTAATAACCCCCATTTCGTATACCATTATACCTATGTATCTATGAACGGTTTAAGGATAAAGGATTGTCCGAGCGAGGGTGGGAAGAAGGTCGTTGATATCTCGGTAGTTTCTTAACGAGAGAAAAAAAACCCGCGCAACGCCGTCGGCTTTCACTATTTATTCATTGGACTATACAGCGGTGAGAAAAACGAAATAATAATATCTCGACTAAAAACACACTGTGACAACAAGACACTTAATTCGATCGTTTAACGCGGAAAAAAAATGTATAATATATTTATCAAATTATAAAAAAACGCCATAGATTTGTGTTTCGGTATAATTATAATCTATATTTTTTTAACATCGCTATAATATGTATTTACCTATTTTCCGTAGTCGGTACAGTTTTACTGTGGTGAAGATTGTACGATGTTGCACCTCATACTATGCTATAGGTATAATGGTATATATTATAAATACCTACATACAGCGGTTTTGTAATCGCGGCTGCTACAAACGGATCGGTTCAGCATAATAGAAAAAATATTCGAATTTATGACAATATGACATATCAATAAGAGTGAAATGCATATTACTACATAGGTAGTGCCCATAAGTATGTATAACGGGTGTAACCACCTACCTTACGAGCACGACGAGACATCAAAACATGAAATATTATCATATACAATTATAATATGTATATTGTATACTGTATATAGCGTATAGGTACTATACGATGAAGACACAGTTTCGACTCGTCATAACGATATATTTTTATAATAATATCATCGTAACATAATATAATATTATACACATATACATTACACGTTAGATTCATTTTCCGCTCCCCTCGTTATTATTGCCCACCCCTCCCACCATATAAAGCAACAAACATTACGCATTATTTTTTTCCTCCACACCAGACCATATAAAATATGTTATAAGGAAATAGGTATATCGATATTGGATACCTTCACATTCATATCGGTACCTACGCAGATTGGTTGCTATCATAATGCAACGTAGTCGTTATTATTCAGCGAATTTGGATCGTTTTGAATGACGTCGATACATAATATTATATATAACAAGCACAATGGGTGTTTTATTTGTGCCCGCGAGCACACACTCGCTCGCGAGTATGCAAATTCAAATTTTTATCCTATAAAACATTAAAGTCATATACGTAGATATTAGACACGGTCTTGTCATGGTCTCGCATTATGTGATTTACCGACACGTGATCTATATATATATACTGCGTTCGTTCGATGTTACGTAAATATTGTTCATTGAATAACTGTTGAAAACATATTTTTGGTGATGACTTTTTACTGCCTATATAGTAGTTATGGTTTATACAAAAATACTATAGTTATATATTATAACTAAATAACATTATACGTTACATATAACATTATTATATTCATACTATAATGTATTTATTTCTGTTACAGATGCAATTTTTGCCATGGCTGTTAATATTTGGGTCAATTATTATATCTGACGCCGAACGTAAGTGTATAAATGCTTCATTCAACAGTGTGGCTTTTGCTTACTAAAGCTTTATTGCCTCTATTGTACAATATACTTAATAATAATATATTGTATATATAATATTATAATCGATTGAGATATTATCACTATAGCTTTTAATTTCTATCCATATTTCATATACATAATATGCTTGGCAACCGTAAGATGATCGTCGACTGATTTTATCATCTTCAAATTTTTCGAATGCTTTCAACATGTTTATCTCTTCTCAATTTCTCTTGCTCGCTTCTATTCTTGAACACACCTTCAACAATTTATTTTTAATTACAGTTCTCTTTGCAGAATCTTTAAAATCTTATATGCTGCGATTGTTTTTTTTCCTTAACTTAAGTTTGTGTAACATAATGCCGATCAAGCTACAGGATAACTAACTACCCATCGTTTAATAAACAAGACAATTGTTTGTTGAATTTTAGTCTAACTAATTAGTATTACAATTTTTAATTAATTAGGTACATGGTATATATACAATTTAAATTTATAACTATTGAAAATAATGAAAAAGTTTTCTAAATATTGTAGGTACTAGGTAGCCTCGAAATAAAACTAGGTACTTCATCTGATTTATTTTTCATCTTTATAACCTATAATATAATAATAATATAATATATACTCCTAACAATTGACAAATAATAAAACTTTATGCAAAACGTAATTTAATGATTTAATTTATAATCAAGCATCAAAAATATTTTCATTTTTAGTTTTTGGAAATAAACACAATCATATATACACACATAACATATATACATATATATTATCGTTAAGGATATATTGACATTTCATGTGTTAATATAATATACATTCAATTGTATTTATATAGCTATAACTACTATGTACATATATATATATGTTTATAATAATATACTCATAGGCGCAATTTCAACTTTTGACTTGGGGAGGGGGGGCTGAATATATTAAAGGCAAGCAGACCATTGCAACATAGCATATTAAAATTGTATGTCCTATGTTTGGAGGGGGCTACGGCTAAGTTTGGGGGGCTTAGCCCCCCCCCCAATTAGCGCCTATGAATATGCTCGTGAGTTGCGTTACAATAATTTTCCCGTCTTACAACTTTAAATTGTTGAATCATACATTAGCATTTCTTACCCAGTCCATGGCTGAGTGAATATCAGTTGGTGTTATTTTATGTCAAAAAATATATTATTACATATTTATTTCAAAATATAATTTAGATTCAGGGTGTGTGTGTGTGTGTTTTTTTTTTACAATCGGAAAATCGTATTTAACTATTTAAGTTCAACGGTCTGCAAGACCTTGAGAAGCCCAGTCGACATGATCTGCATTCTATATTATTTGCATCACGTTTTCGTAGACTACAATAACCTTGGCCCGTCTACCATTGTAATATCGAACGAAAACAATACCTTTGAACTCTTCCACAAAGTTTCGGAAACAATTTAACGAGTTATTAATAATATTCAAATTCAACGACGCTGTGTTAGTCAGGTCTTATAAGTCATCGTGGCTTCTGTTAGTAGCAATAGTTGCCTTTGCTGCGTGAGATCCCAGTCACTTTACTATTTTGATTGTTTGGTTTGTTTGTAGTCTTTACGATTTGTATAACACTTGCTTGAATATTTGTTTGGGCTTGGATTGCATAGCAAGGACGAAAAAGTTTTTTTTTTTATTTTAACGGGGTTTTATAATGCATTACAATTTACAGATGATATACTAAAACGAGAATCATCTAATCAAAAGAAGGTGGTGTGTTACTACACGAACTGGAGTGTATACAGACCAGGGACGGCCAAGTTTTCGCCTCAAAACATTAACCCGTACTTGTGTACGCATTTGATATACGCGTTCGGGGGTCTGGACAAGGAAAATGGCCTGCGTCCTTATGATAAGTATCAAGATATTGAACAAGGTAAATGTTGTCAACTGTGTGTAATTTTTGTTTATATTGACCAGATTGATTTTCAACAGGTGGTTACGCCAAATTTAACGGACTGAAGACTTATAACAAAAATCTCAAAACGCTTCTGGCAATTGGAGGGTGGAATGAAGGTTCAGCTAGGTTTTCGAAACTGGTAGACGACGAAGATAAAAGAAAAGAATTCGTGAAAAATGTTATTAAATTTCTCAGACAAAATAATTTTGATGGCCTTGACTTGGATTGGGAGTATCCAGCCTATAGGGATGGTAGTAAGCCCAGTGACAAAGAAAACTATGCGTCCTTAGTAAAGGTAAATATATTGTATTCAATTTGATTTAATCCATGAAATATTTCATTTATTATTGTTTTAATACAAAGGAATTGCGAGAAGAGTTTAATAGAGAATCATCAAAAACTGGCCGATCTAGGTTGCTTCTGACCATGGCAGTTCCAGCTGGTATCGAGTACATAGATAAGGGATATGACATTCCTGAACTAAATAAGTGAGAACATGGTTTACATTCTAACTTTGTACTATAATTTTTGTCAATTTTGTGTTGAATTTATATTATTATTTTTAATAGGCATTTGGACTTTATGAATTTATTGACATACGATTATCATTCGTCGTTCGAACCAGCAGTGAATCACCATTCTCCACTCTATGCCTTGGAAGAAGATTCAGAATATAACTTTGACGCAAAACTTAATATAGTAATTTGAAATTTGTTTTTAATTATATAAATGCTAACTATTATGTATAATAACTTTTATTATAATTATTATAACGTTTATACAAATATAGGATCATACAATCAAACATTATCTTGCTTCTGGAGCCGATAAAGAAAAACTGGTCCTTGGTATTCCAACTTACGGTAGATCGTATACACTTTTTAATAGAGAGAGTAAAGACATAGGAGCTCCATCAGATGGTCCTGGGGAAAAAGGAGAAGCCACTAGAGAAAAAGGATACTTGGCTTACTATGAGGTATGGAAATATAACATTTTCAAAATATGATTTTCAGTTGCCCAAGATTATCTATAGGCCTCTGGTTAATATGAATGTATCTATACAGAATTGGTAACTATGTTTTTCAATTTTCCCAAAATATTAGTTATTAACACAGGAAAACGAGAAAACACAGTTGCAAACTTGTATACATTTTATTCGTATAGTTCAAAGTAAAAAGTGCAAACGAATATGTATTCAAAGCATTTTTGCGAAAGGTATAAACATTAAACCAAAAATATTTATTGATCAAATGTTCAAAGTTCTAATCAATATAATTTATACTGAATAAAAACAAGCAATATATTGACACATTCATATCACATGGTATTAGTTTGTTAGTTAGGACTAAAATATATATTATATTGCATAGTAAAAGCAGTTAAACATGCGTATATTTTATTCTTCAAACACTATGACAAAAATTGCAAATTTAGATATTTTCAATTGAACTGAAAAGGGAAAATACAACACTATTTATAATATTGAATTATTATTATTATATTGTATCGTATTAATTATTATTTTATCATTAATTATATTATTCAACACTAGTCGGCCCTTTTCTTTAATTAAAACAATATGTTTTAAAATTACCAATAACATAAATATTACAATTTAACTATTTATACGGTAGTAATATATTATGTAAGGTGTAACATAAAGACTTGACAAATGAAATAACTTTTTTCCTAATCAATATTTAAATATTATTTTTTTATATATATATATATATTACAAATATATAATTTATAGACGCTCGCGTTACAAATATCTAAAGTATAAAAATTTTTTTTATATCAACTTGTATACAATATATAATTAACTTATAATTTAAATATAAATTTATAAAAGGACTATACATTTTAACTGAATATTGTGAGCAATTAGATATGTCTGTTTGAATCGTCATACATTTTTAAAATTATGTCAGTGCCCTCTGCCCAATGGTAATATATGATACTTATGGAAATATGAAATATTGTTCCGATATCTTGTTATGTATATAATATAACCGAATAATACAATATATGGGTATAATGTTTTATTTTTACTAGATTTGTGGAAATTTGAAAAAAGATGATTCCTGGACTATCGAACAACCAAAACCAAAAGCAATGGGACCTTATGCATACAAAGATAATCAATGGGTTGGATATGATGATGAAGAATTTGTTAAATTAAAGGTATGGTTGAATGTATTATGTAGAAAACATTACTATTGTTTATTATTATATATCAACTTTCTTGTTAGCAAAGACGATTTAATTATAATGCGTTTTTAATTAGGCTAAATATGTAAATGAAAACGATTTGGGAGGTATAATGTTTTGGTCAATTGACAATGATGACTTTAGAGGAAGTTGTCATAGTAGACCATATCCACTAATTGAAGCAGGAAAAGAAGCTCTTCTTGGGTATGTATCATACAAATATGATGTATACAATTAATTTATATGATAAAAAATAGTATATTATTCTATACAAATACATTTTAGTGATTCGAAAGTAGCACCAAGTCAAGGAAAAGAAACTAAAACTACCTTATCAAAATCCCGACCAAAACCAAGACCAGTTGCAAGAACTACTACTACATCAGCACCACAAGAAAAGTCAGGTGTGTCCACAACTACTCCAGAACCACCTACTACACCCGATACTGGAACTGGTAAGTTAAGAGTTATTTAAAATTATAAATTTTTATAATTATATGTATGTTAATCATAAACAAACATCTTTGTTTTAAAGATTTTACTTGTAAGGATGAAGGATTCTTTCCACATCCACGTGAATGCAAAAAGTATTTTTGGTGTTTGGACAGCGGTCCATCAAATTTAGGAATTGTAGCTCATCAATTTACATGCCCTTCTGGATTAGTGTTCAACAAAATATCGGATTCTTGTGATTACACCAGAAACGTTGTCTGTAAAGATAAGAAAACTTCTGATACAACAACCACAACTACAACAACAACAACACCCAAACCAATTAAATCTGGAATAAAAACCACTACTTCTACAACTACCACATCAACAACTCAGACTCCAGAAGTAGAAGATGACAGTGAAGACGAGTTTGAGGAAGAAGAAGATCCTAAAGAAATAAAACAATTGATTACTTTGATTAAGAAATTAGGTATTTATATAATTAGTTAAAAATGTCCATGGTTTATTACAAGTTAGGACTTCTGTTAATAATTATATTTATGTAGGTGGTGTAGCAGAGTTAGAAAAACAACTTAATATTAAGGATGGGTCAACTGAAGTAACAACTCCAGCAATAAGCAAATCCCTTTACAATAAAGTCTTAAAATTACCTCCCAATAGGTAAATTATATCTTGTAATGAATGTAGAGTTTATTTAAAAAAAAATAATTAATTATGCAGGTTTCAGTCCTCGTACATAAATGGACCGGGTCCCCAAAGTGAAGGGTTGGACAAAAAAGATGATAGTACAGATTATAAGAAAGACAAACCTCAATATGTCACAATTAGACGTCAAAGGTTTGTATTGTCAATTAAATAGAACATAATATTAATTGTTTTTGAACAATAACATTACCCATTTCAGGCCTTCTAAAGATGTAGTTGATAACATCAAAGAATCAGAAGAAGAGGATATTCCTACTGATGCAACTACCGAAAGATTCAAGCCAACATATAAAACAGTTGATAGAACCCGATTCCGTGATTTAGGAGAAGTAGCTGATGAAAATTCTGAAAGTGATTCATTGCCAAAGTATACCACAATTAGTCGGACTAAATCATCAGAAAGTAATCCTGAAGAAACAACGAGTCCAAAATATGTTACTTTGCGTAGACAGAGACCAACTTACAAAGAAGATGAAATAAGTGATGAAGAAATCACTCCAGCTGCAGTATCATCTACTTCACAGGCACCAAGGTATATCACACAATCGTAAAATATTAAAACATGATATTATTTATTGTGTGTTATAAATATATGTATAGACTATAGGTATACTATATAGCCAATTAATCATGATATATTTTAGGTATGTTTCATTATTAAGGCAAAGAAGTACAACCACTACTACAACACCTGATGATAGATTGATCGAAACACACACGAAAGATAATTTCGAAGAACCAAGAGAAAATAAAAATACTAAGGTGAGTCATATGACTTTAACAACAGAGTCTAGCATAATTAGCACCATCTTATTCAATACTGAACCATTTACCGAGACAATCGCAACAACCGTAAACGTTCCTACATTTACTACTGCAAAAAATAGTGAAACTTCAAAAATTCTAACATTAATTACTGAAAAAATGAGTGATACTCCAAGTACAACCAAAGCCCCAGTGTCAATTGATAAAAACATAAATAATAGTATAAGTACTACAAAAGCTCCAACATCGACTGTCACTAATGTTGTTACATCTATATATGAAGCTGCAACAGAAAGGCAAAGAGTTCGTGTAAAAAATATTCAAAACTTTTTATTAGAGCATAAGAAAACTGAACCAGTTACACAATCAGTCACACAGACTACAACTCCACTAACTACTACTTTATCTACAACAATGGAAAATATAGCAACAGTTGAAGAACCTACTCAGAAATCAATACTCAAAGGTAGATTTGGAGGTCCTGTGCATTTCAGACCAACCCTAAGAAAATTAATAGGCATTCCAGACAACAATGGAACAACAACAGAGAAAGTCATTGAAACAACGACAGAAAAAATAGTTGAAACTACTACCGAGAAAAAAAATCGTTTAAACAAATATACTAACAGATTTATCAGACCAGCTAGTAATTTTAGTACAGAAAATATAAGTACCACAAGTAAAATATTTGTAACATCAACTACTGAAGGCACGTCAGAATCAAGTACGAGGCCAATTAATAGATTTAGACAAACAACTAGCAGTGCCACAGACAATCAACTACCGTTAACTAGAAAGTTTATAGCTAGATATAGACAAAGAACAACAGAGTTACCAGTGATAAACAGTACTGAAGTACAAGAAGTACAAAGGTCTCGATTTTTTAGAAGCCGCAGACCAATTTCTTCTACCACAACTACAACAGAAGAAACAATAACAGAACTATTAAATGTTGAAGAAAATGCAGATAATGTTCGTTATGAAACGACACCATACACTCCTACTACAACGCATGTCGTACCAACTACAAACGTCGAAGAAATGTCGACAAACGATGAGGAAATTAAAATAACAACAATCGATAGTTTTGAGCCAGTAAAATACAGTACAACTGAAATGACAACAATAATACAGCCAATCACTAATAAAATAACCAGGTCTTTCAGAGGATCCGTGAGAGCAAACGACGGATTTCAGGATAGTAAAATTGATAAACCACGATCTCCGTCATTAGGCAGACAAAATTCAAGATTTTTAAAAGAAGAACAAAAAATATTATTTATTAGAGTTATGCCTTTGCCAGATGGACGATCTCAAAATGAGTTTACATCAAATCCTGTCAAAAATATAACTCGAAATCGGGGTAGAGTCAGAGCATATGATTCTCTAGAACTAAATACTCTAACCGATGAGTTGACAAATGATGACCGACCAAATGAGCTGTTCAGAGGAAGTGAAACAAAATTCAGACCAACCACTTCTACCACCACTGAATCGACAGAAGAGGTATGAATGAAATTTGCATAACAAGTTAAAACAACTAAAACGAATCCATCGGTCGGGCGCACGAAAGCTACTAATAAAATATACTACCTCATTAATATGAATTACGAATGTGTAAATGTTGTGGTCGCTGGTGAACTGATGACTGCTGCATGATTAAATCTAAACTGGATAAATTATTTTGGCTTAACAAGAACCATACTGACGATTAAAAATCGGTGGAAATAAGTTGCATGATAAAATAAAGACAGGTACGAATGGTTCGAGCATCCGCTACGCCACTGCATTGCATCCTAAGCTTCCCATCCACTAATAAACATAAATGCTAACATACTCATTTTATTTCTACTGTACTTAACAATAAATTATCATAATAGTGTTATTAAGTTGTATGAATATTTTTTTAAGATTCAAAAAGACAGAATTCGTCAACGAATTACAAGACCAGTTCAACGTTCAACGACGACAACAACAACTACTACCGAGGAATCACCACCAAGTTCATCTGCAACAGAATCATATTCGTCAAAAGTAAATCGAAGGAGAAAATTTAGGCCCGAATATACAACTACTTCAACTTCAAGCTACGAAGAAGGTGTGTATTAATGTTTATAAAATTGTATTAATATTTCATTAGGTATAAATTACGTAAAAATATAGTTAGATAATTTTACCTAATTACAAAAAATCTGATTCCTAATCAGTTGACTGCTCAATAATAAATAAGATTATCTTAAAGTCAAATATATTAAGTTATAAATTATATATTCCTATAATAACTACCATAAGTTACATTTATTTTATTTTTATTACTACCAAAAGTTACTGTAAGTTATAGTTTGAGTGATCATAGAAATATACAATTATTTGAATTATTATTATAGTATAAAATCAAATTCTTTACTTTTAAGGAATATTGTTTTGTAATATAAAATGTAATATTACAAGACACAAAACGCACTTATTTGAAATTCATTTTGATAAATTGATAAGTGATAACAATTAAGTGCCTATTGAAAAGCGCATTTAAGGTACTAAAAACAATATCTATTTTTATCCATATTTGTCACTTTGATGGTAGCTTACATTATATTTATTAATTTCAACCTAATAAATAATATATATTTAAAATAAACCTATATTATTATCATTACTAAAACTGACATATTTTATTTTAAAGAAATAACTACACCAAAAACTCGAAATCCTGAACGAAGATTTAGGAGCCGGACACCATTATTGAAAAATACAATAACTACAAGTACAACACCAGAAACCTTAGAGAACAGTGATAGGGAATTCTTCAGTACGTCATCACAGCCATATTTCGACGATTCGAGTCTTTTTGCGAAGACCCGAGATGATCGTAAAATTGGCGGATCGACAGAAGACCTAGCTAATACAGCTGTAGTTGCCATACATACACTTGCTACAGCACCGCCTTCAAATTACGAATTTAGTAAGAAAACTTATACACCTATAATAGATTTATGCGCTATAATAACAATGCAATTGGTAAAAATGTGATACATTACGAGTATAATAATATTGATTTTATTTACATTAACAAGCAAAATAAAAGTTAGGTCATGTTGGTAACCACTAACCATGAATAATATTAAAAAAAATATTGCTTGATTTTGACGATTTGCAGGGCCTTCTACGCACAGTCCGCAGCAGAGCGTTTTTCGCGAAACCACTCAGAACCGCGAATATTTCGAGCCACAAGCACCACATTCAATAAACTCGTTCGATGTCGTTCAGCCGGCTAGACTGCCGGTACAGTCTCTGAGACAATCAGCACAACCTCAACTGCCGCCACCGGCACCACCGTCTATCAAGCTGCCCGCGGTCTCGTTCCAGCCGGCACCTTTCCAACCTTCTCCGTTCCAGGCAGGCCCCTTCCAGCCGGTCCCGTATCCAGGACTACCATTCCAGGCAAACAATGCTTTCGCGCCAGTCGCGAGACAATCACCCACGACCGCGCTGCCCCCGGCCACGTCTCGGCAAACGTTCATATTGCGAAGGGGACCGTCGAGGACCACGCCGCTGGGAACAGCTGCGACGTCAGCGCCGCTGCAGTACTTGAACGACAACACGCAGGAACAGTACGCCGACTATTCGGAACCGGAACAGGCATCTGACTCCAGTGAACAGCGGGTGGCCCTCAAGGGCAAGGTCCGGATACACGGGGACGGGTACATCGAGTGTCTGGACATGGGCAGTTTCCCGCACCCGTTCTCGTGCCAGAAATTCATTTCCTGCGCCAAGACGGAATACGGAGCGCTGTTCGGATGGGAGTACACGTGCCCCAAGGGGCTGTCGTTCGACCAAGTGGGCGGCATTTGCAACTGGTCGTCCGGGCCCGTGTGCAACAACTAATATGTGACCTGTAGTACGCGTCACAAAAGCACGAAGAAAAACGAAAAGCGCAAACAAAAACAGACAAAACAAAATTCCTAGTCTCTCTCTGTATCTGTTGCTCTCTCTATATCTATCTCTCCCTCTCTCCCTCCCTATCATTCCATCCCCTTTATCCATCTTCTTTGTTTATCTCTCTCTTTCTCTCTCTCTCTCTCTCTCTCTCTCTATCTCTCAACGTATGATTTTTCGTTACGTTTAAACGCTGAATGTTCTTTTCAGGGCCAGTTTTTGATAGAGAATCCAACTCGGATGAAATTACATTAATTTAATCGGACTGTCGATATCAAAATAGTATATATACCTAAGTATTGTAATTTCATTCGATTTGTTTTGTATACATATTTTATAACTACGTATATGTTATAATAGTTAAATTTATATATTTTGTATTTTTACGTATTTAAGAATAAATTTTAATAATTATAAGATATTTTGTGTTTACATTTCATAATTCGATGTCTTACATGTTACATCCTATAGGATCAGTGGAGTCATTTCAGTTTTTGAAAGGGGGGGCGAAATCTTTGACTTGTCCAAATTAAAACTGAAAAAAAAAACCACTTGCTAACAATTACATTTTTTCAGAGATAACAATAACTAAATAATTAATACATAATATGTAGAGGTATACTTAAATATATTACCTATTATAGCTACTATATGAAGGCCCAAAACTAGCCCATACCCATACTGCCCATGCTGCCCATACAGCGGCCCGCTAATGATAGTGGGGGGTAAATGCCCTCCTTGTACCCCCCCCCCCAAATGACGCCACTGCATGGGATGGATGTATCCCACGCTCATACGTTCACGTCATTGGAGTATTCTTTATATATACAAAGGTACTCTGGTACTCATATAATAAACTATTTCATACGGTCCATTTAAACTGTATAAACACCTAACCCATACCTAACCAAAGTAAAGTTTTAAGTTTATAATTTTCAAACAAATAATATTAATAATAGCATTATTGATTTTTTATCAGTTAAAAGTTGTATACTAATAAATCAAATGAATATTTTGTCAATCAATTAAAACGCATAGTATAGGTTAGGCTAGCTATCATATTAATTATTAACTAATATATTTAAAAACATCATAATTTATCATTGTAATATACTTGTGACAAAACAATATTCTATAATAGTTTATAATCTATATAATATAATTTTAAATTTTTGGAAGGGGGTTCAAGCCCAAAATTCCCTCCAGGGTGCAGTGTGTATATTGTAAAATGTTGTTGTTTATATGAATAACTCTATAGGGACGGTATCCCACTCGGTTTCATATTTCTAAAAGAAAAAAAAGGTAAAATGAAAAATCCAAGACGTTTTTATTATTTTTTGCTTTACGAAATCACATTTTATTTTTTATTAATATTTTACGAATTACTACAAAACAATATATTACTACATTATAATCTACATAGTCGAAAAACATTAAAATACATTTCTTTCTAATTTATATGCTTAAATACCTAAAACCAAATATATTAAATTTAATGAAACTAAATTGAATAATGTCTATCGATTAATCTACTGTCTACTGTATACATTAAATTTTACCGACAAATACTATAAAGTAACTTTTTCAGGCCGAAAGGTACATTTAAATATAATATCAAAACAAAATTGAAAGTATAATATTGTTTTCTATATCTAAAAAAATAAATATATTAAATAAGTATTGCTATTATTAAGAATGTATACCGCGTTTATCCGTGTATATTGTTAAATTTTCTAGGTATACTTATAATATTTATAGCATTTTGTGTTCGTATTGTTTGAATTCATGTCCATTATTCACCAAATACATACAATCTCTAGTATAATTTATAGTCTACCATGAACAACAGTATATTTTCTTATGTGGTTCAATCGATGTCCAGTTTCTTAAACGTACCACTCATGTCCATATCAATATTTTTCGATTGTACTGGTCGTTTCGATAAATCGGCTTTTGGCATATTTCTGTACCACTCGTCGTCTTCTTTCGTCGCTCTCATGATGTCGTCTAAAATCAATCAATCATAGTTTAAAGAAGACTTTATAAGTTATTAGGATAGGCGTGGTCGGCCTGGCCTTAGCAGGGGGGCAGGAATTCCTACTTTGGTTATATTCGTGTTATTGTTTTCGGGCAGGTGTTCACTAACGATACGAATATACGATATAAGTAAATAACTATACACCACTATGTTCAAATGTTGACAACCGCTAAAAGATTATGATTGAAACGATCTGGACTATTCAATAGTCTATATATATTGTTTTTAAATGTGTCATCAACCACAGTGACCCGACTGTGAAAGAGTTTGTTTTAAATTAAAAATAGACTCAGATCTAATCGCTCTCAAACTATTCTCCCGCCATTCACGTTCATTTACATAGAAAGATATAGCCGAGCGTGTGAACAAATAAAATCAATGCCATTTTAAATGCATATCTACCGATCTTAAGCGACTACTTCAGTAATATGTATAAATGTTGTTAGTTGTTAACATCACTTAATATTATATTAAAAATAAAATAAAATGTCGAATTTATATCTACCTATCTATGTATATATAATATTACAAATATTTTATATACAACAATACTAGATTTTTAAATAAATACATTATATTATGCTCTCCTTTTAGCTATATTTGTTTTGAGTTTTTTGACATACCTATAAATATGTTTTTTTGCTGAGTACACAATAAAATGTTTCTGACCGATTTTTCGTATGGTTTTTGTTTTCATGGTTACTTATTAACAAAATCATATTTATGATTCATAGATTTTTATTGTATAATAGAGGAAAAATATCGATTAGCGCTCTACGGTTGTATTTTAAGTCCAAGAAAAAATTCCTGCCTGAGCCCTTTCTAGGTATTCAGGCCGACCCTGAGGATAGATATGAACTAGGTTTAGCCGTATAGGTACTAAAATTGTTTCGATCACTCGATCAATAACCGTCTTAATCGTTGATAAAATGATTTACCTTCGAATTTCTCGATACTGCCCGCGGTACCGCCGTACTCGTCCGGTAACACATCCCTGGGAATGTATTCGTAAAGTGTATCGTAGGTTTCGTGAATGACAATCTAAAACAAAACGTTCAAAACAATCAATACAATTGAAGTGTATACGCAAGCTAAACGAGAATTTCGTTAATTAGGTAAGTACACAATTATTATATTTACTCGGTTTTGAATTTTAGATGGCATGAACAGTTTGAAGAAATTCACCAAACGCGACACAAACTTTGGTGGATTCACGTAGTGGACACCTCTTACTCGCAATGGCGTAGCTTCCTGAAACCGAAAACGTAACGTTTTACTGTTAAGAGGGTCGGAGCCGGTTCGTTTTTTGATACAAAAACATGTCTTACAGGAAAAACTCTCAAGCCCTTTAAAATGGTCGGATTTCGTTAATTTTTTTTTTATCTAAAAGCAGAGAACATTTTGTAGGTCGGATCAAAGCCCGATTTTGAAAATTATAATTATAGAAGCTGAAATATGCATTTGAAAAATGCACAATATTTGGACTTTTTTCAAACGTAATTTTCTACTACTATTTAAAGTAAAATAAAATATCGACCTGCAGAAACTTCTCATCTTTCAGATAAAAAAAAATTGACCAAAATCCGACATATCTACGAGGCATGAGAGTTTTTCCTGTGAAACCATTTTTGTTCATTAAAATAGTGCTTCGATAATATATAGTCATCGAAGTCTAGCATTGACTTGTACATGCCCGTGGGTACATATCTTTATTAGCGCATGTAATACCTCACTCACACTAATATCGATTTAAATTCTCACACACATGCACGTTCCGCGCGAGGCCGATACAACATGTGAATAATTTGCCTAAATTTTACTCCTTAATAAATGACCGGCACCGACACCCCGAGAACAAATTATGGTGTGCGGAGAACAAGTGCCGCCATCCTCCACCCGGGGCATGGCAGATATCTAAGGTGCCCCATTAGAAATGTTGCCAAAACACAACACACACGGGTACCAACTTACCTAATCTAAAAACCCACAGTTCCCTCCCCCACACCCAATGACCTATGTTGTCGCGGGTTATCCAAAAAAAAAAAAAATATTAAATTTTAAGTTTTTAGGTATTCACGGTATCACATGCATATTTATTTTGTATTAATACGTGATTAAATACAAAATAAATATAAATGATTAAGGTAATAAGTAATAACCAAATATGTAGTAACTTTATAGATATATTTGTATTTTGTAATTATTACGCATAAAAATTTTTCTTTAAAAGAACTATAATAGTATACTGTATAGCCCGCAATATAATGATATAAGTATAATATATTCACTATTATCTGTTAAAAATGATTACAGATTTTCACAAACGGAATGATTGTTTTTTACGAAGGTAGGTTACTGTTATACATTATGTAAATTTTATATGGCTTACGGGCTTACGGCTGAATAATATTTATACTTACGTCTATGCATCGCATTAGATTTTTTGTTAATGTAGGTGTAAAGCTTAATAAATAAGACAGTTGACAATGTTTGAGATCGAGCAAGAACACCAACCCATAAACGGGTTCACGACGCATTAAATAATCAATGGTTTTTAATGATCCTTTACACATGGCCATTGCATCAAAGTCCCCGTCGTTGTTTTCAATTGACCGAATAATGTGTACACGATTTGCTTCCGGTGTCATTTTGGGTAATACTGACATTTTTCTACAAACCAAATATTATTTTTTTTTAAATTACGTACTCTTGTTCTATAATCTATACACATAGTACCTATAGATAAAATATATTCATATAATATTCTCGAAGAGTTCAAAATAATTTGTATCATCGACTATATACCGACAAAGACACCTTTACAAATAATTATTGTGTAGTATACATGCATTATAGACGACATAGGCGCAACTAGGGTTAAAATTCTGGGGTTGCCAACAAAACTATTTATTTAAAATAACCCGAAATATCTAAATCAATAAGGGATATTTGAGTGGGGATTAAATCTTAGTCAGGGGGGCTAAGCTGTGCCAATGATTATAGATACCTATTATCTTATCCCTTGTCAGCAAAAGAGAAATGTTCCAATAATATTTAAGATGGACCATAAATATTATTGGAACATATCTATATTCCCCAAAAGTGATGCAGACAAGGAGTTGGGAATGGTACAGAAAAGCATCAGTTCTGGAATCACGGCCCTTTTGAAAATATTTAAAAATGTTTGAAAACAAAATCGAAAGTCAAAACCGTAATTGAATTTTAAGGGAACTAACGTAATTTTTCTTGACATCCCGCAAGTGTGACATCGGCCTTCAAAACTCTCAGTATACGACACAGAAATAGTATTTGAAATTTATTATACATATTAATGTTATAAATCTAAGGTCACAAATCATTAAAAGGGAAAACAAGTTTATTTTTATAGTTGTTTATACTTCTTTAGTTAAATAGGGAACAAATCTAGTTTACCGGAAATCATTATTTTTAGTAATATTATTAATTGTACAACTCTCAAAAATGGTTGTGTTATGTTTAGAATTTATTTAAATCGCTTATTAAATTTAAATGTCCGTCTACTTCTGATGTTTGAAACCCGAAATGTAAGATATATAGATTATTGTATTTACATTTAACGCGTAGTTTTTAAAATCAAATTATAGGTATAATCTGATACTTATATCTATTGAATAGGTAGGTGGTATACGAGAATAGTATAAATATCGACCAAAATATTTATTTAAAATATTAAGAATAATATAAAACAATAATAATAAAATTCATTGCTGACATTTTCAAGAGCGAAAAATATAAATGTTGAAAGGTTTAAGTTGCTCATATGGCTATATAGTGGTAAATATTAAGAATACCAACTTACCCAACTTTAACCGCCTTTTGAATCCATTCAGCATCACTAGACATGTCGTTGAAAAGTTCCGGCATTTCTACACGAATCGTAAAGTAGGATTCAATAACTTTCTTTGTCCTTTGCAAATTATTTTTACGGCAATGAGGAATGTCTCAGCCATACTCGGTCTAAATTAAAATTAACAAACAATGGGCTTATTTTTAAATTCGGTTTTATACTTACAACTTTATTTAACCTCAGATTATTAGATACTATTCCTGGAGTTCCGTTACTGGACGGTAATCTCCACCCACGAAAAGCGTTGCTTATTTTTAACATTTTTTTCCCCTATAACATGCTTATTAATAAGATATATGTGCATCACTTTAGTAAAAATTGTATCTTTTTCTATGAAAAAGATACCATTAAAAAAAAAAACAGATTAATTTGAGATAAATATTTTTATTTTATTTGTTTTTTATATATATACGCGGTATATACAATCTGTTCCTTTAGGAACAAAAAGAATACATGGTAATAGAAAAAAATTAGATTATTTAATGAGAAGAGTCACACAGGTAGGTAACACTACCCTTACTTGATGATTTTTTTTTTAATGTTTAGGTATTGTTACTGTTATAACTTTAATATTACTCATTGAGAATAGATCTCGAAACAATTCCTTCTGAGCCTCTTGGAAGGGTTCCCAGGAATTGTGAAAATGGCAAGGTTTGAAATGAGGGTATTGGTATTAGAAAGAAGTTTTTAATGGAATCGTTTGTAAAAAGTTACTGCATCTTCATGGACTGTTTTAATTTTTAGATTGGTGTGTAAAGTTAGGTTTGAGATATAAGGAGGATGATTCGTGATTTTACGAAGGATATTATTGTGGAGTTTTGAATATTATTAGTGTTGGATTTTTTGACATTGCCCCAAAGCTGAAGACCATAGGTCCACAGCGGTTTGAACAGGATTTATAAATTAAGAGTTTAGTATTTAATGGAGTGTGTTTGTTTTCAGAATTAGAGTTTTAGGACGCCGGAGTCTATAAATATTTAAAACATTTGACTACAAACTTTTTTAGGTGACTAGATTAAAACACCGGTTCACTAGGTAACTGTACAATGTATTATTATTATTATGTTAGTGTATTGTTATTTAGTAACAAATGTATACTCGATCTTATGTTTAACTAGTGTCTAGTATTTTGAAATACCATAATTGAATAATTATTGAGATATAAATTATTAGATAACCGTATAACATATAAATATTATTATTTTTTATTAGCTTTCAGTACAAACTATTATAGGTCACAATTATAAGTACAAGTATAAACAAACTACAATTTTATAGAAAAAACAATTAATAACTTGTTCAATATTAAAAACGACGAAAATAGCAATAACTATGAATTACCTACCTAATGAGTTTTTGATTAGCGTGGTAAAAATTAAATTAATATCTCCCATAAATAATTATATACTACCTAAGGGGAAAACATGCAATACGTCTCATTACGAAATTATTTAAATCGAGTAGATTTTAAATTATTTTTTAGAAAATTAATCATACGTATTAATAATATGCTTTAGTTAATCAATCAGCAGTGGACTACTAAATTTAAAATATATATTATGAAGTATTGATTCAACTTTATTCTTTATTATACGAGTGTGCACTTGTCACAGACATTAACTTCCATATTTGGGAATATAAAATTATAGGAACTTTAGAATGCTGTTTTGATTAAACTAAGAACATGTAATCTTCGTAATCGTAGGTGAAGAATAACAGAAAATTATTTGATCCATGGAAACAGTATACATCATAATTTAATCCAGATAATTTTCTGAATAAACAAGATTAGCCGATGTACTAATAATACGTGCATAATTATAATATGAGGAAGTTTTTAAGTGCAATTTTATTTATCCAGGTGTTTATTTCAAAGTTTTTAGTAGATCAGAGGAGTATGGTTAATTCTGAGAAACGAGTTCAAACAAACTGTTATATTAGGCAAATGCGGTTGTTTAGACAACCATTCAATCAAAGCGTCAATATCTTCTTCAGTTTCTTTAGGGTCTTTGTAGAAATACAGATTCTTGATAGCTTTTTCGTGTTGTCATTGGCGCGATAGAACCATTTGGCTGATTAGAGTTGTGTAAAAATAGTATGCGAACTTTTAATAAACAATTATTTGAGGTTTGTAAACCAAAATTTTCCTTCGCTGTATCCTATGACAATAATATAACGTGCAAAACTATACTACTGACTCAAAATGTGTAGTAGTTGCAGTACACCATTAGTTATTTAGTCGGTGCAACATACTAATCGTAAACATACACGCTTGTTCGTATAAAACGGACTATTGATATGTTATAGAACTAGTTTGTCTTAGCCTTGGCAAATTTCTCTGGATTTATTCGTAATATTACCTGTAAGTTGTAACAAGTCCAATAACACAGTTGTTTCCTGAAAACTATTCAGGGTCGTGCTTAGTGATTCACTGCTCCCCCAATAAAATGTAGATAACGCTACCTATAATTTAAATATACACTAGTTTTTAAAGGAGTTTTCTATCTCAATTTTTAGGCTATTTTAGAACGAAAATTCACAATTGTTAACATGTATAAGCCCTAAACGTTAGGGCCGTTTACGTTTCCAATTTTTTACATGGAGATAATCAAAAACCGAAAACATATTACAAAAGGAATATTGCAAAAAAAAAATATGTTATTGGAATGTAGATACATGCAAGTTATTAGGATAAAAAATTGGTAATAGCTGGAAAGTTCTTGCCATCGATTTACATGTACCTATACTTATACTTATGTATTATTTATATTTTTGTAATTATTTCGCTGGCATACAAATAATATTACATATTAAATAAATATTAATTACATATTCTACTGATCTCTGTTAGGTATATTGTAGGTACATTTACTAAAATGATTTACTACACTCATATTATCATGTATAAGTAATAAGCATAACATAATAGGTATACATTAAAATTTAACGGTGCATCCAGGCACTTCTCATTTCTCAATATTTATCTCAATTTGACAAAATGCAATCGCCAATCCGCCTCTACATTGTGTTCTATATAAATAAATAATACAAGTAAACAACACGCCACAGTCCAACATGTCACTACTATTATATTATACAGAATAAGACATTACAAATACTGTGTATAATATACCAGGTACCTATAATATATATACAAATAATATAAACTATATATACCAACTGGAAATTTAATATTATATAGAAGGTAGAACGTAGAAACTTATTACTGTATTAGTGCATTACGGTGGCCACGAAAGAGGTAAGACAGCATATTATATTCAATATTGTTTACTATATAAAATAATTTCACAATGCTAGATAGTAGATACACTATCCACAATAAAAATTGTATGGTGTATAGGGAATGCTAATATAAACATTCAGTGAAATTTTCAAGTATCTACGGTCATTTGTTTTTTAATTACAACAAAATAAGAAAATCGTTACATGAAAAATCGAGTGAATATCAAATGTTGTAAAAATATGAATTTCAAACTCTCATAAAAATTTAAATTGAGTTTCTTGTAGACCAACTTTTGAGGAACCTTCTATTACATTTTCACATCTTAGATTTAAAAACAAAAATTTTTATGAATTTATAACTCAAAATAATTTTCAAATTTTCTTCATTTTTACATATTTTGACAATATTTGGAATTTAAATGCTTGAAACAAAAAACTGTGACTAAGGATTTTTAATATTTTTCATCTGTCTTTGAAACAATATATTAGGAGCCTTCTATTAAAGTTTTAAGCTTTATATACCCAACAAATAAAATTGTATTGATATTTATAGAAAAAAAAACTAAAAATGTCCGTAAAGAGCTCAAAATAACTCAAAATATTTAGAAAATTTTATCATGTATAGAAAATGGAAATATAAAAAACCAGTGAAAATTTCATGTATCATGGTCATTTGTTTAAAAGTTACAACCAAAAACCAAAATCGATTTCTCGAAAACAGATTTTGTGTAAAAATTCCCGGTTTTCTTTTGTTTTTCACGGCGCTTTTGAAAACTAATGGGAAATTTTTACTTTTGACCCCCTCAAAGTACCAACTAGATTCACTTTAATATCAGAAAAGATACTGTTGAAGAAAATCCAAGCACTCTTACTGTCCTAAAAGTTGATTGTCAGACACAACAAAAAAAATGAAAAATAAAAAAAAACACACATCATAGTAAAATCAATACATTCATCGCTCCACTTAGAATCTAAAATGCACTTATTGAAATCATAATATTGTACTATTTTTTAGTAATAGATTCGTAAGTCGTAACCATTCGTATAACTACAATTTCGGGGGTAGCATCTAGTTACCTTATTAATAATAAGTTATTATATAAGTATAACGAACCAAAAATAAATTTCTATGTGAAAATATAAGCAACCAGTGAAAATTGTATGTATATAAATTCATTTGTTTTAGAGTTACAACAAAAACCAAAACCGATTTTGAGTAAAACTTCCCGTTTTTCCTTAATTTTTATGTTGTTTTCCCCGGCGCTTGTGAAAACAATTGGGAATTTTAAAATTTGACCTGCCGAATGCACCAACTAGATTCACTTTCCCATCGAACAAGATATTGTTGAAGAAAATCTAAGCAGTTTCACTGCCCCCAAACCGTGATGACAGAACACAAAAAAAAAACACACATCATTGGAAAATCAATACATTCATCGTTCCACTCACAATCTAAAAAAAATAAATATTTATTTACTCAAGTTTAATTTTTCACAATAATAATATACTGTCTCTATATTATAGTTAAGTGCATTTACTGTACAATTATGTATAATAATCTTAGTTCTTACCAATGTACTACTGACATAAATCGTTTCCTTAAAACAAATACAGGCATACAGCTAATGATATTTACCATATTTATCATAAGCAATATAAAATAAATATAAAGTTTAAATTAAAATTAAATAATTACATTTTTTTCCAAAAACAAGAAATACAGTTGAATTTTGAAAGGTTTATTAATATTTTAGGAAACAATTGAATAGTTTTTTTTTTGGAGAGGGGGAGGGGTCATCACAAGTTTGTTTTTGTAGTCACGCTTATGATAGGTACCTATAGGCTATAACTAATAACAACCAACACCGATGGTACTTTGTTACTTTTTGATACCTAGTAAGGTTATCAAGTAGAGTTGATATTAGGTATAGGTACAACAGGAAATCTTAAATACATATTTTTCATCCATATGTATGAAATTGTAGGAATATACCCATTATATAATATTATATAATCCTGTATACAAATTACTTTTTCCGTATGTGGCGCGTGATTGCTGCATCTAATATACGTACCTATAGAAAGTTTGTAATTTTATTTCTATAATAAATAATAATAATAATAAACAGAGTGATTCACCAAGCATGCTCACCCTTATTTGGACTTTAATGATCTTTATTAATACACAAAGTTAAACAACTCAAAAACACTCGATCGAATGTTGTTTTTGATACGTCAAAAAGTTCAAAAAACTAATAATTTATGGTAGAAAAGGGGGTTTTCATTTGAGAAACATACATTTGTATCTGCGCAGTTCACTTCTTAAGTAGAACAAAAAATCACAAGAATTGGAAAATAATAAATATAGTCACTAAAGGTACCTATATTAAAAAATGTTAAAAATCAGATTTTGAATAACTGCTTTATTGAAGGAAAAAATCAACTTGGTGAATCACTCTGTATAATAATTATAACCATGCAAAGATTAAAGATATCACTGATACTGATGCCAGAATAAAACGAATATCAGGCACTCTATAAGTTATTAATAATTAAATAAACGAGTAGGTAATACTCGTAATATTAGCTATTAAAATTGATAGAGTCCCAATGAACCGATACTGGATTACCTACTGATATAATATTATTTAATTTTTATACAGTCAACCAATAAAATATTGCGTTGGCGTGTGTACCGTGTACACAATATAAAATGAATGAAATAAAATTGAAATTTTTTTAGAAATCGAAGGAATAATGCAAGTACAGTGTAAATGTGTAATAATGATGTTTTTACCTATAATATTATTATCTCGTGGTATTTACTATTTTGTACAATAAGCATATTTTGCTTGTAAAAACTGTTTTTTTTTCAACAAGCTTCCACTCATCTGGCGTTTTCGTTAATCTAGCAGTCATCTGGTCTGTTATCTTCCGGTTTATTGAGTGGCCACCTATTAATACCTATATCTTTACCTACCTTTACTACCTACCATTAATATGTATTATAATATTATAACTTATAGGCAATATTTAAATTCAAACACGCACGAACTGTCATTTAAATATCATGTGGGTGTAACTATAAACCTATAGGTTTTAAATATATATTGGGTAGGTATATACTAGGACATCGACAAAAATCTTTGTTTTTATCAAGGCTCTCAAGTATACACATCAAGATCAACTATCAAGTAGGTACGATGGTCGTATAAATGTATAATATGATAATTACTAATTATACGTAAATTGTATAATACGTATTATACGATTATTACGATCACAACGGATAAAAGATAACTCCCCTGAGGCACCACTTTATACCTAAGTACGTCTATATAACCGGAATAACTGCACGATTGTCGTTCATACGAGATATTAACGTGAACGCGTAAAACAATACTGCATATAATATTATTTACAGCATGTACCTATAGGTATTAAATTGTTACTGTAATTTATTTTATGTTTTCGCAGCGTATATTACTATATTATTCTGTCCTCTACATTAGTGTATGTAGGTATAGCCGTATAGGTATGGATATATGATTCGGCAACAAAGTAGCTAATAGCCAGAGCTGGGCATAATTTTAAATCCTTTGGATTTTCAAAATCCAAAATCCATCCCGGATTTTAAATTTTAAAAATCAATTTAAAAAGGATTTTGATTTTTGATTTGATTTTAAAATACCATTAAAATGATTTGGATTTTCGAGTTGTCAGTTTTTATTTTTTAACATCAACTTAGATAATATTTTTTTATACTTTTATACTTCATAGGTTTTAACAATTGATAAAAAAAAAATGTGATAATATAGGTACATCAACCTATTACCACAGTTATTAGATATAATTGTATAGATACATATTAACCGTACAAAATTTACCAAAAGTATTAATACTTAATATTCCTATCATAGACCTATAAACTAATGGACAGCGTTTAGAGAGAGAGGTCAGGGGTACGATATACAGTATATTTAGTTTCATACGTCTGTGATTTCCCCCATTATGTTTTTTCTCTCTTTCTCTTATATGATTGGCCACCAAGATTCCCCCAATATGTTCTTTCTCACTCACTCTATATTGGCGCCACTCATTGATGGCTGGGTGGTGAGTGAGGTGCAGTCCATTAGTTTATAGCCTATAGGTATATGATTCCTATCATGTCATATCATATTGTATTGCTATAAATAGATAATAAGGCCAGTAATGGCTATAATTTATAAATACATAATGTGGTCATTGGTCATATACTGTCATGGAGCATGCGTTTCAACAATACGGTGATCTATGTATTCTAATATTTATATTGGTAATCTATTTTTATTATTTTTATTTTATAATTTATATTTAATTTAAAAAAAGTCGCTCTGCTGTAGAGTAGGTTACAAGTGGGTCACTGTAATTGATGGTGTCAAATTGAAATTCAATGATATAATATCATTGTATAAGAAAAACGATTCTGAGCGAAACGGTCAGTCAGCCTATGATATTAAGAAGTAATCTATTTTTAAATTTTCATTCCTTAGCTATAAATATTGAACATTTTATAAACTTTTAACTACAAAATTATTATTAAATTTTAAATGTGATGAATTTTGTCAAAATTTGAACTTTAAATGCTTATAAAAAAAAATTGTGCCTATATGTATTTTTTTAATATTTTTCAACTGCTATTGTAACAATATATCAGGAGCTTTGAATTACATTTTCTTTTGTTTAAAATTTAATTTTAGTTTCTTATAGACATTTTTTTTTATAAAGGTAGACAAACCTTTGAGGAATCTTGTATTACATTTTCAAATCTTAGATTTAAAAAGAAAATTTTTTATGAATTTCTAACTTCAATTTGCAAATTTTCGTCATTTTTACGTATTTTGTCAATATTTCAACTTTAAATGCTTATAAAAAAAAAATTTGACCATGGATTTTTTTTTTCATTTGTCTTTGAAAAAATATACTGGGAGCCTTCTATTAAATTTTCAAGCTTTTTTAACCAACAAATACAATTTTAATGATATTTAAAGAAAAAGAAACTAAAAACAATATATTGAAACTGAAAATGTCGACCGTAAACAGTTCGTAAACAAAATAATCAAAATGTTATGGCGTATAGAATATGCTAATGTAAACATTCGGTCAAAATTTCATGTACCTACGGTCATTTGTTTAAGAGTTGCACCAAAAACCAAAATCGATTTTTTTGAAAACAGATTTTGCGTACAAATTATCGCTTTTCCTTAATTTTTCTTTTGTTTTTCAGGGCGTTTTTGAAAACTACTGGAACATTTTTACTTTTGACCCCCTCATAGTACCAACTAGATTCACTTTAATATCAGAAAAGATTCTGTTGAGAAAATCTAAGCAATTTTACTGTCCTAAAAGGTGATGACAGACACAAAAAATTAAAAAAAACACACATCATTGTAAAATCAATACATTCATCATTTCACTCAGAATCTAAAATATTTGATCATAAACTTGAGTACTTGACTATTTAACATTAACAAATGTAAAATGTATATACTATCCATATAGCCATATAGGACTTTATATTTATTTAATTATAGTAAACAAATTATGGTCTATAGGTTATAGGTATTGCTATAAACAATGAACATTAGTCAATAGTTGTTCTAGTTATATTCCAAACGTACCTACTGTATAGTGTGTAGAGTGTATTTTATTAATTATAATTAGTTTGATTATTACATGAAAAACATTTAAATTACTTTAAACATGTTCCAATATTAAATTAAAAAAATAAAATTTATTATAGTTAGTAAAATTGATGGAATTATAGATTAAAATGACTAAAAAAATTGTTTTTTTTGGACAATTCAATTTTTAAATATTTAGCCGATTATTGTTAAGGTGCGGATTTTGGATTTTCGGATTTTGAAATAATTGATTTTAAAGATTTTGGATTTGGATTTTCAAAATAATTTTTTAAATGATTTGCATTTAAGGATTTTTAAGGATTTTCAAAATCTTTTATTCGGTAATTTTGGACTTGGATTTTAAAAATCATTTTTCAAGGATTTTGCCCAGCTCTGCTAATAGCTATACCTACAGGTAATCTATGTATATACACCTAGGTATATAATATATAGGTAGATTGTAGATACGTGATACCTGGTTATAAATCAACTGGTAACCTTCGTCATATTTTGCGGGTAAATAGCATAGTATCGTGTATAGTTATATGTTTACGATTTGTTTGATCGTAGAGGAAACTGGAAGGAGAGGTAAAGACGTAAAGTGACCACCCTAAGGTTCATTGAACTTTTTGATGGTAATTGATGGTTTTGGTAATAATGTATACAAAATGTGAGGGCAACTGGCACATTCAGTTGAGGGCAACTAGTACATTTTTTGTACGTCGAAATAGCCACTGAGGTCAACTGGTCAAAGCCCATTTCTGGATCCTTTATGATAGCTAGATTGGTCACTTTGCCGAAACGAAAACTTCGCCACTAAAAAAATATGGTGTAGGATCTAATCTAAACGGATGCAAAGCGTATATACAAGCAAACGTCGTTTGAAGGCTTATATAATATAGAAGATTCTGATCAAACTACGTTAGATGATCAAATCAAAATCATAATTAATATTTATCTGTTATTAAAATTATTCATAACTTCCTTAAA
Organism: Macrosiphum euphorbiae; assembly: GCA_949089665.1. Taxonomy (NCBI): domain Eukaryota; kingdom Metazoa; phylum Arthropoda; class Insecta; order Hemiptera; family Aphididae; genus Macrosiphum; species Macrosiphum euphorbiae. The sequence goes on from CARXXK010000001.1 coordinate 122,287,767, forward strand.
ATCAGCGAGGCGAAAAGTCGAAAAAATAATATTATATCAACACGTACGTTACTCTGGGACCTGTAAGTCAGAATTTTCCCCAAAAAATACATCGTTAATTACTAATTAGTAACCAATTCGTAACCATCCATTTGGAATTTGAAAATTAATTTTCAACCTGGAAAATTAAATTCTCTCCCAGAGGTGCTGCGGTAAAGTAACACTACTCACTAGCAACTCCCCTCCCCCCAACCATAAATAAAAATGCACTTATTTCAATAATATTGATTAATCATAATATTGTACTATTTTTTAGTAATTGATTCGTAAGTCGTAACCATTCGTATTACTACAATTTCGGGGGTAGCATCTAGGTAGGTACCTTATTAATAATAAGTTATTACTTATTATATAAGTATAACGAGCCAAAAATAAATAATAATACGATGTACCTATATGGTATAGTAGGTGTCTAAAAGTTATAACATCTGTTACAACATCAAAACCCAGCGTCCACTTGATTGTTACCACGGTTTAAGATGTAGTATACAGTATAGTAATAGTATAATAGGTATAGACTATAATATAATAATTTAAATCGTGATAGTTGTTACGCTACACAGAGAAGGCAAAGACGCGCCTTTAGGAAAAATGAAAAGAAAAAGATTTTTGAACACCCTATAATAATATTAATAAATTACTAATATAATATAATATATTATATACCATATTATGTTATGACTTATGGTAAAAATACCTAAACCGCCTTACCGGAAAATATTAGATTTCACGATTTCAGAGACTGGCGTCGGTAAATGTCCGAATTTAGGTCATTTAAACGCATAGACAATTATATATTAATTGTATATAAAAAATTTGACTACCTTTAAGATATTTATTTTTTGTAAGAACTTATATTGAACTATGTATTGAGATTCGAGCTTTTTCACTTACGAATATAAATGTACCTACCTAATCGGAAATAAATTAGAAAGAAATCAAACCATGGAGTAAACCGTGTCCCCATGATACATTTTAGTCCGTGCTATCAGAATATAATATAAAAGTAATTTATGATCGACGATCCGATCACACTGTTCGTCTGTTTATGATAACGTTCATTGTATGCACCACGGATAATATAAGATAATATATGTCCGTGGTATGCACAATATTATGGTATATACCCATAGGCCATGATAGACATCAATGGATATACCACTAAATTTATCTACATCGTCCCGACTTCCGATTAGTGATTACTGATTACAATTATGTGTGTCATGCCTGCTCGATTTATTATTATTTTACGTTTCGAAAATCATTCCTAATTTAGTATTTACAGTTAAACGATATATTTCTTGATCTTGACAGTTGTCAGTGTTAAATAGTCAAAATGGTGGTCAAAGAAATCATGAATGATTCTCAGTTTCAAGAAGAATTAAACGCAAATGGCATGAAGCTGGTCGTCGTTGACTTCTCCGCTACATGGTGTGGTCCTTGCAAACGTGTCGCGCCTCTTTACGACGAACTGTCAAACAAGTATGACCGTGCAGTGTTCCTTAAAGTGGATGTTGACAAATGCCAGGAAACTGCCGCCAGTCAAGGCGTGTCGGCCATGCCGACTTTCATACTGTATCGCAATAAGGTTAAAGTGGCAAAGATTCAGGGTGCCGATATCGCAGCCGTTGAATCAAAAATCGTACAACTGTATGAAGCAGCATGTGCTGCTTCTGGCGAAGACTGTGGAGTACCCGGTCAGATGGACCTTAACTCATTCATTATGAAAACTCAGTGTGAGGCCTTAAATGATTCAGATGACCATCCACTGTCAGCTCTTATCGAGAACAGTGGCTATATTGAATCAGATTGTGACCAGCAACTTATTTTATCATTAACTTTCACACAATCTGTCAAAGTGCATTCTATCAAAGTGAGTTAACCATTAATAATAGGCAGTAACAAATAAGTGATCGTATTGACTGACTAATGACTACTGCTTTAACGTGTATCTCAGTAAACTAGTTCTATATTCTACAATATTTGTTTGGCATTTTTATTAAATCTATAAGTTTCTTTGCACTTTATTTGTAATGCATACTTCTTAATGTCTGATTTAAATAATAAAGTTCATTAAACCACAAACAGAAAATACTAAAATAAACCAATGAAAAGATCTAAATTATACTGTATGAAATTAAGTCTAATGTCTATTAAAAAATCTATGATCGTTTAAATTATACTAATAATATGTAGTTAATAATTTTTTTCTTTGATTGTTTGTATGACCTATTTTAAAATATAATCTTAATATTATTTTTTTTTGTTATTATTTAGGTTAAAGCTCCTAAAGATAACGGACCAAAATCGTTAAAGTTGTTTATTAATCAGCCAAACACCATAGATTTTGATGCTGCAACATGTAATTTAGCCACACAAGAACTTGAATTAAAACCAGATGAATTAGATGGAAAAATTGTGAACTTGAAATATGTAAAATTCCAGAACGTCCATAATCTACAGATATTTGTTGTAAATAATCAAACTGATGAGGAAGTAACAAGAATAGATAGCTTGGATATTATTGGAATGCCTATATCTACAACTAATATGGGTGATTTCAAGCGTGTTGCTGGTAAAGTGGGAGAAGCTCATTAAAAGTGATGATGTATATTATTTAAAAACCATAATATGATGTGTGTACCAAATTAACAATCTAAAAATAACTAATTATCATATACCACTTTTTTTACTCTCAAAAATTATAATATATAATTATAAATACATTTTTTATGTTGAAAATAAAACTCATATTTGTAAAAGAAAATTTATTCAAGAACGTTTTACCAAGTAAAAAATATCATCTGGCTTAAAGTCTTTATTTAATATTACATCCTTTGAATTTAATATTTCATTATATTCTTCCCAGAAACTATCACCTATAATATCTACATGTAATGGACATATGACATGTTTCTTGGATTTAGATGGAGGTAAATTTACAAGTTTTCTTACTAACACTGTACCTTTTCTATAAATTGGTAACTCATTATTATAATTAGTTCCACACTCTTTAAATAATATTTCATTTTTTTCTGACGACACTGTCCCACTCAATACTTTTTCAGCCTAAAACAAAAATCCAAGATTACTAATTATTCCATCAAAAAAATGTATAAAGTTCCTGTTTTACTTAAAATTAGTACCTCATTATTTGATAATCCTTTCATTGAAATAAGCCCCCAAAATGCTGTGTTGTACAAATTATTTATATGGGTATCTGCTTGACGCCAACTTAGGTAATCACGTAAATTTTGATCAGTTGGATATAAAACAATTCGAGCATCAAATGATGGTGGATATAAAAGTTTTTTATCTTCAAAATATGTATTCCAATAGTATACATATGATGAAGAAAATATGCTGTTAATCGCTGACATAATTTTTGACTGCCGTCTATTGTAAAGATCTGTATTTTTTCTGAGAATAAAACTATATTCATCACTCTGTCCATAAGCTAATGACACATCTCTGAATTCTTCCATAACTGCTGCAGCAGATCTGTTCATTAATTCTAAAGCTCTTTTATCATTTGGTTTTTCAAATTTGTGTGAGGATGTAAACCTATTAACAATAATATTTTAAATGTAATAAATTAAAATTCTCAAATTATTTATACAAGACTACAAGAATATCATTCACTTGATACCAACAACAATAATGTAATACAAGAATGAATTAATACTTAGTAGATGGTTGGTTTAAGAACCCAACAAAATTAAAAATTTTAATTACATATGTGAATTGCCATCTTAGGACACTGCTGTATCAAGGGTAATTGTGGGAGGGGAATCCTTCCTATGAGCGCTGTTGGTATAAGGGTATTCTTGCATTTTTGAAAAAAGCCAAGAGTATTTTATTTATTAAAATTGTTTATTTCAATTATTTTTGATTACGGTGTTGATTTCAGATTTGTCGTATAGTTAATACTTATTTGTTTTTTACTCCCTATTCTTGTCAAATTGTTCATAAAACCAATGGATTTAAATTTAATAAACTAAGTATTTTTTTTAAAAATTTTTAGGAGGATATTATAAACTTTATAATTTATCATATTCATATTAAGCTTAAAGTTTAATATTTATGTATAAAATATACTTATTAATTGGTTTTTAAAAATATTTTCCCTCGGGGAGTGACTAGTAGTTAAGCCAAAGGCACTAAATTTTAACTATTTAAGGCGTTAAATATCCAAGATCTGATACTGTCTGAAAAAGAGGTACAAAAAAGCTGAAACAATGAAACACCCAGCATTACTCTAAATCAATAAGAGTAGAGTAATATTTTTGATATAAGTAGTAAACTAGCAATCTTACTAGAGGCCATATATTTTACATAACAGTCATGTTAGCGTATTATCAATATAAATACCAACTGAAATAAGTAATTCATATCAAACAGCCTACTATTTCACCATTATTTTATCATACTATAAAAAGAAAAGATAAAATATAGTTAAAATTAAAAGAAATAATAATGAGAATTATTGGTATACATTATACACAGTGGCGTAATTTGACCATGGTTGTGGGGGGGATGAAATGTATGTACATTTCACCAATTACCCCCCCCCCCCTCCCACAACATTTTTTTTTAATCATATAAGCAATAAGCACCTCTCAATACAAGTATACAACCATTATGATCTGTATGTAATATTAGTATACACTATACATTAAAATAAATAATAACATAAATACATAATATTTAGATATTCACATTTGGGTACATTAAATTTATTGATACCTAGGTCCTAGATACTTGGTACAGTTACATCACAAATCACAATAAAAGATCCACTCTATGTGGTCTTAATGCAAATTCATTAAGCACTTCTTCAGAGTCGATTTTGATATTTTTATGAACATAGCAAGACCATTTAATCGATTCTGTGGAGCAAAAAAATAAAGCATTATACTTTAATTAAATCTCTACCACAGAAAGTATATTATGAAAATATTGAATTTTGAGATTCGGGTGATTTTTGCATTATCTATAAAATATACATTAATGAAATTAGTACATAAAAAAAGACGATAAAAAAAAAAAAAACGGTCATGGGGGGGGGGTCCGTAATTATGCCACTGATTATACATATTACACTACATTAATTGATCGCATGTATTGATGTATCAATAATATGAATAAATCAATTTGAAGTTTAAAACAGACCTATGAAACGAACGACCATCCAACCGCACAACAATCCAACAATTCTGTAAACATCTGTCTTCAAACTCAAATGATCGCACATATTCGTACTTGCTTTTAGCCATTGCTTTTGAGGTACTGAATTCCTTAGCGTATATATGCAAAACTCTGTGCCTATAAATAATTTATTTACATAATTACATGCGAAACAAGTTTCAAATAATTCTCTTCAATACACAAACATGAAATTACAAAATAAAAATTAAATTTTTTTAAATCATCTAGAATGAATCTTGTAAGAATTATTGATGAAATTTGAATACGACTGAAGTCAAGTGCATAATTATTTATTATGTAGTTCTTTTCAAATGGTTTCAGTTAACAGTTATTTATTTTTAATTCCGTAAGAACACCTATACATACTCACATGTCACGCCAAGGCGACCTACGTTTGTGAATACGATCAAATAATGTAAAAAATACTTACCAATCACGTAGACTCATCACGGGTGTGAAGTTGGGGGACTATAGCTAGGGGACTATTTTCTCGGACGATTAGTGATAACAGGTCTTGTGTGCAAGGTTGCGTTTTATTATATTAAAGGCACTCACCAAATGTACAACCATCAACCACAAGATGGCGCCATGAAATTCATTACTTAGTATTGTAAATAGTAATATAATAATATATTACATAGTAATAAGCGACCGAACAGCCCAGGGGACTATTTTTTCGTACTGCCTATGTACGATCGGGTGTGTGGTTTTTAATTTTTTTGACCAAGTTCCGGAAGGTGGCGCCGCATTAAACCTATATATTCGGAAAGCCAGGAAAATTCTCTATAAGACGTTTATACTTTAAAAATGTTCAAAGCTTTCGGGGTTATAGTAATAAGCGACCGAACAGCCCAGGGGACTATTTTTTCGTACTGCCTATGTACGATCGGGTGTGTGGTTTTTAATTTTTTTGACCAAGTTCCGGAAGGTGGCGCCGCATTAAACCTATATATTCGGAAAGCCAGGAAAATTATCTATAAGACGTTTATACTTTAAAAATGTTCAAAGCTTTCGGGGTTATAGTAATAGGCGACCGAACAGCCCAGGGGACTATTTTTTCGTACTGCCTATGTACGATCGGGTGTGTGGTTTTTAATTTTTTTGACCAAGTTCCGGAAGGTGGCGCCGCATTAAACCTATATATTCGGAAAGCCAGGAAAATTCTCTATAAGACGTTTATACTTTAAAAATGTTCAAAGCTTTCGAGGTTATAGTAATAAGCGACCGAACAGCCCAGGGGACTATTTTTTCGTACTGCCGGGTGCAAGTACCTATGCGCCGTTTTTAATTTTTTTGACCAAGTTCCGGAAGGTGGCGCCGCATTAAACCTATATATTCGGAAAGCCAGGAAAATTCTCTATAAGACGTTTATACTTTAAAAATGTTCAAAGCTTTCGAGGTTATAGTAATAAGCGACCGAACAGCCCAGGGGACTATTTTTTCGTACTGCCGGGTGCAAGTACCTATGCGCCGTTTTTAATTTTTTTGACCAAGTTCCGGAAGGTGGCGCCGCATTAAACCTATATATTCGGAAAGCCAGGAAAATTATCTATAAGACGTTTATACTTTAAAAATGTTCAAAGCTTTCGGGGTTATAGTAATAGGCGACCGAACAGCCCAGGGGACTATTTTTTCGTACTGCCTATGTACGATCGGGTGTGTGGTTTTTAATTTTTTTGACCAAGTTCCGGAAGGTGGCGCCGCATTAAACCTATATATTCGGAAAGCCAGGAAAATTATCTATAAGACGTTTATACTTTAAAAATGTTCAAAGCTTTCGGGGTTATAGTAATAGGCGACCGAACAGCCCAGGGGACTATTTTTTCGTACTGCCTATGTACGATCGGGTGTGTGGTTTTTAATTTTTTTGACCAAGTTCCGGAAGGTGGCGCCGCATTAAACCTATATATTCGGAAAGCCAGGAAAATTCTCTATAAGACGTTTATACTTTAAAAATGTTCAAAGCTTTCGGGGTTATAGTAATAAGCGACCGAACAGCCCAGGGGACTATTTTTTCGTACTGCCGGGTGCAAGTACCTATGCGCCGTTTTTAATTTTTTTGACCAAGTTCCGGAAGGTGGCGCCGCATTAAACCTATATATTCGGAAAGCCAGGAAATTCTCTATAAGACGTTTATACTTTAAAAATGTTCAAAGCTTTCGAGGTTATAGTAATAAGCGACCGAACAGCCCAGGGGACTATTTTTTCGTACTGCCGGGTGCAAGTACCTATGCGCCGTTTTTAATTTTTTTGACCAAGTTCCGGAAGGTGGCGCCGCATTAAACCTATATATTCGGAAAGCCAGGAAAATTATCTATAAGACGTTTATACTTTAAAAATGTTCAAAGCTTTCGGGGTTATAGTAATAGGCGACCGAACAGCCCAGGGGACTATTTTTTCGTACTGCCTATGTACGATCGGGTGTGTGGTTTTTAATTTTTTTGACCAAGTTCCGGAAGGTGGCGCCGCATTAAACCTATATATTCGGAAAGCCAGGAAAATTATCTATAAGACGTTTATACTTTAAAAATGTTCAAAGCTTTCGGGGTTATAGTAATAGGCGACCGAACAGCCCAGGGGACTATTTTTTCGTACTGCCGGGTGCAAGTACCTATGCGCCGTTTTTAATTTTTTTGACCAAGTTCCGGAAGGTGGCGCCGCATTAAACCTATATATTCGGAAAGCCAGGAAAATTATCTATAAGACGTTTATACTTTAAAAATGTTCAAAGCTTTCGGGGTTATAGTAATAGGCGACCGAACAGCCCAGGGGACTATTTTTTCGTACTGCCTATGTACGATCGGGTGTGTGGTTTTTAATTTTTTTGACCAAGTTCCGGAAGGTGGCGCCGCATTAAACCTATATATTCGGAAAGCCAGGAAAATTATCTATAAGACGTTTATACTTTAAAAATGTTCAAAGCTTTCGGGGTTATAGTAATAGGCGACCGAACAGCCCAGGGGACTATTTTTTCGTACTGCCTATGTACGATCGGGTGTGTGGTTTTTAATTTTTTTGACCAAGTTCCGGAAGGTGGCGCCGCATTAAACCTATATATTCGGAAAGCCAGGAAAATTCTCTATAAGACGTTTATACTTTAAAAATGTTCAAAGCTTTCGGGGTTATAGTAATAAGCGACCGAACAGCCCAGGGGACTATTTTTTCGTACTGCCGGGTGCAAGTACCTATGCGCCGTTTTTAATTTTTTTGACCAAGTTCCGGAAGGTGGCGCCGCATTAAACCTATATATTCGGAAAGCCAGGAAAATTCTCTATAAGACGTTTATACTTTAAAAATGTTCAAAGCTTTCGAGGTTATAGTAATAAGCGACCGAACAGCCCAGGGGACTATTTTTTCGTACTGCCGGGTGCAAGTACCTATGCGCCGTTTTTAATTTTTTTGACCAAGTTCCGGAAGGTGGCGCCGCATTAAACCTATATATTCGGAAAGCCAGGAAAATTATCTATAAGACGTTTATACTTTAAAAATGTTCAAAGCTTTCGGGGTTATAGTAATAGGCGACCGAACAGCCCAGGGGACTATTTTTTCGTACTGCCTATGTACGATCGGGTGTGTGGTTTTTAATTTTTTTGACCAAGTTCCGGAAGGTGGCGCCGCATTAAACCTATATATTCGGAAAGCCAGGAAAATTATCTATAAGACGTTTATACTTTAAAAATGTTCAAAGCTTTCGGGGTTATAGTAATAGGCGACCGAACAGCCCAGGGGACTATTTTTTCGTACTGCCTATGTACGATCGGGTGTGTGGTTTTTAATTTTTTTGACCAAGTTCCGGAAGGTGGCGCCGCATTAAACCTATATATTCGGAAAGCCAGGAAAATTCTCTATAAGACGTTTATACTTTAAAAATGTTCAAAGCTTTCGGGGTTATAGTAATAAGCGACCGAACAGCCCAGGGGACTATTTTTTCGTACTGCCGGGTGCAAGTACCTATGCGCCGTTTTTAATTTTTTTGACCAAGTTCCGGAAGGTGGCGCCGCATTAAACCTATATATTCGGAAAGCCAGGAAAATTATCTATAAGACGTTTATACTTTAAAAATGTTCAAAGCTTTCGGGGTTATAGTAATAGGCGACCGAACAGCCCAGGGGACTATTTTTTCGTACTGCCTATGTACGATCGGGTGTGTGGTTTTTAATTTTTTTGACCAAGTTCCGGAAGGTGGCGCCGCATTAAACCTATATATTCGGAAAGCCAGGAAAATTATCTATAAGACGTTTATACTTTAAAAATGTTCAAAGCTTTCGGGGTTATAGTAATAGGCGACCGAACAGCCCAGGGGACTATTTTTTCGTACTGCCTATGTACGATCGGGTGTGTGGTTTTTAATTTTTTTGACCAAGTTCCGGAAGGTGGCGCCGCATTAAACCTATATATTCGGAAAGCCAGGAAAATTCTCTATAAGACGTTTATACTTTAAAAATGTTCAAAGCTTTCGGGGTTATAGTAATAAGCGACCGAACAGCCCAGGGGACTATTTTTTCGTACTGCCGGGTGCAAGTACCTATGCGCCGTTTTTAATTTTTTTGACCAAGTTCCGGAAGGTGGCGCCGCATTAAACCTATATATTCGGAAAGCCAGGAAAATTATCTTTAAGATGAAAATAAGTCTAGGAGCTACAAAGCTTTCGGGGACATAGTAAAATGCGACCGAACAGCCCAGGGGACTATTTTTTCGTACTGAATAGGAACGGGCGGGTATGCCGTTTCTAAATATGATTATATTTTTTGTTTTTATCATGTAATGGTCTAGAATAACAAGGAAATAATCGGCAGATGGCGTCCCATGGTTCGTTTTATTAGATTACACTATAATACAATAATATTTTCTACAATAAATTGTATTCCTTAAAAAGGTTGGTAAGTGGATGTCGCTCTGCTGTTATTTTGGCGTACGGCGATTCGAAAAGGAACAAAGGTCAAAGTGCAAAAAGTTAAAAAAGCATTATGTGATTATGAGATTAGTGCAGCCATATATTTCCTTATGGTATATGTCCGTTTAACATTTTGAGTTATAATTATTTTGAACTTTTCTTGTCATATTTACAAATTTAACGTTTTACCATTAGATCCGTGCTGTTAGTGTGTTTGATTGCCATAGTGGTAGTTTCTAATTTTAAATAAAATTAATTAATAATTGTTGGTACCTATATAACATTATCTAATAAAAATTCAACCTATTTTTGTGATAATATTATGTATAATTTTATATCTTCACATGTTTTTTTATATTTCAATGGTTTTTTGCCAAACCACATTTTAATCATTATTTTCTACATTCTACACAGACACACAGTAAACAATATGTTTTGGTTGATATTTTTTTTTCAATCGTAGAATACATATTCTTTTCGTGGGGTTTTCGGATTGATGTAAAATGTACCTATATATATATATATTTATATAAATATACACACAATATAATCAATGTATATTGTACGTTTATCGTTATTTACCGTTATCGTACTTATATTTTATGTCGATTAACCATGATAATATCTAACGGTACAATATTTTACGAACAAGTGAATAGGTTGCAAAGTTTAAATAGTGAGTTACAACTGTGTGTGTGTTAAAATAAAATGTTATTTTTAAAATTTATAATTCTGTGATGGCTTAAGTGATTGAAATTAAACGTGGAAACAAAACACTAATACTAGACAATTATAAATTTTTTATTGGATCAGTAAACAAAACTAAAGGCCCCCATACACGGTCAGTTTTGAATGACAATCAACGTGATTGACATTCATGACTGACCGTATATGTGTATGACTGATAATGACTGACAGTCAAATTTTATGACTGATGAAATTCAAACATGTTTGAATTTTTATCATCAGTCAAGATGATTGACATTCATGATTAACCGTGTATGTCTATGAATGTTCAATTTATCAGTCGATCTAGTCGAATTGTGTGGAGCAGTCGAGTCTTGTTTGCCTTTTTTTGTCGTAAATTGTATATATCTGCGTCCAAAAATGGCGAATAAGGTAAACAATGAGGAATTTTGGCGCGAATTCATATGTTTGTACCGTAGTTTACCCGCTACGTGGAAAGTTAAGAGTGATTTGTACAAAAATAGAATTTTGAAAGAAGACTGTTATGTACAATTAACAAATAAATTAAAAGAAATTGATCCGACTGCTGACATAAATACAACAAAAAAAAAAAAATTAACACATTGAGGTCTAATTATCGTCGTGAGTTGAAGAAAGTTGTAGCTAGCAAAAAGTCAGGTGCAGGTGACAGCTGCAGCAGTGGCGTCATTTCAGTTTTCAAAAGAGGGGGGCAAAGGTTTTGACCGGCCCAAATATGTAAAAAAAAAACCGCTCGTTATTGTATCTACATTTTTTATGCTACCCTTTTTATTAACTAGGTAGGTAATATCATTTTCAAATAGACGGTGGCAGATATTTTATAAAAACAATTGTACACCTACATCGATTAAAAGTCTACCAACTATTATGGCAATATTTATTGATAAACAAAAATATTAGTAGCTTATTAAACCATATCTTCATTTTTTTTTATTTTTAAAAATATTTCAACTGCATCGTCTATAAATCAATTTTACCTGATTCATCACTTATCGCCTACACTCGATATATTTACGAATTAATATTATTTTAAATTATAATATTTATTTTATTTTTTGTATTGTTTGATTACTGTTTCAAGTTACGTCTTTTTATTAAACGCGTACCTACCAGAAATTGTTTTCGATTCTTGAGCGGTGTGAGGTAATTTTATATTTTTAGCCGCACCACCCATTTTTTTTTTTTTACAAGTCATATTTTGCTCATATTGAAGGATTAATGTAAACACGCGTCACGAAAAAATAAATTTTAATTTAGGGAGGAAATAGGTACACCGTACACGACTAAATTAACACAATACGCAGAATAGTTTAATATAGTTTACCATACACGACTGTCGCAACTCGTAAGTTAACTGAAGTCTGTGGCTTGGCACTGAGTGTACGTAACGGCCGGCGTTAATAGTTCCCGGATGGGTGACCAACCGGGATTTTTAGCAACGAATCCTTGCCACACATACAAATACGTGTTTTCAACCGTCCCCCCCCCCTACTAACAACCTACAAACGAACAAACAAAAACCAACAGCTAATGGCCAAGCTCAATAAAAAAATAAAAAAATAACTGAAGTCTGGGATCAATGGACAATGATAATTAACAAGAGTGCAAATCGGTTGTTGTTTTTAGAATTTGTATTCATTTTAGATTTTAGAAATAAAACTATACGGGATTACGATACCAATTATTATTATTGTTATACACTCACACAAACAAACATATATAAGTACATACCTACATACAATGTGTACGTCGCCGTATACGCCTAAATATAACTGTATTCCAACTATCAATTATTAGTAAAAACTAAAAATGTTTCATCGTGACAATAATTTCTTAGTATACATAGTACCTATAATATTTTTTGAAAATGTTTTTGGGCTAATGGTAAGACGGCAACAACTGGGCACCGGCCCATATTGCCACTTTTAAAATCAGACAGGGGCAAATGCCCACCTTGCACCCCCCCAAATGACGCCACTGAGCTGCAGTTCTTTTAGAAGGTTATGATCAGAGAATGAGTTTTTTTTCGTCAACCATTCTTTAACCCAGAATCTTTTCTTTCTCTTTTTGGGTTTCTTTGCATCATCACACGCGAGATAAATGGCAATACCAATAAGTGCATCTTTATCCATTTTAATAAATTGACAAACTAAAAAATATTTATAAAAATACCTATAAATAAATATAGCCATATAGGTATACCTATAAAAAAATTAATTAAATGTACACAGCACAAAACAATACAAAACAGCACGAATAAGTACACTTTTGAACTGACAAAAAAATGAACGATTGTCATTCTTGATTGATTGTGTATGGAAGTTATCAATCGTCAGTCAATGATTAGTCTCGACTGTCAATCACGTTGATTGTCATTCAAGACTGACCGTGTATGGGGGCCTTAATGAAAATATTCGTTGGCGTTGTATTAAAAAAAGTTGTTTTTAAAAAGTGTATACCTACTGATAATAATTATGAAGTATTATAGGATCAATCAATTATACATAACCACGAACATGTTAATAATTATTATATTTTTTTTTTCAAATTTTTATATCTGACCATTTACAATTATACCATAATAAATATTATATTGTTTTTAATTTTTTAATTTTATTTGGTAGAAACGTATATTGGTGGAAAAGGGAAAGATACACCTTTGGTAGAAACGGGTATTGGTGGAAAAGGGAAAGGTACACTTTTGGTGGAAACGGGCAGTTTCAATCGCAACATCGTGTATAGGCTGTATAGAAGTATTCCAAGTACGAATTCAAACATATTTCAACAAAGGTTATATATACAAGGGTATATGCAAGGCCGGACCCTACCCAGTCCGGCCCTGGAAATCCCAAATATAATAGCAGCCCTATTCTCTGGTCATAGGTGTAATTAGTTGGGGGATGAAGGGGGGCTTAGCCACGAACATTTTTTTTGCCCCCCAAATAATATACCTAATGATATATTATAAAAGAGAGTCATCTGAGAATCATTTATGATTTATTCGTCATAGAAACTGGAACCATTTGAGTTTTTTTATATTTACTATTGTCTATTTAGGTTGTGTAATCTGTAATTTTTCAGTAAAAGTATGAACTACTTGTATGAAAGACCTTTTATTAAATTATCTAGCCTTAGCTATACATATATTTTAACATTTTATAAGTTTTGAACTACAAATTAACTGTGGTTAAATTGTTTTGAACTTTAAATGCATGTTTTTTTTTTTTTTCCGGTTAAATCGGAGGGCGGAGGCGGAACCGCGTTAGCATTACTTCGCCTAAATGCATAATAAGTATCGTTAATATTTTAGCTATAATAAAAAAACTTACGTATTAAATTTTTAAGCTTTTTGACCGGACAAATAATTTTTTATTGACATTTATAAAAAAAAAAATTTAATTAATCAAATACTATCCAAGTAAGGACGATATAACCATAAACCAAGCTATTGTTACCAAACAATTTAAATAAGTTTTAATTTTTTTTCTCCAATTAGGTACTATTAAAAGCACTGAGCAGATTAAATTTCGACCTCCTAAAAGTACCAACTAGATCCAATTTGCTTCCAAAAACATACACTGGGCATCGAAGCTTATGATAAGAGCATTTTTTCTACCAGAAAAATTGAAAAGTTACAAACATTTTAAAATACCTCAAATAAACGTCACTGGGTCGCTGTAATGGATGGTGTTAAATTTGAATTCAATGATATAATATCATTGTATAAGAAAAACGATTCTGAGCGAAAACGGTCAGTCAGCCTATGATTACTAAGTATATATTTTGATGATATAATTATTGTGAATAAAATAATTTATATATTTACCTATTTACCTTTTTTCAATCCTTAGCTATAAAAGTTGAACATTTTATAATTTTTAACAAAAAAATAACTAAAATAGTTATTCTAGGTTTTTTATTATGTAATTTCGTCCAGATTTGAACTTAAAATGACTATCAAAATAAAGTGTCCTTCTGTATTTTTTAGATTTTTTGTTAACAGAATTAACTACTTACGTGAAATCTTGTTTTAAATTTTCAATCATTTGATATAAAAGTTGAACATTTTATACATTTTAACTACAAAATAATTATTCAATTTTAAATTTGATAAATTTTGTCAAATTCGATCTTTAAATGCTTATAAAAAAAAAATTGTGTCTAAGGTTTTTTAATATTTTTCATCTGCCTTCGAAACAATATACTTTTAATATTTACTTATGTACCTACCGATATAATTGTACTAACAATAGGCACCGGTCCAAAACCCAGCCAAAGACAGAGGCCCATTGTCCTCTAGGACAATAGACCACTGGGCCAGTCCGGCCCTGGGTATATGTAATGGATTGTGTTAAATTTGAATACAATGATATAATATCATTGTACAAGAAAAACAATTCTGAGCGAAAAATAAATTTAAATTATAAATTTGATACATTTTGACAACAATTGAACTTTAAACGCTTATAAGTTATAACACAAAATTGTGCCAATGTATTGCAACTCTATGAAACATAATCATGTGCTGGTAGGTATGTCGTTTTGATTTCCGTCGATAATAATAAGTATTAAGTCTGGTTGTTACTATAACAATCAAACGGCTCACGGGTCACCGTTTGTGTACAATATCATTATGATTATTTATAGATACTATAATTAATAATACTATATATATACTATTTACTATACATTATATTATTATTATATATAAATATATTATGATATATTATACTATAATGTATACTATTTATATTCATGATAATATTATATTATTGAATGCGGACCCGGCGCATTGCGCAACATTGAACAGACTGCACCGCACGCCAACCCACCAAATGTTCCTATTGTTTGTTGGTTACTAGTTTCGTAGAAAATCGACCGCTCGGGTCCAACATCATTGTTAATGTTTCACAATGTATTTTTGTACAATAATTCGTATATATGTAAACAAACACTGCAATTGTGATGGTTGACGTAGTGCCGTTTTGTGCCCGATAATACCCGGGGCGGCTCGTCAGAGGAGAGTTCGAGACCGGCAAATACTTGTAAATTATACTTATCTAAAAATAAAAATGTTTAGAAGTTAATGAAAATATATTATATTGTAACGTCATGATATCGTAAATATCGTCGGTGTGTCGATGTAAATATTATTTTCGTAATTTTAACTGTAATACGTTTGATGAAGATGGTAAACGGAAAAAAAGTCCCCGGACAAAAAGTCTTCCTTTGCAGTATATAAATAAAACAATATTTCCACTTTACTTGTCATTTTATTTATAAAATAAATTTGGTTGACACATCTCATCTGTAGATAGTACATGACAATTTATTCACATAAGGAATACGTAGTTTGGCAATTACACACACGCTGATGGCTGATCATAATACACAAGTACCTATAATAGCATACGTATCCAGTTTCATTTTAGTTTCATGTTGTACGCGAGTGTATAACCACGGAACTTCTAAAACCAAATATAGGAAATGATGAAATTGCACTACACGGGTATTATATAAAAAAAAAATGCCAAAGTATCATTCGATGGTAATGTTCAAAAAAATCATCAATGAATTGTGCAGCAATATTAATTACCGATTTGAAAATAACGAAAATCATACATTTTGAAACGGTAAGTCGGTAACAAATATAACCTAAGAAAACCAAGTTAAAATATTTTGAAAATGTTATCGTAGGTATATAGCAAAATATGGTAATACATATAAACAACCAGTGAAAATGTCATGTTTTGTAGTCGCGTACGGTAATAGTTTTTACTTTTTAGTCGTCGTCGAAGTCTCGAGGTCTTTGTTATTATTGTATACGCTGCGTAAGATCTCGCATAATATTGTAAAATATTTAATATCAATATATCATAAAAAATCAAGTTTTTGAATATCTACAATAAATAAATCATGACTCAATTATTATTACAAATTACAATATACAAATATACAATACACTAAATGAGTAAAATTATTTTAGCATTACCGGTGCATTTTACATTTATGGTATCAACTATAATACGAAACTCATAGGTACTCGATGCCTACTAGAAAGAATAAGGCACGAAAATAGTTGAGAGATACAACAGTCACAGTGGGAGACCCAGGGGGGGGGGAGCTCAGCTGACCCACAGTTTTTTTTCCCAGTTAAATGTGGCCCCTCGAAAAGGCAATCTACATAGGTACACATTTTTTTATTTGATAAAAATTATGTACGGTGGCGGATTCAGGGGAGACCGAGGGGCGAATCGCGGACGTTTGTTTCGCCCCCGCCGTTTCGTCCACGTAAAAAAAATGAGCTCACGGACGACGGACGTTTCGACCCCGTCTATTATTGAGATAGGACATTTGGCCCCCGGGAGTTAATTTTATCGTCTTTGTCGCCGAACAACTCAAACAAAATTGGTAATTTCACATGTTAGGAAATTCCCAAAAATAATATTTCGGAAAAAGTTATTAGTTTTAATAATAAATAATAATTATAATAATAATATGATATAGTATAAATTTATTAAATAAATAAATATATGTAAGACCCCAAAGGGTAAGAGTACAGTATTGAAAGACTAAAATTATCGTTTATTTAACACATGAAGACAATAGTTGAAATAACTGGGAATAAATTAAACATCAATATTCAAATTATAAATTCAAGTTTTTAAAATGGAGCAGGAATCGAAAAAAAATCAAAATTAGAAATTTTATTACAAGTTGTTTATAGGCCATCCTCACATATTAATATAAATTATAGTGAAATTGTACTTTTATTAAAAATAATTGAAATTTTAAATTAAAAAAGCCATTTAAATGTAGTGATTTAAAATACCGGGGACCAAACGTCCTATGGGTAGGTGAATAACATTTTTCGATTTTGGTTTTTGATGTAACTATTGTAACTCTAAATTAAATGAACGTATATACATGACATTTTCACTGGTTGTTTATATTTGCATTTTCTATACTCGATAACATTTTCAAAATATTTTGATTTATTTTGAACTGTTTAGGGACATTTTCATTTTCCATATTTTTTTAGTTTTTTTTCTAAAAATATCAATAAAATTTTATTTGTTGGATAAAAAAGGTTAAAAATTTAATAGAAGGCTCCTAGTATATTGTTTCAAAGGCAGATAAAAAATATTAAAAATCCTTAGTCACAATTTTTTTTTATAAGAATTTAAAGTTCAAAAATTGACAAAGTATGGAAAAATCACGAAAATTTGCAAATTATTTCGAGTTATAAATTCATAAAAATTTTTCTTTTTAAATCTAAGATTTGAAAATGTAATACAAGATTACTCATAAGTTTGTCTACCTTTAGCAATACAAAAATCTCAACCGGAAAGTCAAATTAAATTTTTATGAGCGTTAAAAAAATTTTACAACATTGGATATTCACTCGATTTCTTATGTAGCAATTTCCTTATTTTGTGGTAATTCAAAAACGAATAACTGTAGATACGAAATTACATAATAAAAAACCTAGAATAACTATTTTAGTTATTTTGTTGTTTATTGTATAATATTATTCGTGGGTACTTGAAACTTCTAAAGAACACTATTATATATCTATGATAGTATTACGGTTTGTTGTTGATGTATAACGTGTTATAAGTACCTAATGGATATTGTGATATGATTAATTTGGAATTTATTATAGGTCAATTTTTTTAATACCATAGATAAGTATATAATATGTTTTATACATAGTCTGACATACCGTATCCGCTCAGAATCGTTTTTCTTGTACAATGATATTATAACATTGAATTCAAAATTAATACCATCCATTATACAGTGACCTACTGTACAGCAGAGCATCTTTTTTTTCATATATTTCTTTAATTTTTAGTTTTTTTTTTATTCTATAATTCTTTCCCACAAATCCCCCTATAATAATAGTTGTATATGTTAGTACCTGTGTTACTTTTTTTAATAAACATAATTATGTATAACACTTAAAGGCCTAAATATTTTTAATTTTTAAATAATTATTCTAAATCTAAACGTGTATACAATTTACGCAAATTTTACTTTATTTTTAAAAATATTATTTAACGATATAATTTACGTATTATTATATCAAATACTTAAAACAAAAATTAAAACTATTTTGTACATTTTCTCAAAACACGGAAGAGTGGAAAATTATCGAGAAAGATTGGCCAAGTACACCAGTCATGGAATGCGCTTAATCATAACAATATAGGCCTACCGAACCACAGCCCACGATAGGGGAAAATGTAAACTGGGCACGAGGTTACCTTTTTTGTTGAAACTCGTCCCAGAAATTTAAAATAATAAAAAAGGTCGGCTGTAAACTCGCCCAGATAATTATTTTGACCAATATAATATAATAAGCGCGATATTATAATTTAATCTAAAAATATTAAACAACGTATCTATATTCAGATATTCTATATCTTATCGGAACAATTTGTTGTCAAACACATGGCTTTTTACTTAAAAACAAAAATTTAAATAACCATACATTATTAATTATTACGGTACAGTTTTACTTGTATTTTTACACTTCTATACACAATTTTACATGGATACATTTTACTTATATTTTTTAATACTGAAACATATTACATACATTTTTACTCAATTTTAGTTTATTTTACCTGCACGCGGCAGTACGAAAAAATAGTCCCCTGGGCTGTTCGGTCGCATATTACTATGTCCCCGAAAGCTTTGTAGCTCCTAGACTTATTTTCATCTTATAGAGAATTTTCCTGGCTTTCCGAATATATAGGTTTAATGCGGCGCCACCTTCCGGAACTTGGTCGGAAAAATTAAAAACGGCACACCCGCCCGTTCCTATTCAGTACGAAAAAATAGTCCCCTGGGCTGTTCGGTCGCATTTTACTATGTCCCCGAAAGCTTTGTAGCTCCTAGACTTATTTTCATCTTATAGAGAATTTTCCTGGCTTTCCGAATATATAGGTTTAATGCGGCGCCACCTTCCGGAACTTGGTCGGAAAAATGAAAAACGGCGCATGGGTAACTGCACGCGGCGGTACGAAAAAATAGTCCCCTGGGCTGGTCGGTCGCATATTACTATGTCCCCGAAAGCTTTGTAGCTCCTAGACTTATTTTCATCTTATAGAGAATTTTCCTGGCTTTCCGAATATATAGGTTTAATGCGGCGCCACCTTCCGGAACTTGGTCGGAAAAATTAAAAACGGCACACCCGCCCGTTCCTATTCGAAAACATGGTCTCCTGGGCCGGTCGGTCGCACTAATATACGGGCACATAATGATGTAAGTGAATTTGATGGCGCCATCTTGTGGTTGACGGTAATACAAATGTCGGGTGCCTTGAATGTAATAAAACGCAACCGGGCATACAAGACCTGTTATCACTAGTCGTCCGAGAAAATAGTCCCCTAGCTATAGTCCCCCAACTTCACACACGTGACTCATCAATTTTTTCGTATATAATGACATGCAAACGAATTAATTTCTAAACGTGCACAACTCAAAACAAAAACCAAAAAAGCGTGGTAAAAAATAACTAGTAACTTGTAGTTACTAACTACATAAATGGTGATAATGTACAATGATAAGATGATAACAAACGATAACTGTTTTGTATTAACTATTAACTATTAGTGGGTAATATAACACAGAATAGATGAAAATTAAATTAAATTTGCTAAAGTAGACAGGTTTTGAAATTATTGAACTCCTGGATCAGTGTTAGGGTGAGGCAGTCATAATTTTCAGACGATTTCGATGATTATTTTTGTAATTTTGTTTTAAAAAGTATAAAATTGTTTAGAAATACAGTTTGGGAGGAGCCCCAGGGAGTCGCCCCTGACCGGGATAATGAACCATGTAAATGGTATGGTCCAAACACTCCAAACATCCCAGTGCATTATTTTTCAGAACGGTTTCGGAGAGTGAATTTCTAGATTATCCTTTATCTACTTTATGATATCATGGAGGGGCAAGGGCTGTAATAAAATGGAAAATTAGTTTTCAGGAAAATTAATATGAGCTATATTATCTAAGAACCATATTTTTCACGAACTCTATAATTCAACAAGGCTTTTATTTAATGGAATTATTTTTCTTTAGAATGTTATTTATTTTTTTAAATTAATAACTGGTACTTTATCTAATTGGGTGAATTGTACTGTGTACATGGGTTATGTCACTTTAGTAATAATTAATGAATAATGTAAGGTGTAACCACAAATTAAGATTATCTTAATTCGTGGGTGTAACTCATAGACCTATATTCTATAAACATAGTAGTTAGTAACCATATAACCATGCTATAGTAATTTATTATTAAATTATGAATTATATGAATGTAGCTATAAATTATAATATTGTTTTTAACTAATTTTTGCATTTCATTCATTCACTATAAGGTTATGATTTCAAAGCATGGATTGAAAATAGCATTTTGGATAAATTGTTTGTAATAATTTTTGTCAAAAGTTACTTCCTAATTTGTTGAATTATTGTTACTGCTATGGCCCGGTTTATCAAAATTAGATCAACCAGTTTTTGTCTTAAAATTTTAAATAACAAAACAGTGATGTAAAATACATAACAACATTCCTATCAAATATCAATGCATATGAAATATTTATTTTTGAACTTGTATCATGACAATAAACGTTTGTATAAATAATAATGATACACAAGACGTGTAATATTATATATTTTGTTACAAAAAAACTAAAAAAAGTTAACTAAAATAAATTTACGACACATTTATGTAAATATATTAAACTGGTATGTTTTGATATTATGCTGTAGTAAAATATTCGATACATTTTCATCTTTTTGGTCTCATATCCCTACATATAATACTTAAATACTTTGCTTGTATAATTTCTTAATCAAAATGATTGTTTTTTTTATTAAAATATGTTTAAATAATTATCAAATTTATTTTTGGGAATAGGTACCTGGAGACTGAAATATTCTTAGCATTATTATATCTACATAATAATATGTCACTTGGCTTGTTCCTTTTGTATATTATATAACATGCATTATAATATATAGTATTTACAAAACATACATGGACGATTTATTTCTTATACAAAGGAAAATTAAAAAAGAAGTTCAAAATATTACTACCAATTACTAATAGTTTATCAGAGAATATATAATGCTATTTTTATTCTTGAATATGTTTACAATTTTTTATATTTTTAACAGCATTATTAACTATGGTAAATATTTATAATTTATATATTATTACTTATTAGGTATTCCAAAACTAACGATTTATAAAAATGTTTAAAATCTTAATAAATTTAAATAGTAATATAAGATATAAGTTCTAATAATAAAAGGAAAAAACTCAGTCATTCAATCTATGTTACATCAATCGTACCAATTTTGTTTCTTAAAGAGAACTAAGTGTAAGAAAATAAGTAAAATAAAACTAATATATTTTTATTTGATTAACATTGTTCGTTAGGTGATGAACAAAAAAAGTATAAATTATTAGTTTTTCCACTATATAAGGTTGATTTTGTTCGTTTATAGATAAAAACAGAATATACGCACAAGTATTTGAACATACATTTGTATTGCGTGATAGTTGTGTTGGAGATACTATAATTTTGATTTTGATTTGTCATAACTCCTCAAAGTATGCTACTCGAGCCTTGGTTGATCCGCACTTCACCTGTTTATTATTTAAAATATTAATACATAGATATAATAAAGTCAATCTTTATGTAAAAACAAAGGTAAAAATGTGCACTAATTGTTTTTGCTCAGTCTTTGTAATTAAAAATGATAGTCATCATAATGCCAATACTAAATCTTAAGTCATATATAATTAAAACCTCCGTTTTGGTCACTCCGCCCCCCTCTTATTTTATTATTATTTATCTTATTTAATGAAACCATTTTTTTTTGGTAAATTTACAAAACAAGTAAGCTAATTTGGATCATGAAAAAAAAAATATATTCTAATAAAGTTCATTATTATATGCAAATAAACAAGAATATTCATGATCATTTTTTTCTATTCAGTCAATGTAACTAAAAATAAAAGTGACTTAATTGT
This sequence comes from Macrosiphum euphorbiae, assembly GCA_949089665.1. NCBI lineage: Eukaryota > Metazoa > Arthropoda > Insecta > Hemiptera > Aphididae > Macrosiphum > Macrosiphum euphorbiae. Next base: position 122,310,689 of record CARXXK010000001.1, read on the forward strand.
CAGTAATAATTTTGTTATTAAATTTAAATTTAATTAGTTGATATGAAACTTTAAGAATTAAATAGTCAAATTTTAACAATAAAATTTAGTTAGTGAATATCTCAATTATTTACTCAGTATAAAATAATTAATAATTAAATATTTAACTAAATCTTGTAATTAACTGATTATTAGATACTGATCCAGGTAGAATAAAAAATTTCAGAATATTAAATTAAAATCATAAAAAAATATTCATACATATAGTCGTAACATAGTTTAATTTATTATTTGAGAAATAGCATTATTTAATATTTCAATTGAAAATAGAGTATTTTTAATAACTCATATAGGACATACAATTGAATAATATATATTTTGAATTTTAAATTATTCAATGAAATTGGCCTAATGTCAGCTATAGACACTCACCGCTAAAAAATTTGAGTGTTGGCAATAGCCGGCAGGCTCAGTGAATTTGTGAACTTCACAAAACTATTTAGTATAGATTATGGCACACATATGAAACCAACCTATAAAGAGTTTTCTGTATTGAAACATTGAAATATTTATTTAAATATAATTGTGGTGTTTAAAATATTATTTAACTGAAAGAAGCTACTCATATAAGAAATCCAAATACTCCAACTGTTAAAAACCATGATAATCCCCTAATTAAAGGACTTGCGTCGGCAAACATACCCGACAATCCTAGGAAAAGACTAAAAAGGCGGTGGTGTCGGGACCTATTAATTTAGTTAATTACCTAATCTTTTTCTATTTATAAATAATTGTTAACTTATTTAAATGTATATAAACAGCTGACAAAGTGTCTTCACTGGAAGGCTTCTTAAATCCGTCCTTTCCTCAAGCCACTTATTCATTAAATTATCTATTTTACTTATTGTTCATATTTTATTGTAACAGATTGTAAATAAAAATTATAAAAATAAAAAAAAAATAATACTCCAAAAATTAAAATATAAGTCCAAATACAAAGAAAAACATATCTTTAACTTTGAAGGTTCTTAAGGTTATTAGTTTTCATTAAATTTACAAATAATTTGTTTATTTTAAACTTTTGTTTTTTTTTTTTTCATCTAGTAATATTTGTCAGCTCTAATGTACCTATTTATATTTTTTATTCATTGATTTTCTAAAAAGATCAAATTCAAAGAAGAAAAGCTAAAAACTGTTCATAATGCACCTTTAAACAAGAAAATACTTAGTTGCATCTAAGTTCAGGTGATAAATTAATCTTAATATAGGAAACAAAAAGCCTTATTAACTGAAATTACCTGTACAATTAATATAATTTAGTTTTAAGTTTGATTTGCTAGGTTGAATTCAAAATATTAATTTTTACATACATTTTTATAATACCAGAAAAATTGAGAAGTTTGAAACCAGAATAATACTTTTAAAAGAAATGTTAAAATTTAAAATATTTACTTTTTTTAGTGTAGAGTATTTGTTTTCTCCAAGTCGCACTTGTTCATCATGCAACATGTCCAATTCACATTGCTTTTCATCTACTTTGAGCACTTCAATTTCTGATTTTAAGTCTCTTAGTTGATCTTGAAGGTGTTTGCTTTTTTCTAAATACTGAATTCTGTATACATACAATAATATTTAAAAACAATTATTGTCTGATTAGTGCTACAGTCTACAGTTAATATAACCTTTCTTTTTCAATTTCTAATGTTAGCTCTTCCATATCATTACCAGCAATAAAGTCATATGCTGGTAAATTGTGATCCTCAAGTGCTGGTGGATTAGAATGAGTAAGAGAAAGTTGTGGTGAATTAGCATTTAATCTCAACGCATGAAGATCAGCAGGAAGGTCTAGTGCTGAACTACTAGACACTGAATACAAACTTGAAACACTCTAAATTAAAAATTAGACCAAAAATTCAAGTATATAATTTACAAAATAATAATAGGTAATAAAAGGAACCAAAAAATGAAAATATAGACAATTTTTACGTACAGTATTAACATATGCATTTCTAGAAAGAAACTCCAGTAATTTTTCTTTTGCTTGTTTTTCAGCAACACGAGCTCTAAGTAGCTCCTCTTTGAGTGTGTTTGCTTCAGCTGCTCGTCTTTCAGATTCATCTACAAGTCGAGCAGTCAATTGTTCAGCTTCCCGTGTTTTTCGTTCAAGACTTACTTTCTCTTCTTCAGTCTATAAATAAAAAATAGAAAAAAATACATAATAAATGTCTGATACACTAATTTATTGTAAAAATAAATTATATCTATTCTATTTTTTCTAATCATACTTTAAGTGCAGTCAAACGAAATTGAGTAATTTTATGTTCAGCTTCAGTTGCTTTTTTACCTAACAACATAGCTTCTTCTTCTGCAACTCGAGACTTTTCAGCCAAAAGATCAGCGGTTTCTTCAGATCGTCTCTGAAAAATGTAGTAGTAACATTGGGTTTTTTTACTATGTTTTTGAGGTAAAATCTAAAAATACTAACTAGTGCTTCATTCGCTAAGCGAATTTCTTCTTGGTATTGCAACAATCGTTGTTCCATAATTGATTTATCTTTTTCTGCAATTTCTCTTAATTGTTTTTCACGCGCCAACTTATTACGTTCAATTTGCCTTCTAATTTATAATAATTGAAATACATTTTTTTATAACTAAATATTTCAAAATATGGTTGTTATTATCAAAGAGTTACCTAGACTTTTCTTCTTTTGCCTGGGTTTTCATTTGTTGTACTTCCATTGAATCTGGTTTCCGTCTTCTCATAAAAAGATCATGATTTCCTATACATAGGTCTAAAATCTAAAAAAAACCATGTGTTATTGTTATTATTATTGATAGTTGTTTAATCTAATATTCACCAATTTATTCATTCGAACTTTGTGTGAAAAGAATACAAAATTTGGTGATGTCTTATCAACAGGTTTAATAGTAAATTTTTTATCATCAAAACTAACATGTCTGATTTCAGACCATTGGAATGTTGTTTTCGGAGTTAATTTGTTCTCTTTTTCATAAATATTAAGTCCTAAAGATGTAACTCCTAACCACAAATCTGTATCTTTCTTGTTCTATATTGTTTAAAAAATCAAAAGGTTATAATTAGTAAAAGCTAAAATTAGTACAGTTTTACAGATAATTTTAACTCACACTAATGGGAAAATAATTTACACCATACATATCTAAATCTTGAGCGATTTTCAAATATTCAATTTCAGCCTCATCCCTCGACATTCCTCGATGGTCAGCATACCAAACTTTAATTCGCTCTTCCCACATTTCTGCTGTCATTTGATATTGATCAATTACTCTTTGAGGTAATAATTCTTCACTAGCAAGCATTCCTGGTTTATAAGTTCCTTCATCGTAGTCACCATACTACACAGATTCAAGTAAAAAAAATTAAATATATAATCTTTAAAATATAGTTTTAAAAAGTCTTCTACTTTTGCTTGCACAGCATATGACGCTAATAAAACTGAGGCTTCTGGAGGGCAATAAATATCCATTGCTAAAATGGCACGATTAACTTGTAAAAAAAATAAGTGTTGAGTAACTTCTTGAACAAGTTCTTCAGCTACTTCTTCAGGATAAAATTTTGCAAGGAACATAAATGGCATTGTTGTTTGTTGAGGAATTCCTTGATCTTGTACTATAATATAATTTTTAATAATATTTTATTTAAAATCAAACACGTTGAGGAATACCTTTTTTATCTAATTTTAACCAAGCAATAAATCCTTTAGAATCTTCATACTGCAACCCAAAATACCAGGTTTCACGTAATCCAATAGTACGGCACACCAAGTCGAAAAGATCTCGGCCAGTAGCCTTCAACTAAACAAATATTTATAGATAGTTCAAATTATGGTACAAACTCAGGTGTTCCAAATGTTAAGTTTACCTCTAGATTGAATTCTAATTCAGCATCTAATGTACACACTTTGACAGGAAAAGATTTTCCCGTCGTTTTCTTTCGTTTGAAAGGCGGCATTTTTTCTTTCATCCTAAACAAACTTTAACCACACACACGATCAAATTGATTGAGGCACATTACTAACAAACAAAAATACACAAACAAAAAAATAAAAAACACAAATATTAAAAACTATAACATTTTCGAAAAAATAAATAAATGTAAGCACACTTAGGTAATAGTTAATAAGAAGTTATTTTATTATTATTTCTTATTAGTTATTAGTAAAAAAGATTAAAGAATGGTGTTTTTGTTTGAGTTATCATTTTTAAAGTCTTATCAAATAATTTTATATATTGATAACGGTAATCAAACAATCACAAGTCAAATTAAACTTTAATATCGATGTGCTGTCGAGAAACAATTATAAATACTTATAAGTTATAATCACGAATTAAAATTTAATTCGTGGTTATAACAATTTATATTTATTTTTATGTTTATTAATTTATTATAAATTATTGATACAACCTGAAAGTTTCTTAATATAAACCTTCAGTGTTATTCAATGACCAGTGTTCCATATCGGAAAATATGCGAAATTAAATCAAAATTGATATTAAGTAATATAATATAAAAGTAAACCTTAAACTATGTCTTACAGTAAAAGATTCTCAATCGACGATGCTTTTGAAGATGAACCAATTGATGACATAAAAGTGTATGTGTCTAGCTTAGGAAATTCACCTTTACAATCACCTGGACAAACCAAATTGACTAATTATGGTGGTATTGAAAATGAATCTATTTCAAGAACAAAAAAATTTGAAGATGTGAGTATTGCATATTATTCCCTCCTTATTTATTTTTTATAATAATTTACATTAAAAATTCTGTTCATTTCCATCTAGACATTATCTCGAGACAGCGATTCGTTGATATACAATTCAACAGCACATTCTAACCAAAAGAATTGGTGTTGGCACCATCCTCAAGTACGAGAAAATTGGCGTGTGGTACTAGCTGCTGTAATTTTATTCATCATTGGAATTGGTAATTATTTAAATATTATGTTCTTTTAAAGTATGGATGGGAATATCTTGATAGTAAGAATCAAAATAATCCATATTTAATAGTTTTGTATTTCCTATCCCAGTACTAAACTGTGAAAATATCATAACAATTAAAACAACTTTTTATATATTTTAATATATCTATAATTAATTTATATTTTTGTACAAATAATCATAACAATAGGTACTTTCCTGTTACACGAGACTACCTTGTTTTTTGACAACATCACAATCCTGTTATATAAGACTACCTAAATTATACTTTCCTGTTATATGAGACCACGGCTATTATCGCGACTACCAACCAAGACTACCTATCTTAGCTGATATTATAGCTGAACGATATCCATAAGCTGCGATTATATTTATTATATATCTATCATTACATATATTATTAGTTATTGTATTTGGTGTTTGCCACGGCAAATTTGGTACATTACAAATAATTATTATGTATTTAATTTTAATTTTAATTTAATTTTTTTTTATATAATTTGAATGTGACCATCTCCACAATACATACATTATTTATTACTTTACTAGTAGATTTATCATTTTGTATTATTATTATTGTTTTCCTTACGCCCAGGGCCGTAGCTAGGCACTGGCAAGAGGGCATTTGCCAGGGGCGCAATTATACGAAAGGCGCAATTTCATCGAGTGTCAATCTCAACTGAAATATGATAATTTACAAAAAAAAAAAAATCCACCGTTTATTTTTAACGTTATCGCAATACGTTTCTCGTCGCGAATTCGCATAATATTGGAAACTACGCTAGGGTATTTATTTATATCACTGCCCCTCCGACCATACCTAGACATGCAATATGTATATTATTATATGCTATATGCGTTGACGTATTTTATATTCACTATTCAGTATAAAATAATAGGATTTTTGTTTTAGTCTGTTATTATTATTTAATTATAATACATAATAGAGCAATTTTTATAATAATAAAAATATTTATATAATAAAATAAATATAATGTACTTGTGCTAGTGTGCTACAATCGACAGAACGTTTTTTTTTTTTTTTTTTTTTTTAATTATGATCATGGTACTTGAAAAAAAATTGAATGTGGGGGGGGCGCAAATTTGGTTTTCTGCCAGGGGCGCTACTGGTTCTTGCTACGGCCCTGCTTACGCCGCTGCAAATTTGGCACTTTGGCGTGTACAACGTAAAATACATTACGAATATTTACTATGTACTCGTATTTCAATCTTTACTTTATTTCATTCCTGCCATCCCCACAATACATATTATTAAAAAATATATCAAAAAAGACAAGAAAAATAAGGTAGTCACGTATAACAGGAAAATATCATTTTGGTAGTCTTAGATAACCGGATTGTGATGTTTCACAAAATGAGAGTGGTAATCACGATAACAGAGGTAGTCTCGATAACAGCCATAGTCTCGTATAACAGGAAAGTACCTAACAATATTAATGTGTTACAAAATGTATAATGTTACATTATAAATTCAACTGCAAATAAGAAACATTAAAGTGATATTACGTATAAATAAATAAACAGTAATAATATAAAGTTTTAACTATATGAATATAAAAACATATGCAAACTCTTGATTTGAATAACCCCCTGACTACTCTATCAAATTCCTGATAATTCAGATAATATTTTGATTTCATGAATTGTTTTCAAGTATGGAGTAAAACTAATCTATTATGTATGTTCACAGTATTATTATCAGTGGCTATAATTGTGCAGTTGACTCCGACCACAGATTATCATCCAATAGTGTTTTTCATCGCTGGCTTCATATGTTTCATACCCGGAGCATACCATGTTGTGTATATATATTTAGCCGCAAGAGGACATCCGGGTTACAGTTTTTATAGCTTATCTTTATTCAACTGAATGTTGTGAATATCTTGGTGAGAACAAAGTAACAAGTTGTAAATTATATCTATTTATATGTAAAATATTGTGTAGAAAATGTTATAATCAGTGGCATAATTTATTATGAATGCATTCAGAGTCCCTGAAATTTATACTGAATTTTATGAAACAGGGAAAATTTATTTTAATGGCCTTTGAATTTAATCTGATGTTGGGATACTAGTTTTTATGTAATAGTAATGACTAATGAAGTATACTTTTCTTGATGTGTTATCACACTTTATACATTATTATTAGTTATTACTTTGATTCTCAACCTTTTTAGGTTCGCTACATTTTTTATTTTCCATTATATTTTGATGGAACATAACAAAAAAAAATTTTAACTGTTTAAAAACTAAAACATAATTTTAAAAGTTAAAATTCAATGTGATATTTAGCTTTATTAGTTTATTAATTTTAATGTTAAAACTTAAAAGTATGAATAGATGATAGCGCTACTCTCATTTCTCATTCTAGTGTGTGAAGCTTTTCTCTTTCTTTGGTGTTAATGTTTGAAAGTAAGAAAAACACTATTCACGTACATATTAAATTAAAAATTGCAACAAAACTATTAATGCTTTTTCCGATATTTTTTATACTCTTCTTTGATTGATATCCAAAATTCTTCAAGTTATATTTCTGGACATTTAAATTTAAGACTACTATTAGCAGAAATGGATTTCAGTTTTTGACTAATTAATTTTGCAACATTAGAAGAAGCAATTTGTGCTTAATAGGATCCTGTAACTTTTTTCTCAAAATATTTTCTTTGATTACAGACTTGTTTGTTAAAATAATTCTGATCAAGAAGACCATAGTATGTACTTATACTCTGTTCAAAAAAAGAACAGTAGTTGGCGGCCGAGTTCTACGCATGTTCTGGCTTTGTTCCGTGGCAGCGCCTGACGCGTCACCGTAGTCTGACTATATGTCTGACCTCCGCCCGACGAAAACTCGTCACCACCGACTACTGTTCCTATTTTGAACAGAGTATAGATGCTGTTTTAATTTACTTAGGACCATTGAGACATTCAAAAGTTTTTCCCCTCACACAACACACAATGGAATCATTTAAGGGTTTGTGGTTGAATTATTTGTAGATCATCTACATGATTATCTTCAATTGGACATTTTCAATGATGCATTTATTCATTTTACTACTATACACTATGTTTTCTATAACAATTTTTTATGAAAAAATATTTCAACTAATTCATGATATATTTATCACCTTGATTGTTTAGCTTAAGTTTCAATGCGTGTAATAATCATTTCATTACTAACAACATAATTTATGTACTGACTAGGAAATGTTTTTTTTAAATAATAAGACCATGTTGTAGAGAATTTTTTTTCTACATTGTAAATAAAGGTCTACACACAACATTTACTATTATCATTTACTATTGTGCAATACTGTGTAATACTGGTTGAGAACCACAGTATTAGTAGATCAGTATAGAATTCAGTAAAATGTGATCCATAATTTGTTTGCTATTTAAATGAAATGTGTCTAAACCGGAATCGCATGGGACCAAAGTAGTTAATCTGTTTTCTGGTGCAAAATAACTTAACTTAATTCATAAAACATTTTTTGTTGTTTTTTTTTTTTCAACCTATATTGGGTTGGTTTACAATATTTTTAACTTCGCTCTCCACTTATCACGATCTTCGGCAAGTCTTTTTAATCCGGCGTAAGTATCAATCCCTGCGTCATTTTTCAGTTGAGATATGTACGAGTTTCTTGGTCTTCCTGGTGGTTTCCGTCCTTCAATTGCACCTTCTATTATAGTATGATGCAATTCTTCGTCATGACGTAAAACGTGTCCCATCATGTCCCATCGTCGTCGCTTTATGGCTTTTTGTTGTATAACAATAAAAGTCTTATCTCAATATTTCCATAACATTATTTACTGCACAAATTTAAATAATGTTTGTTATTCTTTTGCAGAATAAACCTAGGTGCTACTTTTAATGTTATTATAACACAAGAGCCATAGAAGAATTCTATCTTAGACATATTTCTGTTTTATTCAAATCCCTGGATATTTTTTATTTATAAGTAGATTTAGATTGTGATAAAATTTAACATAATTCATGATTAAAATATGTTAAATATTATTTGACTAAACTAATAAATTAAGTTTAGGTATATATATAAAACAAAAAAGCATACAAGTAAGCAATATGATAACATCTCAAACACCAACAATAATCTGAATCACAGCTTCTTAATTATGTATTTTTAATTTCCCAATATGAAAAAAAATCAAAATTTTACAATAGGAAATAACATTTTACAAGTTATAATGGAAAACATTTTTATTTATAATAATCATTAGGTAATATTAATTTATTTTAATAAAGATGAACTAAACTGAGGTTGTGATAAACCATAGACAATTTTCTAACTTGAAATATTATATTAAAATACAACCATTGATTTAAGTTTTTGCCATCACAAAAAAATACTAAAATATATTTCAGTTAGGTATGAGAATATAAATTATCATAAGCTAATATATTATTATAAACAAAATAAACTTTTTTTATTTTCGGCCCATAACCATTGATATCTTCATTATAAATCAAATCATATATTATTGACTAATCAGCATGTAAATAATATTATACTTTTTAAAACATATTAATTGTACTGTTTGGGACAGTATTGAAAACAATGTCAAATTCTTTATTTTACTATGTGTAGTGATTTTTTATTTGTCATGTAATTAACAATAATATTTTTTTAAATTTTATTTTGTTTTATTGATCCTTTGTCTTTCTCAGTTACCTATATACATAAGAATCATATTTACTAGTATTATATCACTTCCTACTACTTATAGTCTATAGAATAAGACATAATTTTATGTTGGTATTTTTATTAAACTAGTATCACTAGATTTCAAGATCTTATAATTTTAAAATATTAAAAGAAGACTAATACAATATTGTTATTATTTTGAATACAATTTATGTTTAGATTATAATTAGTTATACGATTGTTTAGTATTTTTTTTTAAACTATTATTTGTTATTGTTAATGATTAGGATTTAAGTGTCGTTGATTTAATTTTGTACTGAATATGAAATTTATTCTGACATTATTATTTTTTTTTATATAAGTAAAAACGAGCAATATGTAACAACACAATTATTTATAATAATATGTAAAATTAAATTTTTTTTCCATATTATGTTTTATATTTTAGTTTGAATTTGATAATGTTAGATGTACTAAATATAAATCAATATAATATTAAATATAAAGCTACAACCAATATTGATAAAATAGACTCCATAACATTATAATATTTATATTTCATTGATTACAATATTATAACAAACTATGGATTTTATTTTCAGTAAAAAAGGTGGACAATTCACTGTATTAATAAAAGTATGATCAACGTAAGTTTATGTTATCATAAGTTATTTTAAAAATCAATACTTATCTCTTACAGAAACTCATCAAATTATATGGATTTGAAAGTAAAAATAAATTAAAATATATGTTTCTAAAATGAATAAAAATAATAAAGCTCTTATTATATAGGTATTATTATTTATTAGCAATTTAGTGAGTGTAGATTTCACTAACTCTAATGCTGTTTAATGTGAACAATTTGTTGTTTATATGTGTTGCGTATTAATAGTGCTCTATTTAAGTTAACAACATAGTACCTATGTTTTATTGTGTTACCTATTAACTATTAGAAAATTAAACTAGTCTATGTCATCCTTAATTTTATTATATTTTTTTTTTTTTATTTACTTTTATTGTGTAGTAAATATTATTTTATATAATTTGTTATTTTCTTTCTGTTTCGCTCAAAAATAATTTGTACCTTATTTATTATATTATAATAATAATAAACTTATGGCTGTAATAAAATAAAATGTCTTAAGACACTTAATCATTAAATTAATTCAAGCATAGATTTTTTCATTGGTGCTACTAGGGAGGTGCTTGTTGCCTGGGGATGTTAAGCATTCTCTAATTAAAGTTAAGCTCCTCCCAGCAGGCTAATTAAATAATAACTATGTATTAAGTATTAATAGTATTATTTTAAAGGTATATATTTTTAAAATTTGAAATCAATGATTAGGCAATACCCAATGCCGGATCTTGAACTCTGAGGGCCCTGATGTAAAAGAAAATTTAAGGGCCCACATGAAAAACAATTAAAGTATAATATACCATTATATTTTTACTACAAATCAAATTGTATTATAAGTTTATAACCATATTTGAACATATAGGTAATATAATATTTAAGAGTAATCTTGTATAATAAATAATTTATTTAACATAATTATTACATAAATATCTGAGGTATTCTATTATAAGAAATATCAATTCTCGATTTTGCTCTGGCAAAATTGTCAATTATTTTCTCAATATCTAAATGTTTAGTTTGTTCTTTTTCTATATTTGAAATTACTATAGGTACTAGATAAATGCACTCGTCCACATGCGTTCCTTAAGTAATTTTTTATTAGTTTTAGTTTGGAAAATTATTGTTCTGCTCCAGCCACAGTGATTGCTGGCATTATAAAGAAAATGATGCAAGCTCTTAAAACGTCTGGAAAACTACGTAGGTACTCAATAAATCGTTGTTTATACTAAATCTACCCAAATATTTTATTATTTTAGTTTAAATCTTTTATAACTGTTTTTTTAAATTAACTTTTGTCATGGAAAGTCCGAATTAATAACATCACTAATTCTTTATATTAAATATAAATTAATAAATTAAATATTGCCTTTTATAACTTCAAATATTTTTCCAATTAATTCCCGTATGATAAGGTTGCATGGCCTATCCCATGGTATAACTTAGGGCCAGTTGTACTGTACGGTACAACTGGCCCTTAGTTTATCATGTATATCATAGAACAGTATATCATGGTCTATCCATTCTTCTACTATCTGTGGTATGGACCCTCGTGTTCCACTGGTCTCGAGACTCGAGAGGCACTGAGATAGATATTAGATAATAATATTATATAGATAAAGGTTACAGATTTAAGTCTCAGATTTCTATATAGTACTAGATCACGGTTTAAGATAGTACTAGATAGTGTTCCATGTCAGGGGCGGACTGGCCAGGGGGGGCAGGGGGAAATATCCCCCTGGGCCGGTCTAAATTGTGAAATTTGGGCCGGGCGTTGAAGAATTAATAGCTGACGCACAGTTTTTACACCCTAGTTGTTTTCAAGAAGATTTCATAGAATCAATTCATAGAATCAATTTTTTTTATTTTTGTGTCTGTCCTCACGTTTAAGAACAGTAAAAGTGCTTGGATTTTCTTCAACAGTAGCTTTTCTGATAGGAAATTGAATCTAGTTGGTACTTTAGGGAGTCAATAGTTTTCACAAGCGCCGGGAAAAACAACATAAAAATTAAGGAAAAACGGGAATTTTTACGCAAAATCTGTTTTCGAGAAAATCGATTTTGGTTTTTGGTGTAACTCTAAAAGAAATGAACGTATATACATGAAATTTTTACTGGCTGTTTATATTTGCATTTTATATACACAATAACATTTTCAAAATATTTTGATTTATTTTGAACTGTTTAGGGACATTTTCATTTTCCATTTTTTTTTAGTTTTTTTTCTAAAAATATCAATAACATTTTATTTGTTGGTTGCGAAAGCTTGAAAATTTAATAGAAGGCTCCTAGTATATTGTTTCAAAGGCAGATGAAAAAAATTAAAAATCCTTAGTCACAATTTTTTTTTATAAGCATTTAAAGTTCAAAAATTGACAAAATATGGAAAAACCACTAAAATTAGCAAATTATTTTTCTTTTTAAATCTAAGATTTAAAAATATAATACAAGATTCCTTATAAGATTATCTACCTTTATCAAAAAAAAAGTTCTATAAGAAAGTCAAATTAAATTTTTATGAGCGTTTGAAATACAAATTTTTACAACATTGGATATTCACTCGATTTACCATGTAACTATTTCCTTATTTTGTTGTAATTCAAAAACGAATAATTGTAGATACATGAAAATTTCACTGAATGTTTAAATTAGCATTTCCTATACATCATACAATTTTGAAAATATTAGTAGAAATAATCATTTTTTTTGTATATTGGTTGCCATTGGTCAATCGGGAAGATCCAGTACAAGCATGCATCAAAATAATTTTCGCACATTGCCTACCATGGTGGCAGAGTAGTGAGTTGCACTTACTGCAGCGAGCTACAAACAAAAGGAGTTGAACAAACACAATTTTTTAAAGTTTTCATTTTTTATGAGCAACGGATTACGTAGGATCGACTAGTTTTATTATATTCAAAAAATATATAAATCATTAATTAATAAATTAAGCGTATGACAAGCTGTGTACGATCAACTACTGACCGACACAATAATATATTAATACACACTACGACTACTGGACTCCGTATGACTACGATACAGTTACATATTGTATAGTAGAACATTGTTTGCATATTATTAATTGTGAGTATGATTATTTGTAAGTTTTTAATAGGCAATGAAAGATAATTATAACTGAAATGGAATCCTAGTCATTTAAATATATTTAAGATTCTGAGATCTACATATCTGCCTCTGGCTATGGTATTTATAGGATCCAACGATTCTCCCTGGATATCTTATATTTAACTGGACGTTCCCTCGACCATGTTATAGTGGAATTTTGGTAATTCTACTATAAACACAGAGAGAGCAAAAAAGTTTTTGCTATGTATTGTACATTTATATAAACGGACTACGGAGATAACACATTATATGGGTGTGACGTCCACTTATGAAAAATCAGATTTATTTATAGTATTATAATCGTTAATTACATTGTAGTTTAAGAAGCCCGCCAGAAATATTACATACCTGCAGAATACCTTCACGGCATCCATGGTCCTAATGAAAAGATTATACCATAAGACAAGTGGTATTTCATTTATTCACCAAACATATTATATCTAAACATACTACTACATACAATTTAGTTGAGGTAGGTTTAATCAACAAATACTAACAGAAAAAAATCATATAATAATTTAAAAAAAATACAAGTCAATGATTTAGATACCGACGCTTTAACACTAATAAAAGTATAAAATATTTTAATTTATTGTATTTACGATACATACATTCGATTGGATTATTTCCACAACAGGCTTAAAATGTTATATTTTTACGTAATAGTAGAACTGTGTGGAAGTACAGCAGAAAAATGTTATGTATAGCATAATAAATCAGTTAAACCATTTCAGGTCTCAAACTACAAATTAGGGCAGTATTGTGTGCGTGTCGCCTAACAGAAAATTTCATCGAGTCTAATTAAATAATATGGTATATACATCATACCTACCTGTGTATTTTTATTTTTTTGGTAGTGCTAGACGTACTAAAAGGGTCACATTTCATAGAAATAATAAGGTATAGGTACCTCCTTTTTACATTGCACGCATTTATATTTTTATAAGTACCTATATTATTATAACATACCCTTTTTTGATTCAAATTTATACGTTACTAACATTGAGGTTGAGCAATTGAGCTTATAATAATAATATTATTTATATGAAGCCAGTAGAGTCACCTGAAATGGCCCGAACCAACAAAGGCCAGCAGGTTATCAAACTTTGAAAACGATATAAACGTGTAAAATATCAAAAAATTCTCGATGCGAGTCTGGAACACCTCGTACAGTTAGATTATGATATACTATATTATATACATTACTCCGTGATTGTTGTCGATCATTATAAATACTATAATATGATACATTAGTAGGTAGGTACACAGTAGGTACCCTATAGGTATATTGGTCGAGATTTTTCGTTTTAAAATTAGTTACTTTCTACCCGAAATATACATTTCGTGCGTTTTTTCCTCCCTTGTTCCTGGAGTGGTAAACTGGTAAACAGTGTAAAATAAAACCAAGCCATAACACGTATAATTTGACAATCGCCTCGGCAGTTCGTGTACTTGGATGTGTTTATATAGGTGGTTTTTTTTTGTGTAGACGAATCGCGTGAGTTTAAAGACGAGTTTAAATTAAAATCAGTATGTTCGTTCATATAATATACGAAAATATTATTTTTTCTCTTGCGTGACGTGTATAAAATATATGGTCAAAAATAAACGGCCGCGACGAAGAAATGTTTCCTTAATCTATCATTTAAAATAAAACACAATTCGTGTGTATAATATAAGTGTGTAATATATCGTATTAAACAGGACTATAGTTATTAATTTAATACCTGTAATAATATATTTAAATCACAATCCCTATTTTTGTTGTATAATAATATTATACTGAAGAAAGAACATTGATCCAATAAGTGTAGCTATTACTTTTTATACGAGCAATTAAAGTTTAGATACAAATTAATTGAAAATACTGAGATTTTATTTTAGGGTTAAGAGTATGACTGTATATGAGAATATATTTTAAGAAAACATCCACTACTATAGGTTTTTTTTTTTTGCTTGGTTTTACGTATTCTGTTTTGGTTCAGACTGCCTCCAGAAAGTTTGAAGTTGTATTCTGTATCGTCTTATTGATGACGATCCAATTAACCGCTGTGATTATGTTTTGAAAAAATGTGTTTGAATGGCATCAAATTATTCCATTTGTGATAAAAATATTGGATACCCAGATTGGTGAAGTATATGGGTAAATCCCTCAAAAAGCTGCAGGATTCGTTGAATATAGATCGTGTATAGCTATATTTTTGTTTATAAGCAGAAAGTGCTTTTGAAATTTAACAGCGGATATTATAATGAGTATCTTACGGCCTTTGCTTTGTTAGTGATTGATTAATTATTGCACCTTAGAAAAATTTAGGTAGGTATTCTTCTACGTGAAAGCCTTACCTCATCACGGCTCACCGACCTATTGCTAGTCTATATTTCTACAATAACATTTATAATTTATAAATTACTTCAAGAATCAATACAGATTTATCAACTCAACCATTATTGTATATTATTATAAAGAATATTAACTTTAACTACCTACAGTAAACATGGTATTATATTGGGTGCGACTGCCAATATTAATGTTACCTATGTAGGTAGTTGGGGTGCGGTGTATACTGTTCTTGTAAGTTGTAGGAAGGCTCACGGAAGCCACGAGTACGAAGCAGTAAACGATTTGAACAACGCGAACACGAGATTAATTCATACGAAGTTTCAACGGTCTATACATATATTATAATCGGCGATTTGAGTAAATTAGATGAAAGGCTATAAGTTATAACATGTTCTCGAATAGGTTCTAAATGGATGGAATGGTATATTATAGAACATTAGTATTTAGTGCGTAATGCGCATACATAATATAGGTAGTTGAGTTGTGCAAGAGATTTACACAAAGTTGTGTGCTGAAATTACATGTACAACAGCCTTCATATAATTTTCGATTCCAGTCATATTGAGTAGGTTTTGACATATTGACATATTATTTTAAATGCCTTAAAATTAGTCTGATCATGATTTTCGGTTGTGCGCACTTTACATCAAAATGCTATCACATAAAGACTATGGGTGCGTTCGTCTTGGACGCTTTTTACGTTATAAGCGCTTATCAGTGCTTCAGTGTCGTTCGGCTTGGCACATTGAAACGCTCAGAATACAACCGTGACGTCATTAATACTGGAGCTACGTCATTGTTTCGCGCTCACAAACGATTTCACGAAATAGGTAGTGCGGCCAAAGCGTCAGCGTTGTGGGGTGTTGACGAACGGATTAAAGCGTTTGTTAGTGATAACGAATATGGAATAATGATAGTAACATTGAAAATTTTTTCATAAATTACTTAATTACTAGCTAGAGCCTAGAAGTTAATAAGTAACTATTAACTCAAGATGAAAGTGACCATTATAGATGGTGATGATGAGTCACAAACACAATACACTATTGAAGTAACGCCCGAAGAAGCGAAGCGCTTAGAGACAGGTACCTTTGTAGTTAAAGTTAACATGTGTTTAAAGCTGGCTTATACTCGGAAAATTCTGTTTTTACTCTCTGATTGTCAGCAAACAACTTGTTGTACGGATGTTTGTAATAAGTTAAGATGCCTAACTCAGAAGTTCCCTATCTTTTTTGACCTACAGCACCTGCTTAAAGTATTTTCTAAAAACCTGGATGCTCCTATACAATATTATTCACAACCACATGAAAATGGTTGAAAAAATATTTTTTAAACGTAAATTATAGTATCTATAATTACCACATTATTAATATTTAATTACAAATACGTATAATTTAGCTCTTTAAGATGTTTATATGCTATGTTTTTACTGTGAGTGCCTACCATTCAATAATGATTGTTTAAAAATTATTATTATTATTACCTATATTTTGTTTTACTTGTGTATTTTAAATATTTTTGTATGCCATGTTTTTAACTGGATTATTTGACGTATCTATCGATCATTCGAAATATTTTTATATACTATACTAGTTGTTACGGTGATACGTGATAGGTACATACTACATACATTCATTATAATTTATAACTATAATGTTTGATAATTATTTTTATTTTACTACATTATTATAATTTGCAAATCGTTCCTAGTTTAAATTTTACAGAATAATACATAATAAAGGTATTATCGTAATATAAAACAAAATATTATTTGATATACATATCTGTGATTAATAATGTTAATTGTAGTTTAAGATACTAATTAACATTTAAAAATATATGTTCAACCATTTACATGTGGTTGTGAGTAATAATGTAATCTGGGGATTTTTTCCCGTGGTCGTTTGTTGGGGTATTTTTTTTCCGATTACCACTTCCGATAGGTACCTAATACATAAGAATAATAGATATAGTATGAAATAAGAAAGGGGTTAAGAATGAAATGTAAAAGTGCATTAACTTATTAAAAAATTAATTTTGTTTTAACTTTTTATCTTATTCTTACCTAGTTAGTTAACTTAATAACTTAGCTTGATTCTCAAATTTAAAATCATGTTTATATATAAGTATTTATAACTAGATAAAGTTAAAAATTATTATTAATTAATAATATTACTAATTAAACCACTAAACATAATGTGTAATAAGAAAGGATTTTTGGGTGGGTCGGAGGTTGGTATTTTTTGGTAAGATATTTTGATCATTATTACTTGAAATAAGACTTGAGTTGTTGAGTATAATATTCATAATATATGTGTTATGTGTACATGCATTTTGGATTATAAAAAGAATGCTATATAATGTAACTATTTATGTGTTTAGATATAGCATTTGGGGAAAAAATGTTAAAGAAAGCCAAATATAGGAGATTTGTTGAAGAATTTGTAGCTGATGAAGGTGTGTCAGTCGATCAAAATGAAAGTGTGTCAGTTGATCAAAATGAAACTGTGTCAGTTGATCAAAATGAAATTTCAATGATAAACAATATAAATACTGAGACTGAAAATAATGTTTTTAAGTGGCCTCATGAGGCAATACTGCTTCTTGTTGAAGAATTTAGAAAAAGAACTGATGACTTCTATTCGGGGCGTATATCCCAAAAAAAAAATTGGCAAAATATAGCTGAGGCATTGATAAAAAAAAACCATCAAGTTACTGGTCCACAATGTCAGTCGAAATTTGGTAGCTTAAAACGAACTTATAAATCTATGAAGGACCACAATGGGAAGTCGGGGAATGGAACTCGAACATGGGCCTATTTCGATTTATTGGATGGTTTGATTGGATCCAAGCCTTGTATATCACCTGTTGCCACTGCATCATCCTCTGGAAAAAGAGTTAATTCTGAACCAGAATACTCTTCTGTTCTTACTGTTAACTCCAATAATTATGACCAACCAAGGAAAAAGTTAAATCAAATGCCTTCTGTGGATAAGGTTATATTTGCTATTGAAGAAAACAGAAAAATATCAGAGGAAAGTAGAGAAAAGAGACATGTAGAAAAAATTGAACAAAAAAAAGAGGCTCTTGGTCTTCTAGCAAGAATAGTTGCTGTTTTGGAAAAAAAAACATGATGTGTTTCCTTTTCATTATCTATTTTGATTACTTTTTTAGCTTTTATAATTTGAGTTGTTATTGTTTTTGAGATTAAAGACTAATAATTATGTATTATTCATTGTTAACAAAAAGACTTGTTAAATATATGTTATTTTATTTTAATGTTGATTAATATAAAACTAAGTAAAAACATTAAGACAGACTGTTATGTTTTAAATTGAATTGTTATTGTTTTTGAGATTAAAGACTAATAATTATGTATTATTCATTGTTAACAAAAAGACTTGTTAAATATATGTTATTTTATTTTAATGTTGATTAATATAAAACTAAGTAAAAACATTAAGACAGACTTGTTATGTTTTAAATTGAATTGTTATTGTTTTTGAGATTAAAGACTAATTATGTATTATTCATTGTTAACAAAAAGACTTGTTAAATATATGTTATTTTATTTTAATGTTGATTAATAAAACTAAGTAAAGACAATAAAGTAAGACAGACTGTTATGTTTTAATTTATTCTTTTTATATTATACTAGGTGACCCACTCTAACCTTACTGCACTGTTGTTCTTCTTCTCCAATAAAATTAATTTGTAAAAATTTGACTTGTTCATTTGGTTTTGGCATCAAAGATCCTATCCTATGATACAGTTGTCCTCTTATTTTAAAAGTTGGCATGTAATTATTATTCACAATCTCTATATTTAAAAATATGGGTACTTGAAAGTATATTAATATTTTTATTAAATATAGATATTTTATCAAATATATTATATATTTTATTAAATGTATACTTTTTATTGAATTTAGATTTTTTTTTCAATAAAGATTTTTTAAGAACTTTCAATAAAAAAATATCTTAGTTAAATAAAACAATTTACCTACCCAATTAGAATAAAAATGTATAGGTATTTAATAAAAATGGCAGAATTCACTTATTAGTTAGGTACCTTTACGTGTATGCTCATACATATTATGCACCTTATGATATTATGCTAATATACTACTGATGTTTTGTATATTATATTAATAAATTATATCATTGAATAGCCCAATAATACATACTATATAGTATATACATTAATCAATACATAATATAATATTAAAACAGATCGCATATATTATATTAATAATTATACTTACTATAATTCTAGGCATGTAGTTTTCCGGGGCACCAGTTTAGTTACAAAATTGTTTTTTTGTGGTTAAAAATCATTACATAATAGATTAAATATTACCAAACAGTTTTCAAGTCAAAATGTTGACCTTAGGGTGCCAGGGTAACACACTTAAAATAATTTGGGTTATAAGAAAATGCCGAATTTATAATAACCCATGACGTTATAAACAGTTTACAACAAATGCATCTCTTGTTGAAAGATGTCATTTTACACGTTTTACTCTAATTCTATACACGTTAACGCTAGGTTTAACATTACTTTTGTGACAACTAATTTTGATTTACATTTCATGAGTAGAGTGGTCACAGCTATTATAATAGCTATATTATATTAGCACATTATAATATGTAATATGTTTCTTCACATATTACTATGGAGTTGATACTGTCTTTAGATTTATTGCATCTACACATGTTTATGTAGAAACTCAAAGATAATATGAATTTGGTTAAATAATGGTTTTGATTTTGTGTACATTTGTTTATTGGGAAATTGACGGTATTGGATAAATTCAAAGACGAGTGACTTTTAGTTGGTAATTTGAGACAAATTATTATATTATTTGATGCAAACAGTGATTAATATGTTTAACAAGTATGTATATTCCACTGCAATCAGAATTTTTAATGTTTAAAAAATACATATTATTTTAATTATACATTACGAATAGACAATCGTTCACAAATGTCATCTCTCTTAATTACACCTAGTCGGTTTACAGCAACATTGCCTCCTACTTGATCATGATATTGTACGGCTTCTGGTAATAACTCAACTGTACTTGGAAAATCATCATTCTTCAATAAACATATATTGTGTAATACACAGCATGCTATAATATATTTTGGAATGAGATCCACACGCTCCATAGCAAGTGTGGTGAGGAGACTGCGAAAACGCCCTTTAAGCAATCCAAAAGACCTTTCAATTGCCATTCTTGCTGATGAATGACAAAAATTGAAGTTTTTCTGTTTTTCGGTGAGATGCCCATTGTCACGGTAAGGTACTAATAAGTGTTCTTGCAATGTGTAAGCTGCATCACCAATAATATGAGAGTTGTTTAAAAATTTACTAGGGTTGTGTATGTCTTCGTTTAAATCAGATAAGCGAAACACTCGTTGGTCATGAACTGATCCAACGTTTCCAGCATAACAGTGAATAAATTTACACTGATGGTCACAAACGGCCTATAAAAACATATTAATATCTATTCAATTTTAATGATTACATTGTTATCTAATTCAACTACACAAACCGCCGTATACACAGCTATTTAAGTGTTACTTAAAATTAATTTAAGGGTCACCTAAGCAGTCACACTACAGGCATAACTAAGGGAGGGGGGACTTGGGGGAGGGGAGCTGAGCACCCTAAATTTTATTTTAGCCCCTCCTGTCATAATTCCTATATTCCTACCAACGATAGCTATATTTATAATTTTTAATTTAAAATATCACTTTATTTTTTTATATAAAAAAATGTGTAGTTTTTACTACATACCTACTACATAGAAGTTGTCAATAAAGTAAATACAAAAATAGTCTTCAACCAGAATAATGATTTTATTTTTGTAGCATTGAGGTAGGTATACATATACATATGATTAACGACTAACAATTGACCGGACGATGATCTTTTGCTCAGAGATCATGAAAACTCTATTGAATTATTTTCTCCTCTACAATTTTACAAAAGATACAGTAAGGACGCTTTTATAGGAACTATTTATTGTACTTCTGTATATATTTTACATTATATTAATTATACAGTGAAATAAATATTTTTTAATAGATTCAGTTGCACACATGTAGCACGTTAAGCACAAATTTAATGTATTTTTAATTATATTTTTTAATTTGGGTTCTCCAAAGAAGTTGTTATGGATATTATTATGCCATTTAATACTATACATCGCAGTAATAATTATTGTGGTTTGCCAATCCACCTATTCTTCAACTCTAACATTGCTGTTAATTTTTTCAAAATATAAAAATTTAAGATTTAGTTCAGTGTTTATGCTTGATTGTTAGTGACAATTTACAAATTAAGATTCAACAAACAACTGATAAGTGATAACTCAGATCAAAAAATAACGTAACATACTTGAAGTTGAATCGAATGGTGACCTTTCCTGTTCACGTAAGACTCTGGATGATCACGAGGTGCAGGAATATTAATATGGGTTCCATCTATTGCACCGATGACATTAGGAAAGTTACTGGTGGCAAAAAATCCATTTCTAATGACCATTGATCTTTCCTCATTAGGCCAAGCAATAAAAGCTGGTGCTAGAATTTCTAAAGCATTAACCACTCTTCTCACACATTTCAACGCAGTTGCCCTCCCTACATTGAATTTTTCACAAATTGACCTGTAAACTTATATGAGATAAAACAACTACCTAGTTTGAAATTCTAATAGAAACAAAAAATAGTAACTTAAAAAACGAACCTGTATGAATCTGGGGTTGCCATTTTCCAAATTGCTAAAAGCAACTGCTTATTAGGTTGAATAGTTGGACAGCCAGGTTTTTTTCTAACCAATTTTGGTGCAATTATTTTCAATATGAATTCAAACGTTTCAGGGAGCATTCTATAAATTATTTATATTAATAATTTTAAAATATTATGAGTAAAGTTCTGATGCTTATAGGTAACCAAAATTAAAGTAAAAACCGGAAATGGGATTTGAATTGTCCATCGTCAAACTGAGGTACAATATTTTCCACATAATTTTCCATTCTAGGTATTGCATTTTTGGCAGTCACAAACGGCACTGCAAGTTCAAAATCGTGATCATCGTCCTCACTATCTTCCGACGAAGAGAAAAATAAAACATCTCCAACTAGTTGTAAAGCTAGTCCAACTAACACTTCGTCATTAAATTCATCCATTAATAATGAGGTAACTATGGGCTATTACTAATTAGAATTTATAATAATTATTTTGATTATTAAAAACGTGATAACTCATAAAGTGATAACATTGAAATGATCGCGCCCGAATAATAAATTGCGTTCGTCTTGGACATTGCTTACTAGCGCTTATGCCAAGACGAACGGTATCGTTATCGTGAGCACTGTAATCGCAAAAGCGTCCAAGACGAACGCACCCTATGTGTGATGAAAATTATTTAGTCTTTATTAATGTTGATATTACTCGTTTACATCATATAATAAATAACAACACAAGAAATTCGACATACCCGAGCACCCTTACGATGCACTGCAGGGCACTGATGAAGATTCCATTACAAAAAACTTAATTATTTAAGAAAGATATTAAATTGTACAGTTTAGTAAAGTAATTTGAGTATGTATTAATACCAGCCAACTGTCAGTATATTTTCTAATTACAAATTTAGATCAATAATCTACATGACCTGCAGATGTCTTGGTTAGATATACTAACTAAATTTATTTTAGTCTACCCTTTGTAACCAACCTTTGCATGTATACTAAAACTGTAAACTATGTTGTAACTATTTATCGTGACTATAACAAAACTTTCATTGGTACAAAACTGATATAAAAAAAAAACATAACGATAATTACTATAACATGTTGCAAAAGCTGCAATGTTTCTTTATCAGAACATTTTATAATTTTTTTTTTTCAAACGGTTTGAAAAAAATGAGTACCTTACATACTACCTACTTAATAGTTAATAGTATAAGTACCATATTATAATCTATAAATTACGAATTTATAAACAACATTTTACTTCAAAGATAAGAGAATAATTCTCAAACGTCTTATTAGTGAACCCAACAGTAAGTTATACTGTAGCTAGATACTAGTTTTTATCATACCTTGTAATGTATACTTATTACTTCTTGAAAACATTATATAATTATAAATGACAATTTAATAGAATATTTTGTATTTTCGGACTTAGTCGTCCGAGTGAGTCTATAGTTATATTACCCTGCTAATTTAAATAAATATGTACACAGCCATAAATACACATAATATTATGATATTATTTATTCACAAATTGAGTTTACTGTAATTATAATTTTACTCATTACGACGAATAAGCTTTTTAAATATTGAAATAATTATTATTAAATTAGTATTTATATTATTATCATGTAAATTATTATAATGTGTAAAACCACATATTATGTAATGTCTATACATTCAAACAGTGTACAGCGATACATAATTTAATACAATTAATATACAATACTTACATAATATTATAGATGTACAAAATGGTATACAGATGCCGAATACGTACAAATATGCTAGATATTTAATATTTTATTACACATCACAACTCATACGATCAACTGCGAAAAAGTTTTACTTCCCCTGCACGAAGGTACTACAAACACACTCTATTTTTTTTTTATTTATTCTTTCAAAAAAAATAATGGGCCCCACTGACTGGTTTTAAAAAAACATTACAAATATTGTAACTATGGGCAGCGTATAACTGTTTAGTTCTTATTAAATCAGTAAATATATTTTTACATCATTCTCTGATTGATTATAACACAGTGTAAAATTGTCTTATATATTGACCTTGTTCTATATCAGATTATCATTATGTCTTATATAACAGAAGTGAATAATTCGTCCGAAGCCCAAATACAGTCCGCTGTTGAAATAATGAAACAGGTGTTTGACGATCTCCGGCAAAATCGCCCTAAAAGGTTTCAAGACAATGATCTCACCAGTTTAAAACTACATCGACGATATAAATCGTTACCCAACATGCCAATTTCCGCTAGCGAAGACGTTCAGATCGATTTGCAGTCCTCAACAGCTTTGATGATGCAAGTTTTCAGTGATCTACGTGAAAATCGTCAGATAGCGGTCGACGTTAGTAGTGTCAAGATTTCAAAGGCTCAAAGATTATGTAAATCGATGCCCGATATGGCATTCCTAACAAATGCCGAAGTTGATGCACCTGATGCTATGCCGTCCACGGAAATTACCGTTTCGCTGGATTCATTGTATGCGGAAACAACTAACAGTGCAGTAATGAAACCCGTCGCTGCAGAACTTATCGACATCGACACGATGTTGTCCGTCTCGACAACTTTCCCACTGGTTAAGCCGGTCGAATCCGACCCTCAACTGTTTAGTCCAATACAGAAAGTGGCACCACCGTCAATTGGGGATACAGAGTCGAAAAATGGTTTGACAAAACCTTTGGACCTGGAGACCGCCAGTTTACAGGAAATTGTATCACTTTGCGGCCATGGAGATGCTGCAGAAATGGAAACTACAGTAACAGCCGCCAGACCTAAACGTCGCTCACTATGGAGCCGAGTGAAGAGATTCGCCCGGCGAATGGTTTGCTGTGGTGCTAACAGCGACATACACCATTAGGTGTATAAATAGTTTTTTGAGGAGTGTTTGGGCACTGGTTTGAAAGTTTGTTTAGTTTGCCCCCTCACTTATCACGTTTATGGCGCCAGTGTAGTAAGTCACCGTGCACGATCATCCCGAGTTCGCTCCAAGAGTTTGTGTCCGGCTATATACATATATAAAACATATATAAATATTGCTATAAAACCGTAATCGTGTATACATTAACACTAATAAACGTTTATGCTTTGTAATTTATTTGGTTTTTATTTTATATCATTATTAAGCGTCGACACGCTGGTGTAAATTTAATTTATGTGACTGGTGGAAATCGTGTTTATATATTGTACTGGTAGAATTTGGGTTTGTTGTAACTGGTGTATAAATCACACGAGGGACCTTGTATTGAATGATTAGACCAGGGGCGGATCCAGAGTTAGGAAACTGTGGGTCAGGAAATTTCAGGGGACCACTTATTAAAACCAAATTAGAAATCTATACTTGTGTACTAGGTATATAAAACAAAAAAAAGATGCTCCGCTGTATAGTAGGTTACAAGTGGGTCAGTGGATAGTATTAAATTTTAATTCAATGATATAATATCATTGTATAAGAAAAACGATTCTGAGCGGAGACGGTATGTCAGTCTAGGTATAAGGCATATTATTTTCTTATCTATCGTATTAAAAAAAATTTACCTATAATAAATTCCAAATTAATCATATCCTAATATCCATTAGGTACCTACTTATAATGCGTTAATGCGTTATACGTCAACAAGTAACAACAAACCCTGATACTATCATAGTCCATACTCCATAGGTATATAATAGTGTACTTTAGAAGTTTCAAGTACCCACGAATAATATTACACAATCACAAAAAAATAACTAAAATAGTTATTCTAGGTTTTTTTTATGTAATTTTATCCAAAGTTGAACTTAAAATGACTATAAAAATAAACTGTGCTTATGTATTTTTTAGATTTTTTGGTAACAGAATTAACTACAATGGTGAAATCATGTTTTAAATTTTCAATCCTTAGATATAAAAGTTGAACATTTTATACATTTTTAACTACAAAATAATTATTCAATTTTAAATTTGTAAAATTTTGTCTAAATTCGATCTTTAAATGCTTATAAAAAAAATTGTGCAGCCTATGTATTTTAATATTTTTCAACTGATATTGTAACAATATATCAGGAGCCTTATATTAAATTTCTACACTTTTTGGCATAACAGATAAAACTTGATTGATATTTATAGAAAAAAAAACTAAAAAAATTGAAAACTGAAAATGTCCGTAAACAGCTCAAAAAAAGTCAAAATACTTTTGCTGTATACCTAACCTGCTGTTCATTAGGTTACAACTTACAAGTGGGGGTCGCTGTAATGGATGGTATTAAATTTGAATTTATAATTATATATAATATCATTGTATAAGAAAAACAATTATTTTCAAAATTGTAAATTGTATAGGAAATGCTAATATGAACATTCAGTGAAATTTTCATTTATCTACAGTTATTTGTTTTTGAATTACAACAAAATAAGGAAATCGCTACATGAGAAATCGAGTGAATATCCAATGTTGTAAAAATTTGAATTTCAAACGCTCATAAAAATTTAA
The DNA here is from genome assembly GCA_949089665.1 of Macrosiphum euphorbiae. Classification (NCBI taxonomy): domain Eukaryota; kingdom Metazoa; phylum Arthropoda; class Insecta; order Hemiptera; family Aphididae; genus Macrosiphum; species Macrosiphum euphorbiae. Next base: position 122,337,686 of record CARXXK010000001.1, read on the forward strand.
TTTAACTTTCCGGTAGAGATTTTTTTATTGATAAAGGTAGACAAACTTATGAGTAATCTTGTATTACATTTTCAAATCTTAGATTTAAAAAGAAAAACTTTTACGAATTCTTAACTCAAAATAATTTTCTATATTTCGTGATTTTTCCATATTTTATCGATTTTTGAACTTTAAATGCTTATAAAAGAAAATTGTGACTAACTATTTTTAATATTTTTCATCTGCCTTTAAACAATATACTCTAGGAGCCTTATAATACATTTTCAAGCTTTCTAAGCTAACAAATAAAATTTTATTGATATTTTTATTATAAAAACTAAAAAAAAAATGGAAAATGAAAATGTCCCTAAACAGTTCAAAACAAATCATAATATTTAAAAAATTTTATTGTGTATAGAAAATGCAAATATAAGCAACCAGTGAAAATTTCATGTATTTAAGTTCATTTGTTTTAGAGTTACACCAAAAACCAAAATCGATTTTTTGGAAAACAGATTTTGAGTAAAAATTTCCGTTATTCCTTAATTTTTATTTTTAAACTGTGACTAACGGTTTTTAATAATTTTCATCTGCCTTTGAAACAATATACTAGGAGCCTTCTGTTAAATTTTCAAGTTTTTTTAACCAACAAATAAAATTTTATTGATATTTCTAGAAAAAAAACTAAAAAAAAATGAATAATGAAAATGTCCCTAAACAGTTCAAAATAAATCAAAATATTTTGAAAATATTATCTTTTATAGAAAATGCAAATATAAACAACCAGTGAAAATTTCATGTATTTAAGTTCATTTGTTTTAGAGTTACACCAAAAACCAAATTCAATTTTCTGAAAAATCGATTTTGCGTAAAAATTCCCGTTTTTCCTTAATTTTTCTTTTAAATTTTAAATTTTGACCTTCCGACTGCACCAACTAGATTCACTTTCCAATCGAACAAGATACTGAAGTTGAAAATCGAAGCATTATTTCGACTACCTATCGTGTACACAGACACAAAAATAAACCAAAAAAATTAAAAAAAAAAAAACACACATTGTAAAATCAATATATTCATCGTTCCACTCAGAATTTAAAATTAATTTATACTCTATGTGTGTTTATTTAAGTGTCCAACTACTCAAGATCTGAAAAGAGGCCAATTTGATCAGAAAATATTAACTGTGGGTCAGCTGATCTCCTGAACCCTCCCCTAGATCCGCCCCTGGATTAGACTCTTTGACTGATAACCAAAACATTTTATCAACAAGAAACGCCGAAAAAACCAAAAAGACTGCCATTTTATGAGAAGAACGATGTTTAATAAAGATCTCCAAGGATATTTTGATATTTCCACATTTCTCAATAATTTTATATTTTTTTATTAAGTGTCCTATTTTAGATTATGGTCTGTAATATAGAATCCCCGTCAATATTGTTTAGTAGCGCTCATTAAGGTTGTATCGTTAATAATAATATAATGTACATTCTATAAGCAAATCATCTAATAAATATAATATTATGCTGTATGTACTGGCATCAAAATCTTCTATAAATTGTAATATAATATTAATATTACCAACAGATTCAATACGAGTAGGTATACACAGTGGCGTACACAGCTATTTTCAATGGGGCTTACATATAAAAAATTATATACATATATAATATATATTATACATTGATAAATCAAAACGATGTACCTATAGTAATTATTTTGTACATAATGAGTAATCAGCTCATTAGCAATGACTTAAGGTGAAATTAAAAATATTTTTACAATTCTCGATTATTATTTAAAAAATATATACCTATTAGATAATAAACAGGTAATTATTTAGTATAACTACAAAGCTACACGCGTACATATAATATGTAAATAATAATATATTATATACAATTCAATAAAAGATAGGTATAAAAAGAAATTTATTTTTATCATATTAATCATTTTTTTGTACCTAGGTCGATAATATAATGTATTAAATATTTACCTGGTTCCTCCGAGTTAATTGTATCACAAATTAGTGAGTTAGAAAAATATTCGTTTATTCTTTTCATTTTTATTGTTTTATAAAATATTTAAACAGTAAGTACAATTTACTAAACGTCCAAAGAGTCAGGAATTTGATTGAAAACTGAGAAATAGATTTTATACTGAGATAGCTATTAAGGCATATTATATCGGATTACACGATTGTCGACCCTCATGTTTGTGTTTGAACAAATTTCCCAATAATTTCATTAATTTGTGACAAGTTATCAATAATATCTACAATATATTATAACAACAAACTGGGTTGCTTATAAGTTATAATATAATGGAGTATAATTTGGAATATAATATTTTTATTATACATTTTTACGTTATTACGTAAACTGAAAAAATACTAAAGGGGGGGTTTGAACACCCCCCCCCCCCGTGTGTACGCCACTGGGTATACTTGATGTATAAGAATATGATAGTTGGATATTAAATATTAATTTTAACTTAAGACTCTAATATTATTTCATACAGTTTGAGACGGTTTGGCAGTCTGGATATTGTATATTTTTATTATTTATTATAGCCTGTAAGTTGAATTATTATCATTATAATATTATTGTATCATTGTATCATTGTATCATTTAATATCATTGTAATATTATTATTAGATTCTGAGCGGAGCGAGGAAGCCGGTGGTTTTACATTGATGTTTATTTTTTTTTTTTATTCTGTATACAACATATTCTACCAGAAGGAGTGCTTCGATTTAAACATAATATAGTATCTTATCTTTTAGAAAATTGGATCAAGATTGTACTTTAGAGTCGTAATTTTTCGACTTTCTCAATAGTTATTTAATGAAACAGGAAAAACCACCGATAAATTACGAAAAACCGCTACAAACGGGGTTTTAACTTCTAATGCTTTGCTTATCACCATGGAAACGAATAAAAAAAAAATAAAAAAGTGGGTAAGTGGATGTCACTCTGCTGTACAGTAGGTTACAAGTGGATCAATGTATAAAGGATTGTAATTTGTATTAAACTTGAATTCAATGATATAATATTATTGTATAGGAAAAAAGATTCTGAGCGAAGACGGTTTGTAAGTTTGGATATTGTTATTATTAAATATTATATCCTGTAAGTTGAATTTATATTATAATAGGTATATTATTAATTTTTATTCTTTTCTATGGTGATAAACAAAGCGTTAGAAATTAAAATACCATTTTTAGCGGTTTTTCATAATTTGTCGGTGGTTTTTCCTGTGGCATTAAATAACTATTGAGAAAATCGAAATATTACGTTTATAAAGTACCATCTTGACCCAATTTGCTAAAAGATAAGGTACTATATGTTGATTCCAAAAGCACTCCTTCTGGTAGATATTTTGTATACAGGATATAAAAAAAAAATAAAGTAAACACCATTGTAAAACCAGTAACCACTATAGCTTCCTCGCTCCGCTCAGAATCTAATAACTATTTTAGTTATTTTGTTGTAATTTATAATATTAGTTCAATTGACCAGGTATAATTAATAATAACATTGTAAAATATAAAGACTGACATACCGTCTCCGCTCAGAATCGTTTTTCTTATACAATGATATTATATCGTTGAATTCAAATTTAATAGCATCCATTTTACAGTGACCCACTTGTAACCTACTGTACAGCAGAGCGACACCCACTTGCCCACCTTTTTTTTTTAAAATAGTTCTACAAGTAAAATTTACATTTATTTTAAATTATAGTAATAAAATATTCATATTATTTATAAAATCACAACTGAAATAGTAATAATATAGTAAAATATTTAGGGCCGCTAAGCTGTATTTCCCCCTGGGCCGACAATCTCCCAGTCCGCCACTGTTCCATGTAGATAGCGAACTCCCGCCATGAATTGAAGGTCGATTGGCAATTGTATGGTATTTCATATGACAAATATGATGATATTATGATTTATTTTGTATCGTATTTTATTATTTCTATACATGTTGTTTAAAAAAAAAAATAAAAAATGTTATATAAGTAATTTTAAATTTACGCGTTTTCCATCAGCTGACTGCACTAGTGTACACCACGGTTTAAGATAGTTACTATCTAGATAGTTTCTATCTTAAACCGTGGTGTACACTGGTCGACACCACAATTTAAGATATAATCACAGAACAATAATCGTGGTCGACACCGTGAATTTTGGAGGTGTGGAAAATTATGTGATACTGTGATTATGGTATCAGTGTTCGAGTGTAGGGTGCACTCATAGAGTATAGGTGCACTACTGCAGTCAGAATAGTCAGATGGAAAACGCTAGTTCATGCACAGAACAAAGTTCATGCCTCATATTATTATCAAAGATTATAAAATATATCCCCCATAAATCCTTCCACAATATTTATTTATTTTATTATAATGTTATTTTGTATATTTTAGTAATTGCCTACATTGGCTACATTATTTGTTATTATGAAAGTTGAGGGTATTAATTATTATTTATGATGTTGAAATATTCTAATTAATCTGTATGTTTAATTTACAAGATATTTATTTATCAGTTACCTATTTTAAAATATTTGTTTTGAGTTTATGTAATTAATTTTCTACCTTAATGTTATGCCGTTATGGTTATTGACATATAACATGATTCTATAATAATATCATCATATAATTAACATATGTATTATTTACTCTATAATAATATAAAACCATACTTAGTATGATTTTAAAAGTATATTTTCATACTTCATACTTTAATTAAATAACCAATGTTTAAAAAAGTAGGGAGTTTTGTTTTTACATCTTTTAAATATTTTTGTGTTGCTCATTGTGTAACAGAACATGTAGCAGATATATTCTTAGTAAGTATTTTCTTTCGTTGTGAATATAAACCCCAAATCTAACTCTATACATTTTTATTGGGAAATCTTAGTGTTCAGGGGATTCCATGGAGCCATCTATCCACTCTGGTGATTTGGTAATTATTCAACGTTTCTCAAAGATGATCAAAAATGTAGATAAAGGAGATGTAATTATTGCTAAGTCTCCTGAAGAACATAACAAATTCATTATGAAGAGAGTGAAAGCTGTTGATGGCCAAATGGTTAGAAGAGGATTAAATTATCAAGTGGTAGGATTATAAAAAATTGTACTGGTATTGTGTTTAATAATTTTAATTGTACCTATATAGTTGTCTTTGATTTGTACATTGTACATTGATTCATATACAGTGGAGTATATAGAGGGTGGACCTAGTGGGCTGCAGCCCCTCACCCCGAAATTACAGTGTTTTTAAATATAACAACAATATATTTTATTAGGTACTATTATAAGTTATAATATTTCATAGCTTGTTGAAAAATAACAAATACGAATATATTTATAGAAACTGTTAAATATATGGTAGACAGTAGCCTCTAAGTAATAGATCACTTGCTAGTTTCTATCTAGTATAGCCCACCCCAAAAATTATTTCTATATACACCACTGTTCATATAAACTTTAAATTTCATTAATATTGATAATATAAATATTTTTAATTTTGGCCCAACCCTAGCTGTTACCCAACTTATTGTTTTGCTTCTTGCTCCTAACAATGTCCTATCCATTTCGAACTTCCAAATTTCCATATTCATTTTCTGTATACCAGTTATGATTTTTCTTTGGGATAAACACTGGGCATCATTGATCCATGTCAAAGTTGGAATTCATCCAATTTTTTTGGTGGCCCATGTCCAGATATAGAACGATTAAACAGTACACATACTTTAACCTTTGAATTTAAACCAACTTTAGTATTAATTTTTTTTCAATCATTAATTGTTGTATACTATAGGTACCAAGAGGCTCAGTATGGTTGGAAGGCGACAATCATACCAATTCAACCGATTCTTGGGATTTCGGTCCTGTACCTAAAGGATTAATACATGGACGAGTTGTTTGTCGAATTTGGCCTATATCACATTTCTCTATGAAAATTTGATGATATATCTAGTGTAGTATTTAAGAAGCACAACGTAATAAATGTAATAAAACGTTTATCATGATGATGTTAATTTTAAAGATCAATTCAAATATTTTGATCAATATCTTTGTTTGGATGATAATTATGAATTTGATTTGTAAGTAATTCAAAAATTATTATTATCTTTGTGTGTCCAAAAAACACAATACAATACAATAAACATACATTTTAACAGTACGTGCAAAAAAGATGAAGCATGCATCATTAATAATAAAATATTGACAATACCACAAGCCACACTATTTCAATCAGATCATTTGACGTACAGTGATGCGGTTGTGATGACATTTTTATATATATACATAACTAATACTGCTTTAAGCCATTCTACAGTAATAATTCATCATTTAGTTACCAATATTATATCATTTTACATTAGTTAAATTAATTTTAAAATATCACTTTCAGATGCGCAATATATGTGATTCATTTGAGTTAGTTATGAAAAACGACACATTTGATAACTGCAAATCATTCCTGAAAAAGACCATAGAAAAATTGGAAAAATTAAATATAATAACTAAACACCAAGACTTCAGTCATTCTGCGTATAAATATAAGATAAAATGTATGCATCCAATTACGGAAAGCATTAGGTATATTTAATTACCAATTGAGAAATGATAATTTCATATTAGAGCAGTTACACAAACTCAATAAAGATGACATTAATGTATATTCACATATATATATAAAGTAAATAAATTTATATAAATTTTTAGCAATTTTTAATTTTAGTAAAAATGTTTAAAAAAAATAACTAAATCCTCAATAATTTTTTATGAACGTCTGAAGTTAAAATGTTGACAAAATTCACCAAAATCAGCAAATTACTTCAATTCAAAAATTCATAAAAATCGTTCTATCTATATCTAAACTATTTCTACTTGAAAATGTAGGAAAATATAAGATTCTCCTGTTTTCTTACATTCAAAAAAAAAAAAAAAAATGTTTAGCGGGGTCGGTTAATTTTTTATGAGCTTCTGAAACTAGACATTGGATATTCACTTGCAAATTAATAAATTCTTATATACCTACTCTATTCCAAATAAGATTGTTTCGGCAGCGACCCGTTTTCATTTTGCGACAGTCAGTTGCTGTCCCCACTAAGGCGGCGCGCTGCCACGGAACAAACACTCCGATGCTAGGCCACCAAGTGCCGCAATTAGGATTCTTAGGGCCCCGGACAAAGTCAATGTATGGGGCCCTGAGGTCTATGTATATAATATTTTTTTATAGGTTACCTGAATAATGATGGTGATTTTTTTTTTAAAAAGCCTAAAAATATGATACGAAGGCCCAGTGTATTGTTATTAAAATATAACTATACTAAGTGTTATTTTTTTTATTATAAATATTAATTAAAGCTCTCCTTTTCATATAAAAGTAACTCAATAACAATAAAATTATAATTTTATAAATAAATATAGATATTAGGTATTATGGATAAACATAATTGTTATTCGACAACAAATTAGATAGCATGATAAATTATAAAAATATTTTATTTTATTTCATTTAAACATTAGATTATAATGCAATTATTTAAAAATTTAAAATAGATGCGGTTAGTGGCCAACGATTAGTGGCCCTTTACAGGGGGATTAACCCGGCTGCCCATGCGATTGTTGCGGCACTGCGCCAAAGCCTGATCTTATTTGGAATGGAGTATACAATGGTTTTTTTATTTTGTTATATGAATACTTATAACCGTAGGTACTTTAAATTTTCATCAAATGTTAATTTCATAATTTTCTATACATAAGATTTTCAACTTTTTTAGTTTTTTATTCTATATATTTAATTTAATACAAGGTTCCATATTAGTTGTCATAATAGCTGTTGATAAATTTTGAAAAATCCAGTCATAATTTTTATCAGTTTTTAATGTTCAAATTTTTACAAAATTGATCAAAATCTTTAAAATGATAAATTATTGAGATTAAAAAATTATAAAATTTTCAATTTTCATAGCTAAGGATTGAAAATTTAAAACAAAAATTGTAATGAATAGTTCATACTGTAACCAAAAAACATAAACTGTTAATTTTTAGACATTTTAAATTCAAATTTAGATGAAATTACATACTAAAACAACAAAAATAACGATTTTAGTTATTTTGTTGTAATTTAAAAATATTATTCGAGTATAATATGCAGTGTTGGGTAAACTTATTTTGAAAAGTAATAAAATTACTTTGCTCGTTACATTAAATATTTTTATTTAAATTACATTTGCGTTACCCAACATTATTTTTATATTCAAAAAGTAGGGCATTTAAAAAAATTTTTATTTTTTAAAAATTGATTACAAAATCTGTTCACAAAGACTAATGAGTAGTAGGTATACTAAAGTATTAACTATTATATGAATTGTATGGGTATCTTCCTGGGATCTTTAATAGGTAATATTATTATCTAAAACTTTTGGAATTGTAAATAAATTTTAATTTTTTCGAATACCCTAGCCCCTAGTTTTCATATGCTCTACATATATTACTCATTTTAAAGACGTGGAAAATAAAACGTTATTTATAGATATTACTTTTAAAAAGCATTTTTTTTACAATTGCATTAATTTAAATAAAATATAATGAAATTACTAGAGTTACTGCAAAAGTTATTTCGTTATAGTAACCTAACCAACACTGGTTGTACAAAACTTTTAGAGGATATTATTATGTTTTATACACATAATGACATTTTTAAATTTAACCAACCTTTGTATTAATGCCTAATAGTAAAATAAATTACTTCAATCACAATATCATAAAATATACTTGGTAATATTATAGTCTGATAAGACAGTCTTCATGTTTTTCGTGTACAATGATTTATATCATTGAATTCAAATTTAACAACATCCATTACAGTAACACTTATCCTACTGTACAGCAGAGAGACTTCCACTTACCCATTTTTTTTTAGCCAATCTATCATTATACTTTCTATATACTAACTTCTTCAATAAGGAGATGTTTTAAGACATCATAAAAAAAAAATAATATTTTATTCATTTAATTATTTATAAATAATATGTACATTTAAAAAAAAATCTACTTACATATAAAGGGTTGGAAACTTAATTATTCAATTAAAAAAAAAAAAAATTAATGATTATCTCATAAAGGTACTTAAGTGAGGTGACTACAGTGTTCAATAAAATTAACTAAAAGAAAAAAGTAAATAATAAATGTAGTCTTAAAAAAGTTACAAGTAATTAAGTTAATTAAAAAACACTTTAAATTTAACAGTTAACACATTACTCTTAGTTCAATTGAGAAAATCGGTTTTTTATTAGCCACTTATGCTATAAACTAATCCATTATGCGATTGCAAATTTTGTTCATCATCAATTTGGCGTTTAATAGTTACATGATAACTATGGTTGTCCATTCGAATGTTACAGTCATCATTTTGCATATTTTTACTACTTGCCATACTCATTCTCTTCAGTGATCCTGAATGGAAACGGCCACCTTCTCCTCGAATACGATTCATGGCATGTTTGTGGCGTGATTCATACAGATATTTCTAAAAGAAAAATATTTGATTAAATTTAATATTATTTTGAAGTTTCAAAAATATGTAGCTTACTTGTCGAGTTTTTGGTATCTTCCCTTCTGCTTCTAATTTTGCTCGTGCTTGCCTTCTTTTCAGTATTCTTTTGTACTGTTTAGCATTTACGTACAAAGGTTCTTCTTCAAGGAACTCTGCTGTTGTGGGTACTCTCTGAAATTGAGTATTATTGGGAGCATTCCCATTTGGCACCATCTACAATAAAATATATAATTTAATCTGATAAAATTACCATAATATCTTTCCAATGACATCTGTCTGTCATTTATATGGGAGAGAAGTTAGCATGTGTCTCATTGATTAAAAACAGGCATACAATAGTATATTACAGGAGTCTCCAACCTACCTAATTTATTTAATTAATTAATTACTTTTAGATTCTGAGTGTAACGATGAATTTATTGATTTTACAATGATGTGTTTTTTTTTTATTTTTTTATTTCATTTTTTTTTTGTGTCTGTCATCACGTTTTAGGACAGTAAAAGTGCTTGGATTTTCTTCAACAGTAGCTTTTCTGAGCAAATTATTTTGAGTTAAGAATTCGTAAAATTTTTTCTTTTTAAATCTAAGGTTTTAAAATGTAATACAAAATTCCTTATAAGATTATCTACCTTTATCAAAAAAAAAATGTCTACAAGAAAGTCGAATTAAATTTTTATGAGCGTTTGAAATTCAAATTTTTACAATATTGGATATTCACTCGATTTCTCATGTAGCGATTTCCTTATTTTGTTATAATTCAAAAACGAATAACTGTAGATACATGAAAATTGCACTGAATATTTTTATTACAAACAATACATATGTTACTTTTATTTTTTATCTTTCGATAAACTGCAATTGAATAAATATTGTATAGTATTGTAAGTAATGAGTAAAATTAAAAATTTGTATAAAATGTTTTTTTTTTTTGATAAATGTGTACACATAGTGAACTATTCAATATATGCGGCCCAGTTCAAACTTTGAGTTTGACTAAATGCCTGCTGTAGTGTATTTTTGAGGACAAAACAACGTTGGAACTAGACGTTAAACCCAGACTTAGTTGTTGAATATCATACTTTTCAACAGGTGGCCGACTAAGTATCTTGAACAGGAAAGTAGGTATTGAAAAGAATAATATATGGATCAAAGTTGGAAAATGGTAAAAACAGGAAAAGAACAATAAAAAAAAAAAATAGATACAAAGTCATCAATAAGCGTAATATAATTACATACTTAATGAAAAAAAGACTAATGCACTGGCCACATATATAGATCCAGTGACTCCATCAAAATAGACATGATAAAGGAAACAAATGTCATGAAGAAAAGTTAAGAGGTGGGAGAATCAATGTTGGATAAATAAAAAATCTGAATAATTGAAGCTTCAAGGAATGAGAATATAAAACAGCAAAGATGGAATAGTATTATAGTAAAGGCAACATAAGTTCTTAACGGGAAGTAGAACATAAAAATGTTTGTTCAAACTAAATCTATGAGTATCAATATATTACCATAACAATGTTCTGTTGATTTTGAGGAACTCCTTGTGCTACAGTAGTAGCCGTTTGAGTGACGGTTGGAGAACCACCAGATGGTGGACTGGATAACTGCATGATATTTCCATTGATGCTTATTACTGAAAATATGGTAAGTAATAATTACAATTATCGTTACTTTTAAGTATAAAAATAATATACACAGAGTGAAACATACATGTTGGTTGGGTTTGTTGTTGGGCAATCGATTGACTGTTGTCGACTTGTACGGGCTGGTAAATAAACGTTTGTCCATCGGGTGTCTGAATCAACTGTGCTTGCGCCTGCTGCTAAATTAAGGACCATTGTAAAGATAAACATTAACACTGCAAACACACAGAAGAGGTGCAAAAAGACAATATGAGCATACTTGTACAGGCAGTTGGAGCAGCTGTAACTGTTGGTTGCCTGGCGAACCCAAGTGTACCGACTGACCGCCATTCTGGGGCACGGCATGCACGACGATCTGCTGTCCATTAGCGCTCTGTATAACCTGGCCAGCCTGGACGACTTGCACTTGATTGTTGGACGTCGGGATCGCTTGGACGACGGTCATGTGTCCGTCTGAGCCGATCTGTTGGTCCATGACTGATGGGTTCCACTGAAAACTGTACAGTCATTATCGGGCTCATATTAATCCGCTTAACAACGGGAATACAACAATTTATCTCCGACAAAAAAAAATTATAATTCTGACGAACTAAGGTCGTGGTGGGTTGAGGAGGGGTGATGATGTGATCACGGGGCGACCGGAAGCGAGACAAGACGAGAGTCCGGATTTTCCGAAACAAACTCGTCGTTACGAGGGATGGCCGACAATGTCGTCGTAGGACTCGGGTTCCAGGCTCTCCAGTCGAGGTCAAAGCACATAACGAAGAGTCCGGGAGTACCGTGGCGGGTTAACGCGTGCATTTTGACAAGCATATAAAGTTTTGTGCGAACTTACATTGGACAGCGGGATATTGGTCCGGAGATTATTCCAACGATTGGCCGAAATACTCGTCACCAATGAGAGTATGAGACAGCGCGCAAACGTCAGACAGCAACCACGAATTGGCCCTTCGCCGTCGACCAGCCAATCCACAACACAGTATGCGGAAGCAGTGCTGCCGTTTACCCGAAACGAAAATACGGCACCTGGTAATCATGATAGCATAATGATAGACCCAAGGTGGATATATACATAGTCACTTAGATAATATAAGATTATATAATATCACAGAACAATATAGAATAGACACTCGATCAGCTGTGAGGGTTTACGTATCCCTACGGTATGATGTATTGGACTATAAAAGTTGTACCGTATCCGTAATCTGATAGAACGTTAGCAACGTGTATCCCTCTTTGTTACGGAATTTTTATAAACGATTAATAAGGATAAATAATTTATTTTTCATATTTTAAGTATATCAATATTAAATTTTGGTAAAATGAATAAGTATTTTGTTTTAATATAAATTAAAAACTATAATGTAATTTTACATTGGTTTATTGTTAATGAAATAATAATAATAATATATTGTATTATTATTCTGTAGACTGATAATATTGATATGATTTATTTAAATGATAACATATGCCACGCCCCCTTAGAGACCGTGCTCAAGGCCACAGTCACCCGATTTTGCCAATACACAGAGTGTCTATACCCTGATAATATGGATATGCATCCACCTTGGATAGATTATTGAAGAGAAAAAGGGGGTGAGCATGCTTGGTGAATCACTTTGTATAAAACGAGATTTTCTTTACGTACCACCTATGAGCTTTTTACGTACCACAGGTTGAGAAACGTTGCTATAGCCTATAGGTACAACCATGGCTAAATATATTTAGCCATGGGTACAACAATAACTAAATTAAAATGATAAATATACTTATATACAAGGTATAAATAACTTATAACATGTGTATGGTATGTTTATACTTATAATATTGTAAGACCTTTAAGAAGTAGAATATCATAGTCTATGATAATACATATAAAGTATCCAAAATATTAAGAATTTAAACCATGACAACAAATCAACTATTAATAACAATATATGAATATCATAAAAAATTAGTAAATGATGCAGCACCCACATCTGATTATGTATTTTGAGTATGTGCAAATAAGTGTAAAATATAATATAGAATACAATTTATACTATCTGTGATACTAGCTTGTATTATATAAATAAATATGTATATTAAATATATTAGTTGAAAATAAAAATAAAGATACAAAAATATATGATCAATATTATGGTTAAAACCAACTTAATCTTTGGTTTCTGTTCAATTATTAAAATCCACATGGTATAAAGCAGTGGTGTGCAACCTTTTTTGATCCACGACCCCCCAAAATGATTTATTTTCATAATACGACCCCCTTCCTACCAACATTATGTAAGTGTATAATATAAATTTATTTAATAGTCTTGTATACACACATTTTATTCATATATATTAAATCGTTAATTTTAGGCAATTTTAATATTTCTTTAATTTAATTAACCAAAAACATGAAAGAAAATAATACAAAATTAGAATTTTATAAAATCTAAAATTAAAAAATGTATTATTATAATGATAATCAAAATTTTAATATTTTTAAAATTATAAAATTAGTATTTAATTATTTTAATGAGAGACCTGAGCTTCCACTGTGGACATGATTGATTTTGTGTTTGGTTTGATATTTGACACTGCTACTCTTAAATCAGCTACAACATTTATCTGATGACAAGTCAATAAGTTCTTCTCTTATTTTTAAATTTCCTAATTTTATTTCATTGATATTAAAATGAAATGAATTTCTTATCCAACCTAGACTTTCTTCTGGGAAATCTTCAAACCGTGCATTTAAGTTTGCTTGTAAACTTATTAGATGAGTAGTTATAATTTCTTTTATCATATTAATATCCACATTATTATCACTGAGGAATTCTGATAAACATGAAAACATTTAAAATTTGTCATTGTCAATATAATTTTTCCACAGAAGAATTTTCTTTTTAAAAGCATTGATTTTATCAGAAAGAAATAAAATATTAGTATTTTTCCCTTGTAGGCTTAAATTTAGACAATTTAGTTTTTCAAATATATCTGCAAGATAACCCAGAATTGCAAACCATTGCTCGTCTAAAAAATGTTCCGAAAGTGTATTATTACATTCCAGAAGAAAAATTTGTGCTTCATCTCTGAGTTCAAAAAGGCGTGATAATATTTTACCACGAGACAACCACCTTACTTCAGTATGAAGAAGCAATTATTCATGGTCAGAACCCATTTCATTGCAAAGTATAGGAAAAAGTCTGGAATTTAATGACTTTGGTTTTATAAAATATATTACACTTATAGCATTAAGGAGTACATTATTAACATCTGGTTGAAGTTTTTTGGAAGCTAAAGCTTCTCTATGAATCATACAATGGTTAAAAATTATATTTGAAGACACTTCTAGAACTTAAGCTTTTAAAATTACTGCTATTAAATTCAATTTAAAAATAACCCATATACTGCGTGATTCAATAGAACTTGTTATTGCAACATTAAGATATGACATAATATTACAATTGGCTCAGCCATCGACGGTACAAAATAATTTTACTTTGTATAAAACTATAAAATAATATATATATAATAAAACTTTTTCATTTGGTGTAAAATTACTGTCAACCCCCTAATAAAATTTTGCGACCCCCAAGGGTTGCGCACCACTGGTATAAGGTATGCCACATGCTTATTAACATACACACAAAGCATACATAGTGTATAAAAAATTGTATTGTGTGTTTTTGATATATATTATAAATCTTTATTCAATAAATCCACGGTATCCATGAAAACCATGATTTATTATTATCTTCTATTTTATTTATTTCCTGTTCTTTTTCTTCTTCATCCTTGGTTTCTTCCTAAAAAAAATTAAATTTCAAAGATAATTGATTTATAACCTATAGGCTATAACACTTGTTTTACTTTTCAATTACAAAGTTATTCATACTAGTAAAAATATGGACTTTAAATATCAATTGCAATAAAATAGAAATAGAATTTGATATAATAATTTTACCTTTAATATTCTTTGATCTTCTCGGAATGCCTTTATAGGATCATCATATTTTTTATATCTGTTTAAAATGTCTCTTGCATCTTTTTCTTCTTTTTCAAATACCACTATAATTTTACATAAAGAATTATTATTTAATTATAAGAACATTTATAAGTCACGTTCAAAAAAAAAAAATGTCTTATTTGGAAGTTGTAAAAAAACCTTTTAAGAAGTCTGCAAGGTCAATAAGCGAGTTGTCATTTTCATCACCATTCCATCGAGGTATAATTAGTGTGTTATAAGGATGAAGTTGTGTCCAACTTGTATTCCAATCTATTACAATGACTTTTGATAAATCACGATTAATTCTTTCAATATTTTTTACTAATTGACCATTTCGAAATTCAGTACATTGACGTGACAAGCGATACTGAATCCAACCTTTAGGATCAATTTCATCTAATATCGGAGAAGCAATCTTTAATAACAAAACAATATACATACGAAATACATTTTAATAAGTCCAAATAATATACATTAATACAAAAACTAACATACATAACCATTTTCAGCTGTGTAAACAACTACTTCAAAAATCTTTCCAACTCTTTCCAAAAAATAATCAACATTTGGCCTCTTTTTAAACCTCCAACCTGTACTGTACTGAAAATACAATTTAATTTATAATTAAAAACATTCAATTTATTAGAGTACTATTATCTTACACTCCACTCTGGATGTACAAGAAGATCAGTAATCTCTAACACAAGTGTATATTGAGGTTTATCATAATAATCTGGTAATGAATCAGGTAATAATTTTTTGGTTGCAGGTATTGTAAACACCTAATTAATATAATATACATTTAAGTAAAAACAAAATTATAATCAAGGAATTTAATGAATTTATAATCATAACTAGTACTATTATATAATCAATGCTATAATTTGTAATATAATCTAAAAATATAACATACCTTATGATAAAATTCTATTCTAAAACATATTCGTTCATAGATTTTAATAATGAGTGGAATATTTTTGTTTCCTTTTTGAACTAATTCATCATCTTCAAACACTACGATTTTAGCAAAAATAAACAATTTATTCCTTAAGTTATTAGGTTTTTGAAATAAGTATTAAGTATACCTACTTAAAAATTTCCCTCAATGATTTTAATAAAATCTAATAAATTGTGCATCTATAAGATTCATTAAAAATTGATGGTAGAATACTAGAATTAAAATTGAGATGTCGGATTCCGTTTTTAAATACCATGAGTGTGAACTAATGATTTCTACCAATTCTATTCTAATGTCACAGTAATTATTTCACATGAAATTTGTAAAAAAAAATTAAGATCAAAATTGATTAAATGGGATAAAATACAATGTGGCTACGCATAGGCAGATGTTGGCGTGAGCTTAAGTCCCCCCCCCCCCCCAATAATGTAGACCTAGAACATTTATGATATTAATAGACGTATAACATGAATATTAAGATGAAGGTTTGCTTAATTACAACAGGGAAAAATATTAAGCCAAACACATTTGACTATACAATTTTAGAATTTGTTTATGCAATTATAACTAATTTATTTATAAATATAAACTAAAATTATCATTAATATTATTTTATGTTTTTATTAAAGTAATATATTAAATTCTTAATTTTAAGAACAAGTACATATTGAAAAATAATAAGAAAAAATATACAACCTAGTGAATATCCTCCAAGTGCTATTAATGATACACCAAAAGCCATTGAAGCAATTTTTAAAGATTTTATTAAGAGCTGTTTTAATCGGCTTTTCTCAGTTCTAACAGAACTATTAGAAACTGATCGTGGCAGAATTACATGTTGATACTTGGACCAAATATCTAAATCACAATTTAATTAATTATTCATTTATTAGAATTATATTATAACTTAATAATAACTTACGGTGCGAAGACAAAAATGTGTTTTGGTGATACTTTGAATTCAAAGTAAGTATATTAATTAATTTATAATTACAAGCACAAGTATTCATTTTATTAAGAAATTGTTACCTAATTTTTATTCAACATTACTATAAAATAAAAATTATAACATTTATGAAAGTAATTCACCAATAATAGGTTTGTATTATCACAGTGAAATCTTTAAATTGTTTTGAATGAACTGGGTACAATGTACATAACATATTTTTAATTTCATAAGTGTAATTATTTCGAAGACAACAATTTAATCATAAAAAAAAAATTGTTTCTATTAATGTAATACTTTTAAATATAAATGTAGTATTTATAGCATTTGTAATTAATAGTTTTAACTTTTAATAATATTAATATTATTTGTTATTGTCGTCATTGGCAATCGAAGGCTTATCAATTTTTAGGCTGGCGGGGGGTGGATTGTAAAATGGACTACTGGAAAAATAATATAATATAAATGATAACACAGCATGCCCGTTAGCGATATTTTAAAACATGTCACGGCGCCATCCTAATATATAAAATGACAAGGAAATCAGCTGTCTATAGTGTACCAATGGAAAGGAAAACGCCGGCTATAGCGAACCCATGGCGTAAAAAATGAAGCACTGCTCCGTTTCCCCAGCCCGCCGGCCGTATCCCGTCGATTCCTTATAGCGCGACCAATCGCGTACCTTCGCAGTGGCGGCGGTCGGTTTTAAAACGTTTTTCGTTATCACCTCTTTTCCTATCATTTCGCCGATTTTCGGAAAATTAGCTGTTTTTACATGATATCTTTTCGCCCTTCTATATACTTAATTCGAAGCCACCGGTGTGCGGTTTATATTCGTGCAATGTCGATCAATAAATACACTCCGACAGGACTTTTTTGCCGATATTTTCCTTTTCTCCCACCGTTTCGTCTATTCGCACCCGTTTGTGCCCGAATCGAGTCTTTTTGAAGCCGTTTATATGCGCTTTTCCCCCAAAATCGGTTCGTTCTCCTCGCAATCGCGTTTGGAAATTACGCCGGCGACCAACCGGCCGCACGCGTATATATACATGTATATACGTGTATAATTTAATTTTTCCTTATGATTTAATAATTATTAACGGAAAACGCTTTTCACACGCCCCGTTAAATATATATATGGGAGATGCGCGTATTACAAGCGAATTATATGCGATTACATCGATGTACATCGAATATATCGGTTTACGTCGCTCCGTAGTCGCACGGCTTAATTGTTGATGTTTTCACTGTCTTTCATATCTCAAACTGTGTCCGAGTAGGTTAGGCGTTAGGTAGGAAACACGTAGGTCCCGGGTTCAAATCCGTCGAACGCCTTCCAGGCATTGAAACCGTTAATGCCATATGGTTTACACGGCCGCCCGAATTTCGATTTTTTTTGCATTTTTTTTTCACGTTATTTTTCATATGAATTAAATAATAATATAATAATACAGGAACATATCGTACATTATTATTATTTAAAGTCATTATCATTTTATATCACACAATAAATAGGTACATATTATATTTGTTTTATTAGGAATTTATTAGGAATTATTATAATTGCATATTTTTTAAAATTTCCATGATTGTTATATAAATATAGTTTGTATTTTATTTCGGTTTGCCTACCTAGGTGGCTAACTTGAAAGTTAATCTTGATTTTGACTTGAGAGTTGAGATGACTGACTTGCTAGACACTCCAACACGGTTTTTGACTTTACACTTTTTACATAAGAAAAGGCACCGGACATGCGAAGGCACATACCACTCTATGTGATATACCTACTATATATAGGTGATAGACGGATTGCTCATTTTAGTTTCGTCTTAAACGGTGATGATTGACTTGATAGACACTTTAACAAATAACATGCCGGTTTTTGCAATTTTTTTTTAAATTAATATATATACACTATAGGTACATGTTTATATGTATTGGTTAATATAATAGTATGTATCTAACTACCTACCTATATGTTAATATTTTTTAGGAATTATAATTGCACATTTCTCAAAATGTTCATTGTTATATTATATCACACAATAAATACATATCATATTTGTTTGTATGTATATAGTTTGAATTTTTCGTAAATAATTTCGTAAGTTGTGTGATAGGGTTTTCACTTATAGCCGCTTGATGTCGTGTCTGCAATCCACCGCAGGTGGATTGCCTACCTGATTTGCTGTGGCACATAGTCCGCGATCCGACGAAGTCGGATTGCCTACCTAAGTGGCTAACTTGAAAGTTAATAGATTTTGACTTGAGATGACTGACTTGCTAGAAACTCCAACACGGTTTTCGACTTTACACTTTTTACATAAGATAAAGCACCGTTCATGCTACGGCACATACCACTCTATGTGCAGCTATACTCTATATAGGTGATCCTGGAGATCGTATCCAGCCTATCCATTTACAACGTTTGTGACGGATTGCTAGACACTCAAACTTTTAACATTCCCGCCAAAGCGTCTAGCCTTATCTCCAATCTATATCACTAATCCTTATCACAAATCCTAAACTTTCGTCTTACAACCTTTGCGACTTTTATAATTCATTGTCTCCAAAATAGGTACCCACTCTCAGCGATTCCAACGGGCCCCGAGTTATACTTAGAGCTAGTAGAGTAATAAAACTATAGAGGCGGCATTAGGCAGATATTATGATTATCAAATCGAAGCAAAATTGAACGCCATTGTACCCCTCTTACAACTCTAGTGAACACTAGATGGCGTTTTCGACCATGAAATTAAATGGATAATCGACATTATATTTTATTACTCTATGGTCTATGGTGATAACTGATAAGAAATGATTAATGTTTGATTAGCATTAAAAATTATAATTTTAATTATAATTATAATTTTTAACTGTATTTTAAATTTTGTAAAATTGTGAGTAACGCGAGTCTAGCCTAAAATCATCATGGTCAACTGTATTTTGTGCGCTCGGACTCAGAAACAAAAAAATGAAAACGAAAATATTACATTTCACCATAATATTATTATATATTTGTATATTATAATAAGAACCACTAGTATATATATTTTTTTGTAAAATTTGTTCTTCGTATTTTAAAATTAATTTTTATTATTCGAAATAAAATAATGTGTTAGTATATTTACAACAATTTATTTTTCATATGATGGTTGCACTGCAAGTACCCCGTTTTCGCTTCACTTTTAGAATGATATGGCCACCCCTTGCACGGCCATTGAACTATATAATATAGTAATAATATATTATATAGTTCAATGTGCACGGCGCATTTAACATCTGACAATCTTATCAGTTATCATATATAAGATAAATGATAACAAATTTGAATTTGTTCAATTTGTTCTGGCGTTCTGCTGTTATTCATTATTTGATTTTGGTCTTTAGTATTACATGGTATTACTAGTATTATTAGTTATTAACTGGCCAATTCAATATTGTTGACTATAATTTCAAATATCATTTATCCTATATGATAACTGATAAGATTGTCAAATGTTAAATGCGCCGTGACATGTTTTAAAATTTCCCTGCCCGTACGGCTACAACTCATTTGCGCACATTTACCTTTTTTACAACTCATTTGCGCACAAAAACATAACTCATTTGCGCACATTTTACTAACAATAGAAACCTTTTTTCCAAGAATTTTATCCACGTATAGGGTGTACATAATCTCCGTACCACCATATTTTCGATTTGGTCAATACTGATAGTGGACAATTAATAATTATTATACTCAAACAACATTTTCCTTCACCCTTTAAAAGGCTTAGGACTTTCTGTCTCATCATATTCTGATGTTATAGACTGGCGGGCTTAAAAATGTTGTTTTAGCTATTACACATTATTCAAAATGTTGTCAAATTACAATAAATTAGGTAGGTACAATCATTTTTACAAGTCATTAAAATTTTGTCAAATTACAATAAAATAGGTACAATTATTTTTACAAGTCATTAAAATTTACAAATTACAATAAATTAGGTACAATCATTATTAATTTTTACAAAAGTCATTAAAATTTACAATCTTCATAAATTACAGTTAATACATAATATTTAATATTTATTGGTACTCGTTTGCATCAAATAGGTTATAAATCAATTTTTTTAGATTGGTAATCTGAATATATTTTTTTCAAAAAATTTTGTTTTGTTAATATTTCTGTCCTACGTGTGTTTTCCTTATTTTTTTTTAATGAGTTTATTTTTAAATCGGTGTCGACTTGAATTTCCATGAGTATTTGTATGATTTTGTGAATATGAGGGTGGGGGGTATAAAATTGGCTATTAAAGTTCATATGAAAGTTTTCAGCTCCGTTTGTTGTTCTAGGGCTATCGTCTGGTGCACTAGCCCATAATTCTGGCCCAAAATCATCATCAAAATCAGTATAATTTTTTAAAATATAGTCTGGAAAATCCATACTTAATATATTACTAGGAGCTATTGAGATTAGCTCCGTAAATGCGTCCGGAACTTCATCAGAGTTTAGATAAGGTAAACCAAAAAAATATTTAAACCACCTTCCGATTTCCGAATCATTTTTTGAGTATTCTTTTAGTAATGTTTTATTTTTTTTTTCAAACGCCTGAACCAACACGCTTGTCCCACACGACTAGTGTACTTGACGTGTATTAATGCCATTTTTGATAGATAATAACTGATGTGAAATCACTTTATGCTTTAAGACTATATAAGGCTATATTGAAGATACTCCAATAACGGGTGATCATTGATATCAATAATATTGAACGTGTACACCCTGTACACCCAAAACTGTACCTAAAAGCTGGTTTTCATTGTTTACTATTTTGTGCGCAAATGAGTTGTCGTAAATTTAAAAAATATATTAATATGTGCGCAAATGAGTCTCCACCGCCCGTACGTACTCTTCGGAGGCGGCTGCGGGGAGGAGGGATATAATTACGTCACGCACGTACGCTGTTGCGGAGGTGGTGGTGGCGGAGGCTCAGCTGGCTCAGGTATCAGAATTCAGAATCGGCTATATCATACTACTGTTTTTCAATTCAAGTTTCGAAACTGTTTGATTTATTTGCGGAAACCATTATTTTGGAAGTTATAGCCATCCAAAGTTTGCGGTTTTACACAACCCTCCTTTAATGCCGTTTAGAGGAACTTGAGTTTGGCGACCGGTGTTATTTTAACTAACAAGTTCAGTAAGTTCAGCTTACTTGTTAGGTTATCCGCGATCCGCCTGCCCTTAAATCTAAATTCGTTATAGGTACTGTACTTGACAGTAAAGTATTGTTGCACGTATAACGTAAAACCGCAAACTTTGGGAGGCTTTCAAATAATGGTTTCTGCAAAAAAATTCAAACAGTTTCAAATCAGAGTTGAAAAATAGGTCTTATAAAAAAAATTTTGAAATTCGGGAGGGGTGAAGTGCCACAAATCGTTACCTATTATATATTTGAACATTCAATTTCCCGCATTTGCGCCGAGTAGAACAAAACAAATGCTTCTAAGTTCTAGTTTTTAAAAAGATTTCGAAATTATCCATCGGTTAGGTTATAACTTATAATTATTAATAGTCTATGACAAATGACAATCGTCTGAGACAAACAACTATTCCAAAATGTAGTCGCATATTTCGTTCGATTTTGGTTATTAAGCTATCTTCACAAATGTCATTAATCTCAAATCTCAATAAGTACTTGGCACTTACTTCCATACTGAAATTTTGGATCGGAGATGAAGACGCGCACTGCATTTTCCTTAGCGGAGGAGAAGCGTCTATCTACTCTATCTGACACTATATAGACAATACATTAAACAGTAAACACTCGTGGGTATACGTGTTATTGAAAAATGAATGCAACACGTTTGGGTACAAATGAATACACCGTTTGGGTACACCCAGGGGCGGATCTAGGGAAGGGTTCAGGAGGTCAGCTGACCCACAGTTAAAATTTTCTGATCAAATTGGCCTCTTTTCAGATCTTGAGTAGTTGGACACTTAAATAAACACACATATAGTATAAATGAATTTTAGATTCTGAGTGGAACGATGAATGTATTGATTTTACAATGTGTGTTTTTTTTTTTTAATTTTTTTGATTTATTTTTGTGTCTGTGTACACGATAGGTAGTCGAAATAATGCTTCGATTTTCAACTTCAGTATCTTGTTCGATTGGAAAGTGAATCTAGTTGGTGCATTCGGGAGGTAAAATTTTAAAATTCCCAATAGTTTTCACAAGCGCCGGGATTAAACACATACAAATTAAGGAATAACGGAAATTTTTACTCACAATCTGTTTTCCAAAAAATCGATTTTGGTTTTTGGTGTAACTCTAAAACAAATGAACGTAAATACATGAAATTTTCCCTGGTTGCTTATATTTGCATTTTCTACACACGATAAATTTTTTAAAATATTATGATTTGTTTTGAACTGTTTAGGGACATTTTCATTTTCCATTTTTTTTTTAGTTTTTATTCTAAAAATATCAATAAAATTGTATTTGTTAGCTTAGAAAGCTTGAAAATGTATTATAAGGCTCCTAGTATATTGTTTAAAGGCAGATGAAAAATATTAAAAATAGTTAGTCACAATTTTCTTTTATCAATAAAAAAATCTCTACCGGAAAGTTAAATTAAATTTTTATGAGCATTTGAAATTTAAATTTTTACAACATTGGATATTCACTCGATTTCTCATGTAGCGATTTCCTTATTTTGTTGTAATTCAAAAACAAATAATTGTAGATAAATGAAAATTTCACTGAATGTTCATATTAGAATTTCCTATACAATGTACAATTTTGAAAATAATTGTTTTTCTTATACAATGATATTATATATAATTATAAATTCAAATTTAATACCATCCATTACAGCGACCCCCACTTGTAAGTTGTAACCTAATGTACAGCAGGTTAGGTATACAGCAAAAATATTTTGACTCTTTTTGAGCTGTTTACGGACATTTTCAGTTTTCAATTTTTTTAGTTTTTTTTTTCTATAAATATCAATAGTTTTATCTGTTATGCCAAAAAGTGTAAACATTTAATATAAGGCTCCTGATATATTGTTACAATATCAGTTGAAAAATATTAAAAATACATAGGCTGCACAATTTTTTTTATAAGCATTTAAAGATCGAATTTTGACAAAATTTATAAAATTTAAAATTGAATAATTATTTTGTAGTTAAAAATGTATAAAATGTTCAACTTTTATATCTAAGGATTGAAAATTTAAAACATGATTTCACCATTGTAGTTAATTCTGTTACCAAAAAATCTAAAAAATACATAAGCACAGTTTATTTTTATAGTCATTTTAAGTTCAACTTTGGATAAAATTACATAAAAAAAACCTAGAATTACTATTTTAGTTATTTTTTTGTGATTGTGTAATATTATTCGTGGGTACTTGAAACTTCTAAAGTACACTATTATATACCTATGGAGTATGGACTATGATAGTATCAGGGTTTGTTGTTGACGTATAACGCATTATAAGTACCTAATGGATATTGGGATATGATTAATTTGGAATTTATTATAGGTAAATTTTTTTTAATACGATAGATAAGAAAATAATATGCCTTATACCTAGACTGACATACCGTCTCCGCTCAGAATCGTTTTTCTTATACAATGATATTATATGATTGAATTCAAATTTAATACTATCCATTATACAGTGACCCACTTGTAACCTACTGTACAGCGGAGCACCTTTTTTTTGTTTTATATACCTAGTACACAAGTATAGATTTCTAATTTGGTTTTAATAAGTGGCCCCTTGAAATTTCCTGACCCACAGTTTCCTAACTCTGGATCCGCCCCTGGGTACACCATATCTCTAGAAAAATAACGTTTGGACTTTGGGTACATAGGACACAGGTATTAATATAACATTTAGAAACACCTAGTAAAATAACATTTTACTACTTAATCATTAATTTTTAATTTTTAAAGCCTATTAGCGTTATTCAGGAGACACCACGAGGAGGTTGGCTCTATTTAGTCTCCCAAAAATATTTTAGTATAATGTTTAATTACTTGTCATAGTTTTTAAATTATTATTTATTATATCTTGTATACTATATTATATCTATATTATACCATTATTATTTAGTATTTATTATTAACTCTTTGTATAATATATAATATAATATATTATAT
This sequence comes from Macrosiphum euphorbiae, assembly GCA_949089665.1. Lineage (NCBI taxonomy): Eukaryota > Metazoa > Arthropoda > Insecta > Hemiptera > Aphididae > Macrosiphum > Macrosiphum euphorbiae. Next base: position 122,362,948 of record CARXXK010000001.1, read on the forward strand.
TACAATTATATAATGTTTTTACCGATAAATATCGGACCAATTAGGGATAAATATTTTTGCAACATTTTTATCGACTTTGTATTCCTCAAATTTGTTTAATACATAATATGTAATATTATCCATGTCTTCTTTTCTTTTTTTCTTTTGCACATTTCGTTTAATACCTACCTATTTTTAAGTAAGATTATTGAACTTCTAATAAAATATTTACTATTGCAAAACAATTAGGATAGCAAGGATAAAATTGACTGTTAAAATATCTATGAAAATCTTCAGGTCCGTTTGTTGTCCTAGGATTCATAGATGGCTGGGCTGCCCAAAAATTAGGCGGGAATAAACTAGTTTCATTAATAAGAGTGTTTAAAATATAATCCTTAAAATGTTCAACATTGGGTGGTGCATTGGCCATGAGAGATATAAGACCATCATTCACGTCATTAGAAGGTAAATAACTTGGATCGAAAAAACTTTGAAGACACTGTTACACAACTGTTTTTCCAGCATAGTGCTTATTTAATTCTTTGTCATTTTTAATACGACTAAACCAGGCTTGACTTAAGTTAAAACTAGATAACCTATTGGGAATTATCGTATGTACCCAAACGTGCTATGTGTTTGTGTGCCCAAACGTGTTCTACATTTACAGGTAAAAATAATGCAATGTGCCCAATCGTGCTTTGGCTAATTTGGCTTTGGGTGAGTTGCGGCCCAATTAATTATCATTAGTCATTACCTATATACCTGTTGGGCGTGTTGGCTAGTAACTATATGTACGATGTACCTGTCGGATGGCTATACATATTGTATAGTGATAAACGAATAACAATAAACGAATTGTTCGATACGTATGGCAAGTTATATCTTTATTAATATAATAAAGATAATATAGATAGTTTTATATATTTATATGTATATAGGGCATTTTCAGAGTTTTATTATATAATTATACTAATATCATTAAATATTTTTGTAGTGAATCGAATATACGAATCTATATAAGAATCGAATAGAGAAAAAAAGGTTAGTTATAGTTCCATACCTATTTTTGTATTTTGTAGTCAGGGGTATTTAATATAAAAAAAGGTGGACAAGTGGATGTCCCTCTGCTTTATAATAGGTTACAAGTGGGTCACTGTAATGGATGGTGTTAAATTTGAATTCAATGGTATAATATCATTATATAAGAAAAACGATTCTGGGCAAAACGGTCAAGTCAGCCTATGATATTAAGAAGTAATCTATTTTTAAATTTTCATTCCTTAGCTATAAATGTTGATCATTTTATAAATGTCAACTACAAAATAATTATTCAATTTTAAATTTGATAAATTTTGTCAAAATTCGATCCTTAAATGCTTATAAAAAAAATTGTGCTTATGTATTTTTAATATTTTTCAACTGCTATTGTAAAAATATATCAGGAGCCTTGTATTTAATTTTTACATTTTTTGGCCCAACAGATATAAGTATATAACTTTATTGATATTTATAGAAAAAAAAACTAAAAAAATTTAAAACTGTAAATGTCCGTAAACAGCTCAAAAAGGGTCAAAATATTCTCAAAATTGTATGGTTTATAGGAAATACTAATATCACCGTATAACTATCGCTGTATAACCGCTGTGGAAAAAGCTGTAGGTAAAAACGAGTATTACTAGAGGAAACGAGAACGACTACGACGTGGCGCAAGACACGGAAAAGAGCCGAAGCCGGTGCCGATGCACGAAACGGTTCAACAAACGAGAGGACAAAAAAATGTCTGCGGGGCGAACGCCAAAAAAAGGCGAGCCTAAACGGATTTGTTCAAAGTGTCCGGCGAACAAAACTGCGTCTAGCTGGACACAAAAGAGTTTGTGAACTCAGGACAAAAGCTCACCTTGGCGTAATAAAGGCGAGAGGGGAGGGAGCCAAGACTGCAGCGACGTTTAAAAGCCACTGCCCCAAACCTCTCACAAAACTGAACATAATCTATGTTCGGTCTATGTCAGGAACACCGCAACAAAACATTCGCAGTGCAAATGTCTTCGCCCGACTCCACAGTGTGCGACGACTAGGTCGGACAGCGCTTACTATCACGTCCGTAGCTGCAGTATCTCCACATCCGCCTCTGGTAACCATGATGTCCTGTAAACCTGCACCGGTCGTCTCGTGCTCTAGTGGTTTTGCATCACCGATTAATTGTGTTTCTGAAGTGTTCGGTATCGAACTCAAATGCTGGGCGTCGAGATCGAGTGGCAGAACAGGTGGCAAAGTCGACGTGAAGGGTAACAGAGAGTCGAAGTCGCTAGCTCTTACAGCAGCAGGTCTCAATTCTTCACTGTTAGTCGATGATTCGGCCGATGGCGAATCCGTCAAAACTTGCATCTTGGTGATGGAAGCGACGGACGGAATCGCTTCTGGTGCATCACCCATGGACTTTGTTTCGAATGCCATGTTTAGCATCGATTTGCTTCGCCTTTGAAAACTCTTGATATCGTCGATTTTCAGGGTTATCGGACGATTTTCAAGCAGATCACTAAATACTTGCGTCATTGAAGCGGTTTCGGACAGAGGGGTTTCCCCAGCGGAAATCGACTGCAGCGAAATGTTAGGCAACGATGCGTATCGCCTGTGAAGCTTCAAACCGGTGACCACACTCTCTTCCAACACTTTAGGCCGATTTTCCCGGAGGTCTTCAAAAACCTGGATCATGATTTCTGTGGCGAACTGTTTATTAACATCGGACGAACTCTTCACGGCTTTGTTAGTCGACATAATGTTGATCTGATGTTTATATATTATACAAAACTAAGGTAAGTAATACGTTTTGCACTGTAATTAATGTTCGTTGTAACAAATATAGGTACTAATAGAACAGACTGATATGCAATAACTACGAATTATAAAACAGCTTCTGTGTAAATAATATTATTTACACTGAAGTTGCCCATAGAAACAAGATTATAATAGTTTTTTTGATAAATGTTTAGTTTGGAAAATTATATTTTTAAAAGAATAAATAAAAAAAGGATAGTTTTAACATTGGTAAATACCTATACTAAATATTTGTTAAAGCTTTATGGATTTTGAAAAAAAAAAGGTGCTATGCTGTACAGTAGGTTACAACTGGGTCACTGTATAATGGATGGTATTAAATTTGAATTCAATATTGTAATATCATTGTATAAGAAAAAGTATTCTGAGAGGTTTGTCTGAGACGGTTGTCAGTCTACGTATAAGACATATTATAAACTTATCTATGGTATTAAAAAAAAATTAACCTATAATAAATTCCAAATTAATCATATCCCAATATCCATTAGGTACTTATAACGCGTTATACATCAACAACAAACCGTGATACTATCATAGATATATAATAGTACACTTTAGAAGTTTCAAGTACCCAAGAATAATATTATTCAATCACAACAAAATAACTAAAATAGTTATTCTAGGTTTTTTAATATGTAATTTCGTCCAAATTTGAATTTAAAATGTCTGTAAAAAATAAGTGTGTTCATATATTTTTTATATATTATATTTTTTACGTACCTGAAAATGAGGTAATTAATGCTTATAATAATCTTTTGGAGACAACATATTTTACCGAACATGATGAATTATTATCACCGATCCTCAACTATTTTGAAGAAACTTGGATAGGATGCATGGACAGACGACAAAAAAGAAGAGCACCTAAATTTGACATTTCAATTTGGAATTGCTATTCATTGGTTTCGGAAGATTTACCTAGAACTAATAATGCAGTAGAAGGATGGCATAATTGTTTTACTTCAATTTTAAATCAATGCCATCCAAGTATTTGGAAATTCATATTCGCGTTGAAAAAAGAAGAAAATATAAATAAAGTAAAACTTGAACAATATATAGGTGGCGAACCTCCACCCGCAAAAAAAAAAAACTTTGACAAAGCACAGCGTTTGAAAAATATTTGTTATGATTTCAAAAATAGAACGACTGATGAATATTTACAAGGAATAGCACACAATTTCCAATTGCAAGTATAAGTGTATTATACATTGTTTTATACATTTTAATTCACAATTTATACATTATACAATTTTTACAATTTTATTCTATTTATAACTTTTAATAATGACAGACCTTTCTAAAAAAAAGACAACATTTTTAACCATACCTACATAAAAAAGTAAATGTGTAGACAGTCCTAAGTCTGTATTAAAATGGGAAGGAAAATGTTGGGTTTAAAAATATTACATAATGTCATAATATATATACCTATATGCGATAAATTAACTCTCGATGAATTGACGTCGCGATGAGTTGACGTCGCGATAAATTGATTACAATAAATTGACGCGCGATGAATTGACTCGCGACGAATTTACGTGCCACCCTTAAAATGACTATAAAAATAAACTGCGCTTATGTATTTTTTTAAATTTTTTGGTAACAAAATTAACTACTTACCTGGAATCTTGTTTTAAATTTTTAATCCCTAGATATAAAAGTCGACAATTTTATAAATTTTTAACTACAAAATAATTATTAAATTTTAAATTTGATAAATTTTGTCAAAATTCGATCATTAAATGCTTATAAAAAAAAATCGTGCCTATGTATTTTTAATATTTTTCAACTGATATTGTAACAATATATCAGGAGCCTTGTATTAAATGTTTACACTTTTTGGCCCAACAGATAAAACTTTATTGATATTCATAGAAAAAAAAATGTCCGTAAACAGTTCAAAAAGAGTCAAAATATTTTCAAAATTGTACAGTGTATAGGAAATGCTAATATGAACATTCAGTGAATATTTCATGTATCTACAGTCATTTGTCTTAAAGTTACACCAAAAACCAAATTCAATTGTCTGAAAAATCGATTTTGAGTAAAAATTCCCGTTTTTCCTTAATTTTTCTTTTGTTTTTCTTGGCGCTTTTGAAAAGTACTAGGAATTTTAAATTTTGACCTCCCCAATGCACCAACGATATTCACTTTCTAATCGAACAAGATACTGAAGTTGAAAATCGAAGCATTATTTCGACTACTTATCGTGTACACAGACACAAAAAAAATAAAAAAAATAAAAAAACACACATCATTGTAAAATCAATACATTCATCGTTTCACTCAGAATCTAAAATTCTTGACCAGTAATCACAAATCCTGGTTTGTGTTTCAGTAATTGACTGTCTCTAATGCTGTAACTGCATTATGTCTTAAACAGACCTTTGGCCTTTCAACTTTGAAGTCTAATAGCAAACAAACATTGCTAAATAGCTCAGATGGGTGTGAACGATCGGATTCGAAATTAGAATTATTTAAATACGACTATCGAACTTAAAGAGTTCAAACAATACATTTGATTGCAAATTGTATTGGACAATGTAATTTCTAATTGATTATATATACGTCTTCATATTAAAGTGTTTATTGAAGAACGCAGTCCTAAATAGCTATATTTATATGCATATAATATCATACCTACATAATATCACATAATATCGTACTTTTAATTTAACCTATCTAACATTGAGCTTATTTATTGATATTTATACACATTCTTGAAGGTACCTACATACAATATTATAGGACAAAGGTACAGTACATAAATTTAATAAAGATTAGATACAGGTAGCTGGTAGGTAGGTACGTTTAATATTTAATGTGTTGTATTATGATGGATTCATATTCATGATTTTCATTGAATAGTGTCGATTTTGCAAAATTGCATAGACTGTAAATTTTCTTATATAAAAAAAAAAATAAATTAGTTACAATATACTAAGTATATCTACAATAAATGCCTTCTTACGCTATTTTAAAATAATACATAATTCTAAAAATTAAATTAATTAATATATTATAATTACTTAGGCCTATTATAATATATAGCTTACGTATGCAAACGAGTTTTCTTCACTATTTTATATTTCTTGAATATTAGTGTGAATAATTTACATATCTTATACTTGTATATACCATCTATACAAGTTGATATGCTCAAATTATAAGTACAATTTGTGGAATGATAATTACAGTCAAACACATAATAACAGATTTAAAGAACCGCACAACTTGGATCAAACCTCCAAACCCACAAAATATCTCAACAACCAAACGATCTTTTAAAATAAAAATCACATTCGTAGGCAGAATGAAATAACCTAGCTAAAACATTAAAACTTAAAAGGTATAGTTACCTATATAACAAAAATGTGTAACTAAAATTGAGATGTTTTAACTAATATGTACCTATAATGAACCTTTGTAGTCGATGTTAATAACGATCAATAATAAAAAAAATGTCAATACATTTTTTCTATATTATAATATGTCATAATTACTGGGCTTGCTGTCTCCAGTCACGACAGGTTATATCCATAATATTATCCATTAGGTAAGGAAATGACAAGACTCAGCGTCTCAGCCTTAAGACAATGATCTTTTAAGTATTAATCTTCTTACTCAGTGTTGAGTGTTTGATTATTAAACTAGATAATATAATATACCAATTGTTTCTAATAACTTGTTATTAACTATTGTGTTTACTATATATTTATTTATTTATCATTTACAATTTTGTTACAATAGTCCGTTAAATAAACATACCTATTATAATAAATTAACCAAAATGATTTAGTATGTTTTGTTGTTGATCATATTATATAATTTACTTAACCAAATATTATTTTATTATAGTTTCATGATAATATCTATAATGAAGAATACAATATAATATTGAATGTACTATAGGAAAATTATTATTATTATTGTAAATTAAATCTAATAATGACGTAATAAATAAGTTTCTATACATGATTATTAAACTCAAAGCACAATAAGTAAAATCAATTAGCTTATATAAAACATAATGAACCGCCAAGGAATAACAAAGTTAATAAATATTATATGATGGTCAGGTTTATATTGAAAACCCAATACCACATTTCATTTTTATAAATGATTGATTAGTTTATAATTATTTTAACTATACGAGTATCAATTAATTCAGGGATATATTGCCACAAATGCTTGGAGAACTTATTGTTTGTTATTATTTTACACTTAGTAAATAAATAGAATTTAATATTTTAAAATGTCAATGTGACAAGCGAATGAATTCGTATTAAAATATATGAATATAGTTCATATTTATGGCAATATGGTTTTAATATTACACAAAGTTTTAACAGTTATTAAATATTAAATGAATGTCCTCTTAAAAAAAAAAAAAAAATCAAAACTGAATTTACAAAATTTAATTTGGCATAGAATTTAGGGATCCTTTAAATAATAAACACCGATATCAGCTAAGTATCCTTTTAGATATTAGGTATATTACCTAATATAATATTAATGAAAATAGTTTTCATAACTCTATTTTGCATAATTTTACTTTAATTTACGAAATATTGAAGTTAAGATATTCTAAAAGCTATACCTACGAGCGTAAATAACCAGAAAAAAGTTTAATAATTGTCTAAAGAACTACCAATTTTTATAAAATATTTTGAGACAATTTTTTGAATAAAGTACCTATCTATACATGCTGAATACTTCTATATATACATAGTCATACAGTTTATATATCCCTATTAAATTGAATTAAAATGTTTAAAACATTTTATTTAATAAACAGTGTGTTCAGATCTGAAGGTTAAAACTACTTAAAAGTTACTTTTTGAATACAATGTCTCTTAAATATTTCATAAAATTGGATTTTAAATTAATCAAAAAGAAAAATTGCTTATTTTTCATGAATTCAAGTGCAGTACCTATATGTCCTACTACTCCTACTACTATGCTATGTATTTTATGACTTTAAACTCTCAACTGATAATATATTTTATCACGATACTTAATAATTGTATAATTATGAAGTAGGTATATATATGTGACTTTGTCGATTTATAAGATATTTGGGAAGTGTTTTCAGAAGGACATTAGAGTGCATTACCACGGTTGTAGGTACACCCAAATAGTTTATACCTACAGTTATATTGGTGTTTTTGAATTTTAGGTTTCCTATTTATTGAGTTGTTTTAATTAATTTGAAATTTGGGTTAGAACATTTTGAATTAGATCTTGAGCATTAGGTATACAAAATGTTAAGTTTTAAATGAGTTATATAGACATAGTTGAACACTTGTACATTTGTATCTACAGATAACAAATAACCATATTAATCATTGAACTCGTACATAACCTTAAAAGTGTTAGTAATTGGTTGACAACTATCGTTATTAGCTACCGGAATCAACCACTTTAAACTTTAATATAAACTCCAGTTGTCGTACTAAAATTGTTGGATCTGCCAACCAGACTATACCATATTATTAATATTAGATTTTTGTTCTATACCAATATATTATTCTTAACACTAGAAATAATATTAAGGCTTAAGAAGATTACAAAATTAAAAAAAAAAAGCTAGGATTGATAAAAACCATGGAGAAACGAGAAAAAAGTAATTTATTGATAGGAACCTACTTCAAAATTAAAACTTAGGTTTATCGTTATCTTCTTTAATGAGATATATCAATACAAATAGGTATAGGTAATAATATTAATATATTATATACTTATAGTTTGGTATACCTACATATAGGTACCTATGTATACGATTGAATAAATAAGAATCATTCTGAATTAAAATTAACATTAAAAAATATTTATTTGTTAGAGACTAGAAGGTAACCATAAATGTTATCATTTAAACGATATTTGTATTAAAAACAATTTAGTTCAATGGTAACTGGATAATGTCACCAGTTGGGAGGTATGTGTCGTTAATGTTACAGTGATCCATTATCCTATCATTTTCACAAGAATCCGCAGTAAAAGTCAAAATCTCGTACACGACTAATGATATTCCAGATGCAGCTACTATTGTGCCAAACAGAGCCAAGCAATACGCAGGAATCTAAAGTAAATAAAAATAGTGTAATATATCATAATTTTATTATTGAATTTGGTTATAAATTGCAAAAAATATTCAACATTTAAATTATATTTTAAATATGATAGCAACCTACTAAAAATAATAATTCTAACGTTTTAGACTCTTTATAAACATAATTACCTTGGGCTTAATTAAAATGATATGTTGTTAAAATATGATCGAGTACCTTAACTTCAAAGTTTGTTTCTGAATATTTATCATGTGTAATGTCTGGATTAGACATCACATTTCGTATAGAATAAAATAGAATCTTTTTTTTTTTAACTATATGTAAGTAGGTATAGTTAATTGTTGAAATTGAATTTAAACTAATCAAATATATTTTTTTAATTACTTAAATTTAAATATACCATTAATGTTTATTTTTACGAACATTTATTCTTAAAAAATGTACCTACAAAAGTTATAACTTAATCGAAGTATAAGAAAATATAACACATGAAATGTATTATAACATATTTTTGTCTTTTGTATACGTGGGTCTTGTTTACCCGAAATACTTTAATTAACATTACAATGTTCCATAAAGAATCTAATAATGTTCGCCTAATAAGTTCAAATATAATAATTTACATCTATTATAGTGTGAAATAGGATATTACCTTTTCTTTCCATGAATCATTGGAGATTTTAATATAAATTGCTGCTGGTAAAACAAATGCCAGTGGAATTGCGGCCACAACTCCCTAATAAAAAATAATTATTTATGCAGTTAGAATTATTACACACTTTGAAAATGGTTTTCTGTGTTATTGCTCAATCAGTATATGCTCATGGAATTTGTGTCTGAGGAGGTACTTTCGAAAAGTAGGTATTTGAGATTTCTATGAACTATTCACAATTCCTTTAAGGAACCCTTTCGTTAAAATACTGACGTGGCGACATACCCAACTATAAAGTATAAATGGCATATTCAATTTTTTTTAAATGCCATGCTAAAGATAAATTAATACATTTATATCTTTGTAACTTTGAAACTGTCAGTTTTAAGTTTTAATCATGGTTATACTATTTATACTATTCACCAAAAATCGAAAAATATGTTTAGAGTATAGACAAAATATAATATAGAGTGGTGAACATTGGTGTAAATTATTATTTATGTTGACTATATAATATTTGAATAAGCAATTTATTATATGTATAAAATATACATACATGTTAAAATGTACTTTTAAATGGTTAAGTATATCTCTCTATTATATAAAAAATATTTACATATTCCACTTAATTTTAAATTGTAGATGTTAAATTTCAAGATGCAAAAGTGGTTAAGCCCTCAGGCCCGGGTCGCGTGGTCGGGTGGGAGGTGGGTTGCATGCAAATCTAGAAGGAGGCAGAGCCCACTAGTTTTTAATAAAATAATCACTTTTCAAAAAGTTGTCTGTAAAATGTATATAAGCTACGCTAAATATAGTATTTAACACATCTTACGTTTATTTCTAAGGCTATTCCAAGACATTTGGTGGATATGGAAACAAAGTAGGTTGCCACAAGAATAGAAACCGTAATGATCGCGTGTCTCTTTTTTGACATCGGAACAGGATCGGTACCACCCCTAAGCGTCTGATCGACAACAGCTTTAGTAACCATACATTCCAATGGGAATGTGAGCAACGTTGTCAATGAAAACAACAACCTTGATATATTGATTAAATCATCGTTCCAACAATAGTTTTCCAACAAATCACCTATACGTTTATTAGTGTAAACACAAATTACAGTTAGGTATGCAGTATTATCCATTTTTAACAAGGAAACTTCGTACCTTGAGTGAGATCACCAAATGTAGCATATCCAACTAGTCCAAATGCGACCATTAGCAAGAACGATATTGTGACCGCGACGTGTGTTACACAGTTCCAAATTGTTTGACTTGCTCCTTCGATTGAATCGTACAACAAAAACACATTGTGATGACACATAAAACCTAAATAATAAAAGTAAAAACCATAATATTCTACTAGTATGGTGTATAATATAAAAAACATACACTAATACAGGCGATCGTCCCCCCCCCCCCCCGTAATTCATGAGATGTTCTGTTTTTGCATTAACCAATTAAGGTTAATACATTTTATAAATTTTGTTGATTATTAAAAGCGATATTCAAGACTAAAAATGTTTTATCCCCCCCCCCTCCACGGAATTGCCCTGAATACGTCCCTAAACTAATACACTATAAAATCTCAAATAACAAATGAAGGATTACATAGCAACAATATTTTAAACTTAATTTTTATTATTTAAAAATTTGATTAATTTTGTTATTTAATCTAAACACTTTTTTTTATTTGCTATACCTAGTGTAGTTATATAAAGTGGCTTAATTTGGTTATGTTTGTGGGGAGGATTGAAATTCTTACTCTCTCCCCCAACCCCCGCCGCCACCAAAAAAAAATTTGTTTAAAAAATTTATTTTTACGTTTATATGCTATATTAATATGCATATTGTTCAATCATATAAAATTATATAGTTTTAATATTTAAATACACTCATTTCGTGTTTTATACTGTCACAATGGAATTGGTACAAATATTTTTGAGATATAAAATGCTGATCTCCCTTTTATAGGTAGTTATACATATACAGGGTGTATCTTATGTCATTGTACGCGGGGTTTTTTGACGATTACGGAATGATGATATGGAATTTCGTTAAAACGAAAAAAGACGTGTTTCTTTATTTTTAACAAGCAATTTTTTTATAACAATTTCAAAATTTTTAAACACGAAGGTGTACCAATAGCAAAATCAACTTTTTTTTTCAAATGGTAACCACTATATTTTTTAATGGATTCTGGTAAAGCTTTTTTTTCTGAACATTTTGGTAGTCGAATCGTCGATTTTGGTTCGCTAATTTATTAACTATGGCCCTCCAAAGATTAGTAAAATATGCATTAATACTTTTAATTAAAATAATGGGTATAGGTTAAATTTACAAGCGATAAACAATTTTTTCTTATAACTACCATTTGATACACTACAATTGTTGAATCGGTAATCTAATGACACCCTCAAAAAAAAAAAAAAAAAACAAACATAATTGTAAACATACTTCATTATTTTTATTTTAACATACGATCATAAAAATCAATATTATTATTTTAATTAATTATTATAATCGTAATTAATTACTTTACATTTTTTTCATCACAGTTACTTTTCTTACAATATCATAAATTTGAATTCTTAATTAGGTAGGTAGCTAAGGTAATAATGATAAATTGGTAAATGGTATTCGATTGTTGACATTAATATGTGCAACGAAAAAAGTGCAATGTTTGTGGTGCTCTTTTCGTAGTGGTATAAAGTATAAACTTGATATTTTAACCATAGATTCCCTAAAATGGTATATTGGTATCGCATCCAAAGTATGAACTTAGGAGTTGTAATTCATCCCTTTCCATCCTTTTTAGTTTTGGATATTAAAATAATAATATTGATTTTTATGATCGTATGTTAAAATAAAATTAATGAAGTATGTTTACAAACAATTATGTTTGTTATTTTTTTTTTTTTTTTTGAGGGTGTCATTAGATTACCGATTCAACAATAGTAGTGTATCAAATGGTAGTTATAAGAAAAAATTGTTTAGCGCTTGTAAATTTAACCTATACCCATTATTTTAATTAAAAGTATTAATGCATATTTTACTAATCTTTGGAGGGCCATAGTTAATAAACTAGCGAACCAAAATTGACGATTCGACTACCAAAATGTTCAGAAAAAAAAGCTTTACCAGAATCCATTAAAAAATATAGTGGTTACCATTTGAAAAAAAAAAGTTGATTTTGCTATTGGTACACCTGCGTGTTTAAAAATTTTGAAATTGTTATAAAAAAATTGCTTGTTAAAAATAAAGAAACACGTCTTTTTTCGTTTTAACGAAATTCCATATCATCGTTCCGTAATCGTCAAAAAACCCCGCGTACAATGACATAAGATACACCCTGTATAAATATATTATAATTATTGATTATGTATAATTAATACGTATTGTTTTAAAAATCTCTATTGTCGGATAGTGTAATGTAAGTCAATATTTACAATAATATATGGATGAGAGCAAATATTACCGAATGACATTATTCCAATAGCTTGAATCGCACCAGGCCGAGCAAAATCCCATGTGTTTATGTTACCAACTTCGGTTACTGTGGACCTGTGGAAATTAAAAAAGTGGGACGGAGGAATTATTTTAAAATGTAATAATCGTATACGATGTTAGGTAAAGCATACATACTAATATTTAATTTAGGCTTACATAACGTCGTGTAAAGATTCGTATCTGATGACTATGGTCACAAAGATAACCAAAACCATGATGAACGACACAATAGACGCTTTGGCTAGTCTTGCTACATTCCTTAGCATGCACAAAGGGGTCGTGATAAAAATTGTGGCCATTGCTATGACAAAGTACCGTTGGGCAAATACAGAGTCGTGTGGCAGAGAAAACAACCGAATCAAGACCTTTGTTGCAGTGTCCCCAACGATTATGTTATAGCTTATCATCGCTGTAAAAAGATACATTTGAATACAATTTTAATCGTACTTAGGTCCTTAGATATTAATTTAGGTGTAACGTACCTACATAATTTAACTACACATATTAATATACTATTAGGTACATATTATTATAAGTTATAACTACCGATGTACATTGGATATTATAGTTAATATTATTATCTTATCTTTTATTATACCTTAGCAAACATTTTAATAAATTAATTTAATATTAGTTACCAGAGTTACCTAATACTAATGTTATTAGGTTCCTAGGTACTTATTGCAGACATTGATTTGGTTATGCATATTACTTACTCATTATTCATTATATAATACATTGTATTTTTATCAACTACATATAACATTTATGATAAAAAACATTATATGTAGTTAAACAAAATGTAAATAAAATATAATTTGGTAGTAACAAATTTATTAATAATAAAGTGCAACAGGTATATTTTAAAACTTTTAGTTGGTATTATATAGTATTATATTATGTAGGACGTAAGTGTATGAATTACAAAAAAATATTATTTAATTTATATAGAATACTATGGAGTATACACGGAATAAATATTTATTATTTCCTACTTTCTAGTTGGTTAATATAATATAATTAGTAATAGTTAAAATATGTATGATCATTATTAAAACTTAAAATTGTCTAACTAATAAATGATATCGTTTTAATTAAGAGATGCTATCGATTTTTAAAATCAGCAACAATTATTATTGGCAAGGCTATATTACAAACCTATCTATAATACCATATCTATATACCTAATTTTAAATAATTCTAATGAACTAAGTATTAAGAATCAGTTTATATATTGAAGTACCTATCTACTAGTATATAATTGGATGGTTTTTAAGAGAAAGGGCTTAAGTCAAAAATTGATACTTTTCAGGAGATACAAAAAACATTATAACTTTGTAAATTTTTAATGTTTTTAAACTTTTTATTCATAATCATGTTTAATATATAGGTATATATATAATATATAAGTGTTTTGTTATTTTACTATTAAATATATTTTAGCATTTATTTATTTTCTTCAAATTATAATGACTTATGACCTATTGCATATATATCTGTTTGACTTGAGCCCTTTCGCATCATGACTTAAGACCTATTGCATGTAATTTTATAAGACTTATGCCCTTTGTCATTAAAATGAGTTATAAAAAGTGACTTAGGCCTTTTCTCATAAAAAAATTCTGCAAAATGACTTATTGCCATACGCATTCTATTTTATCTCGTAAACCAAATCCCACTTGGCGTCTACAGTGGTATCATTACGCGGCTTGAAATTTCACACAGAATTTATGTATAAACTGAAACTGTTGAAAAATAACTTAAGCCCTTTCTCTTTAAAATCGTACTATACAAGGTAGTGATATTGATTAAATTAGTGTAATTAGTGTCCCTACTTCTACAACAAGCTTGCTTACTGGAGTATCAACTTGTAATGTGTAATATAAATTATAAAGTATAATTTAAGTTCTAAGCTTCTAAATGTGATGTTTAAATAATTAAAACAAAATTAATTCCATTGGCGATGAACTTAATGGATGCTTGTCAAAGGCAGGAGTAGCTTATTTCGTCAAAATATTATAATAAACTATAAAGTCTTAGTGAAAATTTGCTGTGCGTTCTTATTTATATATTACTATAAAAATTACTAAATTATGATACAAAAATCCATTAGAACTGATAAACTATTGTTCATTTTTAAAACGTTTTATGTGTTTTTTTGCATAGAACAATATCATATAGCATTTGTACAAACATTAAGTTACAACACCCATACAAGCTTTTAGAATCATTCAAATGCGATATTTACACAGCTTTAATCAAAGTAGTTAAACATTGACAGATCCAAGCAATACAGTAAAATAATAATATTATGGGTCTTAAATTATAAATTATTGGCTACCTATTATACATTGTTTCTATCGATTTCAAACCACGTTGATATAGCTAGTATAGTAATAACCAAGTATTAAATTCTTATGCTATATATAGATAGGTAATAACTACCTATATATTATATAATATAGTTAAATTAAATTTACTAGCAATTCAAAATGAAAAGTTTAAATGATTCTAAAATTGTAGTTAAAAATGTATAAAATGTTCAACTTTTATATCTAAGGATTGAAAATTTAAAACATGATTTCACCATTGTAGGTAATTCTGTTACCAAAAAATCTAAAAAATACATAAGCACAGTTTATTTTTATAGTCATTTTAAGTTCAACTTTGGATAAAATTACATAAAAAAAACCTAGAATTACTATTTTAGTTATTTTTTTGTGATTGTGTAATATTATTCGTGGGTACTTGAAACTTCTAAAGTACACTATTATATACCTATGGAGTATGGACTATGATAGTATCAGGGTTTGTTGTTGACGTATAACGCATTATAAGTACCTAATGGATATTGGGATATGATTAATTTGGAATTTATTATAGGTAAATTTTTTTTAATACGATAGATAAGAAAATAATATGCCTTATACCTAGACTGACATACCGTCTCCGCTCAGAATCGTTTTTCTTATACAATGATATTATATGATTGAATTCAAATTTAATACTATCCATTATACAGTGACCCACTTGTAACCTACTGTACAGCGGAGCACCTTTTTTTTGTTTTATATACCTAGTACACAAGTATAGATTTCTAATTTGGTTTTAATAAGTGGCCCCTTGAAATTTCCTGACCCACAGTTTCCTAACTCTGGATCCGCCCCTGGGTACACCATATCTCTAGAAAAATAACGTTTGGACTTTGGGTACATAGGACACAGGTATTAATATAACATTTAGAAACACCTAGTAAAATAACATTTACTACTTATCAGTAATTTTTAATTTTTTAAGCCTATTAGCGTGATTCAGGAGACACCACGAGGAGGGTTGGCTCTATTTAGTCTCCCAAAAATATTTTAGTATAATGTTTAATTACTTGTCATAGTTTTTAAATTATTATTTATTATATCTTGTATACTATATTATATCTATATTATACCATTATTATTTAGTATTTATTATTAACTCTTTGTATAATATATAATATAATATATTATATTACAATTATATAATGTTTTTACCGATAAATATCGGACCAATTAGGGATAAATATTTTTGCAACATTTTTATCGACTTTGTATTCCTCAAATTTGTTTAATACATAATATGTAATATTATCCATGTCTTCTTTTCTTTTTTTCTTTTGCACATTTCGTTTAATACCTACCTATTTTTAAGTAAGATTATTGAACTTCTAATAAAATATTTACTATTGCAAAACAATTAGGATAGCAAGGATAAAATTGACTGTTAAAATATCTATGAAAATCTTCAGGTCCGTTTGTTGTCCTAGGATTCATAGATGGCTGGGCTGCCCAAAAATTAGGCGGGAATAAACTAGTTTCATTAATAAGAGTGTTTAAAATATAATCCTTAAAATGTTCAACATTGGGTGGTGCATTGGCCATGAGAGATATAAGACCATCATTCACGTCATTAGAAGGTAAATAACTTGGATCGAAAAAACTTTGAAGACACTGTTACACAACTGTTTTTCCAGCATAGTGCTTATTTAATTCTTTGTCATTTTTAATACGACTAAACCAGGCTTGACTTAAGTTAAAACTAGATAACCTATTGGGAATTATCGTATGTACCCAAACGTGCTATGTGTTTGTGTGCCCAAACGTGTTCTACATTTACAGGTAAAAATAATGCAATGTGCCCAATCGTGCTTTGGCTAATTTGGCTTTGGGTGAGTTGCGGCCCAATTAATTATCATTAGTCATTACCTATATACCTGTTGGGCGTGTTGGCTAGTAACTATATGTACGATGTACCTGTCGGATGGCTATACATATTGTATAGTGATAAACGAATAACAATAAACGAATTGTTCGATACGTATGGCAAGTTATATCTTTATTAATATAATAAAGATAATATAGATAGTTTTATATATTTATATGTATATAGGGCATTTTCAGAGTTTTATTATATAATTATACTAATATCATTAAATATTTTTGTAGTGAATCGAATATACGAATCTATATAAGAATCGAATAGAGAAAAAAAGGTTAGTTATAGTTCCATACCTATTTTTGTATTTTGTAGTCAGGGGTATTTAATATAAAAAAAGGTGGACAAGTGGATGTCCCTCTGCTTTATAATAGGTTACAAGTGGGTCACTGTAATGGATGGTGTTAAATTTGAATTCAATGGTATAATATCATTATATAAGAAAAACGATTCTGGGCAAAACGGTCAAGTCAGCCTATGATATTAAGAAGTAATCTATTTTTAAATTTTCATTCCTTAGCTATAAATGTTGATCATTTTATAAATGTCAACTACAAAATAATTATTCAATTTTAAATTTGATAAATTTTGTCAAAATTCGATCCTTAAATGCTTATAAAAAAAATTGTGCTTATGTATTTTTAATATTTTTCAACTGCTATTGTAAAATATATCAGGAGCCTTGTATTTAATTTTTACATTTTTTGGCCCAACAGATATAAGTATATAACTTTATTGATATTTATAGAAAAAAAAACTAAAAAAATTTAAAACTGTAAATGTCCGTAAACAGCTCAAAAAGGGTCAAAATATTCTCAAAAATTGTATGGTTATAGGAAATACTAATATCACCGTATAACTATCGCTGTATAACCGCTGTGGAAAAAGCTGTAGGTAAAAACGAGTATTACTAGAGGAAACGAGAACGACTACGACGTGGCGCAAGACACGGAAAAGAGCCGAAGCCGGTGCCGATGCACGAAACGGTTCAACAAACGAGAGGACAAAAAAATGTCTGCGGGGCGAACGCCAAAAAAAGGCGAGCCTAAACGGATTTGTTCAAAGTGTCCGGCGAACAAAACTGCGTCTAGCTGGACACAAAAGAGTTTGTGAACTCAGGACAAAAGCTCACCTTGGCGTAATAAGGCGAGAGGGAGGGAGCCAAGACTGCAGCGACGTTTAAAAGCCACTGCCCCAAACCTCTCACAAAACTGAACATAATCTATGTTCGGTCTATGTCAGGAACACCGCAACAAAACATTCGCAGTGCAAATGTCTTCGCCCGACTCCACAGTGTGCGACGACTAGGTCGGACAGCGCTTACTATCACGTCCGTAGCTGCAGTATCTCCACATCCGCCTCTGGTAACCATGATGTCCTGTAAACCTGCACCGGTCGTCTCGTGCTCTAGTGGTTTTGCATCACCGATTAATTGTGTTTCTGAAGTGTTCGGTATCGACTCAAATGCTGGCGTCGAGATCGAGTGGCAGAACAGGTGGCAAAGTCGACGTGAAGGGTAACAGAGAGTCGAAGTCGCTAGCTCTTACAGCAGCAGGTCTCAATTCTTCACTGTTAGTCGATGATTCGGCCGATGCGATCCGTCAAACTTGCATCTTGGTGATGGAAGCGACGGACGGAATCGCTTCTGGTGCATCACCCATGGACTTTGTTTCGAATGCCATGTTTAGCATCGATTTGCTTCGCCTTTGAAAACTCTTGATATCGTCGATTTTCAGGGTTATCGGACGATTTTCAAGCAGATCACTAAATACTTGCGTCATTGAAGCGGTTTCGGACAGAGGGGTTTCCCCAGCGGAAATCGACTGCAGCGAAATGTTGGCACGATGCGTATCGCCTGTGAAGCTTCAACCGGTGACCACACTCTCTTCAACACTTTAGGCCGATTTCCCGGAGGTCTTCAAAAACCTGGATCATGATTTCTGTGGCGAACTGTTTATTAACATCGACGAACGCTTCACGGCTTTGTTAGTCGACATAATGTTGATCTGATGTTTATATATATTATACAAAACTAAGGTAAGTAATACGTTTTGCACTGTAATTAATGTTCGTTGTAACAAATATAGGTACTAATAGAACAGACTGATATGCAATAACTACGAATTATAAAACAGCTTCTGTGTAAATAATATTATTTACACTGAAGTTGCCCATAGAAAAAAGATGATAATAGTTTTGTTGATAAATGTTAGTTTGGAAATATGTATTTTAAAAGATAAAAGAAAAAAAGGATAAGTTTTAACATTGGTACATACCTATACTAAATATTTGTTAAAGCTTTATGGATTTTGAAAAAAAAAAGGTGCTATGCTGTACAGTAGGTTACAACTGGGTCACTGTATAATGGATGGTATTAAATTTGAATTCAATATTGTAATATCATTGTATAAGAAAAAGTATTCTGAGAGGTTTGTCTGAGACGGTTGTCAGTCTACGTATAAGACATATTATAAACTTATCTATGGTATTAAAAAAAAATTAACCTATAATAAATTCCAAATTAATCATATCCCAATATCCATTAGGTACTTATAACGCGTTATACATCAACAACAAACCGTGATACTATCATAGATATATAATAGTACACTTTAGAAGTTTCAAGTACCCAAGAATAATATTATTCAATCACAACAAAATAACTAAAATAGTTATTCTAGGTTTTTTAATATGTAATTTCGTCCAAATTTGAATTTAAAATGTCTGTAAAAAATAAGTGTGTTCATATATTTTTTATATATTATATTTTTTACGTACCTGAAAATGAGGTAATTAATGCTTATAATAATCTTTTGGAGACAACATATTTTACCGAACATGATGAATTATTATCACCGATCCTCAACTATTTTGAAGAAACTTGGATAGGATGCATGGACAGACGACAAAAAAGAAGAGCACCTAAATTTGACATTTCAATTTGGAATTGCTATTCATTGGTTTCGGAAGATTTACCTAGAACTAATAATGCAGTAGAAGGATGGCATAATTGTTTTACTTCAATTTTAAATCAATGCCATCCAAGTATTTGGAAATTCATATTCGCGTTGAAAAAAGAAGAAAATATAAATAAAGTAAAACTTGAACAATATATAGGTGGCGAACCTCCACCCGCAAAAAAAAAAAACTTTGACAAAGCACAGCGTTTGAAAAATATTTGTTATGATTTCAAAAATAGAACGACTGATGAATATTTACAAGGAATAGCACACAATTTCCAATTGCAAGTATAAGTGTATTATACATTGTTTTATACATTTTAATTCACAATTTATACATTATACAATTTTTACAATTTTATTCTATTTATAACTTTTAATAATGACAGACCTTTCTAAAAAAAAGACAACATTTTTAACCATACCTACATAAAAAAGTAAATGTGTAGACAGTCCTAAGTCTGTATTAAAATGGGAAGGAAAATGTTGGGTTTAAAAATATTACATAATGTCATAATATATATACCTATATGCGATAAATTAACTCTCGATGAATTGACGTCGCGATGAGTTGACGTCGCGATAAATTGATTACAATAAATTGACGCGCGATGAATTGACTCGCGACGAATTTACGTGCCACCCTTAAAATGACTATAAAAATAAACTGCGCTTATGTATTTTTTTAAATTTTTTGGTAACAAAATTAACTACTTACCTGGAATCTTGTTTTAAATTTTTAATCCCTAGATATAAAAGTCGACAATTTTATAAATTTTTAACTACAAAATAATTATTAAATTTTAAATTTGATAAATTTTGTCAAAATTCGATCATTAAATGCTTATAAAAAAAAATCGTGCCTATGTATTTTTAATATTTTTCAACTGATATTGTAACAATATATCAGGAGCCTTGTATTAAATGTTTACACTTTTTGGCCCAACAGATAAAACTTTATTGATATTCATAGAAAAAAAAATGTCCGTAAACAGTTCAAAAAGAGTCAAAATATTTTCAAAATTGTACAGTGTATAGGAAATGCTAATATGAACATTCAGTGAATATTTCATGTATCTACAGTCATTTGTCTTAAAGTTACACCAAAAACCAAATTCAATTGTCTGAAAAATCGATTTTGAGTAAAAATTCCCGTTTTTCCTTAATTTTTCTTTTGTTTTTCTTGGCGCTTTTGAAAAGTACTAGGAATTTTAAATTTTGACCTCCCCAATGCACCAACGATATTCACTTTCTAATCGAACAAGATACTGAAGTTGAAAATCGAAGCATTATTTCGACTACTTATCGTGTACACAGACACAAAAAAAATAAAAAAAATAAAAAACACACATCATTGTAAAATCAATACATTCATCGTTTCACTCAGAATCTAAAATTCTTGACCAGTAATCACAAATCCTGGTTTGTGTTTCAGTAATTGACTGTCTCTAATGCTGTAACTGCATTATGTCTTAAACAGACCTTTGGCCTTTCAACTTTGAAGTCTAATAGCAAACAAACATTGCTAAATAGCTCAGATGGGTGTGAACGATCGGATTCGAAATTAGAATTATTTAAATACGACTATCGAACTTAAAGAGTTCAAACAATACATTTGATTGCAAATTGTATTGGACAATGTAATTTCTAATTGATTATATATACGTCTTCATATTAAAGTGTTTATTGAAGAACGCAGTCCTAAATAGCTATATTTATATGCATATAATATCATACCTACATAATATCACATAATATCGTACTTTTAATTTAACCTATCTAACATTGAGCTTATTTATTGATATTTATACACATTCTTGAAGGTACCTACATACAATATTATAGGACAAAGGTACAGTACATAAATTTAATAAAGATTAGATACAGGTAGCTGGTAGGTAGGTACGTTTAATATTTAATGTGTTGTATTATGATGGATTCATATTCATGATTTTCATTGAATAGTGTCGATTTTGCAAAATTGCATAGACTGTAAATTTTCTTATATAAAAAAAAAAATAAATTAGTTACAATATACTAAGTATATCTACAATAAATGCCTTCTTACGCTATTTTAAAATAATACATAATTCTAAAAATTAAATTAATTAATATATTATAATTACTTAGGCCTATTATAATATATAGCTTACGTATGCAAACGAGTTTTCTTCACTATTTTATATTTCTTGAATATTAGTGTGAATAATTTACATATCTTATACTTGTATATACCATCTATACAAGTTGATATGCTCAAATTATAAGTACAATTTGTGGAATGATAATTACAGTCAAACACATAATAACAGATTTAAAGAACCGCACAACTTGGATCAAACCTCCAAACCCACAAAATATCTCAACAACCAAACGATCTTTTAAAATAAAAATCACATTCGTAGGCAGAATGAAATAACCTAGCTAAAACATTAAAACTTAAAAGGTATAGTTACCTATATAACAAAAATGTGTAACTAAAATTGAGATGTTTTAACTAATATGTACCTATAATGAACCTTTGTAGTCGATGTTAATAACGATCAATAATAAAAAAAATGTCAATACATTTTTTCTATATTATAATATGTCATAATTACTGGGCTTGCTGTCTCCAGTCACGACAGGTTATATCCATAATATTATCCATTAGGTAAGGAAATGACAAGACTCAGCGTCTCAGCCTTAAGACAATGATCTTTTAAGTATTAATCTTCTTACTCAGTGTTGAGTGTTTGATTATTAAACTAGATAATATAATATACCAATTGTTTCTAATAACTTGTTATTAACTATTGTGTTTACTATATATTTATTTATTTATCATTTACAATTTTGTTACAATAGTCCGTTAAATAAACATACCTATTATAATAATTAACCAAATGATTTAGTATGTTTTGTTGTTGATCATATTATATAATTTACTTAACCAAATATTATTTTATTATAGTTTCATGATAATATCTATAATGAAGAATACAATATAATATTGAATGTACTATAGGAAAATTATTATTATTATTGTAAATTAAATCTAATAATGACGTAATAAATAAGTTTCTATACATGATTATTAAACTCAAAGCACAATAAGTAAAATCAATTAGCTTATATAAAACATAATGAACCGCCAAGGAATAACAAAGTTAATAAATATTATATGATGGTCAGGTTTATATTGAAAACCCAATACCACATTTCATTTTTATAAATGATTGATTAGTTTATAATTATTTTAACTATACGAGTATCAATTAATTCAGGGATATATTGCCACAAATGCTTGGAGAACTTATTGTTTGTTATTATTTTACACTTAGTAAATAAATAGAATTTAATATTTTAAAATGTCAATGTGACAAGCGAATGAATTCGTATTAAAATATATGAATATAGTTCATATTTATGGCAATATGGTTTTAATATTACACAAAGTTTTAACAGTTATTAAATATTAAATGAATGTCCTCTTAAAAAAAAAAAAAAAATCAAAACTGAATTTACAAAATTTAATTTGGCATAGAATTTAGGGATCCTTTAAATAATAAACACCGATATCAGCTAAGTATCCTTTTAGATATTAGGTATATTACCTAATATAATATTAATGAAAATAGTTTTCATAACTCTATTTTGCATAATTTTACTTTAATTTACGAAATATTGAAGTTAAGATATTCTAAAAGCTATACCTACGAGCGTAAATAACCAGAAAAAAGTTTAATAATTGTCTAAAGAACTACCAATTTTTATAAAATATTTTGAGACAATTTTTTGAATAAAGTACCTATCTATACATGCTGAATACTTCTATATATACATAGTCATACAGTTTATATATCCCTATTAAATTGAATTAAAATGTTTAAAACATTTTATTTAATAAACAGTGTGTTCAGATCTGAAGGTTAAAACTACTTAAAAGTTACTTTTTGAATACAATGTCTCTTAAATATTTCATAAAATTGGATTTTAAATTAATCAAAAAGAAAAATTGCTTATTTTTCATGAATTCAAGTGCAGTACCTATATGTCCTACTACTCCTACTACTATGCTATGTATTTTATGACTTTAAACTCTCAACTGATAATATATTTTATCACGATACTTAATAATTGTATAATTATGAAGTAGGTATATATATGTGACTTTGTCGATTTATAAGATATTTGGGAAGTGTTTTCAGAAGGACATTAGAGTGCATTACCACGGTTGTAGGTACACCCAAATAGTTTATACCTACAGTTATATTGGTGTTTTTGAATTTTAGGTTTCCTATTTATTGAGTTGTTTTAATTAATTTGAAATTTGGGTTAGAACATTTTGAATTAGATCTTGAGCATTAGGTATACAAAATGTTAAGTTTTAAATGAGTTATATAGACATAGTTGAACACTTGTACATTTGTATCTACAGATAACAAATAACCATATTAATCATTGAACTCGTACATAACCTTAAAAGTGTTAGTAATTGGTTGACAACTATCGTTATTAGCTACCGGAATCAACCACTTTAAACTTTAATATAAACTCCAGTTGTCGTACTAAAATTGTTGGATCTGCCAACCAGACTATACCATATTATTAATATTAGATTTTTGTTCTATACCAATATATTATTCTTAACACTAGAAATAATATTAAGGCTTAAGAAGATTACAAAATTAAAAAAAAAAAGCTAGGATTGATAAAAACCATGGAGAAACGAGAAAAAAGTAATTTATTGATAGGAACCTACTTCAAAATTAAAACTTAGGTTTATCGTTATCTTCTTTAATGAGATATATCAATACAAATAGGTATAGGTAATAATATTAATATATTATATACTTATAGTTTGGTATACCTACATATAGGTACCTATGTATACGATTGAATAAATAAGAATCATTCTGAATTAAAATTAACATTAAAAAATATTTATTTGTTAGAGACTAGAAGGTAACCATAAATGTTATCATTTAAACGATATTTGTATTAAAAACAATTTAGTTCAATGGTAACTGGATAATGTCACCAGTTGGGAGGTATGTGTCGTTAATGTTACAGTGATCCATTATCCTATCATTTTCACAAGAATCCGCAGTAAAAGTCAAAATCTCGTACACGACTAATGATATTCCAGATGCAGCTACTATTGTGCCAAACAGAGCCAAGCAATACGCAGGAATCTAAAGTAAATAAAAATAGTGTAATATATCATAATTTTATTATTGAATTTGGTTATAAATTGCAAAAAATATTCAACATTTAAATTATATTTTAAATATGATAGCAACCTACTAAAAATAATAATTCTAACGTTTTAGACTCTTTATAAACATAATTACCTTGGGCTTAATTAAAATGATATGTTGTTAAAATATGATCGAGTACCTTAACTTCAAAGTTTGTTTCTGAATATTTATCATGTGTAATGTCTGGATTAGACATCACATTTCGTATAGAATAAAATAGAATCTTTTTTTTTTTAACTATATGTAAGTAGGTATAGTTAATTGTTGAAATTGAATTTAAACTAATCAAATATATTTTTTTAATTACTTAAATTTAAATATACCATTAATGTTTATTTTTACGAACATTTATTCTTAAAAAATGTACCTACAAAAGTTATAACTTAATCGAAGTATAAGAAAATATAACACATGAAATGTATTATAACATATTTTTGTCTTTTGTATACGTGGGTCTTGTTTACCCGAAATACTTTAATTAACATTACAATGTTCCATAAAGAATCTAATAATGTTCGCCTAATAAGTTCAAATATAATAATTTACATCTATTATAGTGTGAAATAGGATATTACCTTTTCTTTCCATGAATCATTGGAGATTTTAATATAAATTGCTGCTGGTAAAACAAATGCCAGTGGAATTGCGGCCACAACTCCCTAATAAAAAATAATTATTTATGCAGTTAGAATTATTACACACTTTGAAAATGGTTTTCTGTGTTATTGCTCAATCAGTATATGCTCATGGAATTTGTGTCTGAGGAGGTACTTTCGAAAAGTAGGTATTTGAGATTTCTATGAACTATTCACAATTCCTTTAAGGAACCCTTTCGTTAAAATACTGACGTGGCGACATACCCAACTATAAAGTATAAATGGCATATTCAATTTTTTTTAAATGCCATGCTAAAGATAAATTAATACATTTATATCTTTGTAACTTTGAAACTGTCAGTTTTAAGTTTTAATCATGGTTATACTATTTATACTATTCACCAAAAATCGAAAAATATGTTTAGAGTATAGACAAAATATAATATAGAGTGGTGAACATTGGTGTAAATTATTATTTATGTTGACTATATAATATTTGAATAAGCAATTTATTATATGTATAAAATATACATACATGTTAAAATGTACTTTTAAATGGTTAAGTATATCTCTCTATTATATAAAAAATATTTACATATTCCACTTAATTTTAAATTGTAGATGTTAAATTTCAAGATGCAAAAGTGGTTAAGCCCTCAGGCCCGGGTCGCGTGGTCGGGTGGGAGGTGGGTTGCATGCAAATCTAGAAGGAGGCAGAGCCCACTAGTTTTTAATAAAATAATCACTTTTCAAAAAGTTGTCTGTAAAATGTATATAAGCTACGCTAAATATAGTATTTAACACATCTTACGTTTATTTCTAAGGCTATTCCAAGACATTTGGTGGATATGGAAACAAAGTAGGTTGCCACAAGAATAGAAACCGTAATGATCGCGTGTCTCTTTTTGACATCGGAAAAGGATCGGTACCACCCCTAAGCGTCTGATCGACAACAGCTTTAGTAACCATACATTCCAATGGGAATGTGAGCAACGTTGTC
This sequence comes from Macrosiphum euphorbiae, assembly GCA_949089665.1. Lineage (NCBI taxonomy): Eukaryota > Metazoa > Arthropoda > Insecta > Hemiptera > Aphididae > Macrosiphum > Macrosiphum euphorbiae. Next base: position 122,390,041 of record CARXXK010000001.1, read on the forward strand.
AATGAAAACAACAACCTTGATATATTGATTAAATCATCGTTCCAACAATAGTTTTCCAACAAATCACCTATACGTTTATTAGTGTAAACACAAATTACAGTTAGGTATGCAGTATTATCCATTTTTAACAAGGAAACTTCGTACCTTGAGTGAGATCACCAAATGTAGCATATCCAACTAGTCCAAATGCGACCATTAGCAAGAACGATATTGTGACCGCGACGTGTGTTACACAGTTCCAAATTGTTTGACTTGCTCCTTCGATTGAATCGTACAACAAAAACACATTGTGATGACACATAAAACCTAAATAATAAAAGTAAAAACCATAATATTCTACTAGTATGGTGTATAATATAAAAAACATACACTAATACAGGCGATCGTCCCCCCCCCCCCGTAATTCATGAGATGTTCTGTTTTTGCATTAACCAATTAAGGTTAATACATTTTATAAATTTTGTTGATTATTAAAAGCGATATTCAAGACTAAAAATGTTTTATCCCCCCCCCCTCCACGGAATTGCCCTGAATACGTCCCTAAACTAATACACTATAAAATCTCAAATAACAAATGAAGGATTACATAGCAACAATATTTTAAACTTAATTTTTATTATTTAAAAATTTGATTAATTTTGTTATTTAATCTAAACACTTTTTTTTATTTGCTATACCTAGTGTAGTTATATAAAGTGGCTTAATTTGGTTATGTTTGTGGGGAGGATTGAAATTCTTACTCTCTCCCCCAACCCCCGCCGCCACCAAAAAAAAATTGTTTAAAAATTTATTTTTACGTTTATATGCTATATTAATATGCATATTGTTCAATCATATAAAATTATATAGTTTTAATATTTAAATACACTCATTTCGTGTTTTATACTGTCACAATGGAATTGGTACAAATATTTTTGAGATATAAAATGCTGATCTCCCTTTTATAGGTAGTTATACATATACAGGGTGTATCTTATGTCATTGTACGCGGGGTTTTTTGACGATTACGGAATGATGATATGGAATTTCGTTAAAACGAAAAAAGACGTGTTTCTTTTTATTTTTAACAAGCAATTTTTTTATAACAATTCAAAATTTTTAAACACGAAGGTGTACCAATAGCAAAATCAACTTTTTTTTTCAAATGGTAACCACTATATTTTTTAATGGATTCTGGTAAAGCTTTTTTTTCTGAACATTTTGGTAGTCGAATCGTCGATTTTGGTTCGCTAATTTATTAACTATGGCCCTCCAAAGATTAGTAAAATATGCATTAATACTTTTAATTAAAATAATGGGTATAGGTTAAATTTACAAGCGATAAACAATTTTTTCTTATAACTACCATTTGATACACTACAATTGTTGAATCGGTAATCTAATGACACCCTCAAAAAAAAAAAAAAAAAACAAACATAATTGTAAACATACTTCATTATTTTTATTTTAACATACGATCATAAAAATCAATATTATTATTTTAATATATTATTATAATCGTAATTAATTACTTTACATTTTTTTCATCACAGTTACTTTTCTTACAATATCATAAATTTGAATTCTTAATTAGGTAGGTAGCTAAGGTAATAATGATAAATTGGTAAATGGTATTCGATTGTTGACATTAATATGTGCAACGAAAAAAGTGCAATGTTTGTGGTGCTCTTTTCGTAGTGGTATAAAGTATAAACTTGATATTTTAACCATAGATTCCCTAAATGGTATATGGTATCGCATCCAAAGTATGAACTTAGGAGTTGTAATTCATCCCTTTCCATCCTTTTTAGTTTGGATATTAAAATAATAATATTGATTTTTATGATCGTATGTTAAAATAAAATTAATGAAGTATGTTTACAAACAATTATGTTTGTTATTTTTTTTTTTTTTTTTTTTGAGGGTGTCATTAGATTACCGATTCAACAATAGTAGTGTATCAAATGGTAGTTATAAGAAAAAATTGTTTAGCGCTTGTAAATTTAACCTATACCCATTATTTTAATTAAAAGTATTAATGCATATTTTACTAATCTTTGGAGGGCCATAGTTAATAAACTAGCGAACCAAAATTGACGATTCGACTACCAAAATGTTCAGAAAAAAAGCTTTACCAGAATCCATTAAAAAATATAGTGGTTACCATTTGAAAAAAAAAAGTTGATTTTGCTATTGGTACACCTGCGTGTTTAAAAATTTTGAAATTGTTATAAAAAATTGCTTGTTAAAAATAAAGAAACACGTCTTTTTTCGTTTTAACGAAATTCCATATCATCGTTCCGTAATCGTCAAAAAACCCCGCGTACAATGACATAAGATACACCCTGTATAAATATATTATAATTATTGATTATGTATAATTAATACGTATTGTTTTAAAAATCTCTATTGTCGGATAGTGTAATGTAAGTCAATATTTACAATAATATATGGATGAGAGCAAATATTACCGAATGACATTATTCCAATAGCTTGAATCGCACCAGGCCGAGCAAAATCCCATGTGTTTATGTTACCAACTTCGGTTACTGTGGACCTGTGGAAATTAAAAAAGTGGGACGGAGGAATTATTTTAAAATGTAATAATCGTATACGATGTTAGGTAAAGCATACATACTAATATTTAATTTAGGCTTACATAACGTCGTGTAAAGATTCGTATCTGATGACTATGGTCACAAAGATAACCAAAACCATGATGAACGACACAATAGACGCTTTGGCTAGTCTTGCTACATTCCTTAGCATGCACAAAGGGGTCGTGATAAAAATTGTGGCCATTGCTATGACAAAGTACCGTTGGGCAAATACAGAGTCGTGTGGCAGAGAAAACAACCGAATCAAGACCTTTGTTGCAGTGTCCCCAACGATTATGTTATAGCTTATCATCGCTGTAAAAAGATACATTTGAATACAATTTTAATCGTACTTAGGTCCTTAGATATTAATTTAGGTGTAACGTACCTACATAATTTAACTACACATATTAATATACTATTAGGTACATATTATTATAAGTTATAACTACCGATGTACATTGGATATTATAGTTAATATTATTATCTTATCTTTTATTATACCTTAGCAAACATTTTAATAAATTAATTTAATATTAGTTACCAGAGTTACCTAATACTAATGTTATTAGGTTCCTAGGTACTTATTGCAGACATTGATTTGGTTATGCATATTACTTACTCATTATTCATTATATAATACATTGTATTTTTATCAACTACATATAACATTTATGATAAAAAACATTATATGTAGTTAAACAAAATGTAAATAAAATATAATTTGGTAGTAACAAATTTATTAATAATAAAGTGCAACAGGTATATTTTAAAACTTTTAGTTGGTATTATATAGTATTATATTATGTAGGACGTAAGTGTATGAATTACAAAAAAATATTATTTAATTTATATAGAATACTATGGAGTATACACGGAATAAATATTTATTATTTCCTACTTTCTAGTTGTTAATATATATAATTAGTAATAGTTAAAATATGTATGATCATTATTAAAACTTAAAATTGTCTAACTAATAAATGATATCGTTTTAATTAAGAGATGCTATCGATTTTTAAAATCAGCAACAATTATTATTGGCAAGGCTATATTACAAACCTATCTATAATACCATATCTATAGACCTATTTTAAATATTCTAATGAACTAAGTATTAAGAATCAGTTTATATATTGAAGTACCTATCTACTAGTATATAATTGGATGGTTTTTAAGAGAAAGGGCTTAAGTCAAAAATTGATACTTTTCAGGAGATACAAAAAACATTATAACTTTGTAAATTTTTAATGTTTTTAAACTTTTTATTCATAATCATGTTTAATATATAGGTATATATATAATATATAAGTGTTTTGTTATTTTACTATTAAATATATTTTAGCATTTATTTATTTTCTTCAAATTATAATGACTTATGACCTATTGCATATATATCTGTTTGACTTGAGCCCTTTCGCATCATGACTTAAGACCTATTGCATGTAATTTTATAAGACTTATGCCCTTTGTCATTAAAATGAGTTATAAAAAGTGACTTAGGCCTTTTCTCATAAAAAAATTCTGCAAAATGACTTATTGCCATACGCATTCTATTTTATCTCGTAAACCAAATCCCACTTGGCGTCTACAGTGGTATCATTACGCGGCTTGAAATTTCACACAGAATTTATGTATAAACTGAAACTGTTGAAAAATAACTTAAGCCCTTTCTCTTTAAAATCGTACTATACAAGGTAGTGATATTGATTAAATTAGTGTAATTAGTGTCCCTACTTCTACAACAAGCTTGCTTACTGGAGTATCAACTTGTAATGTGTAATATAAATTATAAAGTATAATTTAAGTTCTAAGCTTCTAAATGTGATGTTTAAATAATTAAAACAAAATTAATTCCATTGGCGATGAACTTAATGGATGCTTGTCAAAGGCAGGAGTAGCTTATTTCGTCAAAATATTATAATAAACTATAAAGTCTTAGTGAAAATTTGCTGTGCGTTCTTATTTATATATTACTATAAAAATTACTAAATTATGATACAAAAATCCATTAGAACTGATAAACTATTGTTCATTTTTAAAACGTTTTATGTGTTTTTTTGCATAGAACAATATCATATAGCATTTGTACAAACATTAAGTTACAACACCCATACAAGCTTTTAGAATCATTCAAATGCGATATTTACACAGCTTTAATCAAAGTAGTTAAACATTGACAGATCCAAGCAATACAGTAAAATAATAATATTATGGGTCTTAAATTATAAATTATTGGCTACCTATTATACATTGTTTCTATCGATTTCAAACCACGTTGATATAGCTAGTATAGTAATAACCAAGTATTCAATTCTTTATGCTAATATATAGATAGGTAATAACTACCTATATATTATATAATATAGTTAAATTAAATTTACTAGCAATTCAAAATGAAAAGTTTAAATGATTCTAAATTGTTAAATTAATATAAGATTTATTTCACCACTACCTATATACACTATTGTACTACCGTAAAAAACATAAAAAAAAATATAAAAAATGATTACTATAAGACATGTAATTAAACAGAAATACATAATATATAAAAATAATAATAGAATTATATCAATAAAATTTTAATTTTTCCCCAAAATGTATAGTAAACATTGGTCATTGAATATTAAAAAAATACAATAAAGTATGTGTGAGGTAAGGTGAAAGAAAGCACACACGACATGTGAGTCATGGTAGTGTAATTGAAAAAAAAAACAGGAATTTTCTCTGCTGTAGGTACAGAACACGTATCGGTTTCGTGTGTACTTCGTCGTTGAGTAGGTCACAGCAATGGATGAGTTAAATTATAAATCATCGTTACCAAAAACGATTCTGAGAGGAGACAGTCTGTCGACTCTACTTCTAATAATGTTTTGTAATATTTTATTTATATTACTATAAGTAGATCGGCAATATAGTAATTAGAACTCTTTTTTCCAAAAACAAAGCATTCCTATATTATTACCTACTATTGATATTAACTTATAAATCAATATCTACGTACGGTAGACTAGTGTAAAAAATATTATGCTACAAATAGCATACAATTAGTCTTAATATTTGGAAAATTTTGTTGTGTTTAAATAATATGAATATTGATTTTATTGAAGTTATGAAATAACGAAATGTTTCAAGTCCCTACGGTTTATATTTGTTGAATTACAATATAATAACTATTGTAAGTAAAAAAATCGAAAATATCCATTTTAGTCAAATTAAAAAATGTTTGTAACAAAACATTATATTAAAATTTTCACAAATAGGTACTTATGAGGAACCTTGTATTATATGTTCAAACATTTTGAGTCTGAGAAAAATTGTTATCATCATAATCCAATAAGATAAAAAATCGAACATTTATATCTCATAAATAGCCTGAAAAATCCCAATACTTTCGAAGTTATAGTATATCTAGAAAATTACAGTATAGTATTTGATTACATTTATAAGTCTCTAAAAATGTTTATTTTTAAATTAGATTAACAAAATAAAATTTATTTTGTCGATAACTAATGTTGGGTAAATATTACCAGGTTCAGTGGTTTTATGTTAGTTTTTCCTGAAAATGTTCTTCTTTTGACTCCCCAAAGTATAAACTAGACCCAATTTTTTATCAGATACTATTCTCAAAATTGAATATTGAAGCATTTTTACTGTTTCGAATAGTGATGAAAGAATACAAAAAAATACATAAACTTTATTGTAAAATCAATAAATTCATTGTTCCATTTAGAATCTAAAATTGTAATTTTTTTTTAGTAATTATATTTGTATTTACACAGGGTGTACATATTCATTTTCTCCATGGTATTCAGACCATATTTGACAGACAAATAGACAATGCTATGCTCAAAATTTCTTATTTTACCGTACACACATTACTGCAGGAAAATCATTCAGCCTTTAACTAGGTAGCAATTTTAAATTTTTCACTTACTCAAAAAATAATTACTGTTAAAAACTTATAATTTTTAAACCGTTTTCGGGGGTGATTTATATTTAAAGCTATAAAATAAATAAATTAAAACTTTACACAAGGTAAATATTATTTGTTTAAGCTAAAAAATACTGTGTGATTTCCCTGTAATAATAAGTTGTATACGGTAAAATACAAATGTTTGAGAGGGGCATTGACGGTAAAACATGGCGGATTACTGTGGTGAAAAATAAAAGCACGTTATGAACTTACAATAATGTATAGGTTACCTACTACTTACGCAGACCCTACGAGTATTAACGGTTATTCGAGTAGGTACATAAACGAATATTAATCTACAGTCATTAATCATTATTCATCATGCTTATGAAGTTAATTTAAAATGACAATACCTATATAACTAGAATTATTACCAACTTAGATTTACTTAATAGGTACCTAGTAATAAATAATAACCTACTACATGTATATTATTCAACTTTTATAACCACCAAAAACCTAAGGCCTAATCAATAAGAAAATATAAGAATTTTCAATTTTACAAAATAGTATATAACACCAAAATAAATTTATGTTTTTACGAAATTCAAATTTAATTAATCTACTTATTTATTTTATAATTTTTAAGCCGAAGGGCTTTTGTAATTTAAATAGTACCTACAATATGTATAAAAAAAAAGTATATGATATATAATTATATTTTATAGTTTTAACCGAAAAATATATTTTTTTTTTTTCTATAGTTTAATTACCTACCTATGTTTAAAAAATAATAATCCTATCGAAGATTCAATTTTTAAGTCGTTACAGCTGTATTGAAATTACCAACATGCTAAACTTGAGTCAAGACTTAAGATTTTAAGATATTACTTATATATTTTTTTTTATTGCTTGATACTTACCTATAAAAGGATAAATAAATTGTAAAAGGAAAAAACTATGAAACCATATCTGCCAAAGGCAGATTTCATCAATGATTGATATGAAAAGGAACCGCTTATGTGTGCACTCCTTAACATGAGTACTAATGAGTAATCAGTGACAATCGCTACCAATGCCAAATATAAACTCCCATTCCGACACCAGACAATTAAACGCATATGGAATACCTGAAACAAACAAATTAATTTGGTATCAGTGTAAATTACAATTCAAGTAATTACGTTCTTCTTATCACCAGGACAGGTGGTGTGATTTACATGTCATATTCTATAACTTTATAAGTACCTATGTTTATTGGCTTTGCCAAGATTTTTTTCATTTAATCAGCAACCATGGGTTTTATATAATTAAAACTAAGTCAGCGAGAGAATAAATCCACTTATATTATGTTATTGTGTGTGTAACTACCTTAACTTTACAATTTTATACATATTAATCTGACATAAATAAAATTATAATTAATCATATTCTATTATTAATATAAAATATTGTAATTACGCATATATATTTTTAATTAACTAGTTTTATCACTTTCATAATATACTATTTTTCAAACAGAATTATCTAAGGTTCGTAGTAGAAAAGCAGGAAGTTATTACTTAAATTGGTTTACATTAATGGTGGAGTTTTATTAGTTTGAGGATAGTACAAACATATTATATATAAGTGGTTTAAAGTGCTCTTGTTGAATATTTTCTTTCTAGATTTGAATTTTTACATTATTGTATTTATCATACTGCAATAGAACCGGAGACATTAAAAAAGAAATACGGACATCTGTCTGGTCTGCAGTAAGTCTTATATATATCTACTCGTTGCATTAGCTTTTTTTGTAGTAGAATAGAAGTTTATTATTTATTTATTTTAAACTCGACAGTTAAAGCAGTTTAATAATGACTTTTAGCTTCACTCGGTGCAATATAATTTCTGGATATCAAGGAAGTAGCATTATAATAAATCATCAATAATAATAATAATATTAATTAATAATTAATATTATAATTAACTAAATGTATCGAATTAATAACTATGATGCATGTCAAAAATATAAAATAAGTATGTGATGTACATTTTTAATAACATTGTATAAACATTTTAGATTTCATAGTTAATACCCAATATACTAACCAACAACTAAAAGAAATGCAAAAAAAAAGTTCAATATTTCAAACATTTTGAAATATATTTAAAACTTCATACAATTTTTAAATTCTGAGAGGAGCGATGAATGTATTGACTTTACAATGATGTAGAGTTTTTTTTTTGTTTCTGTGTACACGATAAGTAGTCGAAATAATACTTTTATTTTCAACTTTAGTATATTTCCGGCAGGAAATTGAATCTAGTTAGTGCATTGGGGCGATTTCGGTTTTCTTTAAACTTCTGAAGTATATTATTATAATATACAATAATAATATAATTCAACTTATTGGCTACAGACTACAGTGTTCATAACGATAATATAAATATAATATAAAATATCCTTAGCTAACAAACCGTCTCCTCTCAGAATCGTTTTTTGTATACAATGATATTAGTTAGGTAGATCGTATACATATAATTTAATTCAAATTTAATACCATCCATTACAGTGACCCACTTGTAACCTACTGTACAGCAAAGGGACATCCACTTCCAAGCTTTTTAGAATTAAATTTTATAAATGTTACGGAAAAAGTACGTATTACAAATTATAATATAATATAGATTCATATTTTTAAAAACTCAATAGATGAGAAAAATGGTATAATTAGTTTGAAATCGAATAACTACTGTTCAAACGGAGTAATCTATTTAACGTAAGCATTTCATTATTTCAGAAAAGAATAACGTTTTGGAAAATATATTTTTATCACATAATTTTAACCCCCCACAAAACAAAACTTTTTACTATTTATTATTTCTTTGAAAGACAACATACCTACATTTTTAATTTCATATCCCGAATCCCGATATAGAATATTATTCTGAGTATTTTGATCTATAAAATTAATTTTCATACAAATAGTTTATTACTTATTACTTATAAATATTGAAAGTTTAGACGAGTAGAATAATGGGCCAACATTTTGCGGGGTACCACTGTACCACTCCATTCAGCTCAACTAAACTTTAAGTACTTAAAGATCACAAACTATCTACTCATCCTAAATTCGACCTTTATACATCGAAGTACTTCAAATGACAAATATACTTTGCTTTGTGATAAAGAATACATGTTGCCATTAAACATTTAAAAATAAATGAAAAATGATAACGACACAAAATAGAAAAAATAAATGTTTTAGAAAAATATTGTTGTTTAACCACTTAGCATTTATATTATATATTATAACCTTTTAGATAGTGGTATACCACGATATATAATATAATTAAGTAAAATAGAATTTCTAGAATTATATTGGTACCTAACCTAATTTATTCAAAATAACTTTTTAAGTATAAAATGTCATCTTATAATACAATGGTTTTTAAAATTTTCTAACATAAAACATTATTATATTAATTTTATACAAGAACAAAATACACATTTGTACTATGTACAATTTTATCGGTTTTACAATAATGCATGTTTTAATTCTTAAGTTTTTTGATTTTAGTTATTAATGGTGTATTGGTATCCTATTATTTAATGTATAAATTAGTGAAGTCATGCCGTAAATCATTATAAACTGTTTGCATTTAGATGTCATACAGATTTGAAATGTTAAATTATTTGTGTAAGTCTTTATAAGCACTACAAGCGTAATTAATTACATCATGTCTGTATACTATAGAGACTTAAATCCATTGTAAATTGCTAAAAAAATTATGAGTATCTATTTATATGACAAAATTTTTATTTTTTTAATTCAGTTTAGGTAATACAAATAGTAATGAATTTTTTTATACCGGCATAATTGATAAATGTTCCACAGCCACACGTAACGCGCGTAAGATAAGGATTTTACTCAAGGATGTAAAACGGACAATTGTCAACAACTTACTTTTCAAGATTATATTAAATAATTGAATCTTATTAAATTAGTGAATTATATAGTGATGTAATTGAGATTTTTGAGAACTCTAATGGATGTATATACCCTAGTCACTAAGTTTAGTTATATTTATGATTTATAAAAACGGAAATTAATTCAATACAGCATGTCAGCATCATAAAATTGCTTTCATGAATATAAAATTAAAAAGTTCTAGTATATTTAATGATGTGTTAATGTTCATTGTTTATAATTTTATTGCTAAAAATAAACTAAATTTTCGACTTCGAAAGTTAGAAAAACAAAAATTGTATAGTGAAAATAACTGATAAGTACTATTTTTGTACCTATTACTTAAATTTAATGAATAGTAAATACTAATTAGTTGCCATTACCATGGAATTTTTTTTAACAGAAATTTTCTATAGATTGTATTTACTATTTACTGTATTTAGTTTATGCCTATTTAAATAGCTGTTATAAATAAGTATTTAACATTTTAACTAGGTATGTAACTTACCAATAACACCACTACCAATAATTGAGTTGATGTAATTGAAACTCGCAAACTTTGGACAGTTTTTGAGGTTGTCGCCTCCATCCATCACCTATAACAAATCCAACAAAATGTTGGTATGTGAAATATTAGTTAATAAATACATACCTACCTGTCGAGGTAAAGGTTTAACAAAATACGTAGGTATGGTAAATTCATATTATTATTTATAGTTATTACTACCTACCATGCAATTTCTATGTCTTCAATAATTTAAACTTATACATTATATTATAATACGTTAAACTAATATTTGGATATCTATGTGATTTGTATAAGCTGCTGAGTTAAAATTTACTTTAGACTTGCAACAAGCGAGCATTGTAGAATGAGTATTATGATATACATAATGCAATTTCAAATTTATTTTTCATTCTTATTTTTTTTTGTAATTATGTATTATTAAAGTTGAACATGAATACAAGACATATGCATTAAAAAATAGTTCCCGTAAATTAAATTTTCAATGACAACCCAAATTGTTATACGTATCATTCAGTTAAACATAATTGCTTACGTTGTAAATTGCATCCAACTCATAAATAATAATTATAATCTATTTCATGTTTAATAAAACAACATATTATTTTATGCAACTACAGTAGCATAGTAGTTGTCCTATAAAGCTATAAATACAAATATCTGAGATAGTTATTATTTACTTTATTACTCCAAAGTCCATACTTTCTCAAATCATAATTAGATATTAAATATAATTACTATTTTATAATTGTAATATTTTATTTTGTTTTGCATACAAAATAGTATTTTGTTTTATTAATTTTGTAATTTATATATATCTCATATTGTATCAATAACAATTAGGTAATCAGTAGAGACGTAGAGTACAAATGAATATAATTTTGTCTTTGTGTCACAGACTGTTACAGGCGTTTAATGCATTTAACTTTTAAATAGTCATATAAAATATTGAATACCTATAATAAACGATAACAATTATTTTGTTCAAAGATAAAATTATAAGTTTCGAAAAAAAAGAGAAAACACATTGATTAATATAGTAGCAGGTCTTTATCAATATTTTCACAAAAAACTTAATGTAAATATTCATCAAATAAACGATTGTCTATAATTATTTAAATAGTATAACATTCCACTTATTATCTTTTTAATATCATTAACCGGACATCCAAGCTAAGTGCTACTTATAGGTGGCTCCTTATTCACGTAACACCATAATGTTTTGTTATCCCCATCTCACATATTATACTTATTGTGCTTAAATGTATATATTGTATATATCTTGTAAAATAAAAAATAAAAAAATATCATCAACCAAATTTTAAGTACGTATACAAAAATAAAAATAATTATTTTGTATATTATTAATATTAGATGGAACAAAGTTCGAACATCTCATACATAGAGCGTACATTTGAATATCGTACTCATGAATATAAACTATATAGAACTATAGAAGTAAATAAATCAATACCACAGAATGAAGTCAATGGTTCTGTAAATACTTCAAATAGGCAAATATTCATTTAATGATGTTTACATAAACCAGCGTGGTTCAGAAGATTTAAAATTAAAATGGATCAATTTCTAAAAACGATTTCAATAAACCGTTTTTTTTTTTATTTTGCGAATAACGCATTTATTTGAATTGTAATTATACTTTACATTTTTATTATTTAGCACTATATCGCATTATTTATTTATATGTATACCCAATAGTTAATACTGTATAGTGTATAATTGTAAATGTTATCTAGAAGATTATACATAAATAACGAATAAAAGCAATCAAATACTCCAAAACTACCTATATTGAATTCAATATCTAATATCTAAATCATGTAAGTGAATATTTAGTAAAATTACTTTGAAAGGTATATTATTGTTTAACTATTTTATATTCAATAATTGAAACTATGCATGTGCATATGAAATTCGTATTACAATAAATAAAATATCTACCTAATATCTCTAAGAATCATATGAAGATCGGTATTATTTTATCAAATAACAATTAATTCTTAACAATTATTATTATTAAAAAGTGGTATATCTAAATATAGATCTAAATTATCTAAAAAATAATATTCTTAGTATCGGTGGTTTTTAGAATTATATAATAATAAATTATTCATTGCATTTGTTTTAACTAAAATTAAAAAATTCACAATCATTTAATTTTTTACAACTATAATTAGGTATTTGTCATGTATAGAATACCTAATTTAGCATTTACCAAGCATGTTCACTTCCGTTTACATTTAATAATACATCTATATAAGCTCTGATTTTTGGAATCTTTAAATATCCCTATATATAGGCCATATAGTATATACAGACCATATTTTCAAATACTCAATGGTTTTTATTCCATTTAAAGAATATCCTCTGTTGACAAAAACTGAATTTTTCCGAACAAGATCCACCCTATTTTGCTGCACATTTTCAATTAGATGATTTTTTTTTAATTGTTGACGCGTTTTAATCGAAATTTACAGGACTAATTTCTAAATTATTATTTGTATAGTAAAATATATAATTTTCAATTCTTAAAACCCCCAAAATATTTTCTTTTAAATTACCAACCCATTATTATGGGATATTAATATATTATACACATTATTTCATAATTCAGATACTTTTTTTTCATGAATTTCGAATTATATTCTAGTATATGTCAACATTTTCAAAAAATAGCCTGCTTTATAATTTATAGTATAAAAAAGTGATACGAATCTAAAAAATAAAATTGTATCACGACAGACGACAGTACGCTTATTTAAGGTATTAACATCCAAGTATTTGAAAATATGGTCTTTAAGCAGTAGTTAGGCATACTTACAAATTCTAAAAATCAGAACTTGAATAAATTGATATTTGATTATTCCTGAAGTTGGGTAACCACCCTGTATGACCATTCTTACTGAAAATTTGATGCAAAAAGTAAAAGAAGATTTTATTTTCGAATTTATACCTGTATAGTAAAAATTCTTTATTCAAATATACCTTCAATTCATAATAAAAAATGTTTAATTTTACTGTAATAATTGCTGTATAATATTATATTATGAAGGCGTATAGTATATTAGTATAAATTTATGTGCGATATTATATATTATTATTCTAAAACTATGGTTATACAAATATATAAATAATACAATATAACTATGTTCTACTAACTTTTAGAAAAAACATTAATAAGTTATAACTAATATGACTATATGAGGAAATAATTTATGCGGCTGTAAACATTAAATTTATATAGACTATAGATAATTTATATATACTATTTATATAGTATTACCTATAGATTTTTATATGAAAATAACAAAATACATAACGATAACATTATATTATATCAGTTATAAAATGAATTATAGTATTAAATATTAACTATATTGACTATTAAGTAAACATGAATAAATTGATATTTCAATATTTTTTCCTAAATCAACCCAATATTACATTTAAGTTTAAACTTATTTCTCCTTATATTTTTTGAACGTTTGTAAAATATGAAAGTTAAATTTACATAATAGTATACTATGTCTGATACTATGACATATTTGTATAAAATATAATAATAATATATATTATGTACATAGAATATAAAAAAAACTTTAAAATGTCATTATGAGGAATTAAGAAAGTTACATTATATTTGTGTAATTTATATATTTAAATTTTAAAATCCATTTAATACTTTTTTATTCGATTTTGAGATATTTACGATACCTACACATAGACCTAATAAAATACATTTAAATCTAGGTACATTTATTATAGAATTTTTAAATTACCGAGTGAATATATATACCAAGGAAAATCTAAAATACCATAGTCAATTTAATTGATGAATTCGCGTAATACTTTTTTTTTGTTTAATTCAATTTTAATAGTTTGATAAGTAGTACATTATAGGCAACACAAAAATGAAATAATCAGTATTTAAAATTATATGCGTATACAGTTGGTATTTAATATTTCAGTATATATAGCCATATAGGTACATTTGTAAAAGCTATACGTTAAAATTTGTAATTGATTAAATTTAACCTATTAATATGTTACTGATTTACTTTTTAAAACTGCACTATGATTAATATTATCATATTGATAGTATTGTCATTCAAGTACTCTAGTCTCTAAATGGTAGTTATAAAAAACAGCATTGGCAATAAAAACATATTATTCGCTTAGACTTGTTTTTAACAATACATTTTGTAATCATAAACAGCAAACATCAAAACTAATATTATCATTAATGTATTGCTACCTAGTCCCATATCTGAAAAATGGAAGGAAAATTTTGATTTTTCAAAAATATCCAAGACGCAATAAAAAAAATTAGATAAGTAGACGACATAAATAGATGAAATACCGTATGTCGTCACTTTCCAACACCAGCAAGAAGCAGTAACACGTCAAAAACAAACAAGGTTTTTAGAAATGAAAATTAAGATTATTTAAACTTAAAAATGATACTAAGCCAATATTTACGCGACAGGCAACAGTTATAGAGTATATACTATATATGTATGTTTTTCTGTTGTTCCCAGCAACTATATTTTTGTGGGCCCTTATTCGTTCGGATAATGAACTAAGTTGTGGAACAATTTTATTTTAGGACTTAATCAAGCAATTAGTTATTTCAGTAATTCTTTAATAGGCTAAATGGGTTTTTAAAATAACGAGTTCTGTAGAGTTTGGTTTACTCTCTATACCTATTGTTCTTTGCGTTACAATTAGTATTGGAAAATAATTCATCAATTATTCAGTAGACAGCCTCAGGTAATGATAATGAGTCAATCACATGGTGGTACGAATTACGTTGCATGCCCGCAGCATGTCGAAAGTTTAAAACAAAATAGGTAGAATTAGTTTTAAAAATGTTTAATTTAATATAATATTATATCCATAAGTCTGATGTGAGAATGGATTGAACGACGTAGCTAGGTAGATTTATCAACATATTATACCTGTATATAACCACGGTGCCGGGTGCAGTATTAAAAGTGATAATTGATTAAGTGAAAGAATAATAAAAATATAATATAAGATTTGATATATTGTGGGACTTAAGCTTAAATATGTTACTATAACTTATAATTTATTATTATACGTATATAATACATAATATATAATTTATCATAACCTGTTGTTGACGCCGCCGCTGCTGAAGTATGTAGCTCGTCTCGTCCATGCCGTCCTTTGATGGCGCCACCAGGTACTCCTGGCTGGAGTTGGTCGAGCACATTGTGCCAGCTGTTGCCCACAGTCTTGGAAAACTTCATATATGTGGCGCGCGACGACCGCCGACGGGAACGCGCGAATTTGTATTGTGTGCGGATTGCGGCGGCGGTGGTGCTGTAAGTTCGCGCTCGTCGTTTCGCGTCGAGATGAAAATGGCGTGGTATATACAGGTATAAAGCGTGTATATCGTAATATGACGTACCCATATACTATAATATTGTGTATATTATTGTGTTTTATAGACGGCGACGGTTATTGCAGTAGCGACGAGAGCTACTCGTTGCGGGTCGGCGGAAACTGTGCGAGGCGTGTTTTCCGCGGTTTGGCGTTGCAGATAATACTATAATAAATTATTATGTGTAAGGAGATAGGCAACGAAGCTCCTCCCCACCACACCGACACACACCGCTTCCGCCAGATTTCCAATCCGTGAGTACACGCGCAACAATAATAATATTATAAACGATAACGCTCATTGCATGTGTATCATATATATAAATATTTATATATTTACGTAAGTAGGTAATGATATCAATTTATATAACGCACAATAACAGTTGTACACGAGTATGTGATTTGTATTGTTACGGTATTTTTTTCTCGACCGACCTATCTGCACGTTTTGCATGTATGTAAAGTTCACTGCAAATGCCGTATATATATGATACGCTTTAAGAGGATGTCATCGCAATATTTGTTTTCTCTCTCACACCCACTCGCAACATAGATAAAACGCTTTCACCTAAAATCTTATTTTTTTTTTTCATGATTTTTGAGTTATCTTAGAGTAAAATCAACTATTACAAATATTATAGAGGATAATATTTCTGAAGGTATAACATATCGATTTAATATTTTATTGTTATTTGACTTTCAAAATAAACAAAAAAAATATTGTAAATTGAAATGATGTTTAAATTGTTTTGAGACAATATTTATACAAATAGATAGGTATGTCCTCAAAAAAAATATTCTCTATCGTTATTCGTTTTTGTAATGGGTGATTTTACTCTAAGATTACTTAAAAACATAAAAAAAAATAATTCTGCATAAATATGTTTTGTATGTGTTGCGCTTGGGCCGTAGAGAGAAAACAAATAGTGCGCCGACATCCTCTTAATTTTATAATAATAATATGCATTCCACGTGCTTGGAAAAATCACAATATCCAGAATTTTAATGGCCTGGTGCTATAGATTTTCTTATAGCTATATTCGCGCTTCATATTATGTCTAAGGCTTATATAAAATTAATTATCTATAAATTGTATATAAAATCATAGAAATATTTTACGTATAAGGGTATTATTTGAGAAATTATAAGTAGTACAGGGCTTTAGTTATTTGACAAAAACATGTGTTTGGATTTGGATTGAAATTTCTGAATTTTATTTTTGGTGGTATATTTGGCAGCTTCCTATGCCTGAATACCATAAGTCCATATGAGTTCGAGGAGCAGTATAGGTATATATATGAGATGTTTATTTTTGAGATGAACCAGTGGCGTCATTTGTGGGGGGGGGCAAGGTGGGCATTTGCCCCCCCCTTGTCATTAGCGGGCCGCTGGCGGCCTACTAACGGGCCGGTTTAATGTTATCAGTTTATAACAGAACAAAACAATGGATGTTATCTATTTTAATTTTTATATTTGAACACATGTTTCTTTTCTTCGCTTAAGCTTGTTAAAACGCATTTAAGATTAACAATGGGCGATAAACGACTGAGTGATTTATTAGTGATAGCTGTGGAGAAGGAAACAGCTTCACTGATAAATTTAAATCAAGCTGTTGATATGTTTGGAGCTATGAAAACAAGAAGATATCCTTTCACTACCTAGCATTTTAATTTTAAGCAACTTTTAAAAAACTATAATTAATGATAAATATATAATAATGTATTGTATCTGTATGTTTTATTTTATTTTTTGTTAATACCATTAAAATCATATTTGGTGCAAATAGGACATAAATTGGGGTAAAATTCCCCTTAAAATATGTCATTATATAGTAGCTGATGGCATTGAGTATATATTGTTTACTCAATGCTTAATACTACCTAAATACTAATAGGTAATATTGGGTATCCCTCTACATATTATATTTTATATACCTATGTATTAATTAGTCATTGTTATCTTTCAAAAATGTGTGTTATTTATGCTTAGAGTAACCACAGTTATCTCAGATAACCAACTTGTATGTATATAAATATAACTATGTAAGAAGGCTGTTTGTATTGAGATAAAAATGTAATTGTTAGAGAGCGGTTTTTTTTTAAATTATGGGCCGGTCAAAACTCCCCCCCCCCCTTTCAAAACCTGAAATGACGCCACTGTATACATAACTTGTTAATGGTTTCAATATACGTTTATGATTTTGTTGGCATCGTTTCTAGACTTGTAGAAATAAAGGGGAGGTCTAATTAACCGCTCTATTGTCCGGTTAGAGAAGTGAAATGTACCTCGTCATTGAGTAAGTTGTGTTATGTTACAATACACACAGGATGCAAATCACGAATTAGTACTCACTACTCAATCATCTGTATTTGTATACTGAGTGATTTATCAATGGATTTGATTTTTAAACTACATGTTTATTGCCTAGTTAATATATATGATAATATTACCTGAAGATAATATTTATTTCAAAATATCTTATTCACTTATATTTTCCAATAATTTATGTGTGGAGGTGGATAAATCAATTTAAATTTGCTGGTAAAAAGTAACGAGTGTTATAATTAATAGAAATATATGAATATAGTTAATAATACCAACTCACCGAATAGGTATACCTATTCGGTTATATATAGGTATATTAGGAGAACATTAAAACTTAAAAGTATAATATTAACAACTGGATAGGATATTGAAACTGAATTTTGAACACTCGACTCACTTGGCTCGCCTAGAGGCCTAGAGTATTGCGAATTTCTGATGTGTTACGAATTAATAATAATTCAATTTGAAAGCAATGATAAATACTTAATCAATCTTTGGAAGTACACTTGAGGGGTGACATTTTAAAACGTACAATCTCCAAAATGTCATGAATTGAGTTATACATCGAATCATGTGAAAAAATGGACGAGGAATCTAATGGCTTGGTAAAATTTAATCAAAACGTACTATTTCCTTTGTTAAAATCAATCTGAAACTCAAAAATGACTCAAAATGCACTATTTCCAAAGGCAACATTTGTCTAAATGCAGTATTTCCCAAATTATGTAAAAACGTAGTATTTCCCATGTTAAATAGTTTGTTTATTTGACAAACTGACACAAAACTTACCAATTCCTCAATGAGGAAATATAATTGAGTTAATACATAACGTACTATTTCCACCAGTAATTAAAAATAGAAAATCGTGATTTATCAAAAAAGTGTAAAATGGAAATACTAGGTACGTTTTGAAATGTCTCCCCTCACTTTTGTTCGGAACTCGCTTTGGCTCACGTTTGTATGCGAGAATATCCGATGTTTATATTTAGTAATAATATTTTATTTTCTAACAAAAGTCGACGAAGTAAACGACAGCTTAATAACGACACCTTTTGTTACAGTTGTGAGCGACAACCAGCTTGTGCTTCCGTCGACTTTGTCCCCGGTCGAGCAGTTTGAATCCGGCGAAAAGCCGTCATGTCAAATACCAGAAGTTGAAAATCTGCAGTTGATTGACGATGCAGTATCAACAAGCGGCTCTACAACAACACCGGAAAATCGTAGCGATTCGATGCTTGAACCATACGCGGAGATGAATGTTTCGACAGGTTTTCCGTCTGACGAAGTAAACGACAGCTTAATAACGACACCTTTTGTTACAGTTGTGAGTGACAACCAGCCTGTGCTTATGTCGACTTTGTCACCAGTCGAGCAGTTTGAATCCGGCGAAAAGCCGTCATGTCAAATACCAGAAGTTTTTGGTTTACTTAAGATCATTTTTATTATATTTTTTTGTGCTATTGATAATTTATGTATTAATGTAGTGTTGCAACCTCCCCAAGCGACTATACCGTATTGTATTAAAGATTGAATCATTGCAAAGTATGTTATTCTTAGATAGTTTATATTTAGTTTTTTTTTAGCTGTTAGGAAAAAGTAAGTTAGTTGTCTTATTTTATTTATTAGATTATCTATGTGCATATTCCATTTACATCAGAATATTATATATTTTTATTTTTAAAGGGAAAATAAGAGAGGAGGTAATATATTTGTTTAGGAAGGGGTAAAATATATGTCAGACAAGTGTTCGATATAGTCGATACAAATGTACATTAGAAGATTATAAATTTTTTTTTTTTTTTAAGGGGTAAATAAAAGGGGAGGTAATGTATTTGGAGGGGAAGGGGTAAAATATATGTCGGTCACTTGTCGGATCGAGTTTATATGTGTTACGGGTTGCCTATATTGAGTAATTAATACAAGTTTGAGTGGTGCATGTACTTCGAATTGCTTATACAGAAGTGTCTATGTTTTTACATGTGAAATTTAAGGAGGCGGTGCTACATACATATTTATCCTACTTTTAATCATCATAATTTTGTAGTTCTCTATAAAAATAAAATCCTTTAAAATATGTAAAATAACGTAAACTTACATTTTTGATTCGTAAAAAATGTTATTTCTTCAAGTGGTACATGAACATTTTCAAAATGTGTAGGTAGTACGTGGATATAAAAAGGTTGAGAACCGCTGATCTAGACTGATTGATACTCAGAATATTTTTTTTATTTTAAACCACTAATTGTTCAAGGCAGAGTTGACGGATTTCAGTTCACATGGTCTAGAAAATCGTAGTCTTCATTTGGGAAATATTATAATATTTTTTTTTCATGGAATACTTAATCATTTTTTCATTAAAACTCGTTTTCACGAAGGAGTCATTATAATATTATACCCTGATATACTCAAATTAATTATACTTTATTAAATTTCAAAAAAAAATAATAATAAATAAAATAAGTAGTTATAACTTATAACATTTCACCAAATTTTAATTAAATTGTCAACTTATATTAGTTTGTATATTATTTCCAATTTTTTTTTTTGAGTACCTACGTTTAATTGTGTTTAATTTGAGGTTACAATATACAAATTATTACAAATTAGTTAAAAATACGATTTGTTTCCGAGGTTAAACATCTAGATGCCAGAACCACAGATATTATGAAAATAAAATAAAATAAATAATTAAATACATTTGTCTTTAGATGAATACGAAGAATTTAGTAGTGAAAATGATATTGATATGCCATCAAAAATTTCATATAATTTCTGACAAATGGCAAAAAATCCAACCAAAAGAAGTTGTTTATAAATTAACAAAAAGTCATCAGAGTTCACGATCATACTTAGCTTTACAAAAAGGAAATTGGACACCAGTACTCGCCGAACATTTTTGGATACATACGGAATTGCCTTGTACTTTGACTTTCAAAAGGGCTAAGGTTTATCCAATTGGACAAGTATATGTAAAAGTTATAGGACGATGCTCAGTATGCGGATCAAATTTTGAAGGATCGGTATTACACAAACCAGCGGAAAACACAAAGTAATAGTCATATTCTTACTATTTGAAAATTAACAATTTAATTCACTGATTAAATACACAAAATATTTAAATAAACATAATATATATTTTAGAGTACTTATGGAATGTACGTACAGAGGAAATTTTCACGAAAAACACTGCAACAATAAAAAAAGACGAATGGTTGGCCCAGAGAAAGAGAAAGCATCAAAACTTCTTTGTAAAAATGGAATTTCTTGTCAATCATATAGAGAATTAGAAGCTAATCGTAGTGTAAAAATAGGTAGATAGATATTACAAAAATTTTCAAATTACAAATTCTTCAAAAACATTCTATTATATTTAATAAATATTAATATTTTAACTCTGTGTAAATACAATTAAAATCATATATATTCATAAAATAAATGTAATAATTAATTTGTTAAATATTTAGGAGCACCAGAACCTGCAATTTTACCTTTGGGAAATGCGTTACGAATTTTAAAATATCGTAACATTGAAAACAAAAAAAGGCATAAAGATGCATTAACCGCTCTGTCATTTATGAGAGAAGAAGATGAGTTTAAGGATGTTCTTCATTGTATGGGAGTACATCCATTTTTTTTACATTATCATTGTAACGAACAAATTCATATTAATTGGAACTACTGTGGAAATGTTAGTTATTATCCGAAATTGATTATTGATGCTATGGGGTCAGTCGTTAAAAATTTTACGAAATTTGGACGAGAAAAAACAAAACGCGTTTTCTTATATGAAGCTCTTGCCTATGATGATGATAAGAAATACGGATTTACTGTATCCAACATGTTGAGCGAAAGGCACAATAGTATATCGATTTTTTTTTGGCTATCAGAATGTTTAAATTGTAACGTTCAGCCTCCCAAAGAGACAGTTTCTGATATGTCAAGATAATATAGTTATGTTATTGTTCTTAAATAATATAATATGGATGTAAGTAATAAGTATGTGTATAATTTATTCTGCTGACTAAGATGAAATGAACTCGTCACAATTCGGAGCTGCTATAAACCACAAATTAAGATATACCTAATTATGTATATCTTAATTTATGCTATAAACATAAAAAAAAAACATTATTTATCAGAAATAGACAAATAAATGCATAGCACATACACACACAATAGAATGGTTAAATGGATTCAATATAATATGTTCATGAACATATATGTTATATAATATGTTATATTCAAATAACACTAACAAGTGCAATCCTACACAATATATTGGTAGCAAGAGATTATAACATAAAAAAATAGTTTATGCATAATATAATTTAATTAATTGTATGGCTTGTTTATTTGATTTAAAAATAAACAATTTTAATAATATGAAAAAAACCTTTTAATCCAAAATCTTTAAATTCTTAGATAGAAAAATAGTAAAATATAAATTATTATAAGTTAAACATAAATAAGTTATTATTAACTCTAATGAGCCTTAAAATGTGGTGGCCTATCAATGACCACACTAGCATATTAAACCGTTTAACCAGGCACAGCGGTATCTAATTCCATGATTAACCATGTATCGATGTTGGAATTGTAAATGTCTATAGATTGACAAAAATTTCTAAATTTCTAGTTTTCAAAAATA
Source organism: Macrosiphum euphorbiae (assembly GCA_949089665.1). Lineage (NCBI taxonomy): Eukaryota > Metazoa > Arthropoda > Insecta > Hemiptera > Aphididae > Macrosiphum > Macrosiphum euphorbiae. The sequence goes on from CARXXK010000001.1 coordinate 122,413,412, forward strand.
AATAAAAGAAGATATCCTAATAAACTACTATTATTTTTGTTTATCAATATAAATATTGCCATATAATAGTTTGTAGACTTTAAACTGATATAGGTATACAATTATTTTTATAAAATATCTGCTACCTTTTATTTAAAAATTATGTTATCTATTTAATAAAAAGGGTAGGTACCATAAAAAAATGTAAGTAGATAATATGTGGCTGCGAGCGAAGAGATCGGTTTTTTTTTTTACCCATTCGGGCCACTCAAAACCTTTGCCCCCCTCTATTGAGAACTGAAATGACGCCACTGAGATGAACGTGTTAAGAGGTGAGAAGAAGACATATTGGTGACTGGTGATAGAGCGTTTGTTTAATGTAAGATGTTTACTGTTTAGTATAATAGTATATGTATATGGGTTGCTCAGGTTAGTCGAAGATCAAAGTGTTTTACATTACACGTGTTGTATATATTTTTGATTAGGTATGTCATATTTTACGGCACTGGTAAAAACTTATTTTAATTTTTTTTTAAAAATTCAACTTTGTTAATTTGTTTTTCTTCTAATTTATCGTGTTATAGTATTTCTAATTAATTGTTTCACTGTCTGTTATATTTTTTCTGCAATTATTTTTAGTTTTCTATAGGTATCTTATATTTTATCTTCTTTTTCATAATATACATCGATGAATACAAAAATATTTGGACGTGCACTGTAGAACATGCCATTGAACTATATTAATTATTCTACATTTACAACCACTATATAATATGTACAGATATAGTAGCTGTACTAGATACAATAAGTCCTTAAAACACCTGGGAACTAAAAGCATGTACACGAAAATTATTACTGTTGGACTTAATTCGTTGGACCAAACATCTGTCAACCATAGTGGGTAATGGGTTTCCATATAAAATATATATTTATCTATCTATGGTTTAAGTTGCCAGTAAAGAAATATTTAAACTAAATTGACAAATCCTTGATGTTCCAAACAAGAAAAGGGAAAATGTTATTCATAAACTGTAGATATGTACTTATATAGTAATAGTTACCTATTCAGTTAAAAAAAAAGTTGTTTTCTTAGTATTCATTAGTTTATATTTAAAACGATACATTTTTTTATTCTTATTTTAGTTATGTTGAGATCATCAAAAAATAAATAGTAATATTGATTAAAAAGCTTTATGTATGACTTAACCACTAAACCTCTAAAAGTGATTTCTTATATGAATATTAATAATATTAAACTTAAAATGTCTATATAAAAAAAAACTATGTTAATTTTTTTAGATTATTTGGTTACAATATAAGTTTTGTAATAATAAATCTTGTTGAATATTTTCAATACAATTCTTATCTATACATTTTAAACATTTTGTACATTATTAACTATAAAATAATTTGAAAGTGTTCATTATTTTGAAGAATTTTATGAATTTAAACTAAAAGCTTACAAAAAAAAACCACGCTTACTTATATTTAACATCTAGTATTCTTGTCGTAGAGGTCTACCTACTTCACATTACTATATGTCATATGTTATCTACAACATGTTTTTATATTTAATTAAAATATCGAAAAATACTTAATTATGTAGAAATAATATATTATTATTTAGTAAAACATATCATTCAATAATACACAAACGTATTAATAGCTTAATTTTATTTAATTATTTAATTCTAAACACGATATATTTTTTTAATTTTTTATAATATAACAATATGATTTTACGTCTATAAGAAAATATTCTATTTCTTGTCAAGTGTTACTGCTGGGAGCTTTTCTACTTACAATTTACTTATGTCAAATATTATATTAGGTCACTATACTTACTCATTATACCTGTAGTATAGATTGAACATATATTTTTAAATAAAGAAAAAAAAAGAAAATATTCAAATGAGTCTTCTTTATCATTTTTCCCCATCGTTCTACTAAATATGAGTATTAATTTTAATAAGGTAATTTTCTTTGAAATATGTTTAATAGTATTTTCCTCTGGCTGAATAATAAATTAAGATGACATTTTTGGGCAACAATCAATGAAATTAACAATTTTGATTAGGATAAAGTTTAATCGTCGAAGCTACTAGGAATTTTCCATATTTACCTCTTCAAAATACCATCTAGATTCACTTTCTCACCAGAAAAGATACTGAAGTTGACTATACTTATCTTGTAGGTACACAAACACAAGAAGCAGACATCATTGTAAAATCAATACATTCATTGCTCCTCTCAGAATCCAAAAAGTTCAGTATGACAATAAACATAAACATTAAAAATAATAAATTATGTTTCGATAACCATTTGGGCCATAAGTATATCTACTATCTAATATCAATTATCGTGTAGTATATTTATATATGGAATTGGAAAACGGGAAAAGTTGACTTGTTACTAATAATAAGTCATAAATTATAATAAATCTGTTTTTAAAATATTCTTATTGCTTTGCTAGATCAATCGGTATACCACTGTATGACGAATTGAAAATGAGTACGTTTAATTTACAAAAACGTAAACCGCTTCCCTTAGTATATCTGGGCGATTCCATTTTCCTCCAAAAACGAGATACCGCTTTCCTTCACTGTCCATTTTCCTCCACAAAAAAAGGGTTGGTTTCCATTTCCTCCAATACCTATTTTAGCCCGTGTTATAGTATTACGTTCCGTGTTATAAAGATAGCAGTGGAGTACCCAGGATTTTAGAACGGTGGGTCTGCCTTACTTACGAAAGGCCACTGTATAGAAACATCAACCAACTATATAGGTATTATAAAGTCGCTTAATGCGCTATGTAGCGCTAATGATAATGTAGTTTGCCATTTCGAGGGGCCACATTTAACTGGGAAAAAAACTGTGGGTCAGCTGACCTCCCCTCCTGGGTCCGCCCCTGAAAGATAGAGTAAGACTAGGATCACATTTTGCTCTTATCGATTAAGCCTAATAAAGAATATTTTTGCATACACATAAATTATTTATATTAACTATTTTATTATTTTATTTATTGGAGGTAATGGGCAGTGGAGGAAAACGGTATCTCGTTTCTAGAGAAAATAGCTACGGCCGTATATTTAAAAATCATTAATCATCATAATAATCGTGTTGCAGTGTTATTTTCTTGGTTTTAAAATAATTTAAAATAAAAATTATATGCAATATGCATATAATATTATAAGTACCCAAATTAAGGTTACCACTTAACACTTAACAGTGCTAGTAAAACTGTAGGTATAATACGAGTGAGGAGTCTATAGATATAGCATAAAATATTTAAGCACTTTCTAACTATATGCGTCTATGCCTTCTGGAATTTTTTTTCAAAATGAAGTAAAATGTTTAATTCAACGTTATGCAAGTAGGTAAAGCTATACCTAAAGCTTAAATTATGTTTATTGTTAGTTATTGACTTAATAGGATTAGATAAATAGATTAGCCTGATTAGGTAAGGATTAGATTTTTGAGTGGGTTACTGAATATTATATTATTTTAACAAGTAGCGGATCCATAAGTCACCTAAGGGCGGGGGTCGAATTTTCAAAAATTGAATTGTCTTTTTGTTTAGCCAAATATTATAATAGAAAATAACGCCCTTTCGCCTCCCCCCTCGTATCCGAAACTGATATTAACACACAGGATATGGCTTAATAAACAACGGTTTTCTGAAATTCATCACCGGAAAATTATTTATTCATTAAGCCACAACCTGTAAAATATTTACACAATTTGTTTATTTATAATATGGTATAATGGTGTCTCATGCCCACTAATCACTATATTATTCATGTAAAACGATAGTTAGATCATCTTATTAAACTAATACCTAACAACTAACTAAATTATATTTACCACGTTAAAAGTTATTGAGTGTATGAAATATTAAAATATTATACATTATACAATATACGTTAAATTTTTAAAGTACCTACCAATAATAATATTTTTAAATAGCTATAATAACAACTTACTAGGAACTTTGTTTTCAATCCTTTTGACTCAGTGAACATTTTTTTATTGACATTTATAATGTTTTTTGTCTGCGTTATAATTCAATTACATGCTATAATTATTTTCTATTATATATTTTTTTTATTTCAAAAACAGGTTGTTTGAACGAAGAATATTATTTATTGTATTTATTTTTATCTAATTTATAAAAATGAAGATATATATTTTTCAAAAAAACTTATATTTTGATAGTACCCGAAAATTAACAATAATATTATATGTGACCCATACTGATTGAATATTGTTAATATTTGTATATTTTCTCATATATGTTTGTGGGAGGGTGTCCATAGAATTATCCTCAGCAACACATATTTATTTTAAGATAGCCACCACTGTGATGAACATTCAAGAAATTTCAAGCTGTTTGACGCATTGAAAATCGATATATTTATGGAAAAAAAAATTTAAAAAAGCGGGTAAGTGGATGTCGCTCTGCTGTACAGTAGGTTATAAGTAGGTCACTGTATAATGGATGGTATTAAATTTTAATTCAATGATATAATATCATTATATACGAAAAATGATTGTGAGCATAGACTGTTTGTCAGTGTGGATATTTTATATTGTATTTATATTGACATACTTATTGTTTTTACTTATTATTAATACGGGAGCAGGAATGTTGAATTGATATTATAAAATTACAACAAAATAATTAAAATCGTTAATCTTAAATATAATTTCATCGAAATTTGAACTTTAACTAACCATAAAAAACTGTGTTTATATTTTTAGTTTTTTGGTTACAGAGTTAATTATATTTACGCGGAATCTTGTTTTAAATTTTCAATCCTTAGCTATAAAAGTTGAACATTTATAACAACAAAACCATTTAAATTCTGAGCGGAGCGATGAATGTATTGATTTTACAATGATGTGTGTTTTTAAAATTTTAATTTGTGTCTGCCTTTACCTTTTAGGACAGTAAAAATGCTTCGATTCTCTTCAACAGTAATATCATCAAATTTAATATAATTAGTAATATATCTAGGCTGACCTTGTTTATAATAACAATATAAATATAAGTAATATAAAATATTGACAACTGACAAACCGTCTTCGCTTAGAACCGTTTTCCGTGTACAATGGTTTTATATCATTGAAATTTAACACATCCGTTATAGTGACCCCTCTAAACACATATACTGTACAGCAAAGCAGTACCCACTTGCCTGCCTTTTTAAAACATAATATGGGTTCGAAAATCTAGTTTGAAGATATGTAAAAATAGATTGAAACACTTATATTAATTTATTAAACTATATTATTATATTAATATTTAAAACACATATTGAAAAACTTTATAATTACCTATATACAGTAGACGCCGCTTATAAGACTCACGTTGGGACTAGCACAAAGTGAGTCTTATAACCGAATGAATCTTATAGGCGAAGTGGAAAAAAAAATTAATTACGTATTTATAAATGTTAGATGAAAATGCGTTAGATTAGCACTCATGTTAACAACAAGAAAAGCACGCTTTGAAATTTGAATATATGACCTTTTATCTGCGATAAAAATTATTATACGTTATAAGGTACCACCAGGAACTAGAAAAAAATCAACACGTTAATTTTTCAATACCAATTTATTTCTAAATTATAACCAAAAAAGTTTATTTTCTACTATTTATTTTACGAAATTTGAGTCTTATAACCGAAGTGTTGAGTCTTATAACCGATTTTTTTTTTAATGTATTTGGATACGTCCGGACCGTTCCAGACGATTTTGAGTCTAATAAGCGACTGAACCTTATATCCGTGAGTCTTATAAGCGGCGTCTACTGTATAATCTTTTAGACACAAAAAAACGCCAACGGCACGCAGTGTTCCCAAGCGGTCACCCATCCAAGTACTAATTGAGCTCGATGTTGCTTAATTATACAGTGATAATTTCTGTGTCCTATGTCCCATACGGCCATACCTATGTCCTACACTCATACGTATTATTGAATACCTATTAGTAAAAAAACTTTGTCATCAGATAATGACGAAAATAACCGAGGATTTAGAAGTCTTTTCAATGATTCTGGTAGCTCAACAATTTCGTCCAATATAGCTTTTCCTCAAGCACATCAAAATCATTTGGCCATTTTATTTCTTGGCAATTGGTAATACTGACAAATCAGACATCTTACTAATATGTATTTATGTAGAAACATAACATAAGCTTTGAGTATCTAGAGCATAATCAATCAAATGTCTAAAGTAGTATACTTTATTTAGTTAAATCACAGAACAATAGTTAAATGTAGACATTTCTCGTTGTCCAATATTATTTTAAAAACGAGCAAAATTTTTTTCTATTTGTTGTTATGTAAAATGTGTTTGACGCTCTCGTTGACGAATCGAATTCATTCGCCAGCATTACGGGTTAAAGAGTAGGTATTGGTACTATCATATTTTCATTTTCTATGTTACGAATAACATATCTCTGACCAATTGACCCTCGTTTATATCGACCAATATAGGAATGATAAACTGTAAATTGTAATAGAAATATCAATTGAAAAGAAATGTATGCGAGAATAGAAAATCTGGTACCTATGTGGCTATGTACATTGTACAATGAAGTTATATTACTTAAACGTAAAATTATTTTGACTTCAAGCAAAACTATCCACATGAAATGAATTTTAAATCACATGAAAAAAAAATGTATTTCTAATTATAACAAAATTCACATAATAGCACAGTTAATATTAATAAATTTAACATATAATATTAATATTAATATAAAATAAAATATATAATAGTTTTAATAAAATATTATTAAAAACAAAACTATATTAATACTAATATAGGCAGTGGCGTAGCCAGGAATTTTGTATGGGGCGGGCTAAGTGTCATAAAAAAATACAAAAAAGCGGGTAAGTGGATGTCGCTCTGCTGTACAGTAGGTTACAAGTGGGTCACGGTATAATGGATTGTATTAAATTTGAATTCAATGATATCATATTAATATATTATCATAATCATTGTATACTAAAAACGATTCTGAGCGGGGACGGTTTGTCAGTCTGGATATTTTATATTGTTATTATATTTTATTATAGGCCTGTATGTTGAATTAATATTATAAATTACAACAAAATAAATAAAATCGTTATTTTTATTTTTATTTGTTTTTATGGTGATAAAAAAAAAGTTAGAAATTAAAATACCATTTTTAGCGGTTTTTTGTAATTTATCGGTGGTTTTTCCAGTGGCATTAATAACTATTGAGAAATTACCTTTTTAAAGTATCATCTTGATCCAATTTTCTAAAAAATAAGGTATTATATGTTGAAATCGAAGCACTCCCTCTGGTAAACAAAATAAAAAAAAAAATAAAAAAAAATAAACACCATTGTAAAATCAATAGATCCCTCACTCCGATCAGAATCTAAAATACAATTACAATATTATGTCTTTTTATTACACTTTCTATTTTTTATTAATCTTAATACAATTCTAAGGTCAACACAGTCAATGGGGGGGGGGGCTATAGCCCCCTTAGCCCCCTGACTGTTTTTGAGTTTTACCCAACTTTGAACGTCATCATGTTACGTTGGCTATTATTATTATTTATTCATACAATTTAGAAATATAACTTTGTTTTTAGATTCTGAGTGAAACGATGAATGTATTGATTTTACAATGATGTGTGTTTTTTTTTTATTTTTTTTTTTATTTTTTTTTTATTTTTTTTATTTTTTTATTTTTTTTTTTATTTTTGTGTCTGTCATCACGTTTTAGGACAGTAAAAGTGCTTGGATTTTCTTCATCAGTAGCTTTTCTGATAGGAAAGTGAATCTAGTTGGTACTTTGGGGGGTCAAAAGTATAAATTTCCCAGTAGTTTTCACAAGCGCCGGGAAAAACAACATAAAAATTAAGGAAAAACGGGAATTTTTACGCAAAATTGGTTTTCCAAAAAATCGATTTTGGTTTTTGGTGTAACTCTAAAACAAATGAACGTATATACATGAAATTTTCACTGGTTGTTTATATTTGCATTTTCTATACACGATAACATTTTCAAAATATTTTGATTTATTTTGAACTGTTTAGGGACATTTTCATTTTTCATTTTTTTTTAGTTTTTTTTCTAGAAATATCAATAAAATTTTATTTGTTGGTTGCGAAAGCTTGAAAATTTAATAGAAGGCTCCTAATATGTTGTTTCAAAGGCAGATGAAAAATATTAAAAATCCTTAGTCACAATTTTTTTTTATAAGCACTTAAAGTTCAAAAATTGACAAAATATGGAAAAATCACGAAAATTAGCAAATTATTTTGAATTAAGAATTCGTAAAAATTTTTCTTTTTAAATCTAAGATTTGAAAATTTAACACAATATTCCTTATAAGATTATCTACCTTTATCAAAAAAAAAAATGTCTATAAGAAAGTCAAATTAAATTTTTATGAGCGTTTGAAATTCAAATTTTTACAACATTGAATATTCACTCGATTTCCCATGTAGCGATTTCCTTAGTTTGTTGTAATTCAAAAACAAATAACTGTAGATACATGAAAATTTCACTGAATGTTTAAATTAGCATTTTCTATACACCATACAATTTTGAAAATATTTTGACTCTTTTTGAGCTGTTTATGGACATTTACAGCTTTCAATTTTTTTTAGTTTTTTTTCTATAAATATCAATAAAGTTTTATCTGTTGGGCCAAAAAGTGTAAAAATTTAATACAAGGCTCCTGATATACTGTTACAATAGCAGTTGAAAAATATTAAAAATACATAGGCACAGTTTTTTTTTATAAGCATTTAAAGATCAAATTTTGACAAAATTTATCAAAATCTCGAAAATTATCAATCATTGAAATTAATAAATTATAAAATGTTCAGTTTTTATAGCTAAGGATTGCAAATTTAAAACAAAGGTTCTCATAAATAGTTCATACTGTAACCAAAAAATCTAAAAAATATATGAACACAGTTATTTTTTACAGACATTTTAAATTCAAATTTGGACGAAATTACATATTAAAAAACCTAGAATAACTATTTTAGTTATTTTGTTGTGATTGAATAATATTATTCGTGGGTACTTGAAACTTCTAAAGTGTACTATTATATATCTATGATAGTATCACGGTTTTGTTGATGTATAACGCGTTATAAGTACCTAATGGACATTGTGATATGATTAATTTGGAATTTATTATAGGTACCTATTAATTATTATAGGTCAATTTTTTGTTTAATACCATAGATATGTATATAATATGTCTTAAACATAGACTGACATACCGTCTCCGCTCAGAATCGTTTTTCTTATACAATGATATTATATCGTTGAATTCAAATTTAATATCATCCATTATACAGTGACCCACTTGTAACCTACTGTACAGCAGAGCGACACCCACTTGCCCACCTTTTTTATTATATATTTTAGATTCTGAGCGGAGCGATGAATGTATTGGTTTTACAATGATGTATGTTTTTATTTATATTTTAGATTCTGAGTGAAACGATGAATGTATTGATTTTACAATGATGTGTGTTTTTTTTTTTATTTTTTTTTATTTTTTTTTTTATTTTTGTGTCTGTCATCACGTTTTAGGACAGTAAAAGTGCTTGGATTTTCTTCATCAGTAGCTTTTCTGATAGGAAAGTGAATCTAGTTGGTACTTTGGGGGGTCAAAAGTATAAATTTCCCAGTAGTTATCACAAGCGCCGGGAAAAAACAACATAAAAATTAAGGAAAAACGGGAATTTTTACGCAAAATTGGTTTTCCAAAAAATCGATTTTGGTTTTTGGTGTAACTCTAAAACAAATGAACGTATATACATGAAATTTTCACTGGTTGTTTATATTTGCATTTTCTATACACGATAACATTTTCAAAATATTTTGATTTATTTTGAACTGTTTAGGGACATTTTCATTTTTCATTTTTTTTTAGTTTTTTTTCTAGAAATATCAATAAAATTTTATTTGTTGGTTGCGAAAGCTTGAAAATTTAATAGAAGGCTCCTAATATGTTGTTTCAAAGGCAGATGAAAAATATTAAAAATCCTTAGTCACAATTTTTTTTTATAAGCACTAAAAGTTCAAAAATTGACAAAATATGGAAAAATCACGAAAATTAGCAAATTATTTTGAGTTAAGAATTCGTAAAAATTTTTCTTTTTAAATCTAAGATTTGAAAATTTAACACAAGATTCCTTATAAGATTATCTACCTTTATCAAAAAAAAAATGTCTATAAGAAAGTCAAATTAAATTTTTATGAGCGTTTGAAATTCAAATTTTTACAACATTGAATATTCACTCGATTTCCCATGTAGCGATTTCCTTAGTTTGTTGTAATTCAAAAACAAATAACTGTAGATACATGAAAATTTCACTGAATGTTTAAATTAGCATTTTCTATACACCATACAATTTTGAAAATATTTTGACTCTTTTTGAGCTGTTTATGGACATTTACAGCTTTCAATTTTTTTTAGTTTTTTTTTCTATAAATATCAATAAAGTTTTATCTGTTGGGCCAAAAAGTGTAAAAATTTAATACAAGGCTCCTGATATACTGTTACAATAGCAGTTGAAAAATATTAAAAATACATAGGCACAGTTTTTTTTTATAAGCATTTAAAGATCAAATTTTGACAAAATTTATCAAAATCTCGAAAATTATCAATCATTGAAATTAATAAATTATAAAATGTTCAGTTTTTATAGCTAAGGATTGCAAATTTAAAACAAAGGTTCTCATAAATAGTTCATACTGTAACCAAAAAATCTAAAAAATATATGAACACAGTTATTTTTTACAGACATTTTAAATTCAAATTTGGACGAAATTACATATTAAAAAACCTAGAATAACTATTTTAGTTATTTTGTTGTGATTGAATAATATTATTCGTGGGTACTTGAAACTTCTAAAGTGTACTATTATATATCTATGATAGTATCACGGTTTTGTTGATGTATAACGCGTTATAAGTACCTAATGGACATTGTGATATGATTAATTTGGAATTTATTATAGGTACCTATTATAGGTCAATTTTTTGTTTAATACCATAGATATGTATATAATATGTCTTAAACATAGACTGACATACCGTCTCCGCTCAGAATCGTTTTTCTTATACAATGATATTATATCGTTGAATTCAAATTTAATATCATCCATTATACAGTGACCCACTTGTAACCTACTGTACAGCAGAGCGACACCCACTTGCCCACCTTTTTATTTATATTTTAGATTCTGAGCGGAGCGATGAATGTATTGGTTTTACAATGATGTATGTTTTTATTTTTTTTTATTTTTTTTTATTTTTTTTTTTATTTTTGTGTCTGTCATCACGTTTTAGGACAGTAAAAGTGCTTGGATTTTCTTCATCAGTAGCTTTTCTGATAGGAAAGTGAATCTAGTTGGTACTTTGGGGGGTCAAAAGTATAAATTTCCCAGTAGTTATCACAAGCGCCGGGAAAAACAACATAAAAATTAAGGAAAAACGGGAATTTTTACGCAAAATTGGTTTTCCAAAAAATCGATTTTGGTTTTTGGTGTAACTCTAAAACAAATGAACGTATATACATGAAATTTTCACTGGTTGTTTATATTTGCATTTTCTATACACGATAACATTTTCAAAATATTTTGATTTATTTTGAACTGTTTAGGGACATTTTCATTTTTCATTTTTTTTTAGTTTTTTTTCTAGAAATATCAATAAAATTTTATTTGTTGGTTGCGAAAGCTTGAAAATTTAATAGAAGGCTCCTAATATGTTGTTTCAAAGGCAGATGAAAAATATTAAAAATCCTTAGTCACAATTTTTTTTTATAAGCACTAAAAGTTCAAAAATTGACAAAATATGGAAAAATCACGAAAATTAGCAAATTATTTTGAGTTAAGAATTCGTAAAAATTTTTCTTTTTAAATCTAAGATTTGAAAATTTAACACAAGATTCCTTATAAGATTATCTACCTTTATCAAAAAAAAAATGTCTATAAGAAAGTCAAATTAAATTTTTATGAGCGTTTGAAATTCAAATTTTTACAACATTGAATATTCACTCGATTTCCCATGTAGCGATTTCCTTAGTTTGTTGTAATTCAAAAACAAATAACTGTAGATACATGAAAATTTCACTGAATGTTTAAATTAGCATTTTCTATACACCATACAATTTTGAAAATATTTTGACTCTTTTTGAGCTGTTTATGGACATTTACAGCTTTCAATTTTTTTTAGTTTTTTTTTCTATAAATATCAATAAAGTTTTATCTGTTGGGCCAAAAAGTGTAAAAATTTAATACAAGGCTCCTGATATACTGTTACAATAGCAGTTGAAAAATATTAAAAATACATAGGCACAGTTTTTTTTTATAAGCATTTAAAGATCAAATTTTGACAAAATTTATCAAAATCTCGAAAATTATCAATCATTGAAATTAATAAATTATAAAATGTTCAGTTTTTATAGCTAAGGATTGCAAATTTAAAACAAAGGTTCTCATAAATAGTTCATACTGTAACCAAAAAATCTAAAAAATATATGAACACAGTTATTTTTTACAGACATTTTAAATTCAAATTTGGACGAAATTACATATTAAAAAACCTAGAATAACTATTTTAGTTATTTTGTTGTGATTGAATAATATTATTCGTGGGTACTTGAAACTTCTAAAGTGTACTATTATATATCTATGATAGTATCACGGTTTTGTTGATGTATAACGCGTTATAAGTACCTAATGGACATTGTGATATGATTAATTTGGAATTTATTATAGGTACCTATTATAGGTCAATTTTTTGTTTAATACCATAGATATGTATATAATATGTCTTAAACATAGACTGACATACCGTCTCCGCTCAGAATCGTTTTTCTTATACAATGATATTATATCGTTGAATTCAAATTTAATATCATCCATTATACAGTGACCCACTTGTAACCTACTGTACAGCAGAGCGACACCCACTTGCCCACCTTTTTATTTATATTTTAGATTCTGAGCGGAGCGATGAATGTATTGGTTTTACAATGATGTATGTTTTTATTTTTTTTTATTTTTTTTTATTTTTTTTTTATTTTTGTGTCTGTCATCACGTTTTAGGACAGTAAAAGTGCTTGGATTTTCTTCATCAGTAGCTTTTCTGATAGGAAAGTGAATCTAGTTGGTACTTTGGGGGGTCAAAAGTATAAATTTCCCAGTAGTTATCACAAGCGCCGGGAAAAACAACATAAAAATTAAGGAAAAACGGGAATTTTTACGCAAAATTGGTTTTCCAAAAAATCGATTTTGGTTTTTGGTGTAACTCTAAAACAAATGAACGTATATACATGAAATTTTCACTGGTTGTTTATATTTGCATTTTCTATACACGATAACATTTTCAAAATATTTTGATTTATTTTGAACTGTTTAGGGACATTTTCATTTTTCATTTTTTTTAGTTTTTTTTCTAGAAATATCAATAAAATTTTATTTGTTGGTTGCGAAAGCTTGAAAATTTAATAGAAGGCTCCTAATATGTTGTTTCAAAGGCAGATGAAAAATATTAAAAATCCTTAGTCACAATTTTTTTTATAAGCACTAAAAGTTCAAAAATTGACAAAATATGGAAAAATCACGAAAATTAGCAAATTATTTTGAGTTAAGAATTCGTAAAAATTTTTCTTTTTAAATCTAAGATTTGAAAATTTAACACAAGATTCCTTATAAGATTATCTACCTTTATCAAAAAAAAAATGTCTATAAGAAAGTCAAATTAAATTTTTATGAGCGTTTGAAATTCAAATTTTTACAACATTGAATATTCACTCGATTTCCCATGTAGCGATTTCCTTAGTTTGTTGTAATTCAAAAACAAATAACTGTAGATACATGAAAATTTCACTGAATGTTTAAATTAGCATTTTCTATACACCATACAATTTTGAAAATATTTTGACTCTTTTTGAGCTGTTTATGGACATTTACAGCTTTCAATTTTTTTTAGTTTTTTTTTCTATAAATATCAATAAAGTTTTATCTGTTGGGCCAAAAAGTGTAAAAATTTAATACAAGGCTCCTGATATACTGTTACAATAGCAGTTGAAAAATATTAAAAATACATAGGCACAGTTTTTTTTTATAAGCATTTAAAGATCAAATTTTGACAAAATTTATCAAAATCTCGAAAATTATCAATCATTGAAATTAATAAATTATAAAATGTTCAGTTTTTATAGCTAAGGATTGCAAATTTAAAACAAAGGTTCTCATAAATAGTTCATACTGTAACCAAAAAATCTAAAAAATATATGAACACAGTTATTTTTTACAGACATTTTAAATTCAAATTTGGACGAAATTACATATTAAAAAACCTAGAATAACTATTTTAGTTATTTTGTTGTGATTGAATAATATTATTCGTGGGTACTTGAAACTTCTAAAGTGTACTATTATATATCTATGATAGTATCACGGTTTTGTTGATGTATAACGCGTTATAAGTACCTAATGGACATTGTGATATGATTAATTTGGAATTTATTATAGGTACCTATTATAGGTCAATTTTTTGTTTAATACCATAGATATGTATATAATATGTCTTAAACATAGACTGACATACCGTCTCCGCTCAGAATCGTTTTTCTTATACAATGATATTATATCGTTGAATTCAAATTTAATATCATCCATTATACAGTGACCCACTTGTAACCTACTGTACAGCAGAGCGACACCCACTTGCCCACCTTTTTATTTATATTTTAGATTCTGAGCGGAGCGATGAATGTATTGGTTTTACAATGATGTATGTTTTTATATTTTTATATTTTTATTTATATTTTTATTTATATTTTTGTGTCTGTCATCACGTTTTGGGACAGTAAAAGTGCTTCGATTTTCTTCAATAGTACCTTTTCTGATAGGAAAGTGAATCTAGTTGGTACTTTGGGGGGTCAAAAGTAAACATTTTCCAGTAGTTTTCACAAGCGCCGGGAAAAACAACATAAAAATTAAGGAAAAACGGGAATTTTTACGCAAAATCGATTTTCCAAAAAATCGAATTTGGTTTTTGGTGTAACTTTAAAACAAATGACCGTAGATACATGAAATTTTCACTGGTTGTTTATATTTGCATTTTCTATACACGATAACATTTTCAAAATATTTTGATTTATTTTGAACTGTTTAGGGACATTTTCATTTTTCATTTTTTTTTAGTTTTTTTTCTAGAAATATCAATAAAATTTTATTTGTTGGTTGCGAAAGCTTGAAAATTTAATAGAAGGCTCCTAATATGTTGTTTCAAAGGCAGATGAAAAATATTAAAAATCCTTAGTCACAATTTTTTTTTATAAGCATTTAAAGTTCAAAAATTGACAAAATATGGAAAAATCACGAAAATTAGCAAATTATTTTGAGTTAAGAATTCGTAAAAATTTTTCTTTTTAAATCTAAGATTTGAAAATGAAACACAAGATTCCTTATAAGATTATCTACCTTTATCAATAAAAAAATCTCTACCGGACAGTCAAATTAAATTTTTATGAGCGTTTGAAATTCAAATTTTTACAACATTGGATTTTCACTCGATTTCTCATGTAGCGATTTCCTTATTTTGTTGTAATTCAAAAACGAATAACTGTAGGTACATGAAAATTTCACTGAATGTTTATATTAGCATTTCCTATACACCATACAATTTTGAAAATATTTTGACTCTTTTTGAGCTGTTTACGGACATTTTCAGTTTTCAATTTTTTTAGTTTTTTTTTTTATAATTGTCAATAAAATTTTATTTGGTGGGCCAAAAAGTCTGAAAATTTAATACAAGCTTTCTTATATATTGTTACAATATCAGTTGAAAAATTTTAAAAATACATAAACACGATTTTTTTTTATAAGCATTTAAAGTTGGAATTTTGACAAAATTTATCAAAATCTCGAAAATTATCAATCGTTGGAATTAAAAAATTATAAAATGTTCAGTTTTTATAACTAAGAGTTGAAAATTTAAAACAAAGATTCTCT
This sequence comes from Macrosiphum euphorbiae, assembly GCA_949089665.1. Taxonomy (NCBI): domain Eukaryota; kingdom Metazoa; phylum Arthropoda; class Insecta; order Hemiptera; family Aphididae; genus Macrosiphum; species Macrosiphum euphorbiae. Next base: position 122,429,432 of record CARXXK010000001.1, read on the forward strand.
TAAATAATTCATACTGTAACCAAAAAATCTAAAAAATATATAAACACACTTATTTTTTACAGACATTTTAATTTCAAATTTAGACAAAATTTCATATTTAAACCAAGAATTACGATTTTAGTTATTTTGTTGTGATTGAATAATATTATTCGTGGGTACTTGAAACTTCTAAAGTGTACTATTATACAGAGTGTCCCGTGAGGATTTACTCATTGCGATATCTCCTGAAATAATGGAGATATCGTAATTATGTTTTTTTATTAAGACTCGCAGAGGTAAGCACTACAAATATTTTATTTTTTAATTAAATTAAATTTTTTAGTAAAAAAGTTAAAAAAATTATTTTTTTATTTTTTATTTTTGAAAAAATTGAAGATAGCCATTCTATAGAGTATATTTTTGTGAACATTTTGAGCTTTTAACATTTTATTTTCATTAATCTCATGATTTTTAATAATTTTTTTTGTTTATTAGTAAAACGTCAATAAACTGGTTTTTGTCCGGGCGGCGAGTCCCCCTCTATGGATAATGAGTAAATCCTCACGGGACACCCTGTATATCTATGACAGTATCACGGTTTTTGTTGATGTATAACGCGTTATAACTGTTATAAGTATGTAATGGATATTGTGATATGATTAATTTGGAATTTATTATAGGTCATTTTAGATTCTGAGCGGAGCGATGAATGTATTGGTTTTACAATGATGTATGTTTTTATATTTTTATATTTTTATTTATATTTTTATTTATATTTTAGATTCTGAGCGGAGCGATGAATGTATTGGTTTTACAATGATGTATGTTTTTATATTTTTATATTTTTATTTATATTTTTATTTATATTTTTATTTATATTTTTATTTATATTTTTGTGTCTGTCATCACGTTTTGGGACAGTAAAAGTGCTTCGATTTTCTTCAATAGTACCTTTTCTGATAGGAAAGTGAATCTAGTTGGTACTTTGGGGGGTCAAAAGTAAACATTTTCCAGTAGTTTTCACAAGCGCCGGGAAAAAACAACATAAAAATTAAGGAAAAACGGGAATTTTTACGCAAAATCGATTTTCCAAAAAATCGAATTTGGTTATTGGTGTAACTTTAAAACAAATGACCGTAGATACATGAAATTTTCACTAGTTGTTTATATTTGCATTTTATATACACGATAACATTTTCAAAATATTTTGATTTATTTTGAACTGTTTAGGGACATTTTCATTTTTCATTTTATTTTAGTTTTTTTTCTAGAAATATCCATAAAATTTTATTTGTTGGTTGCGAAAGCTTGAAAATTTAATAGAAGGCTCCTAATATGTTGTTTCAAAGGCAGATGAAAAATATTAAAAATCCTTAGTCACAATTTTTTTTTATAAGCATTTAAAGTTCAAAAATTGACAAAATATGGAAAAATCACGAAAATTAGCAAATTATTTTGAGTTAAGAATTCGTAAAAATTTTTCTTTTTAAATCTAAGATTTGAAAATGAAACACAAGATTCCTTATAAGATTATCTACCTTTATCAATAAAAAAATCTCTACCGGACAGTCAAATTAAATTTTTATGAGCGTTTGAAATTCAAATTTTTACAACATTGGATTTTCACTCGATTTCTCATGTAGCGATTTCCTTATTTTGTTGTAATTCAAAAACGAATAACTGTAGATACATGAAAATTTCACTGAATGTTTATATTAGCATTTCATATACACCATACAATTTTGAAAATATTTTGACTCTTTTGAGCTGTTTATGGACATTTACAGCTTTCAATTTTTTTTAGTTTTTTTTTCTATAAATATCAATAAAGTTTTATCTGTTGGGCCAAAAAGTGTAAAAATTTAATACAAGGCTCCTGATATATTGTTACAATATCAGTTGAAAAATATTAAAAATACATAGGCACGATTTTTTTTTATAAGCATTTAAAGTTGGAATTTTGACAAAATTTATCAAAATCTCGAAAATTATCAATCGTTGGAATTAAAAAATTATAAAATGTTCAGTTTTTATAACTAAGAGTTAAAAATTTAAAACAAAGATTCTCTTAAATAATTCATACTGTAACCAAAAAATCTAAAAAATATATAAACACACTTATTTTTTACAGACATTTTAATTTCAAATTTAGACAAAATTTCATATTTAAACCAAGAATTACGATTTTAGTTATTTTGTTGTGATTGAATAATACTATTCGTGGGTACTTGAAACTTCTAAAGTGTACTATTATATATCTATGATAGTATCACGGTTTTTGTTGATGTATAACGCGTTATAAGTATCTAATGGATATTGTGATATGATTAATTTGGAATTTATTATAGGTACCTATTATAGGTCAATTTTTTGTTTAATACCATAGATATGTATATAATATGCCTTATACATAGACTGACATACCATCACCGCTCAGAATCGTTTTTCTTATACAATGATATTATATCATTGAATTCAAATTTAATACCATCCATTATACAGTGACCCACTTGTAACCTACTGTATAGCAGAGCGACACCCACTTGCCCACCTTTTTATTTATATTTTTATATTTTTGTGTCTGTCATCACGTTTTTGGACAGTAAAAGTGCTTGGATTTTCTTCATCAGTAGCTTTTCTGGTAGGAAAGTGAATCTAGTTGGTACTTTGGGGGGTCAAAAGTATAAATTTCCCAGTAGTTTTCACAAGCGCCGGGAAAAACAACATAAAAATTAAGGAAAAACGGAAATTTTTACGCAAAATTGGTTTTCCAAAAAATCGATTTTGGTTATTGGTGTAACTCTAAAACAAATGAACGTATATACATGAAATTTTCACTGGTTGTTTATATTTGCATTTTCTATACACGATAACATTTTCAAAATATTTTGATTTATTTTGAACTGTTTAGGGACATTTTCATTTTCCATTTTTTTTTAGTTTTTTTTCTAAAAATATCAATAAAATTTTATTTGTTGGTTGCGAAAGCTTGAAAATTTAATAGAAGGCTCCTAATATGTTGTTTCAAAGGCAGATGAAAAATATTAAAAATCCTTAGTCACAATTTTTTTTTATAAGCATTTTAAGTTCAAAAATTGACAAAATATGGAAAAATCACGAAAATTAGCAAATTATTTTGAGTTAAGAATTCGTAAAAATTTTTCTTTTTAAATCTAAGATTTGAAAATGAAACACAAGATTCCTTATAAGATTATCTACCTTTATCAATAAAAAAATCTCTACCGGACAGTCAAATTAAATTTTTATGAGCGTTTGAAATTCAAATTTTTACAACATTGGATTTTCACTCGATGACTCATGTAGCGATTTCCTTATTTTGTTGCAATTCAAAAACGAACAACTGTAGATACATGAAAATTTCACTGAATGTTTAAATTAGCATTTTCTATACACCATACAATTTTGAAAATATTTTGACTCTTTTTGAGCTGTTTATGGACATTTACAGCTTTCAATTTTTTTTAGTTTTTTTTTCTATAAATATCAATAAAGTTTTATCTGTTGGGCCAAAAAGTGGAAAAATTTAATACAAGGCTCCTGATATATTGTTACAATATCAGTTGAAAAATATTAAAAATACATAGGCACAGTTTTTTTTTATAAGCATTTAAAGTTGGAATTTTGACAAAATTTATCAAAATCTCGAAAATTATCAATCGTTGGAATTAAAAAATTATAAAATGTTCAGTTTTTATAACTAAGAGTTGAAAATTTAAAACAAAGGTTCTCTTAAATAATTCATACTGTAACCAAAAAATCTAAAAAATATATAAACACACTTATTTTTTACAGACATTTTAATTTCAAATTTAGACAAAATTTCATATTTAAACCAAGAATTACGATTTTAGTTATTTTGTTGTGATTGAATAATATTATTCGTGGGTACTTGAAACTTCTAAAGTGTACTATTATATATCTATGATAGTATCACGGTTTTTGTTGATGTATAACGCGTTATAAGTATCTAATGGATATTGTGATATGATTAATTTGGAATTTATTATAGGTACCTATTATAGGTCAATTTTTTGTTTAATACCATAGATATGTATATAATATGCCTTATACATAGACCATCACCGCTCAGAATCGTTTTTCTTATACAATGATATTATATCATTGAATTCAAATTTAATAACATCCATTATACAGTGACCCACTTGTAACCTACTGTACAGCAGAGCGACACCCACTTGCCCACCTTTTTATTCTATGATTTTGTATTAAAAAATACAAAGAGTTTTACATAAATACCATTTTTGAAAACCAAATTTTGTGAATTTTAAACAAAAAAGTAATAAATGATAACATTTAAAAAAAAAAAATATATATTAACTGGCACACATTCTATATTTTATTAGTAAGTTTATTACTTTTAACATTTTTACGATTAAGCAATTGCCTAATTGCAAATCACCCCATTTATTATTAAACTAAAAATGAATGATTCAAAAGTGGATATTAAATTGAAAAATGTACTTAATTATTTTTTAATTTAAGGCTTTTTCCATATTATCTATTAAAAAAACATTTTATTGTGATCTTGACATTTAATGCGTCATCTATATTACACATTATTCCTATGTATAGCTACTATATGTATAGGTGATATAATAGTATAGTATAGTATAATACTATAGTATGTTCAATAGTCAATACGGCAATACAAGAACTGAAGGACGTGCAGTCATTCAGTACAATTGCTTATTTTTAATGGTTTAAATTAGGTAATTTCAAACTCATTGTATATCTGGCCAATACGTTTAATATTGCTTTTTTTTATACATATATTATCGTCATTGCAGGCGAGCCACTAAAGAAATTCCATCGGCTTTGTTCAAAAACATAAAATCAGTTAATAAACGCGTATTTATAAAACTATAATAACTGGCAGTAGGTACCTACATATAGGTATACTAACACTACATTATATTATATACATTACCTAGGTATCCATATTAATATGAACATTTGCTGGTACATACTGCACAGTGCACACGTTAAGCTACCGAAAAACAATATTGCTTATGACCAGTGACCGGAATTTACATACCCATTATCTGTAACGACCGGATGCTGGTGTTTAAAATTACATTACATCTAGGTACAAAATAACACATTAAATATTTTTTTGTAGACAATGTATACAGTCATAAGCTACACTCATACCTCATACTATTAATTCTAACTACCTACTTACTCTCAACTAGTTCTCTATATACGAATTACCTCCTCATACCTACTGAAGCCAGTCATAGATAATGGAGTATGATCTATTACTAGTTACTAGTTGTTATAGTATTATGCAAATGACGCCGTGATAGACAAAATTAGTATATGCCACTTATATATTATGATGGCGAATTATAAAACAGGTAGGCATGAATGTATGATAGGAAATTAGGAAAAAATTTATAAGTGCAAAAATAAAATTATACCAGCATCGGTTTTTTCTTTAAATTCAGTTGTGCTGTAGTCTGCAGTAGTAGTAGGTACATAGGTTATTAGTTATTACTTTATTTGTAGGAATTGTAGGTACTTTAGAACTTATAGAAGTATAATATAATACATTAACAAATTTTAAAACGTTTGTTGCCCATACTTCTTTTACTGATCATTACTCAATAGTTTCCAGTATAAGCAACCTTGTCTTCAACAGAAATAACTCACCAAATCCAAAAATCATAAAACAAGTTGATTACTCAAAACTATCAAGTTTATTAAAGAACTACGATTGGACATCAGTAGTGAACGACTCTAATCTAAATTCTGCGGCGAATAAATTTATTGAAATTTCAAAAAACAAAGAAAAAAATTGTTCTTTAGAAAAAAAAAATCATCAAAAACCAAAAAAAAAAAATTAAACCTTGGGCAATTACTGCAATTATTATATCAATTCGTCGTAGAGATAAATTACATCTGAGTTTAAAAAAGCATCCATTAAACGAAAAACGTAAACAGTACTATTTAAAATATAGGAATATATTAACTTACTAACACGATAAAAGAAGCTAAGACTAAATTTTATAAATCTGAACTAGAAAAAGCCGGGAATGACTCGAAACTAAACTGGAAAGTTTATTAAAAACGCGACAAACCGTTCTAAAACAAATTCCTTTATTCAAACTATATTAATAACAAATTTGGTGAAAAACTTCACTCTGCAGATAAATTAAAAGAAATATCGAATTATTTTAATGAGTACTTTACAAATGCAGCACGAAACATGTATAACCAAATAAAACTTACAAGACAAAATATACATAACATAGAATACATATACTGAACAACTAATCTCAAATACTACAGACATGTCATTTAATAAATTTAGCGTAATTAATGATGAAGAAATTATAAAAGCAATAAAGGCTTTAAAAGATGATTCTTCTCCAGGATTAGATGGAATTTCAGTAAAAATGTTCAAATTAAATATACATCCATTGATTAAATCATTATAACACATTTTCAATTTAGCTATAGCAACATCTATTATTCCGGAATGCTTTAAAATTTCAGTAATAACACCAATACACAAAAAAAGGTGAAAAATCTAACATTGAAAATTATCGCCCAATCTCACAAATTTAATATCAAATATTGCCAAATCTTTTGAAAACATTGTTAAAAAAGAATTGGTCCATTAGCTTGAAAGTAATAATCTTCTATCATGTACCCAATTTGGTTTTAGACCTGGACACCCGGTAAAAGTAGGTAGGTACTGAACAAGCAATTGCAACAGTAGGTATCAAGCTATATTTATAATTCTTTCGAAAATAAAAAAAATGTGCAACTGTTTACTTGGATCTAGCAAAAGCATTTGATAGTATAGATCATAAAATATTACTTCAAAATGTTAACACACTTGGTATCAATGGAACGGCTCAGAATTTATTAAGTTCATACTTAAAAAATAGAAAACAACACGTTGGAATAAACAATGATTTAAGCGAAGAAACTTCAATAATATGTGGTGTACATCAAGGGACAACTCTATCGCCTACACTGTTTAATATACATATAAACCAAATTAATAACTTGAATACACACTGAAAACTAGTTTGCTACGCAGGTGATCCAGTACTTTTTGTTGAAGGCCAATTTTATTATGGGATGAAGTAGGTATTTGCTAGTGTTCAGTCCGACATGAGTAAAATACAAAAATAACTAGGTATGTGAAAATAATTTATTCCTAAACTTAGAAAAAACCTACATATTACCACACTATATATTATTTAATTCGAATCAACCAAATAAAACAAATCTATGTATACATAAGAATGACTAGAGATGTAAAATGTACGTACATTTTTTTTTTGGTAATTTACCTAGAAAAATTTATATAAATTTACCTTAAATTTGGTAAATTTTGATAATTTTGGTATGTTACCACAGGAACACCCCTAGAAACTCTTCTCTGCCGCATTTGTCGCATTTCCACGAACTTATAATTACTATGGTAACATTTATTTTTTTTATTTACGAGATAGTAGGATGTTCAATTGAACACGGTGGTCGTTATTTTTAAATTTTTTAAATTTAGTGAGTGGGGTTCTGGTTCTAATATAATATGTATTAAAAATAATAAAAATTATATATAGAACATTTAAAAATAATCAGAGAAGTTTAACCAGTGCCCCAAAGCCTTGAAAAGTTTAACATTACTAATATTTTAAACGTGGTTTATTATCTATATCTGTGATAAAATCAAATTTATATTAAGAGGACGCCACACCCGCATGTGTTGTCTCCGTCTTACAAACGCGTAACATAGCAAATTACGTCCACGGAAAACAAACGAATTACCATCAAAAAGTGGTTTTAGAGTAAAAATACCTATAATAAAACTTAAAGAGAACAATATTTCGGAGGGAACCTCATCGGGGTTTTGTATTAATCTAAATACACAGCTAGATATTGAAGGCACAAAAACTCTTTTTTTTAAATAACCACAACTTTTTTAATAGTTAATATTTTTAAAAACGCCGATGAGGTTCCCTCCAAAATATTGTTCTCTTTAAGTTTTATTATAGGTATTTTTACTCTAAAACCACTTTTTGATGCCGATTCGTTTGTTTTCCGTGGACGTAATTTGCTATGTTACGCGTTTGTAAGACGGAGACAACACATGCGGGTGTAGCGTCCTCTTAATTGCAATAATAGTCAGTGACGTATTTAGGAATTTTGCTGTTGGGGGATGAAATAAAAATAGTTATAATACAAAATCCAGTTTTCTCATTTTTTGGATGTTCATCGATAACCTCATCTGCCATTATTATTGTATTGACCGGTGACATGCCAATAAAGCCAACACATTAAGGAATAAGGGCCCGTATTAAAATAGGTTAAACCATGGAATTCAGCCTGTAAAATCAATGGGTTAAGTGTAACCTAGGGTGGCCAGATATAAAATACGAAAATACGGGACAAAGATAAGAATTTTTTATTATGAATAAACATCTATTTTTGATGAAATGCTTCAATATTTAAAGTCTTAAATCTTAATTGATTACTAACATACCTATACATATTTAACTTACTAAAATAATCTATTTTGGATATTTTATTACAATTGTCAATTTTAAGAATTATAAATATTTTTTTGTACTTATAAGTATAAACTATGATAAATTGATAACTATAATAATATAGTGTAATATGAATATTTGATTTAACTGGTGTTAGAAGTTGATGCTTGGGTATTTGTAAGTATTACAGTTTTAACTTTCGTTAAAAACACATTTTCTTTTAGGCATAGTTATTATTTTAATTATTATTTATTACTTATTAGTTCAACTGATATGATAGATTGTAAGATATACACAATAAATGTTCACAATTTGACGAAATGCTAAACGCTAACTGGCTAACTCGCTAACTGACTAACTGAGAAACTGGGGATGTATAAAAATTATAAATATTTTCACCGACACTACGAGAGATATCATTCTATTTACAAATAATATATACACATATTGTGCTATAATATTATTATGTCTCATCGTCGGTCGCGACGTCGTGATCGTAATCGTCTGTATGCGGGCTGTGATCCTTTACGACGAAAACCAAAAATAACTTTATATTCGAATAATCGAATTCGATACTTACAAATCGGTTATCGTAATAATATGGCAAAAACACCATTATTCTACAAAATATGCATAATTATATACGATATACATTTACTCCGTAGACCGTAATTGATATTTAATACAGATAGATGAAGATTACCTATATTTTTAATATTTAATTTTTTTTTTTACATATTTTCTATTATATGAAAAAAACGGGACAATATAGCGTCCCGGAAGCATATGTCGGGACAACGGGACAGACTTTTGAAATACGGTACTTTCCCGTATAATACGGGACGTCTGGCCACCCTAGTGTAACCGAGGTTTAAACTATGATTGTAAAACGGGCCCTAGTATATAATAATTACTACTTAATTTATAATTATTATTCAATATTAGATAGGATAATTGATAAAATATTTACTTCTGTCGTACTATTTATATTAGGTAAGACTTCTTAAATAATAAAAACGGTTTATGCCCAGTTCGCCGACACCCGGTTTTTTGATAAAAAAAACCAGTTTTTAATGGTTTTTAAAAAAAGCCCAATTCGCCCCCCAAATGATATTGGAAAATCCAAAACCCAAACCAAGTTTAAAATTTCGTAAGCTCGAAGAACAGTTGAAAAATGTTAAAGAAAGGTACGCAAAATATTTATTTTCACTATCTGGGTGATCAATGTAACATACTATAACAACTATTTAAAATAATGTGTAGACAAATGGATAGCATATTTATATCTATCTATATTTTAAATAATTATATTTTACTATTTCAGGTAAAGAGAAAACGAAATTAGCTCTATTGAGTATATTGATACCATTTTTTTTTTTTTTTTTTTTTTATTATAGATAAGAGGTTTCCCTAGCCATGGCGAGCTACAGCTAGTGATATGAATTAAAAGTTGCGTGTTAACATTTTGATATGAGAAGTTAATTAAGTAATTATAATAAAAAATGATAATAAAGAATCTTAATATAAGAATATTACAATATTGATACCATAAAATAATCATATTCGCATATAACTATTTTATTTTTATGGAACTCTTTATTATTATAACGCCTATGTCTAATAGGTTTTCTATATGTATATAATTAAACAGGGATTTGGAAAATATGATGACCATTATAAACCTATATTTTTTAAAATTAAATTTTATACTTTTTATTATTATAACGACTATGTAATATTTAATATTTAACTTATGTAATATAATTTTATAACTGAACCGTATTTCTTCAAATTGAGTGTCGGCAAACTGGGTGTCGGCGAACTGGGAATATACCATAAAAACTTGAAAAACTTCGTTCAGGTGAAGCAGTTGATACAGGGAAAGTACAAAATATTTTCAAGAGTTCATGAATATTTGGATAAACTCTTTATAACAAATATCTAAAGCATGTAAACCAGAGATGAATAAAATTTTTTCAGTCAATAACTACAAATCAGTCACTAAAAATAAACCCAAGCCCTATGGTAAATCTACAGTTTTCATGTTAATTTTGTTTTATTTACTAACTGTTTATCGCGTTTATTGTAAACACTCTTGCATGAAAAATAATTCGCAGAAAAGTAAAAAATACAGTACTTACACCATACTACCATAGAGGTATATATTTTTGTTGTCCGATATAGGTATATGCAATATGCCCATAGGCGTAATTTCGCTAAAATTCAGGGGGTGCAATTCCCAAACAGGAAAGTTAAAAATTTCTACAAAATTGCAAAATACCGCTTGAAAATTTACTTACCACTTTTTCAATTCCAGTTCCTCGATCAAAATTAATTTGTATACACAATTTAGTATTATCATTAATATGAAGTAAATAAATTTTATTATATAAATTAAAATAATTAGTAAGCACTGTAATTTATTAAATTGATATAATAAATATTAATACATAATAATTAACAAAATTAAATTAAACTTAAGCGTCTAACATGTACCTACAGTTGCTGCTGCATTGAACTCGTCGATTACAATTTCAGAATCTATTTATCTATAACTCGATTTCTATCAAATTTTTAAGTTGTAACATAGCTATATCAGACAGCCATATCTACTTGTCCCACAGTTGTTCTGAGGTAAGTTTTAAGCGTTCGTAATCAGGAAAAACTTCGTTCACAAGACGCAGTGTTTGTAGATATTGTCATAAAAAGTTTTAAAATTTCAGATAATAAAGGAAACCCATTTTTAATTTCACCTTGTTTCATATAATCTAATTTGTTTGAAATACACTATTTTTTGAGTTAGTTGATTTAGATTTGAACATTCTATTAAAGATATTTAGTTCTACTTGAAGTTCATGATTATCAAACTTATAGGTCTTACAAATAATGTCTAATAATGTTGACATTATTTTATAAATATTTAAAAAAATGGCAAAAATTATACATTATAAATAAAGGAAATTTTGGGGGTGTAAGTGCACACTTCTGCACCCCCGTGATTACGCCTATGTATATGCCACATATATGCCGCGAACGACTAGTGGCGTATAGTATATATCAGAGCGGTAAAATTACTACAGCTAGAACTTTTAGAAAAGTGAAAACAGACATACTTAAGAGAACGTCTCACCCGGATGTGTTGTCTGACTTGTCTCCGTCTTACACATCCCGTACGACATAGCAAATTTTCGTTTGCTAGTTTCAATAGGGTACTGTCAGTTTTGATATTAGAGTGAATCGACCTATTATCAAACTTTTAGGTAACAACATTATCTGTGTTCTCTCATTGGTTTTTTACGATATTTTAATTTTTAAGTGAGTTAGGTATGAACATTTTAGAATATGAATACTTTACATACCCATAACTCAGTTAAAAATTAAAATATCGTAAAAAAAAAACTAGAGAACACAGATAATATTCTTACCTAAAAGTTGGTAAGTGTAACTATACACAGTTCCCCATAAATAAATAAACATAATAATGGGTTATTAAGATATTATATTGAGGATTTCAATCGTTTACCTACTTCCGGGTGATCACGAGTAAAAAAGAAGAATTTAATATCGTGTACCGGGAAACACTGGATCCATTATCACTATAACCCCTACTCTTTAATTTTGTTTTGTCAAATGTGTTGCTATTACATTAGCATTTTGCAAATAATTTTGAAAAAAAAATAAATTGATTAAGCATTAAACTATTAAAGAATTAAACATTTGACTTTTGTTACAGTTTGTAAAATAATTTAACTTGTTTCCTTATGAATAACAATTTTAATGAAATAATTTTCTTAGCATTTGCATCAACAGTTAGGTAGTGCCATGTGGAGACAACTGATCCTCTCTTGATTCGCAAAATAATCATCGAGCCATATAACATATTCGTATATATATATGATATCTTCACACAATGTCCGAAGAAGAAGACAAAAGTACATTAAATAATGTCGACAATGCTGTGGCTAATCCACCGAGTAATGAAGGTGATAGTGACAGTCAATCAGATAGTTTATTAGTAAACGGTAATGAGAACACTCCTCCGTGTCAATTGGACATCGGTCTGGGTACTCATACGGATAGCAGACGTCATGACAATACTTTGAATGTAAATGGTAAGTACACATATTTGTATATTTCATAGTACCATTCACAATTATGTTTAGTTGTAAGCTTGTATGTTAAACTTAAACTTTTAAATTTTATTCACATTGAAATTGTCATAAACCATTATTGTATGAAGTCAATTAAGTTGGAATTCATTGGCTAAACAATTTAATGTATCTTATCATATAAGTTAATTTACTAGATATAACCCATAAACCATACTTTGTTTAAAGACATTAAAATAGTAGGTAGTTAAATGGAATAGTTGCTTATCAATAAAATGTTATTCCACCTTTTACATAATATTATATTATACTTATCTACAATTCATAACATGCTAAATCTTGGGTAGGACCTACTTTGAATATAATGTGTAATTGAAAATGCACAGTTATTGGAATGTTGCATTGTGGTACTGCATTCTTTGGTCCTTTCACCTTTCACTTAATTTAACTGTAGGTTGACACAATTTTTTTACTTATAGATCTTTTATTGTTAATTTATTATCAACAGCCCTCAATGCAAGGTAGTTAATAATATTTATAACATAGTCAATTAAAAAATAATTCTTTTTTTTTTTAAATTAGTTAAATTAATTTTGAAAACATTAATTAAATCATAAATTAATATTAAAATTACATTTTATTTACATTTTTAGTTTCTCAAATTAAACTATTTTTTCTTGAGTAAAAACTAATAAATTATTTAAACTTAATTTAACAGTCTGTAAAAAACAGATAATAATTTTGAAAAAAAAACTTATGTTTTGTTTAACCATTGATCATTGGTCATTACTATCCTTTTAGTTGTGTACATTTAAAAATAATTTATTGTGAAGCAGATTATATTATTTTTCTTTTAAAGTTTCCTTGTATTTGTTACAGATTTAATTATTTTTAGAATGCTAATCATAAAAATGTATTTTCTAATAGACTCTGGAGAAGCTACAGCTTGCAGTATCAAGCGTGAAGATAATCTTTTATCATTTAGACATTTTTTATGCAACAATGGACACAATCAAACATCAAAACCCAAAGTTGAAGTTGTGCCTAGTGTGTCACAACCACTGAGGCCATTAACAGAGACATCAACCTTACCAGACTTTGTTCAGGATCATATGACTACTGATCAACCTTATGACAATGGTGATCTGGATTCTCGGTCAAATAGTATTGATTTGACACGTGGGATAAATCGACCATCCATGTTCGGCAACCGTAGCAACCGTACACCTCAGCAATGTGTGGTTATGCCACTGGATCTTCCATTCACCAATACAACAACACAGCCTCGTGCTACCACACCTACAACTACCAACAGCTTGCCAGATTTTTTGTCTGATGGCCCGATTGGGGTACCAGTTGTTCATCCCGTCACCAGGAACGAACAGCTAACTGATCGAAACCGTATAAGCATTACCATAAACCCTCAACGTGGTGCTACACCAATTAACCAGAATTATACCAGGTTTCAAAGGTTTCTTTTATTTTGGTATTGATTACCTTCCTTTATCTAATTTTATCTGCAGTTAATTAAATCTATTTTACTTATTGTTGACTATTATTGTTAGTTAAGGTTGCTATTCATTTTAATTTTCCGGAACACTCATCACCTATTTTGAGTACAGTAGTGTCCAGGTTGTTATGTGAGCTTTGTCTTTGGGCTTCTAAGGTTTAGAATTGTGTAATAACTAGTGTGCCAAATACCTAGTTAGAATTGTAAAAAAAAACAATGTTTTTTATAAAAGTTAATTTGAATAATATGAAGTTAATTTTTATGTATCACTGAGATGCGTTCTAATAGGGAGCTGGTATAGGGTGTATCATTATAATAATTAATTGGTTCTATGACAATCAAGTAACGACACAAAGATTTTTTTGGTGGGAAATAATTTTTAATAAATGGCAACTACTAATTGCAGATAAAATTATCATAAATTTAAAACAATATTTTGTAATTAAATATTATGTTTTAGACACAGTGAAGTAGTTGATGCTAGAGTAGCTAGGCTAGAAGCAACAGAACAAGACTTAAGAACAACTATATTGAATTTAAATAATATGTTACAACAAACACTTGTAAGTTACTATTTTTGTTTCAATGATAAATTTAATAACTAATTTTAAATTTAAATACACATACTTTTAAAACCAATGTACTATGTGATTTGATTCATTGAACAAATTTCAAACACAAATAAAAATAAATAAATAGCAAAATGTATTGTTTATAGATAAGGGCTCAAAGAGCTGAGGATCAAGTGATATCTTTGAGAACCTTATTGAGGGCTAGAGAACAAGGCCTTAATCCTGGGAATTTATCAACGATTCCATCGACTATATCAGTTGCTGAACAGATACGCCATGGTACCCGAAATGCCGAGATAATGCTTAAGTGAGTTTGGTTTTAATCGATTGTAATCTATGTAATGTTTTTATTATTTTTTGAATGAAATTGATAATATATAACATTTCCATACAGCTTGTTGAGGGATAACTATCAGGACTTGAACAATGTGGCAGCACGCCTCGAGCAACAGGATACCATTCAGACTTCCAATACCCAATTGTCAGTTGACCCAAGTGATACAACTGATAACAATGTCACATAACATTCCTGTTATATAATTATATTAGTTGTACACACATAATAATTGAAATTATTTCTTCATTATGTTTTATAAGTACTTGTTTACATTTTGTGCAGATTTATTGCCAAGACTGGACCTCAATTGTTTTGTTTTCTATATAATGATTATTATTATTAGTATTATATGTATTGCCATTCAATGCTTAAAGTTGTTTTCCCATTTTTTTTATTTAGAACGCAAGTATAAAGCAATAGTAACTTTCTTTTTTACAAATACTTCAACAGACTGTACGTTTCTATGAAACTAAAAATATAAAGGGACACAAGTATATTCATCCAAAAACAAAATGTGGGATACATTTTTCATGATTGTTAACCAAATACATTAATTTTTAACTAAATAGAACTTATTATGTTATCACAGTGACATTTTAGTTGTAGATAAGATTAACAAAATAAAATATATTTTATTGATAAAAATAAAATTTTGTTGTATTTACCTGTGTTTAATTTTAAAATTATTATACTATTTATTTGACAATTGATATGAACAATTAGAAAAGCTATAGCTTACAATTTTTAAAATACTATAATCAGTTTAAATTTGGTCTAATGTAAATCATATCAATTTTTAATTTATTAAATACAAACAAACAATTGTTTGATTACATTTTGGATATTAGCTAGTAGAATACTGTAAAAGAGCACATTCTGGTTAAATTAGTTGTCAATTAAAAATAAATATGCTTAAATATGTTAAATTAATTTAATAACATGTTTTAGATCACATTATATTGATTTCTTTTAGTTTAATATTGTTGATAGTTTGTATAGTGCAGGGGTGGCAAACTATAATAGACTTGTGATCGACCTCCAAGTTTTTCCAGGTTGTTGAGAAAGACAAAAAAAAAGTCAATAAACAAATATATATTTTATGTACATGAGTGTTACACTTCGTTTATTACCTTTATTTAGAACATAAATAAGTATTAAAACGTTTAATTTCACAGTTTTACATAGCATGTATTTTAATGTTTTATTTATTGAAAATTAAAAAAAAATTTGAAAAGGACTCAATTAACCAGTCGGGCACCCCTGGTTAGTGTACATGAGTATAAATTACGTCCAAAGTATCATTCTAAGGGCCGTACATGTTTTCGCCCAAAATCGACCTTTTGGTTTTTGCCCAAATGACCTTTTTTACCCAAACACAAAAAAGAGTGATTTGGTTTTCGCCCAAAGAAATATTATTTATAGTAAACGAAAAAACATTTTGGTTAACACTGTATTTTTTTTTTTTATTGAAAATGTGTCTAAATGACTACGTATACCTACATAATATTTAATAAACATAAGTTTATAGGTGTAAAACATCTTAAAAAATAGCATAATAATAAAAATACAATTTTAAAGATTTTAAATGATATGTATAAGTGTAAAACATATGAAAAAAAATAGTATAATATTAAAAATTCAATTATTCGTCGAAGTTATGGCAGATATAGATTAGTGTAAAACATACTATAAAAAAAACCAAAAAAATAGTCAATGTAAATAATATATGTAAAAACACAGAAAACAGATTTTAAATGATATATATATATAAGTGTAAGACATCTTAAAAAAAATACTATAATATTAAAAATCCAATTATTTGTCAAAGTTATGGCACCTAACGAATAATCGTATAGTTGATTATGTGTACAACTGTCGTCGTATGTACCAATTTTCAAACCAAAATGTTTTTACATATATTTTTTACATTGACTATTTTTTTGGTTTTTTTATAGTATGTTTTACACTAATCTATACCTGCCATAACTTCGACGAATAATTGAATTTTTAATATTATACTATTTTTTTTCATATGTTTTACACTTATACATATCATTTAAAATCTTTAAAATTTTATTTTTATTATTATGCTATTTTTTAAGATGTTTTACACCTATAAACTTATGTTTATTAAATATTATGTAGGTATACGTATAGTCATTTAGACACATTTTCAATAAAAAAAAAAAATTCAGTGTTAACCAAAATATTTTTTCGTTTACTATAAATAATATTTCTTTGGGCGAAAACCAAATCACTCTTTTTTGTGTTTGGGTAAAAAAGGTCATTTGGGCAAAAACCAAAAGGTCGATTTTGGGCGAAAACCGATTCGCCCATTCTAAAATCCAGATTCACGGTAATTATATCACGGATATTATGTTAACATTTAAACATATTTAATTGCTAATTTTATACTTTCAATAAAACTAAATATGGTGTATCTAAAATTAAGTCATTTAAATAACTTATTTGAAGTACTTAAAAACGCTTAAACGGAAAATAATGAAAAAAAAAAATTAACCAAAAACGAAAATAATCTAATATAATTAAATAATTATGATTAAAATAAACAATAAACATAACACAAATAAAGTTATTCGAAATAACATTTGTGCTCAGGGATCGAAACCGTTTCAAATTTTAACGGTTACGGTTTCGGTTTTTGAAAATGGTTTTCTATATTTTATGGCTTTGGTTTAGGTTCTAAGATTGGTTTTTAAAATTTTTTGGTTTTGGTTTCGAAAAAGGTTTTTCAAATTTATCGGTATCAAGAATGGTTTTTGAAAATTTTCGGTTTTGATTTTTGGAACAGTTTTTGATAATTTTTTTTTCTTTACCGAATAACTGCAGACCCGATTTTTACTATCTATTTACTATTTAGGGCTGAAAGCCCTAAAATATGTCCGTTTTGTATAACTAGTGTAGGTACGTACAATATAGCAAATTTAAGTTCAGCAGAACTAATTTTGTGTTGTTAACTTAAATATGTTATAGGTACCTACTTTTGCATACACCATATAACATATGGTTGAGATCATTATTTGTTTATATTAATATTTAATTGTAATTTACAATAACATCACACCAGTGGCGTGTATCATAAAAAAAATTGGTGTTGCTCAAATAATTTTAGGTGACCTACCCCTCATAATAATGTTATACCGGCCTATAAAATTACCTATTTTTTCATCTATAAACACCCGCCCACCCTTATTTAAGGTGTTGCCCGAGCAACACTTAGACTCTATGTTACACGCCACTGCATCACACTATATTACAGTATAATAAAACTCTTGTTATGTGATTAATGGTTATGATATTTGAACAAAATATTAATTTAAATAGATACTAAAAAAAGAGTATTAGACTATTGAAAATATTGTTATTTAAAAAGGTTTGCTGTTAAGATTCAAATATACGTTATAAGATTTGGTACACACATTTCTAACTTAGGGGATTCTGAGGAAAATGATGATAATGACATAAGCAATTGATGACTGCGGGGCGGACGCGGATCAGTCGAATACGAAACAATTGTAATAACATTAATAAATAATAATATTCATAAATACATCAAATAACAAGAATATAGATGTGCATAGCTGCATTTATAGGGGCGAAGAAATAACAATAATTGTTATTTTTTCGCCCCCATATATACAATTATTGTGATATTTGTATTATAAATTTGAATCAGTGAGTATAGTAATGGTATTAAAAAATGTAAATAGAATAATATTCGTATTACCTATTAATATTTCATAATAATCAGTTATATCATCGGTATTCAAACAAAATATTTCTTCGCATAAAAATACTCGTTTTAACTAGAATTATAAATAATATAGGTAGGTAATTAACTTTATAAAATTCGAAGAAACCGATATTAGTTTTAAATTTTAATCGGTTTCAAGAACGGTTTTTCAATATTGATGGTTTCGGTTTAGGTTTTCCAAACGGTTTTTTAAGATTTTTGGTTTCAGTAATGGTTTATTAACTGGTGTTTTAAAGCTTTTGGTTTTGGTTACGGTGTTGAAATATGAAAAAACAGCGGTTTTAACCGGTTTCGATCCCTGTTAGTGCTTGTTTTATTTTTTACGTTGAACATTCCTATTGTTTTTATATCTTGTAGTCCATATAAGTATGAATCATAAGTTATAACTATGAACAATTCAAGGTTGGCAAATCTATGTTAACAGTAATTTATATTTTTGAAATACTTTATCCCTGTTTGATTTATAAATATTACATTTAATAGAATATTATTTTATTTCTGTAATTCATATTTCAATAAGATACAAAACTGCAAGTGCGTGGAACATTATTATGTAATTTCAAGTTGTATTATTGTTATAAATATATATGGTTTTTAATAAAAGATTCATCTTTCATTCATTCCACAATATTTAAACAATATTTGACACCTTGCCCGTTATAGCTACTTACTAAAAATCCTAGGATGATTAAAAATAACCTATCTTGGACAACAAATTTTACT
This sequence comes from Macrosiphum euphorbiae, assembly GCA_949089665.1. Lineage (NCBI taxonomy): Eukaryota > Metazoa > Arthropoda > Insecta > Hemiptera > Aphididae > Macrosiphum > Macrosiphum euphorbiae. Next base: position 122,448,986 of record CARXXK010000001.1, read on the forward strand.
AATTTGCTAGTTCTTACGTCAAAGTGTGATTAATTACCTATCTATACCAAAAATAACAATATAATTTATAAAAAAAAATTAAACAATAACAATTAACATTAAAATTGTATAACATTTAAATATATAAAAACGATATATTTATTTTCAATTTAAGGTTATTTGAACTGAACTCTGTACCAAAATACATTTCTAAATTACACATATTATTCAGAAATATTCAGTTGTCAGTCTCATACTTCTTAAAGTTAATCTTTAAAAAAAAATCATAGTTATAAATTAGTAATAATTTGCAATGATAGGGAATGTGGCTAGCATTTATTTAATTATATATGTAGTATGTATATTGTATATATATATATATATTAAGTACTAAAAATGTATACCTTACAAACTTTACTAAAATATATTATTATTGGTTTAGAATCAAATGATTATAAATACAGTGTTGGGTAAGTTACTTTACTCGTTACTAAGAAATAAATATAAATGTAATTAAGTTACTTTACTCGTTACTCAAATAAAATTACTTTACTTTTCAAATAGAAAAGTAACTCATTACTTTCTCGTTACAAAAATAAAAAAAAAATTTTAATTTATTTACAATTATCTTCTGCAGGCAAAATTGAACAAGCAAATTTTTTATAAAATATATACAATTTAGGCTTCCACACAAACTATATTCATAGGAAACCTATTTAAAGCAATAAAATTAAATAATAAATTTAATTAACTATTCTCAGGATTTACGGTGCAATTAGACATTTCAAATGTCAAAACCATTGAAAACTGAATTGTTTTGAGTTAAAATTAAATATATATTCATAGTAAATTGGTAAATATAATAATACCCACATTATTTTTTCAATTCGCAATAGGTAGATAGGTAACTTAATAATTCGAAACTGTAACACGTTATTCTATAGAAATTACTTTTCAAAAGTAATTTTCATTACATTTTCGTTAATTGGAAATAATTCTAATGAAATTACATAACGCTACTACCCAACACTGTAGAAATATAAGATGGTAATTTTTATAATATCTAAATCATTACATTTTGTTAACATTATCAATATTAAAATATTTTTGATAAATTATCAATTTACTATTGAAGGAAAATCCATGAAATATAATAGAATAATCACATACTAATAATTGTAGATATCATAAAATGTAAACTATATCTTACAATAGTGTGAATTTTGTAGTAGGGTATAATAATTTAGGTTGGTAAGGTCAAAAATATAATTTTATTTATTAATATTTTTTTCTTAAGCAAATAACAAAGCTTAATTTATATATTATTATTATTTTTTTTGACAATAAAATAATGTTTGTTAAAATCTCATTAAATTCATAATAGATACTTACGCGTTAGTACAAAATTATATATATAAAGTAATTTTCTCAAGTTAAAATATTTTAATATTAGTAATCAGAATCAGAATCATCAAGAGCAGCTCTCCTTCGATCAAACTGAAAAATACAAATTTAAAGCAAATAAATAAACATTATTATGTCAACTACCTATACTCTATTCTAAATAAGATCGAGAATAGGAGGCCGAGTTGTGCGCATGAGAACAGTGGTAGCGCTTGACGCGTCGGCGTAGTGGGGACGGCATCTGGCCAATTGGTCATATATTTGACGAAAACTTGTCGCCGCCGACTCCCGATCTTATTTGGAATAGAGTATAGTACTATATAATTAATTGTTAGAATAGTTGTTATGGGTCAACATAATTTACCTTCACTGTAGTTTTGCGTTCTTGTGACTGCATTTGACTGTTGACTTGTTCTAACAAACCGATCAGTTCATCTTCTCCCAATTTATTAACAATCTGTCCAGATTGTGCCATCCTGAGTAACATGTTTTCTACCATACGTCCTTTTTCCGGTTTACCAATCATCAAAGTGTTCACTGTATTAACAAAACAAATATTATATTGATGTCCATATTTTGTTAGACTTAAATACTGAAATCTTACGTCTTGCTCGAGCAGCTTGGTTTAATACTTGGGTGAGTATTGAGTGTTTCATGTCTTCAACCGCCTGACGTTGTTGTTCTGCTTGTTTTTGCTTTTCAGGATTATCGCCTTGAGACTAAATAAAACAAAAATCCAGTCGATGTAAGTGTATAATAATGATAAAAAAAATCAATACACTAGGTATAACTATTATAGAATATAGCTCCAGTGTTTCACTTACTCCACCGAGTTCTGACTGCATCTGGGCCATCCTCTTTGAGCGAAGGCTTTCCAGTTCAGAATCGTCCATTTTGGCTGTTGGGTTTCTGATGACAGATTAATGTCCAACAGCAGCAATCGAATTCGATTGAACACCTAAATGCAGTAGACTTCAAATTTTACCTTTTCGTGGTCAGTAGATTTGACAAGAAATATAGAAATGTGTCTAATTTGTGAATAAGCATTTGCACGTTAGTTGTGCAGGGCAAAAAGCTTTAATGCAACGAAAATTATGCGTCTGGACTATGAATGGGTACAGGTCGAATTTCGAGGTTTGAAAGACGTAGGAATCAAAATGTAAACACGAGGAACGATAACGGATATCGTGCCAAAGGTGCAGGGTTGCCAATGTAATGTTACCACAGAATAAATTATTGTTCGCTTTCGCTACGAACCATAGACTATAGACATATAAATAAATATATTTATTTATATTATGTCTATGCTACGAACACCACAAAATAATATGAAAATCATAGAAAACCTAATCACCCTGTTGGATTACATTATTACATTTTTTTCGTAAGGGGGCCTCCATAGTCCATACTATAACTGGATTCTAAGGAACATTTACATTTTATAGAATATTTCTTAGGCATTCAGAAATTAGCCTTGTCGTTGGGTTACATAGATATTATAAGATTCTTATGTAGTTGGTTGGTCGTAAATTCGTAAAATGATCGTTAGTAGTACCTAACTAGTAGCATAGAACGGGTGCTGAACGTTTAGTGACATAACGTTTAGTGACATTGGCCCAAAAGCCAACACCTTTGGGTACAAATAGATACAACGCTTGGACACACAAAATAAAAGGTATTTTATAATTTTAATTGGTAAATCAGAGAACGTTTAGGTACACAATACACATACATATTATACAGGACACGTTTGGGTACACTTTATAAACACGGATCTATAAGGTATTTTATTTTTAACAGGCAATTTTTATTCTGAGTGAAACAATGATACAATGATATGTGTTTTTTAAAATTTTTTTTTGTGTCTTTCATCACCTTTTAGGACAGTAAAAGTGCTTGGATTTTCCTCAACAGTATCTTTTCTGATAGGAAAGTGAATCTAGTTGGTACTTTGGGGGGTCAAAAGTAATAATTTCTCTGTAGTTTTCAAAAGCGACGTGAAAAACAAAAGAAAAATTAAGGAAAAATGGGAATTTTGGTTTTTGGTCCAACTCTAAAACAAATTACCGTAGATAGATGAAATTTTTACTGACTGTTTATATTATCATTTTCTATACACTATTCCTTTTTAAAAATATTTTGAGCTGTTTAGGGACATTTTCAGTTTCTAATTTTTTTTAGTTTTTTATTCTATAAATATCAATACAATATTATACCTATGTTGGGTACAAAAGCTTGAAAATTTAATAGAAGGCTCCTACTATATTGTTACAGTAGTAGTTCAAAAAGATTAAAAATCCTTAGTCACAATTTTTTTTTAAGCATTTAAAGTTCAAATCTTGACAAAATACGGAAAAATCACGAAAATTAACAAATTATTTTGAGTTGAGAATTCATAAATTTTTTTTTTTAAATCTAAGATTTGAAAATGTAATACAAGATTACTCATAAGTTTATCTACCTTTATCAAATAAAAAAATCTCTACCGGAAAGTCAAATTAAATTTTTATGAGCCTTTGAAGTTCATATTTTTACTGCAAGATTGGATATTCACTTTATTTTTCATGTAGTGGTTTTGTTATTTTATCGTTATTCAAAAACGAATAACTGTAGATACATGACAATTTTACTGAATGTTTATATTTTTTTTTCTATACACCAAAAAAATTTGAAAATATTTTGACTCTTTTTGAGCGGTTTAGGTACGGACATTGTCAGTTTTCAATTTTCTTATTTTTTTTTCTATAAATATCAATACAATTTTATTTGTTTGGTAAAAAAGCATGAAAATTTAATGCAAGGCTCCTGATATATTGTAACAATAGCAGTTGAAAAACATTAAAAATACATAGGCATAATTTTTTTTTATAAGCTTTTAAGGTAAAATTTTGACAACATTTATCATATTTTAATTTTAATAATTATTTTTTTAGTTAAAAATGTATAAAATGTTAGTATAGCTCTTTTATAGCTAATTATTGAAAATTTGAAACAAGGGTCCACGTAAATAGGTAATTATATAAATTAGGTACTTTATTCACAATAATATCATCAAATAATGAATATAGGTAGGTAAAATCATAGGCTGACTGACCGTTTTTTTTTCTATGAATGTCAATAAAACTTTATTTGTTTTCAACTTTTATAGCTAAGGAATGAACATTTAAAACAAGATTCCACGTAAATATTATATATAAAATACTTTAGTCGCCTTAGTATCATCAAATATACTTCGTAATATCATAGGCTGACTAACCGTTTTCGCTCCGAATCGTTTTTCCTATACAATGATATTATATCATTGAATTCAAATTTAATACCATCCATTATACAGTGGCCCACTTGTAACCTACTGCGTACAGCAGAGCACCTTTTTTATTATGTACTTAATATTATATGATTAAGTCTGCTCTTAAGTCAGATTGATTATTGCCCATATCTTTCATAAATTTGTTAATGACGGTTGTGATTAATGAAATGAGAGGATTTAATATTAATTTGAACGAAATAATATTACGAATAATACTTTTTGAACCATAAAAAATAGTTAAAACTATTATTTTTTATTTAAATATCAAATTGAACATACTATTAATATGTCTATAAAAAAAATGGTTTTCGAGGCATTCAAAGAAAACCCTAATTTATGAGGCCCTTTTATTTCTTAATTTCTATTGCAAGTATCTCATGAATCATGATAATTACTATTAGCCATTTATTTGATTTTTTTTTTTGTTAATAAATTTTTTTATAGGTAAATGTGTGTGTAATCTTATTAATATTATAAACACTAAAGTTTGTGACTTTGTTACTCTTTTACGTAAAAACTATATTGAATGGATTTTAATGAAACTTTACAATAATATAGCTTATACATCAGAATAACACATAGGCTACAAATTATCCCCTAGGTCCAACCAGGGGATGTGCTCAAACGGGGATTTAGAGATTTACGGTGGAAATTTTTGTTTATAAATGGTTGCCATGGGTTTTAAAACTATTATAATAATAATTATTGGTTCCCGTGAAAAATCAGTGTATTCATTCAATGCATTTAATTATTTTGTACTCTGTGTTTTTTTTTTTTTTTTTTTTTTTTTTTTTTTCCGTGGTATCGAGAACCAGAGGGGGGACCGCGTTAGCATTACTTCCCCTCAACATTACTTCCCCTCAGCATTACTTCCCCTCACTGAGCATTACTTCCCCTCATTAGCATTACTTCCCCTCAACATTACTTCCCCTCAAAGCATTACTTCCCCTCAACATTACTTCCCCTCAACATTACTTCCCCTCAGCATTACTTCCCCTCAACATTACTTCCCCTCAACATTACTTCCCCTCACCAATACTCTGTGTTATGTATCACAATTCACAATTACGTAAATATTGAGAGTATTATACTCACATACAAGTTACGTACGCGGTACATAAAACTATCACGATGCCTGCACGTTATTCGTGGACGAGGAGGAAATATTGGTCGACAGACTCGGCATTCACAATATTAGTCCAACCGTTTAGGAGGAGTTCAGTAACATACTTGGTATAACTTTGATACTTTAGAGTTAAATTATAATTTATAAAGTTACGTACAAACATCACGGAGTCCGCGATCTACCGCAGGTAGATTGCCTACCTGCAGATAATATAGGTACTGCTGCGAAGCAGAATTTTTATTCCGGGCAACGGAAAAGTTAAGATAAATTTATTATACAAATATTATTATTAAGAAAATAATTAATAGAATTAAAAGAATCTCTGCAAGTAGGCATAAAGTTAATTTCTAACCATTGGGTACTTTTTATATTATGTGTGAGTCAAAAAACTTAATTTTGTTATAGCAGTATGTACACTTATTTTTTTGAAGTCGTATGGAAGTCGTTAAAATTGTATTACCGACTGCCGTTTTGATTTGGTAAATATATTGACAGAGGGTTTCGTTTGTATAGCATAATATGAACATTATATGAATAGTTATTTTTCGAAGGGTGTATTTGATTGATTATAGCAATCAGCAACACATTCATATAATTGATGCTGAGACTATAGTTTACACAACACTTTTAAGGACACATGTAATAATATATTGATCAAATAGTGGGGTCAGAATACAATTAGTAGTCTATATTTATTTTCTTGAACCATGCCCCATGGGAGTATATGCCAGTATGGGACAAAAAAATCAAATTAAATGCAATACTATTCATGCAAATATATTTATATAATAAGTTTTAATAAGTTGATAAGAGTGTAATATAACCTACTTCTACTTCAAATAAAAACTGATCAATATAAACATAAAGTAGGTACCTAATCAATAATTAAGTGTAGATGGGGGTGAATTTACTAATTAGTGGCCTAGGATAAAGGAGATTTTGGTGCCCCTGGGCATAGACGTGTTCAGACTTTGGTGGCCGAGGGACAAAACAAATTTTTAAATTGTGAGACCTATTTTTTTTCAGACATGAAAAAACATTAATTTCTTAAGTTACAAAATTCACAATGGTAGGAATATTTTTTAATTATGATCAAAAAGTATAACCATTGTCAAAACAATAAAAATACTTTTTCCCACCCATTATACAAGGTAAACAATTGTAAAACTATTAGTTATTACCTATAACTAATCAGTAATAAATATTTTTATTTTCTGACAAAATTTAAATTATTTTAACAAGTAAAAGTAAAATATCTAAAACATTTTTGAAACGATTCTCGGCAATTGAATATTTTCAGCTGATAAAACCATTTTATCACAGGTTAGGTAAAATTTTATTTAATCTATGATATCACAGCGCCAGACCTGGTAGATGGGCATAACAGTATACTATGTCTATATGTTATGTAGTTATAAAGAATTGATGAACATAATATTATAATCACTAATTAATGATGGGTAACTAAAAAAATTACAATTAATCAAAATCTATAGGTACTGCAGGGTACACACCATACGGCATACGCATTTTTTTATCCTGGCATTATTTTGTTGGTGGCACAGTCTGCCCGGGGGGGGGGGGGCAGTGCCCACTTCCGTAAACATGCATATGCCGCTGGGTAGTCCATAATAAAAATTGGATATACTTACCGTGTATATTACATATTTTTAAATTTAATCGTAAATAAATATTTACCTATACATGTTGCATAATTTTATTAATTCATAGTTCATACAGTAATAAATATAAATGTAGTATTGTAGTATTATATACGTTTATATTTATATAAAACAATGTACGGCTAAACGTGATTAAAAACAAATATAAATATATTGTATAGGTAGTAGGTACCTAACAATTTACAAACTGTGTACGGTGTACCTACATTCCTTGGGTATCTCCATTCCTCTGCAATATCATCTATAATATGATTAAATAATCTTGCTATGATCATCTACAAAAAAACACACAAAACATACAGCACTCACTCAAATCCTATAATCACTCAACTATCATCCAAACAAATCCCAGGTAATCCACCCCGGCGCCTGAAAAAGAACTGGTGTAGGGACCTACTCACTCTTTAAATCGATTTCCACGGGGTGCCACCATTGGGTGACTTTCCCCTCCCTCTAATCATTCCCATCCCATTTACTTATTGTAATACATGTAACTATAGATTTTAAATAAAAATGTTTTTTTTCAAACTATCCAATACATCACCTTCAATGCTCATAAGTCATAATTGATAAAAATATAAATAATTTTTTTGCATTGGACTATTGTAGTTCTCAGTCGTATTTGTTATAATTGTGAGCCTTGAAAATGTGTTTTCCACTTTACGCCTCTGAGATGATATAATAATGTACTTATGTCTTATATTATTTCCTAAAATAACATTTATATTTTTAAAACCTATATTTTAAATAAACTCATATTATAGTTTTTTTATTTTTCGCCTATAGGCCTAAACCTAAAATGTTGGGGCCCAGGGCATATTATGCGCATAAGGGTATAAATATAGGAAGTTTTTGACGATTTATAATACGTGAAATTGATTTTATAGTACTGTACTAAGTAGTAAGAACCGTAGTAGTATGTCTAATATATATTTGAAGCTGATATATTATATCAGCGTCAAATATATATTAAGTCTAGGACTCTATATATATAGGTATATATATGCATGGGCCCTTGATTAAGCTGATTAAAATGTTCCTATTCAGCCTTTTTTTTTATTAACAGTGAATAATAAATTACAATGTATACCTAAAATAGTACAAATAGAACATAATATACATATTACCCTAGTATTTATAATCAATGATAATTAATAATACATGTTTACATTTTAAGGTAACGGGAATAATTGAATTTGGAAAGCACTTGCAGTAGTGCCACCGGACTCAACTGTTAAGCCTACAATATTTTAATGTCAAAATTATTTTTTGAATTTTTGTCCTATAGTGACTATAATAGTTGGATAAAATATAAAAATATAGGTACCTAAGTCTAGGTGGCTGTGTATTATGTAAATGATACACAATTAATAAAAAAGAATAGGTTCTTGTCGCATTTTAATAAAACATCTTCAATAAATGTTATCATTGACGATTGTTCGAATTAATTGTAATGCCTAATAAGCTAGTGTCATTTAAATGAATATGTATTGTTTATTAATTAGCATATTAAGTTATAAATGCTAAATGCTAATAATAACATTTTCGTTAGCTTATGTAAATTCAACCCGCCGACATCCCGCCAGTCCAGTCCGGCCCTGCAGTACATAAATTATAAATGTATAAAGTGTATTCGTATTTCAATGATGGATTCACTGCGGCTGTTGTTTCGGTCGTTCACGTTTATTGTTACTCAATTTGTTAGTCGAATTCTGTATTTCTGTTGTAGTCTTCTGAACGACAAACGATAAACATACTGTTATAATGAAAAATATCCGGAATAAATTTAAAGGTAAAAATTATGACAATAATAATAATAAAAATAATAATAATTAATAACAATAATATATTATATAGGTATTAGGTAAGTATTTTATATAAACATTTTTACAGTTCACCTTTGTAACAATTATTGTACTTATTTTATATTAGAAATTATCGTGACTCAAATAAATCAATTTTATCAAATGTTTCTCCTTTTATAAAAATGGTTCAATTACTTCTATAGTCATTTACTTAGGCTGCTATAGGTAGCTGCCAAAGATTATATATATAACTAGCTGATCCCGTGCACTTCGTTACCTGTTATATGTATCAACTCTAATACTCTATATGACTCAAACTTTGTTCAATTCATTAATTAATATTTAGCGTAGGTGTTCAAAATTTATCTTAACTTTTCCGTTGCCCGGAATAAAAATTCTGATTTGCAGATTGTTTCGTGATGTTTGTACGTAACTTTATAATTTAACTCTAAAGTATCAAAGTTATACCAAGTATGTTACTGAAGTCTGAGCTCCTCCTATATTTTAGATTCTGAGCGGAGCAAGGAAGCTAGTGGTTTTACAATGGTGTTTATTTTTATTTTTTTTTTTTTTTTTATATCCTGTATACAAAATTTCTACCAGAAGGAGTGCTTTGATTTCAACATATAGTACCTTATCTTTTAGCAAATTGGACCAAGATGGTACTTTAGAGAGGTCATTTTTCGATTTTCTCAATAGTTATTTAATGCCACGGGAAAAAGTACTGAAAAATTACGAAAAACCGCTTAAAATGGGATCTAACAATTTGTTTATCACCGTAGCAACGAATAAAAAAAATAATAATAAAATAAATAAAATAATTAATGACAATATAAAATATACAGACTGACAAACCGTCTCCGTTCAGAATCGTTTTTCTTATACAATGATATTATATCATTGAATTCAAGTTTAATACAATCCATTAAACAATGACCAACTTGTAACCTACTGTACAGCTGAGCGACATCCACTTACCTGCCTTTTTTTTAATCGTTGCTACGGTGATAAACAAATTGTTAGAAATTAAAATCCCATTTTAAGCGGTTTTTCGTAATTTTTCAGTACTTTTTCCCTTGGCATTAAATAACTATTGAGAAAATCGAAAAATGACCTCTTTAAAGTACCATCTTGGTCCAATTTGCTAAAAGGTAAGGTACTATATGTTGAAATCAAAGCACTCCTTCTGGTAGAAATTTTGTATACAGGATATAAAAAAAATAAAAAAATAAATAAATAAACACCATTGTAAAACCACTAGCTTCCTTGCTCCGCTCAGAATCTAAAAATAATAATAATAATAATAATCTAGGAAACTTAGGTATTTGAGTATGTCTATATAATAATTATGTGTAATGTGATAAATTTTAATTCAATGATATATCATTGTATCAATACGAAAAAACGATTTGAGTGAAAGGGGCCACCTGTTAATATTTGTTTCCACAGATTTTTATACTACTAATATTATATTTATATTACTATTTAGAACATTTAGCCTATTTAGATATACTTATTTTTGGTAAGTATTTTTATGACTAGGTATAGATACAAATAATTTTTCAAGTCAATACCTACCAAAAAATCTACCTCAAAATGTGTGAATAGGTTTCAAATATAATAAACTATGAGTTATATTTTACTATTAATATAAATATATAATAAAATATAATAATCTATAATAAACTAATATAAACAAAATATAAGTCAAAATATTTCGAAAATTTCATTGTGATATTGAGTGTATAAAAAATGATAATCATATAACTTATAACAGAAAAGTGTTTCAAGTTTCTACGATTCATTATTTTTAATTACAATACAAAATAACTAAAATCGTTATTTTAAAAATTGTTATTTTCCGTATACCTTTACAATTTGGTCAAAATTTGAATTTCAAGTGATTGTAAAATATAATAGTGAATTTAGTTCCGATTTTTCAAACAGTTGTTGAGATTCAGCCTGTAAGAGTAACTTATGAGGAACTTTGCATTCAATTTTATTTAGAAACAAAATTTTTGTCAACATAAATTTAACACGTTCACTGTCCGTTGTGTTTAATTAAAACCAAATTGATCAGTCCTATGATCCATATATGGGTCACGTTAAACTTATTTGATCAGTCCATGACCCACATGTGGTTCATTTCATACATTTATTTCCCTGTAGTTTATTTTTATGGACTACATGCTATGCAATTCATAATAACACAGTGGACTGGTGAAATGATAAGCTTTCTAATGAGCTTTCAATTTTCAATGGGGACTTATCAATAAATAAAAAATGAACCACATATGGGTCATTGGACAGTGAACGTGTTAAAAAACTTAATAAGACTATATAAGAATATTATAATACTCCAAATGTTTATAAATAGTGCAAAAATGTTTTGAAATTGTATAGGTAATATTTAGAAAATTCTAATAGTATTTTCTGAATTACAATAAAAAAAAAAAATTAGATATGTATACCTAGGTTTTAATACCATATAAAACTTTTATTTATTTGCAACGACTATAGAAGGCTATATAAATGAAATTTAATTTTAAAAAAAAAAATGTAAAATTATTCAAACATCACTGTAACAACAATAATTTTAAATTATCATATGTACATATACATACATACATTTACAGCCATATCCTTCATGTTAAAATGTTAAATTGTCGATAATATAATATATATACCTACTGACCTACTGATTAATGTTATACCTATTTATATTTTATATTTTATTATATAGGTAATTATAATTTATAACTCATAAGGCTATATATTGTCATATATATTGAACATGGAAGACTGAAGTATATTTTGTAAATTATAAATTATAATATTTATAAAATATATTTATAAATATTAGAGTATAAAGTCTTATACGTCACGCGTGGTATTTACTAGCATAATATGTTGTTTCCGTCTTCCTATCGTATAACATACCAAAATTTACGTTCAGCAGTTCCAGTTTGTGATTTTAGGTTAAATATTGGAGTGACCTATTGTTAAACTTAAAGGTAATAATATCTGTGTTCTCTAGATAGTTTTTTACAATATTTTAATATGTAACTGATTTACGAGTAGGTAGGTATGCAGAATATTATAATATTTAAAAATATTCATAACTCAATTAAACATTATAATATTGCAAAAACCAACGAGCAACGAGAGAACACAGATAATGTTCTGACCTTTGATAGCAATAATATGTTAATTTACTCTAATTTTATATTTTATCTTACAACACAAAATTTAAATCGCTAAACTCAAATTTTTCTATATTGTCCGTTTGTAAGACGAAGATTTCACATGCGTGTATGACGTCATCCTTTTAAATAATTAATATATTTGTAACCAGAAATATAGTAGGTATATTATGTATATTTAAATTATATACAAAATAAAATTGTACCTATACCTAAACATTTAATTTGTTTTTGTTTTTTAGGCATCAATAAACATTATACAACGTCAAGGCTGTATCCCAAATTACCTCCGATTGACTTCAAGCCTTTACCGTACAAAGTAAAGTATCTACTACCTACCTATTATATTTATTTTTTAAAGTAAACGTACATAGTGAAAATCATATAAAATGCATTATGGAAGGAGGTACTTAAACTGGATTATACAGTATAATTTATACTTCTATACCTACTCAATAAATCAATTAAGAGGACGTCACACACGCATATGGGTTGTCTTCGTCTTACTCACGTATGACATAGACAAGACTCGTTTACGTAATCTGAGTAGAAATCGCTCAATTTAGGTGTTCCAATAAAAACACAGTTGAACAGATGAAAATATTTTAGAGGGCAAGATGGTGGGTTTTATTAAAAAATTAAAATTTTGAAAAGTTAAAGGTATTTTAAAAATGTTGAAATTTTTGCTATTTCTAAACGATTTAATGAACGGTTATTGGGTGTAATGGAAAAAACTCAACGAATTTTCCTCAGAAATATTGTTACGATTCAATTTTATAATTGGTATTTTTACTCTAGAGCCAAAATTGAGCGATTTATACTCAGACTGCGTAAACGCGTTTTGTCTATACCTATCGCATACTAAGTGTGTAAGACGGAGACAAAACTTCCGGATGTGACGTCCTCTTAAACATATTTAATAATCGTATAGTTCTTTTTTACGGTTAGGGTGAATAACTTTTAATTAATTCAAACTGTGTTTACTAATCGATGTTTTAGCGATGATTAATATTATTTTCAAAAAGTGTCACAGACCACGAATTCGTGAATGCAATATTATTACATTATAACATTGTATTATTTCATTATTGCAGAATCCATATAATAGGTTTTTCATTTCTCCGTGTCGTAACTATTAAATAAAATAACCAATGCAAACGGTTAAAAGGATTCTCCGTATAAAGACTGAGATCTTAAAAAGTCAAGATATAATAAATAAATTGATAAAATAACGCATTTTGAAATAAATATTCAAAGTTTAAACTTTAAGAAAGCGTAACATGGGCATTAATTGATGTCTCCGTCTTACAGGTGACTATGTGAGTAACACTGATCACATTTACGCTCAGCAGATCACATTAGCTTTGTTAGTTTAAACATTTTTTTCTGTGTATGTGGGGTTTTTACGATAGTTCAATTTTTTAGCAAGATTTACCTGTATAATATACTAATATAGTATAAAATAAAAATGCTCATAACACACTTAAAACTGAATTTTCATAAAAAATCCGGTTACCGGTATTTTTCCCAAATCGAAATTCCCGAATGAACTTTTTCCCGAATAGTATTTTTTTCGAAAGTCCGTGTACCCTAAACCTTTTTCCAGAGCAATTTTTACCCGAACCTATATTAAGATTGATAATTTTTGCTTTGTACTCTTTCCTACGTAATTTTTGACATTCCCAGTAGGTTTTTCCGTTAGCTGGTAATTTAGACCGCACGTCAATAAAACCACCGTAAAATAATTTTGTTTAACCAGAAAATTTAATTTCAGTCATGATGGTAAATTAAAATAAAATAAAAATAATTTTGTATATAATTTAAAAAATTAATCCTCGTAATATTTGGAGACACCCAAAACCATATAGTGAAGGTGACAGAGAAATTAATTGAGTCTAGTCATAGAATGAACCTCGTTATCAATGAGAATAAAACTAAATACCTAGTAATGACTAGATATATCGCAAATACAGCAGCTCTTAAAGTAGGTCCATACGCCTTTGAGCAAGTAGACGAGTTTAAATACTTGGGAGTCAATATTAATACAAAAAATAATATGCATAATGAAATTCAGTTAAGAATAAGTAATGCAAACAAAGTGTATTTTGCTATGAATAGGATGTTCAGCTCCAGATTATTGTCCAAAGCTACAAAAGAGAAACTGTACACCTCCTACCTCAGACCGATAGTAATGTACGCATGCGAGACATGGTCCACAACACAGGGGGACAAGCCCAGATTAAGGGGGGCTCCAAGGGGGCACGGCCCCAGGGCCCATTGATTTTGGGGGCCCATATTTATCTCCAAAATATATTTTTTAAAGTATCAATGCATAATATTATACTAAAATTTAGAGGACCATAGTTCCGTGGAAAGATGGCAGAAGTTGATATGTACATTTTACAAACTTAGTTTTAACGCTACATATATTTTTAAATAATGACATATCAGTTTTGGTTTTTGCACATAAATGGTGTCACACGCATAATAGAGACATCATATTTTTCCACCACTTGAAATATACGATTTCTAAACTATTTGAATGATATTTCAAAAATTAAAAAAATGTACATATTAGCTTCTGCAATCATTCCACAGAGTTAATAACCTAGTGAACCAAAATTGATCATTTTACTGTCAAAATGTTCAGAAAAAAAGTTTTACCAGAATCCATCAAAAAATATAGTGGTTACCATTTGAAAAAAAAAATTAAATTTTATTATTAGGTAGTGCAACTGCGTGTTTAAAAATTTTGAAAATTTTATAAAAAAATTCCCGTTAAAAATAGAGAAGCACATCTTTTTTTTGTTTTAACGAAATTCCATATCATCGATCCATAGTTGTTAAAAAAAAGCGGCCTACAATGACATAAGATACATTTTGTATACACTTTGTAGGTATAGTAAAAATTATACAATAATATAAAGTCGTTAATATGTAATGATACAATTATTTTGAAGCTAAAGTTGAAAGGGGGCCCACTAAGAGTATGGTGTCCCGGGGCCCAATTGATTTTTAATCCGGGCTTACAGGAGGGATGATGAGAAGTCACTTCGAAAGAAAAGTTTTACTGAAAATTTAAGGACCTGTTCGAAATCAAAATGGGGAGTATGATAGACGAAATAACGATGAACTAGGAAGGTTATATAACAAACCAAATATTGGATTGTTCTTAAAAGCGAAACGATTAGAGTGGGCTGGCGATGTCTGGCGGGCTGGTGAAATTGTCATACGAAATGTCCTAATCTAAAACCCAACAAAAAAACGACCAAGGGAAAGACCTCGAAAGCGGTGGTCAGTTAAGAAAGATATTTCAGATACCGACGAGACAAAGCGATTGGAGGATGCAATGGACCAGAATGTATGGAGAAGTTTGGTTGAAGAATGCAAAAGGCCTTAATGGCCTATAAAAAAAAAAATTAATATAATTTACAATAAAACACAAATTTTATGGATATTTGAAAATGGAAGTATAACGAAGGCCGACAGCATGCGAATAACGCGACTCTACGATTAAAACGATGTGGTGATATCGGTGTAAAATACCAATCAGTTAAATGTTCATGTAACGGTGGTAAAATGCTATAAAGGCAAGATACCAGTACTTTTTCATAAATACTATTTTTATCGCCAACACGTCGCCCGCGTGCCGCGACTGAAATATCTCATTTCCCACCCTTGTCACACAATATATTAATTCAATTTTGAAATTTTGATTTCAAGAACAATAACCACCGGGAAAACTGCATTCAGGAAAAAAGGTTTCGGGTTTTTGGATTTTCGGGCAAAATGCCTTTCGGGAAAAAGTTAATTCTGGAAAAAAGGAGGTACCAAAAAATCTACATACAAACACAAATAATGTTCTTACTATCAACTTTCATAATAGGTCGATTCTCTCTTATATATATTTTAACTAATTTTTTAACGAAGCTAAACGAGACCTGCTGACCTTAAATTTGCTCGGGTATTTACTTGTAAGACGGAGACAACAAATTTCCGTGTTAAGTCTTCTGAAAAGTGATATATATATTATATTATTTTTTTTCATAAAAATAGTTTATTAGTTAAAAGTTATAAGATTACATAACCTATATAGGTACTATTATAAATCTTTATAATAAAATATATTAAATAGGTATATATACTTATATGTTTTAAAAAGATAAGGTTTTTTCTTTTACATTTTTAGAGGGAAGTTTTTGGTTTTAAGTATACAAGTGACAAGCGTTTAGAATGGTTTTTCGGAAATGCAACAATAAGCGGATATTAAATATAAACGTGTGTATGACACATTTTTATTTTCAGGGCGTTTCTTATGAAAAAGCACAGTCCATGCAATTGGACAATGTGTTTCCTCAAGTACAGATGTACGAAGAACCTCTACTTTTACATGAAGGTAAAATGCAATGGCTGTTCGATCACAAGGGCAAGCGGTACTTGGACATGTTTGGAGGCATAGCGACCGTTAGCGTAGGTCACTGTCATCCGTCAGTATAGCGTATATATAGGCATATAGCTGTTCAAATAAAGCATTAAACATAAAAAAAAAATATAAAATTTAATTTCAGACGAATTACTGAAGCAATCGCCGAGCAGTCGGGTATTTTGGGTCACGTGTCCGGAGCGTACGAGCATCCGAAAATGTACGAGTACGTGGAAGCGCTTGTATCAAAAATGCCAGGAGATCTAAAGGTAGGTCAGCTAGGGGAAAATGATAATATATATAACTCCTGTTCAATGATAATAGTGGAGTAAAATATTAATTAATTGCCCGCAAAGCTCATCACGAGGTGACACACTGACGACTGACACCGTTGTCTATCGATGCACTTTTTGACAAATTATATCATTTTAGACACAAACGGGGATAATAATATAGTAGGTATGTAGGTATTTCATAACACTTCCATCATCATGAATTAATGAATAATAGAATTATTGAACCAAATAAGTGAAGCTATTCAAGGCGTGGTCCAGTGAAAAATGTATATTTTTGGCATTTTTTTGTAAGTTTGATAAGACCTTCATTTGTATATTCTACATAATGTGCGCCTTGAATTTAAATTTTGTGTCAAAAGTAACATCAAAGTCTTTTTTCTTGTCTAGGAAGTCAGGAATGATACAATTATTATTTATTAATGATGTATTTATGCAGTATGGGTTGTTTTTTAGAGAAAATCCCAGAATTGAACATTTGTTTATATTGAGAATCATACCATTTTAGATTCTGAGTGGAGTGAAGGATCTAGTGGTTTTACAATAGTGTTTATTTTTTCTGTACACAAAATTTCTACCAGAAGGAGTGCTTCGATTTCAACATATCGTATCTTGTGTTTTTAAAAATTGGATCAAGATGGTACTTTAGAGAGGTTATTTTTCGCTTTTCTCAATAGTTATTTAATGTCACGGAAAAAACCAACCGACAAATTACAAAAAAACACTAAAATTGGATTTTAATTTCTCACTGTTTGTTTATCACCATAGAAACAAATAAAAATAAAAATAACGATTTTAGTAATTTTGTTGTAATTTATAATATTAATTCAACTTACAGGCTTACCTAATAAAATATAATAACAATATAAAATATCTAGACTGACAAACCGTCTTCGGTCAGAATCGTTTTTCGTATACAATGATATGATATCATTGAATTCAAATTTAACATAATCCATTATACAGTGACCCACTTCTCACCTACTGTACAGCAGAGTGACATCCATTTACCCGATTTTTTTGATATATATACAATATAATATACACTATACACAATACAACATTATTTAAAAACTTTCGTTTTTAAATCTATATAAAATATCGTTTGAACGTTTAAGACTGTGTACCTGGTAAACAGCGGTTCGGAAGCCAACGAACTAGCGATGCAGCTGGTTCGACTGCACACTGGAAACCAGGATGTGCTATCAATTCAGAACTGTTACCACGGTGTGTCCGGAAATCTACATGGGCTGACGGCATTGGCATCGGCCAAGTACAGCAACATGTCTGCTGGCCACTTCATTCACCACGCGATGTGCCCGGACGTGTTCAAAGGTATCTGGGGCGGGAAAAAGTGCAGAGACTCTCCGGTGCAGACGCAGAGATCTTGCGAATGTGACCGGGTTCGTTGTCGTGCAGCCGACAAGTACTATGAACAGCTAGAAGATATTTTCTTGTATTCGATACCCCGTGGCAAGGTGGCAGGGTTTTTCGCGGAGTCCATTCAGGTTCGATCTGTAATATATATATAATCACAAACTTATTACCGAAACTTTGATTTGAACCCACCACCAAATAAACATTTTTTTTTATTGATTAACCCACGGCAACTTAGGGCATTGGGTGGTTTTTAACTGTGGGGGAGGGTACTGTAGGTTAAACTCGTGTGTTTGTTAGTTTGGCAGATTTTTTAGTAGGCACACGTAGGTATCTACCATGCCCGGGTGGGGGATGGAGGCACTTCTCTCCGGAAACCGTGACTTGCCCGAAGGCAAATGCTGAAAACAATTTTGAACCGGCGTCGGTGCGTTTCACCTTAGTTCGCTCGGCCACTCGGTCCCCCTAAATAAAACTATGAATACATGAACAAAAAAATATATAATTATTTATACTATCTGAACGCAGACAACGGATAACTGATAAGTGATAGTAAAATACAAACATATTAGGTATATATTTTTATTTATCGACCAAAATATAAACGTACATATATATGTATGTATAAATTAAGTTTCGATAGCAGAAAACACAAAATTCATTAATAATAAAATTTATGTTTTATGTGATAAAATTAAAATCGGAAACACACTGTGGTATTAATAATACCAAAACTATAATTTATTCATTATTGCACTGTATTTTAGATTTTGAGTGGAGCGATGTATGTATTGATTTACAATGATGTGTATTTTTTATGAGTGTCTGATGCCACCTTTCGTGGCAGTAAAAATTCTTCGATTTTCTACTCATTACCTATATTTTCTGGTGAATCTAGTTGGTACACAATTGGGTTAAAAGTGAAAGATTCCCAAAAGTTTTCAAAAGCACCAAAAAAGAAACAAAAAATGAAAAACTGAGATTTAGTTTGTGATAACCATTATTGCACTAATATTATATTGAAGTACATTTTATTCTATTGTATCGTAGCAGGAATATTATTTTATCGTTGAGTGACGACGCACATCAGCACTCAATAATTAGTGTTTAACTAGGTAATAACTATATCAATTAGGTATTTAACAATATTGTGTGATGATAATATAATAATAATATTGTTATGAAACTGTATCTAGGTAGGTACCAATAAAGTATAATACCTACTTTTAAATGTGAGTATTAAAATATTATGAAATTATTTATTTTAATGTGCATGCATTTATACATGTACTTACTTGCATTAAACAGATCACAATAGTTGTACTGATAGGCATGCCCCCTAATTACCATAAAAGAGGAGGTGAGGGGATCAGCGAGTACTATGGTTCCAGGGCCCGGAGAAAAAAACATAATATGTTCATTGTTCATACATAATAACATAACATATTATTTTAAATTAGAAAATAAAATGAGTCTTGCCACCAGTCACCATATTATCTTTATACAAAATATTGTGGATAAATAATTTAATTTCTTATTACATAATTTTGTTCAGTGGAGAGAAAGTTCCGTTTTAAAATGATCTCGTTCCGTTAGGTACCAGTTTCTTAACATAAGAACTCGTTCCAGATCCTTGTGACCTTGTTCCTTATTCAAAGAAGGGATTTACTCCAAATCTAGCTCCTCTAAAAAAAGAACTAGATCCAATTTTCGTTTCTTTTTTATCCAAGTAGGTAGTTAAAAAAATTCTGGTCTTAGAATAATACCTTTTTTATTTATAATTTTAGGTCAAATGTTTCAATTCACCCATACCACCACAAATATGACCAAATTACTCCACTGCAGCGTACCTATAATATTGCTATAGCCTATATAATTATTTTATTTACGAGTCATTATGGATTCAAAAGGCTATACCTAATTATAGTAGTTTGACCAGTTGACTAAAAATGTTTTATTCCATAGGGCGTCGGTGGAATCGTCCAATTCCCGAGGGGTTATTTAAAAAGAGTCTACGAATTGATCAGGAGCAACGGTGGTCTGTGCGTGGCCGACGAAGTGCAAACAGGCTTCGGTAGAACTGGCGAACACTTTTGGAACTTCGAATCACACGGCGTCACACCGGACATTGTGACAATGGCCAAAGGCATCGGGAACGGTTTTCCTATGGCAGCTGTCGTCACGACGCCCGCGATTGCGCGGTCATTGAATTCGGGTTTTCATTTTAACACGTTCGGCGGCAATCCTGTTTCGTGTGCCGTAGGTGTGTCGGTGTTAAAGGTTAGCTAACCACCTACCTATATAATGACAATAATAAATATTATGACTGGAGAGCGCTCAAGTACCAAACAAAGTATGAACTTACTTACGGGACAGTATAATCACACACTGCCTAATCCCCATATACGTGTGGTGTGCTTCATGCTAAATATCGCTATAGTTTATTTACAACTATATTATACACTATACAGTTACCATAGACCAAAATTTAGATACATTATTGAATAGATTCGATAACAATCAAACTTTTTTTTTTACGAAAACATTTTTTCTGTTATTTATCGTATCGATTAAAGTGCATAATTTTAAATATTTTTGAAAACGTTATGAAGTTGCGGAGGGAGCCGATTTTGGTCACTATTAGACCAACCTTTGCCATTATTTTGAAAATAATTGGAAAAAATTTAATTAACTTAAGATTGATCATACCATTTATTCCGATGTTGGCTCTTATATATAAAACACTTAAAATTTGATTTTAAAATGTAAAAATTGAAGTAGGTAGGTAAAAAATTGGAAGATCGATTTAATAAACCTTATAACTAATTAGTATTTAGTAGTACCTAGTGTGTTTTCAGATTTTTTATGGCATTACTATTTTCCCGGTACTATGGAAAAAAGTACAACTATATATGATTTTTACTAGTTTTTAGTGAAAAATATTACTTGTCGAACACAGATTAAAAGGAGGAGGAGGCTCCGTCTTCTCTTTTACACGGCACTCATATGACGTTAACTTAAAAAAAATTCCCTATACCTACTGAACTTTCCTCCTTAAAAACGGTCGGTATATTAGACTTAGTTGATTGTTGTTGAATAGGTAACTTCTTAGGTCTTATAATATACTATTTTTTATAATAAATGATTTGACCTACGCGCTATGCTATGCATTTATTCGCGGGCTCAATAGTAGGTATTGATTTTGGTAAGGTTGTAGCGTTGTACAAGTACAATATAGGTAATATGTATACAGCAATAAATTGGTGTTCCAGGTAATCGATGAAGAAGGTTTGCAGCAAAATTGTTTGGACGTGGGCACATATTTCCTAGAAAAGTTGTGCGGCATGAGACGCGAGTGGAAAATAATCGGTGACGTACGAGGCAAAGGACTGATGATCGGCGTAGAGTTGATAGACGGTCAAGACGATAGCGACAAGGGCATAATAAATCCACTAAACTGCAGAGCTATTTCCCGTATTAAAAACGATTGCTTAAAAATGGGACTTCTATTTGGGGTTGGAGGAGTTCGATCAAACGTAAATATATATTAATATTATGTTATACTAGCATTGTAATTAATTAAAACGGCCTAAAATTCATTTTAGAGGTTATACATTTTTTTTTTTTTATTTCTTTGAGACCTATTAAAGTAACTTGTTATAGGTCATTTTTATTTTATATTATAGAAATAGATGGAACATTAGGTATGATAACGAGTGGAGCTTGTTACGAGGATCCTAATATCTAATCAATGTGTTGAACGATCACTCTAATTATTGGTTGTCCTCAGAACAGTACTTCTTTTTCTCTCTCATAAAAAACTTATTAGCTATCTCTCAATCCGTTTAGTACGACCAAACCAGATCCCCAGTCTTCGGGACAAATGTTCAGTCTATTTATATACACTAATAATTCTATGGATCTAATATTAAAAAGGTTAAGTTAAAATACATTGTAGCTTATAAAACAAATTCTTAAAATAACAAATAAATAATTAATTAATTAATGACAATTTATAACTTGTACATTAATTAATTAAATAAATACGTATATTATATGGTATGGTTAAAAATGTTTCACTCTACTAATTACTTTATAATTAATGATTATTGATTTATGGCAACGTTATTGCAGGTACTGCGCTTTATGCCTCCTATGTGTGTAACGAAAGCTGACGTGGATTTCACTATTGCAGTTTTGAGACGAGCTATGCAAAATTATTACGAAGCTAAATACCGTAATAATCTTTAAATATATTTTCATTTGTATAAAATTAAAATGCATTTCAAATTTCAATACATTGTGCTTAAAATATGTTATAGGCTTATTATATAACGCAACTATTCTTACTCATGTTGACAACATTTGATTATGTAGGTACCTCTTTATTAAAATATATTGCTTTATTTTTATATATAATTTATATTATACTAGGTGATTATCATGAAACACTTTATTTCAAAAACAATTAACATTTTAGAAAACATATATTTCTTTTACATATTTGTAACTTTTAAGTCATTAAAAAACAACATTTTTCATTAAATATATTTTTACTGTTATTTATATTATATGATATAATTTTTGTATTTTTACTTTTTTATGACTACCTAAGTGCATTTTTAATGGATTATTCTAAATCAAAATATTTTTAAGAAAATACTTTGATGAATAAAAATCAAATATTTGACGAGTAGCTTATGAATTATTAATATTTAAAGTTTAGATGAGTGTTGTGAAGCAGCTGAAATACTCATAACTACCCAATAATCTACTTATTATAAATTTGATTTTTACATACCAAAATATTTCAAATATGAAATTTTAAATGTATGTAATCGTACAAAAAAATTAAAACACAACGAAACAAAATAGAAAAAATATAATTTGTTTTTTAATATTTGCTAGCATAATATAAAAACAATTTTCAAAAACATTAAGGGTCGTTTCATAGTGGACGCTTAAGAATAAGTATTGCTTAAGCTATACTTAAATGAGATTCATAAACGAGACTTTGGCTTAAGAAAAGGAAAAACTTAAATTAAGATTGGTCGTACATACCTTAAGCATTGGTTTTAATTATCACAATTTTTTTTTTTTTACTATCAAAATTAGCTTAAGCAGTAATTATTCTTAAGCATCGAATACAGCCCTAATAATTATTGAAATAATGAGAAATTCAAGGAAAAAAAAAATCACCCTTTATTTTATATAATTAAATAATTGTATGTACATTGATAAAAAATCATAATAATATATATTCTTATTACAATATGGCATAATAATTTAAATCAAATTAAATTTGAAAAAAAATCATAAATGTATTAATGCTCTAAAATACACTTCCCGTCGTGGAGGTAACACCATTCTGGCGTCACTGTATCTGCTTTAAGACCGAGTGTTACCAGTCTTTCACGATGTTGTAAAAATCTACAGTCATATGCAAATATAATAAATAGTTATTAATAAGTATACGTCATATTAACTGTAATATAAGATTGGTAGAACTTTTATAGCACAAAACAAATGTGTTAAAACAAGAACCTAGATAGTTGTTGAATTTATGAGTTAAGTCACCAAGGTTATATAAATGCATAGAATATATTATTTTGTAAGTTATTAGTTTTAGGTTTTTTTCTTTCTATTTTCAAACTATTTGTAGTTTCAAGTATACTTGGATAATCTACAAAATAATGTGTTTTAAATTTTTATTATAATTTATAATTCATTATGCGTTGATTTAAAAAAAATTGAACCATTATTCGGGGTTGGAGTCAGGAGGTTGGATTATAAATAATTAGGTTACTCTGGTTACTCATAAAATCTAAGCACTATCCGCTTCATACAGAAGGCACAGTCGAATTTAACATCATGAGATTCGTACCTATACGACTATACGAGTACAATACCGACGAAGGAGAATTTCGCTGGCAGTATGGACACGTATGAACTTGAACAATTTAAAATAAAATACATCGCGAAAATTACGTGTCCACGAGATACGAATAAATAGGATTTAATAATTATCTTGTTGGTATGTTTACCTGTATTCAGCAGACGGAGCATTTGTTGTTGGGTTTGACCACAGTCGTTCAGCTAAAGCCGCAGCTCTTGGCCATACTTTAGAATCAACAGCATTATCATCGACATATTCAGACCACATGCATGTCTAAATCAAAAAAATTAAAATTAAAATATATATTAAAATGTTATAATTCAAATTAAAATATATGACATTTATTAAGTCTTACTTCTGCGCCTAATACAAGATTTGGATTATCAACTTTCGGCATTTTGTTGTTGTAAATCTGTTTCCAAGTATGATAATTAGTTGAAGTCCAAAAACCATGATCCAGATAATAAACATCCTTTAAGGCGATTATAACCTTATAGCCTAATTTAACGAGTTCAACTGGAATATTTGATCCTTCCCAAGCTTCAACAGTATATCTTTTTTTGTCAAGATACTTTTCTATGATCTCGGGTTCAGTCAAACCACTAGACCAAACTATTATATCGGAATTAACGTCACCAGCTTCTTTATCATATTCGCTTAACGAATTAGAATGGAATTGAGACCACAAGTCCAAATAACCTTCTTCGTCTAAGCTTCGGTTGTTGGTTTTCATCCAATTAGTGATCTCAGTGGTAGTATTCCAGCAATTTAGAGCAACCTATATACAGTAAATTATATTGAAATATTTAAGAACAATTTGTATATGACTTACCTCATCACCACCCATGTGGAATGCTTCTCCCTTTGGTAGTACATTGATCAAGTCCTTATAAATTTTTCCCAACCATTTATACGTGTTAGTATTGATTGGATTGAGCTGTCCACAAGGCGGCTGTACACAGTATTTTCTCCAAGGGCCTTTGTCCACACAAACAGCCATGTCGCCGTAACCTAATGCTTTACCCCATTGCCAACCGTTACCAGCGTGGGCTGGAGAATCGATCTCAATAATAATTCTTACTCCTCTGACTAATGCATATCTGAGAAGATCCTTAATTTCCTTGAATGAATATATTTCGTCGGGGCTATAGGCACCATATCTAAAGAGTAAAGACAAACAATATGAAACTCCAAATAAATTGTATGATGCATAAATTATAAAATTATTTATGAGAAACATGAAAAATACACTAATGCGGTGTACATAAAATATTTGAATAATGTGTAATTATATAATATGTTATTTATCTTATTGATATAATATTATAATATCATTGCTCAATATATTTTCATCGTTTAATTGTACGAAAACTTACTTCGACATTAATGGTGCGCTAGGTAAATCCAACGGGAAACTATGGGAATCAGTGGCGTGCCAATGAAATACATTTAGTTTGGAATGAGCCATAGCATCGATATGTCGTTTAATAGTTGCCATTGGGAAATAATGTCTAGCGGTATCCAACATAAAACCACGGTAAGCATACATAGGTTGATCACTTATTTGAACATTGCCAGCGATCACCAATTTTTTTTCAGACAAACTCGAACCATACGCAGCAACAAGTTGTCGTAAAGTTTCTAATCCATTTCTCGCTCCGTAAACGGTCTTTGCTTTGATATTAATGACTATCCGATCTCCTAAAAAATGTAATGTCAGTATAAAGTTTCAATTAGCATCAATCTATCTAAACCAACTAATAAAATACCCTCGGTGTTTGTTTTCAAGCTATAACTTTCGTTTGTTGTCAATTTGATATAATCAAATGGTGTACTTGTAGTTATAGATATAATTGGAGTAGTTGCATAAGAAACACAACTTGGGACGCAAAGTTTTTTTATGGACGATACAAAAACTTGAGTAGCTTCAGACATGTATTCTTTACTCAATTGGTCAGCCATCAACGATGTATCAAATTGAATATTATCGAGACCAAATTCGATTACAGATTTTCTATTGTGTTATAATAACAAATTAAACAATTACATATATGATTAATTTAGATGTTTTTTTTTGTGGTATTGACGACGCTGCCGGAACTGCTTAAGCATTACATCGACAGCGCTGAATTAGTTTAAATCTTAATAATATTATATTTACCCTATAGTTGTATTGACTGTTGGCTTCGGCCAAAGCGATCCATAGCGTCCACAGGTTAAACGGCAAACGTCTATAGATCCATCGAGCCCGCTGTTCTCTTTTTCCACTGATGGTAGTTTGCTGAAGATGCATGTATTGTTGATACATTTATATGATTTCCTACAAACAATCATTTAATAAATGTAACTATTAACTATATTATAATGTAGTTGTAGTCAGTAGCATATGCAGCATTTTAATTTTTTAATTTTTTATTTAAGCCCATTTAAGATGTAGTACAGTATTCAGTTTTTAAATTTAACAATAATATACAAAAATATATAGAATATTTGGATACCAGATAAAAAATAAAAACAATAAGTCGTTTGGCTAAGCAACATAATTTATTTGATGAATAATTAGAGTAGGCGAAATGAGGTGTCTAGATTGGCCTGTCTCATACAGCGAGTGAGAGGTTCATTATTCACTTAATCAGTAGCACATATACTGGTACAGTGAACGGAGCAATGTTACGGGTAGGGCGCGCAGGAACTCTAAGGCTAATATGTTGAAGGAGAGATTTTGGTGCGGTTAAGATTTTTCCTAAGATGAATCACAGACCAATGGGAGGGGGGGTTCATCCCTATTAACATTAGTTTGTTATACTGTTTTTAGATAATTAACTAAAACAAATTATAAAATTATAGATTTAGTCTCCAATATAGTCTACGTTAAGATTATTTACCCTGACCTTCAGTCCAAAATAAACGTTTTAATAATCGATGATACTGACGACGTTTAGTAATATGTACTTAACCGGCCCAAAAAAAAACTAAAAATATGATAAACGATGATATTGCCATTTTAGAATTTATTTTATACCTATTTTATGTCTATTAAAAATAACTAACAATTAATCTACTCAGTGTATTGATTATGGTGGTAAATAAGATTTTTGTTGAAGGAAGACATTTCAGGGGGCGGGGGTTAGAACCCTAGAACCTTACCCCTGTGAAAGCCACTGGTTTCCGTGGCTACTTATTTTCTATGGCATCGAATGCATGTTTTGGTATAAGCTATAAATTATTAAAAAGTATGCAATCGTGATCAAACAAAATTTATCATTAAAGGCATAATCCCCCAAAAATTAATTTAGCCATTCCCCCATTATATTTATAAAAATAAAATCATATATAATAAATATTATAACAAAATAATGTTAAAAATATAACTTAGAACATGATTTCTTAAAATTGAAAAAAAAAAATTATAGTCAATATCACTAAAACCTAACCAACTGCAAAGCGCAAACACAGGTTCTACAAACAGCTACACAGCACACTGTAAACTAAACATATTGTAGTTATCGGTTAGCTATTTACTTTGTCATCTTACACAACAACATTATCTGTGTAGACTGTAGGTAGTAGGTACGTAGGTTGGCTTTTTTACGATGTTTCAGTTTTCATACAAGTTATGAGTATCGGTCTAAAATATTACAATTTAGAAAATATCATTATATTATAATACTACAGGTATTGCCAACTTATCCAGGTTTTGTTCGCAATTGCAGTTTTTTTTAGTAGGAAGTTGATAATAAATAGGTACCTAGGTAAAACAATTATAAGAACTATAAATACATCATAAATATTTGGATGTATCTTTAGTCTTAACATATAACTATTAATTACCTACATTACATATCTTTACTAAACGTAAAGTAGCAAGAATCGTACAGATTCATAAAAAAGGAGATAAAACAGATTTCATTAATTATAGACCAATCTCAATAAGAAGGAATTCTAGCTAAAATCCTTGAAAAATCATAACAAATCACTTATTAGAATAGTTGGAGAGAGATAAAAACATATTTACTGCACAATACGGGTTTAGAAAAAATGTAGAAACAGAAGACACTTTAATTGACATTAATAACTTTTTACATAGCAAAAGGAATAGTAAAAAAAAAACATTTTAATTTCATTCTTGGACTTGGAAAAAGCATTTGGTTCAATCAGTAGATAATTATTGCTAAACAATTTAAAATAATAAAGCTTTGATGACAATACAAAAATTGGTTAAAATTGGTTTACCAGTTATCTGAGTAACAGGCAACGACTTACCACTATAATTGTCTATCGGATCTCATTACAGTAATCATTGTTATGTTAAAGATTATGGAGTCACTCGAGGTACATCATTAGGCCCTATATTGTGTTTAATATAATTTTATACCTGCATCATTATTAAGGGGTATGAATAGTATTGAACAATTCTATGAAAATGTATTTTTGTATTTCTAATAATATGGTTTCTTGAGCGGTCTGAGAGTAAATTCACCTATTATCAATATTGTAGAAGAGAAGTTATCTATGTCTATATAAAAGTCAATTTTTGATATATTAATTTCAAAACTCAATAATTCAAATTCAAAAAGTAAAATATCACAAATTTTAGAGTTAAATATTGGACATTGAAAACAAAATACCGAAAATCAACTGATATACAAACCTAGATAAACTTCTTTTCTTAAATTTATATAATAGGTGTTCATACTTCATACTGTAATGTCACTCAGTTAGCTATATTATTGAAAATATGAAACTAAGCAAGGCCACCCGCAGAAATTTTTGCCCCTGAGGGCGGCCTTCAAACTAAGTTTCATTGTTTCACTAAAATTCATATTTGTAATAAATTAGTGTGTAAAGTGCTACGATACTGACATGTGCGGGTGCGGTCAGCAATTTATTTTATACAAAGTCATTCACATTAATGATCAGTTACTGATCACTAATGATTACACAATTACACAATTGTCTAAGAAAATTGTCTATATTGAATTCCTTAGAAACGGTCGGTAAATTATTCATATTCACTGATGGCACAGCGCTAGTTAATTTTGAAGATAATTGGGAAAAATTGAAACATACTGTCGAAATTGATTTACGGTAAATCTACGACCAGATGGAAAAAAATCTGTTATCACTTAACATGAACAAATCGGTTTGTATGCCAATAGGTACTATACGTTACAGCTCCTGTTGGATATAACTTTATAATACATATATATGGAACTGACATGACAAATTGTAGTTGTAAACCAATTAAAATAGTATTGTCATTCAAATATTTAGGAGTGACAATAGATTTTAACCTAAAATGGTCAGAACACACAGAACACTAAAAATGAAACGAGGAGGTTAACTGTATTATTTTACAAAATTCGATTTCTTGATAAATCAATTATAAGACAAATTTACATGGCACTGTGTAATTCAATTCTATATTACGGTATAACATGTTGTAGAGGCACTATACCAGAACAGACATTAATACATTGCATATTACACAAAAAAATATAGCAAAAGTAGCATACTCCCTACCATTCAAATTTAAAACACACATCAGAGGAATTATTCAACCATACAAATATATTATCTATTTAAAAATTATACATTAGGCAAATTTTAGTTAAATCCATACAATTATACAAAACCACACACTCAAACTCAATGCTTCAGAAATAATAGACGAAGAACAGGAAAATACATTAAACCGTAATATACATTATTAACTATAGGTAGTTCAAGAAATTCTCTCAATTACATGGGGAAAACTACATTAAAAAATTTAAAAAGTAAAGAGTAATAAAAAGTTTATGTGAAATTCAATCCAATAATACCAATGATATAATTAATAAGAATCAAATAAAAAAGGCAATAAATAAAATAGTTAGTGAGCCAGATGCTTATAGCTCAGTTGGTATACGGATCAGCGTACAAGTATTATTAATGTAATTTATTGTAAGTATTTAACTGTAATTGTTTTGGCTGAATAAATACATAAATAAATAAAATAAAATATGATAAATAATAAATTTCTTTTGGATCATACAAATCCAAATATTGATAATTTATAAAAACACAATTCTTATACCTATCTACCATAAATACCAACATATTTTCAATGCACGATGCAGGTAATTTCAGTTACTAAACCAAAGCCTGAAGATTGTAGAAATAGGTATAATAATACATACAATCCTATATTATAATATCTATAATGAGAATAATGATGTGCAGTTACTCAATAGGTATATCAAGTATCAACAAGGAAAATGATAATTCTTTTATTGTGTTTTTAGTAGATCAAATCATAAAAATATTTATTTTTTTCCGGTTAAAGATACAATGAACTGAATGACTAATTTAAAGTTTGGGTGCTACGATGATGGGTATATTATATAAAAAATATGATAAAATACATTTAATCTTGTATTTTAGTTAATCTCAAAAAACATTAGTCGATTGCTAATGACTGCATTGAATACACCAATAATTCCCGTCTGATCATTAAAGTTAAGCAACGTCGGGCGTTATTAGGTACTTGGATGCGTGACCCCTTGGGAACACTTCGTGCGTGTGCCATTGATATTTTTTTGTGTGCATATATTATTAATTATGCTAGATTAAAAGCAGGTTTTATCAGTATAAATCTTTTTAAAAGAGTTATAAACATTTTGGCAAAAAAAAAAAGAAAGGCAGCTTTAAACTATTTAGTATTTTTTTTACCAAGCAGCTACCGATTACAACCGCACACACAGTACACATATCGTTTTAACAAACAATACCACCTGCAGCTCTAACATTAAAATGTACTTATTAGTAAATTTAATTTCTGATGATTAAGTATAATGTCGGTATAATGGTAGAAATGTATTAAATTTAAAAAAAAAGGTGGGTAAGTGGATGTCGATCTGCTGTACAGTAGGTTACAAGTGGGTCACTGTATAATAGATGCTATTAAATTTGAATTCAATGATACAATATCATTGTATAAGAAAAACGATTCTGAGCGAAGACGGTATGTCAGTCTAGGTTTAAGACATATTATATAAATATATTTTATGGTATTAAAAAAAAAATTGACCTATAATAAATTCCAAATTAATCATATCACAATATCCATTAGGTACTTATAACACTTTATACATCAATAACAAACCCTGATACTATCATAGATATATAATATAGTGTACTTTAGAAGTTTCAAGTACCCACGAATAGTATTATACACTCACAACAAAATAACTAAAATAGGTATGCTAGGTTTTTTAATATGTAATTTCGTCCCAAATTTGAACTTAAAATGACCATAAAAATAAACTGTGCTTGTGTATTTTTTAGATTTTTTGGTAACAGAATTAACTACTTACGTGGAATCTTGTTTTAAATTTTTAATCCTTAGCTATAAAAACATTTTATAATTTATTAATTACGATGATTGATAATTTTCGAGATTTTGAAAAATTCTGTCAAAATTCGATCTTTAAATGCTTATAAAAAAAATTGTGCCTATGTATTATTAATATTTTTCAACTGATATTGTAACAATATATCAAGAGCCTTGTATTACATTTTTACATTTTTGGCCCAACAGATAAAACTTTATTGATATTCATAGAAAAAAAAACTAAAAAAATTGAAAAATGAAAATATCCGTAAACAGCTCAAAAAGAGTAAAAATATTTTCAAAATTGTATGGTGTATAGGAAATGCTAATATGAACATTCAGTGAAATTTTCATGTATTTATAGTTATTCGTTTATGAATTACAACAAAATAAGGAGAAATCGAGTGAATATCCAATGTTGTAAAAATTTGAATTTCAAACGCTCATAGAAATTTAATTTGACTGTCCGGTAGAGATTTTTTTATTGATAAAGGTAGACAAACTTATGAGTAATCTTGTATTACATTTTAAAATCTTAGATTTAAAAAGAAAAATTTTTACGAATTCTTAACTCAAAATAATTTGCTATTTTTCGTGATTTTTCTATATTTTGTCAAATTTTGAACTTTAAATACTTATAAAAAAAAACTGTGACTAAGGATTTTTAATGTTTTTCATCTGTCTTTGAAGCAATATACTAGGAGTCTTCTATTAAATTTTCAAGCTTTTTCAACCAACAAATAAAATTTTATTGATATTTTTAGAAAAAATACTAAAAAAAAATGGTAAATGAAAATGTCCGTAAAGAGCTATCAAAATAATTTAAAAATGTTATGGTGTATAGAAAATGCTAATATAAAAATTCAGTCAAAATTTCATGTACCTACGGTCATTTGTTTAAGAGTTGCATGAAAAACCAAAATCGAATTTCTCGAAAACAAATTTTCTGTAAAAATCCCCGTTTTTCCTTAATTTTTATGTTGTTTTTTCCGGCTTGTGAAAACTATTGGGAAATTTAAATTTTGACCTCCTCAATGCACCAACGATATTCACTTTCGAATCGAAAAAGATACTGAAGTTGAAAATCGAAGCATTATTTCGACTACTTATCGTGTACACAGACACAAAAAAAAAAAAAATATATAAAAACACACATCATTTAAAATCAATACATTCATCGTTCCACTCAGAATCTAAAACTGTAATACTTCACCAATCATAGTTTAAAAATAATATTTTTTTTTCTTCTAAATTTTATAGTAAACTTGTATTGTAGTGAAATAATTTCAATACGATAACATATAGTATACGCGACCGGGGCTAGTCGTCACACGGGTTGGTTGTCACAATAGTAATAATAACTCTGAAACTAGATGGTATTTATATTTTATATTTTATGTTCGTTGTATGTAGGTAGACACTACTCATATTATCTCAATAAAAAAAATAGTTTTTATCTCGGCTATGGGATTCTCGTGAGTAATTTTTCTTCCGTAAATACATTTAATATTTTCCATTTATATTCACTATATAGCTAACGCCTAACGTTCTAATAATTGTTAACCTCACAAATAACTGTAACGTATATTTTGGTATGTAATTTTCGTCTGTTTTGATAATTGATATAACTCATTAAGTTAATTTGATATCAAATAGTGATTGAGATTTGTTGTCATAAAATGTGAAGGGTTCATTTCATCTGTTTAAAATGTTCAAACTAAATATGTTTAAATTTTGTTAAATTTTATTAACTTGTTGTTTTTTATTTATGGATTTAATTTATTTCTATCGAGCAATTCTAAATATGACATAAATTTCACATTAACAACAATTAAAAGTTTAAGTTTGATGTGGTTTATCATTTGATTTTTTACCTATTGATTTTTATCCATATACCTACCATTAATTTATAC
The DNA here is from genome assembly GCA_949089665.1 of Macrosiphum euphorbiae. Lineage (NCBI taxonomy): Eukaryota > Metazoa > Arthropoda > Insecta > Hemiptera > Aphididae > Macrosiphum > Macrosiphum euphorbiae. Next base: position 122,482,769 of record CARXXK010000001.1, read on the forward strand.
AATATTTAGTATAATATAATATTATATAGATAGTTAAATTATAAATTATAATAGTTCAAGTAATTATTAATGCACGTCAATACGTCATGCATCTTATATGTCAATAATAACAATTTGTTCCTTGTTAGTTTATAAAAACTACAAACATACATAATTGTTATGTATAAACTGTGTTTGAATGCAGAAAAAATGTAATTTGATTTAATTACGCATAAAGTATGTAGTATGACCACATGTTTGGCGAAAATTATGTATACAAATTATTGCTGAAAGTATATTTTTGCTGATTTAAAATTTAAATTGTTTTTTGTATTGTGTGTGTGTAATAAAATGTATAACAAACAGTAATCAAATTCTGAACGGAAATCGAATATCTATTTAACCCAGGACGGAACAACTATATACACCTATAATAATAGTATACTCATATAATAGGTAGTCATATTGCGGGCATCGGCCATCAACATATTCGTATGTTTTGAAAACGAAACGCGGACGCATCCTTCAGAAGTCGCAAATGACGTTTGTATAAAATTTAAGTATGTTGTAAGTTATAATGAGTGTGAAGGACAGCTGTCACAAATAATTAGTCTTAAAAAAAATATTTTTAAAATTGTATTTAAAAATTGATACAATTATTAAAATATATCCATTCAGAAAGTATTAAAATGACTTTTAGGAAAAGTTACCTAAATACATTTTTATCTGTGCAAGGGGGTACAAACAATTTTAATAAAGACCAGGCATGTACTTAATTTAAATTTTAAAATAAATAAAGAATCATAAAATAAAATAAAAGTCCATTTAACTTGAAAATTCGAACCATTTTAAACTATCAGCTGATATAGCTAGGGTATACCGTATACATATACCTACATAATACCTACTTAAAATAATAATCACTCTGTATAATTGGAAGCTAATATTACCAAAGTCCGATATTATGACAAGCAAAATACAATTCATGCCACTTTTAAAAAATATACAATTTTTATGTTGGATAGGTACCTATTGTATCTATTTATTATTTAAAATAATCTAAATCATTTAATTATTACATTTCTTTAAAAAGTTATATTTATACCGACTATATACTTAATTTGTTTTTAACATTTCTTAGGTAGGATATCCTGTAGGTACGATATTTTATTACACATTTAAAATGCTAAAATACTTTTATAAAAATATTATGGTGGGTGGGAAAATATCATGAGGGTCCTGGATTCATTTTCCGTAGAAAAACGGCATAAACCAATCATCTAATCGGTTCTCTGTGGATTTTGAAACTAAGTGTAGGATGCATACAACGTTTAATGTTAAAATATTATTATTTATTATGAATTATGATCCATATATACCTATAAACTAATGGACAGCGCATTGATAGAGAAATCACCTGACGGGATTGTTGAGAGAGAAAAGAGAGGTTTTGGCTGTAACAGTGTGCCAAAACATGTTTTTTATCTCTCATATGCTCATATGTTATGTTTTCTCTGTAAGACCTCAGTACCTCAATTATCTCGTCTGGATTAACCAAATGCAGGGCGGTGTGGGAAGCGCTGTCCATTAGTTTGTAGGTATATGTTATGATCTAAAGGACAAACCACTGAGCACGGACTCGGGTTGGCGGGTCAACAAAGTCGGCTGCGCTCAGCGGTCAGAGAGCGAACAGTGCGGCCAACCCGAGTAGCAACTGCAAGCAGCACGATTTAAGCATAATTTAAGATAGCAAACAGTTGTTTAAAATCTATGTAGCAAACAGACGGACGACTGTTAACACTTATCAGTACACGAGTGACGAGTGACTTATTTTTCTATGGGTCAGCTACGGGCCGTGGTTGACAGTTGACACGGTCGTACTGTCGTAGTCCGGTATTCGTTAGTCTAAACTGAATACCGTAAATTACAGTTTACGGCATTTGTCTTAACCGCCAAGGTATTTTTCTGGGCTTTTTTTCTGCGATTCGTAATTCTGATATCTGAAGGCGTCTGCAGCAGCAATAGCGGCTGGAGAGGAGGGTATAAATTGTTCTTGTAAGGGGGGATACGATATCGCTCCCGCGGTATTAATTGTATCGCTTGTGCGCAAAATGCACATCCATTATCACAAGATCTGTGACCTCACACCTGCGCATTTCCCGCTTATCTATCACGATGAGAGCGCGTCGTCTTTGCCCGGGACACAAATACACAATCAACAATAACAAAAAGTCAAAAACAACAATGCGCCGTGGTTGTCATCGATGGAAAATCTTCGTAATAACGATTAACGGTAACACCATGATACTCACACGAAGTACGAAACTTTTTCGGCGGTGCCGTCGTCTTCGCTAGCGGCGTTCTGGCGCACGACCGCGGTCAGGTACAGCAGCATCACGCCGGCCATCAGCGTGCATCCCGCCATCGTTTTGCGTCGCTTTAACACAAAATACACAGAGTAAAAAAACCTCATCGCATCGGTATTGCGTTTTACTACGGTTGCGTCGTGATTACGTTATTCGGTGGTCGCTGTTTATTGTGTGCCGTGCGTTGACCGCCGCCACACTGCGTTCGTGCGGGGCGCATCGTTGGCGGGAGGCGGCGGTGTCAGCATCGCTACGTCCGGGCCGGGCCGCCCGGCAATGATAACGAATAGTGAATACAATATGTCAACATGTACTACAGAGGAAAAAAACTATATGACCTAACTTATGGTATTTCTCCGTTGACCGACCCGTGACGGTAGCCATAGATGATAATGTTATAGACGCCTGTCTGGTATTATTATGTGCACACCGTCATACGCATTGGTGCCGATTCGAAGGGTATCAAGAATTTCAGAATCATCAACGATTATACATTAATTATACCTGATGACGGTATATTAATAAAATAAGTCTAAAAAAGTGAAATCAGTATTTAAAAAGAAATAGATAACAACCAACTCAGCCAAAACGAGTTTTTAAGGCTGTTGAAACCACGAACTAAGATATATATGTATATCTTAGTTGGTGGTTGAAACAATGAAACTTGATAGCGAACCAAGACAATATTAGGTACTGGTCTAGTTGACCCCCGCCAGGAAGGCAATTCCCCCGCCACTCAAGTTTAGTACTTGAGTACTTACCTACATCTCTGGTATTTTTTATTTTTTTATATTTTTATTTTTTTTATTATTACCATATTTTTTATATTTTTTTATTTTGATCGCTTGAATTATTCTGGATAATCATAAATTTATAATTGTTGTCATAATTTTTAAAACACTCATTGGTCTCACGACATATGCCACCAAATACCCATTGCTGTGGCAGTATTCGACCAGCATTATTTTTGAGTCTAACAAATAAACTTTCGTTGATCTCGACAATAAATTTGTCGGAAATTCATTTTCTTTTTGTTCAGATGACGTCAACTGAATAACTGAGGTAGGTACTTGAGTACTTCATAATATTATATACGGCACCCGCTGTTATACCTATCTTAGGTATATAATTCATTTTACTACAAGGATTTTAAAAAATATAATTCTTAAAATATCTAATTAGAGAATTTCACACAAATACCTAACGTTAATGATTTCGTACCTTTTTTATCTGCACTCTGCAGTATATCAGTATATTCTACATTATATATTATATAACATCAAAAATACAAGGGACGTAGGTAAGTGGCGGGGGTCAACTAGACCAGTACCCAATATTATTCTATATCCATCGTGAGTGATGTGTGAGCGAAGAGTGTGTGTAGTGGTAGTGATTGATCATTAGTGTGAGTGAATTCCCTGAACACTTTATGCTAATTGTATAAGACTTTATGTAATTAAAGATAAACTACGGGTAAGAAAACGCCTTGGAAATCCGTTAGGTTAGGTTAGTTTTTTTTCAAAATTAAAATTAGACTTCTGGATGTACATTTTTTCCGCTTATTGGTCTAAATGTACGAAAAAAACGACCAGCTTTCAACAGCCTTAATAAAATGATTATAACCAAGTTACATTAATATATATATTAATTAAGGTTAAACGTGAAAAATACTCATATCTTGGTTGTCAAAATAACATACAATATATGATTGTAGAATATAGATCATAATATTTACTCGAATTTAATTATCTTCATTATTGTTTTTTTATGATTTAAAAAATAAAAAATTATAAATTTGAAAAGTTTTCTGTACAATTGGTTTTACTGTTATTAAGTTCATTAATATGACGTCGCACCCGCATGTGTTATCTCCATTTTATACACACGTACCTACGACATATTTTTACATATACATTTTCGTTCCCATATTTCTACATTTCGTTATGAGCACCTATTTAAAACGTGACTATTTGAATATGCTCATAATTTACTTAAAAATTAAAATATCGTAAAAAAACCAACGAGAAAACACAGACATCGTTTTGTTACCTAAAATGTTGACAATAGGTCAATTCACTATAATATCAAAACTGACACTACACTATTGAAACTGGTGAACAAAAATTTGTTATGTCGTCTATGTGTAAAATGGAGACAACACATACAAGTGCAACATACAATATATTGATTTGAAATAAAAAATTGCAATAAGTAGGTACGGATTTAAATATGTACATGATAGTTATCTTTAATTTTTAGTAGATACCTACTTGCTATGATAAATATATTTTTTAGTTTAAAAAGGACATATTTGTTAGTTAAATTAATATTGGTTATAAGGACATAATATAGGTATAGGAAAATATATTATTTTTTTTTAATCCTCTAATAGTCTAGTGGTTATGGTGTGAATGGTTTCATTTAGGTAGTCTTCAGATTATCGATACCTACCTTAAACAATAATATATAGTTACGTAGCTGAATTTTTGAATAAGATATTATAATTATAATTATGAGGTATTCATATTCACTATACTACTAATTACTTACTAGGTATTAAAAAAATCTGAATTATTAAAATGTTTAAATGTTTATGTGATTAGGGGCTGGCTGACGATAAAATAAACCTATCATTGTATACCTAATATATTAAGTACCTACACATTTTTAGTTAATGAATAAATGAACATTTTTTATCCGGAAAATTATATTTTTTAAATATAAATGTCAAATGATAGGTATTTAATAAAGTAATCATTTACACATTACACATTATACAGATTTATTCGAGGTAATAATATATTCTGCTGACATTGACCACTAAATTATTCAAGTAATTGATTATCATAATAATAATAATAATAATAATTATTATTATTATAATATTACATTATAATCATTCATGTTTCCTGTTACAGTGTTACCTACCGGCTACCGGCTACCATACGACCGTACAGTTAATAATTACATAATATCAATAGTGTTAATAAGGGGTCTCTATGCGTATTTTTGTCGATACCAACACATCTAATGTAAATAACTAAATTATATTGACAAAAGTATTGAAAACAACAATTTAAATTGTAATTTTATCGATTGGTATATACTTATTTTGTGGTTTTAAGTAATAGAAAATAATAAATATACCTTCGCAGCTATAATTTTAATATCAAGTTTCTAAAATTCAGCTGGACACAATTTTTATTTTTATTACTGTTACTGCGACGGTACCATCAAGACAATAGAAATTAACAACTCCCGATGCAGTGTATGAGGTGTGACTATGAGGTGTGAGGTTAATAGAAATACGCAAGTGTAGAGACTAGACAGACTCATATTTATGCAGTGTTTAACATGTATAGATACGACAAAATATTTTAAAACAAATAGCATGTTTAACATTGTTATGATGCTTTATTTCTATGATTTATATTAAATTATATAGTAAGATCATACATTAATATAATGTATACGTACCATACGTATCTATAATTGTCAATGGGTCAGTTATCGTTTTATAAATTTAATAATTTTATACTTAAAAATATGTTATAATATAGGTAAATAACTATAATATAGTATTTCATATAATGAAAGACATTTTAAACGAACCCATATTACAATATAAAATAATAAGTTATGAATGATTTGGTTAGTTTGGTTAAGGTTAGTTGATAATGAAAAACTTTAAAATTTACTTACTGCTTGGATAACACGTATTATTTCTTGTAGATATACTATAGGACGTATACTAATAACCTCTTTCAGACTTCAGTCATTGGCTCCGGTCGCTCCGGAATACGATTGACGATTGTTCAAGAATCCGTATACCGGTTTTATTTGTCATAAGCATTATTTTAGGTACGTGTATGGAAGGGGTTAGAATATTACAGGACCATCAATGCACTACAATAACGATAATATATTTTATACCTTTATATTATATATAGTATAAGATAGGAACTTTGTAACACGTTTAAATAAATAATATAACATGACTGCTTTAGTGCTTTGTTTGATATAGTTATACAATATAGGCACCCGGTCGTACCCAGCTCTGGTGTAGCTCGTAATTTTTGCTATACTCATCAAACCTTTTTTAGCGAGCCACTATAGGTACAAACAATTTTTTTTTAAATGTCTTTAAGGGCGTTGCATGCGGCGATTTGTTTTCTTTGTCTATAACACAGGTGGAACATAGGAATAACGACCTAAGCGCCTGACAAAAATTAAGGTACCTACTTATACTATTATTGTGAAATACTGAAAGGTAAATAATAATTTATTTCCTTTAAGGGGATTCGATAATGTGATTTTCTGTTTTGGTCTAACACAAGCGTGACATAGTATTTTAGACAAAGGTGGGCAAGTTAATGAAAATATTTAACTCAAGTTAAGTTAAGTTAAGAGGATACAAGATCGATAAGTTAAAAGTTAACAGTTAACAAATTATAAATTTAACTCGATATAAGTTAAAAGTTAATATAGAAAATAATATTAACTTAACTCAGTTTAAAAAAAGTTAATCTATTTTTTTTTAATTAGTATGTATAAATCCCATACATAGTGAATGTGTCTTTCTAGTTTCTAATTTATAAATTATAAAAAACAATTTTATTGAACTTTTATCATAATGTACACTGTATACCATTTTACTTTTACTTTACTATTATTTACTAATTTAAACTATACTCATCTCAAATTAATAATTTAACAAATATATATTTTTTTTAGCAATTGTATGTCATAATTAGGGTTCTGAATTTTAAATATTTCAAAATTGAAAATTTCGCTCTTCTTGGAATATTTCAATGAAATTACGAAAAATATTTTCTTTTTTTAAACGTGTTTGGTTATAGATGATTAGAAATAATATATTGATTACACGCTTAGAAATAAAGAGCAATATATTATTTTTGTTGATTTATTATTTCATATTTGTATATTTTATATGTAGTGCTAAAAAATTTCCTAGCATTATTTTGAGAGTAAAAACATTTTTTATATGAGTTTTAAAATATTGTTGTATGCGGACGGTCAGTCAAAAGATAATGGTTTGAAATAAAGTTGAAGTCAATATTTCAACCAGTGTATGAAATAATAGTGTATTTTCAGTAATTATTAAGTGTATAATAAAAGTCGTATATGTGTAGTGTGTACAAATACGTTACTGAGTGATGTGATTATATTGTGAAAGTGATCTTTACTGATTGGACTCTTTTATTTAATATTTAGATCATATTTTGTATATAGTAAAATGTCACGATTCATGACTATTAAAAGAGTGGCTTATGTCTAAACATTGTGAATATAATATAATATAATATTTTAATTATAATATGTATTCGCAGAACCATGGCTCTCAACAATAAATTATGATGTTCAGTTTGGTTTATAGTTTGGTTGAAAGGCAATTTTAAATTTGTTAAATTGTAATTTATAGATTTGTTAAGCAACTTAAAAATTATATGTAATTATGTTACATATTTTCTATAGTTTCATACAACAATCCAACTTTTAAAAATGTTCACTTGGAATTTGACGACTATACATTTTTAGATATAATAAACATTTTATGTTTATTTTTCATGGAAATGAAATATTTCATGAAATTTTCATGAAATATTTCATTAAAATAAATTTCATGAAATTTTAAAACCCTAACCCATAATACTTGAAGATGAGTTATATAACATTAAAACATAACAATAGTCAATTTGTAATTTAAAATTATTAATTTTACTAAAAACATTTATAATTGTAACTCACATAATAATATATAATTTACAACTTAATAAAATATATTAATATACACATAATTATGTTATCAAGAAAAAGAACTGCAGAAATGTTTGTGTTTTTGTATTGGATTATTTTTACTTTATATTGATATACAACTATTGATATACAAATATTTTGTATAGTAATATTTACGAATGAACAAAAAATTTCTAAATGTTTTTAACTTGATGGATTTTTTTAAAATCAACTGAGAATAGCTAAGTTATTTCAACTGTAACTAAAACTAGTTAAGTTCATAAGTTGATTAGAAAATAAACTAACTAGTTAGTTAAGTTAAAAAGTTAAAATAATTTACTTTTTAACTTGACTTTAACTTTTTAACTATAATTAGTGCCTACCTTTGATTTTAGAAGTGTTTGTTGCCAAACATTCCAATGATCTATTGAAGCGATAAGAATTCTGAAAAAAGCTTTGAATTTGTCTTAAAATTTATTTGAAATCGACTTTATCACATATTTGATATTATCCCCCATATTTCTAAAAATGTCATATTAAAAAGAGTATTTAAAAATTGTCGTATTTTATTTTTTTGAGAAGTTAAAATCAAAAATTTGGGATAGTTGATTTCAAGTAGACTTGACGAAAAATTCAAATCTGTTTTTAGAATTCTTCTCGCGTCTAAGATAAATTGGTAGTTTGGCAAAGGACCAGTTTAAAATCGTATGTCGCCTGTATGTTAGACAAAAACAGGAAATAATTGTATCGAATCCCCATAATACCTTTTGCAATAATTATTAGATATACTGCAGCCAACAAACAAACAAAAATAATAGCACACAGTAAACAAACAATATCCAATCCTAGTAGGTACCCCATCAGTGATTTCTGAAGGGGGGGATAAAAAAAAAAACTATAGCAAATGGAAGGGAAAAATTAGAAAATCCTTCACCCTCTCAAAACTTTTTACTAAGGAAATAAAAAGCCAATTGGGGATCTGACCCCCATGTCTCCCCCCCCCGTGTCTACGCCACTGTACCTCATACAGGTGGATTGGTGATTTCTGATCTCGATAGAATTAGTTTACAAAGTGAATTTATGAGGTATATACCAATGAACTGAGGCACACTAAAATGAACACCCACTGATATAGCAACTTGTTTTATTTTACTTCATTTTTCCCTGGCTAAAGTCAGGTTATACGACTACTATATTTATATTAGTATTAACTATTATTATAATGTAATTTACTGTATACAACTTTGTCCTTTTATTAACAATTTGAATAAACTAAAATAAAATATCTATTTTTAAAATGATAATATGACGGTTTATTTACTAGGTAGATATGTACTTACTTTATCAATATGTTTCGAGTCTTATGTTTTTCAATTTTAGATTGGTACCTATTTACAAAGACTGGTACGTTTTCATGTTACTAACGTCCGAAGTTAATGCGTACTTATTCTGAAGCTTTACCAATGTAGTAGCAGGTCTATATTATGTATAATGTTGGACACACACAGACCTTGTGTAAAGTATCATACAAAATATACAATTCGATAATATGTGGAATGACTAATATATTTAGGTACTATACATAATTATATACTTATATAGTAGGTACTTGTTCTTTTTTTATTAAAATTTATGTACAGAGTTATTCATTAATCATTATAAGCATGCTCGTTATAATATTGTTGTATATTATGTAAATTATTTTAAAATAGCATAATCATTAAACAAAGCTTTAGTCATAAGCATATTTTTGAATAGTTTGTACACCTATGTAAATTCAGTATCTACTTATGGTCTTTACAAATATTTAAATATAGAACCTACCTACAATAATTATTTATGAATAACTTTAATTAACACAATTTATTGGTCATAAATTCAAAGTAACATCAAGATCATTATTACTAAAAACTAAAAATAAACTTTTTCTATATACGTATATAATATATATAATATGTAGATTAGTACTAAACCATTGGCATTAAAATAGGTTTGATAGGCGAATTTTTGACAAAAAAAAATTACAAGCAATACAAATAATTATTACACTGATAGTAAAGTTGTATACCTATTTCTAGTTAGAAAACTAGCAAGGTTTTCGTTAACTATATGAGTTCGGAAATATGAGTTACGCTTATGACTAGGGCTGGGATTTATATGTAATAAAAAACCAAAAATATGTACCTATATATTATATATGTAATTAAAATTTCCAAAATATGTAGTATAAAATAAAAAAGGTGGGCAAGTGGGTGTCGCTCTGCTGTACAGTAGGTTACAAGTGGGTCACTGTATAATGGATGGTATTAAATTTGAATTCAATGATATAATATCATTGTATAAGAAAAACGATTCTGAGCGGTGATGGTATGTCAGTCTATGTATAAGGCATATTATATACATATCTATGGTATTAAACAAAAAATTGACCTATAATAGGTACCTATAATAAATTCCAAATTAATCATATCACAATATCCATTAGATACTTATAACGCGTTATACATCAACAAAAACCGTGATACTATCATAGATATATAATAGTACACTTTAGAAGTTTCAAGTACCCACGAATAGTATTATTCAATCACAACAAAATAACTAAAATCGTAATTCTTGGTTTAAATATGAAATTTTGTCTAAATTTGAAATTAAAATGTCTGTAAAAAATAAGTGTGTTTATATATTTTTTAGATTTTTTGGTTACAGTATGAATTATTTAAGAGAATCTTTGTTTTAAATTTTCAACTCTTAGTTATAAAAACTGAACATTTTATAATTTTTTAATTCCAACGATTGATAATTTTCGAGATTTTGATAAATTTTGTCAAAATTCCAACTTTAAATGCTTATAAAAAAAAATCGTGCCTATGTATTTTTAATATTTTTCAACTGATATTGTAACAATATATCAGGAGCCTTGTATTAAATTTTTATACTTTTTGGCCCAACAGATAATACTTTATTGATATTTAAAGGAAAAAAAAACTAAAAAAAATTGAAAGCTGTAAATGTCCATAAACAGCTCAAAAAGAGTCAAAATATTTTCAAAATTGTATGGTGTGTAGGAAATGCTAATATAAACATTCAGTGAAATTTTCATGTATCTACAGTTATTCGTTTTTGAATTACAACAAAATAAGGAAATCGCTACATGAGAAATCGAGTGAAAATCCAATGTTGTAAAAATTTGAATTTCAAACGCTCATAAAAATTTAATTTGACTGTCCGGTAGAGATTTTTTTATTTATAAAGGTAGATAATCTTATAAGGAATCTTGTGTTTCATTTTCAAATCTTAGATTTAAAAAGAAAAATTTTTACGAATTCTTAACTCAAAATAATTTGCTAATTTTCGTGATTTTTCCATATTTTGTCAATTTTTGAACTTTAAATGCTTATAAAAAAAAATTGTGACTAAGGATTTTTAATATTTTTCATCTGCCTTTGAAACAACATATTAGGAGCCTTCTATTAAATTTTCAAGCTTTCGCAACCAATAAATAAAATTTTATTGATATTTTTAGAAAAAAAACTAAAAAAAGGTGGGTAAGTGGATGTCGCTCTGCTGTACAGTAGGTTACAAGTGGGTCACTGTATAATTGATGCTATTAAATTTGAATTCAATGATACAATATCATTGTATAAGAAAAACGATTCTGAGCGAAGACGGTATGTCAGTCTAGGTTAAGACAAATTATATACATATCTATGGTATTAAAAAAAAATTGACCTATAATAAATTCCAAATTAATCATATCACATTATCACAATATCCATTAGGTACTTATAACACGTTATACACTAACAACAAACCCTGATACTATCATATATATATAATAGTAAACTTTAGAAGTTTCAAGTAGGTACCCACGAATAATATTATATAATCACAACAAAATAACTAGGTTTTTTAATATGTAATTTCGTCCAAATTTGAAAATAAAATGACTATAAAAATAAACTGTGATTGTATATTTTTTAGATTTTTCGGTAAGAGAATTAACTACTTACGTGGAATCTTGTTTTAAATTTTCAATCCTAAGCTATAAAAACTGAACATTTTATAATTTATTAATTACGATGATTAATAATTTTCGAGATTTTGAAAAATTCTGTCAAAATTCGATGTTAAAATGCTTATAAAAAAAAATTGTGCCTATGTATTTTTAATATTTTTCAACTAATATTGTAACAATATATCAGGAGCCTTGTATTAAATTTTTACACTTTTTGGCCCAACAGATAAAACTTAATTGATATTTATAGAAAAAAAAAACTAAAAAAATTGAAAACTGAAAATGTCCGTAAACGGCTCAAAAAGAGTCAAAATATTTTCAAAATTGTATGGTGTATAGGAAATGCTAATATAAACATTCAGTGAAATTTTCATGTATCTACAGTAATTCGTTTTTTAATTACAACAAAAAAGGAAATTGCCACATGAGAAATCGAGTGAATATCCAATGTTGTAAAAATTTGAATTTCAAACGCTCATAAAAATTTAATTTGACTTTCCTGTAGAGATTTTTTTATTGATAAAGGTAGACAATCTTATGAGTAATCTTGTATTAGATTTTCAAATCTTAGATTTAAAAAGAAAAATTTTTACGAATTCTTAACTCAAAATAATTTGCTAATTTTCGTGATTTTTCCATATTTTGTCAATTTTTGAACTTTAAATGCTTATAAAAAAAAATTGTGACTAAGGATTTTTAATATTTTTCATCTGCCTTTGAAACAATATATTAGGAGCCTTCTATTAAATTTTCAAGCTTTCGCAACCAACAAATAAAATTTTATTGATATTTCTAGAAAAAAAACTAAAAAAAAACTAAAAATGAAAATGTCCCTAAACTGTTCAAAATAAATCAAAATATTTTGAAAATGTTATCGTGTATAGAAGATGCAAATATAAACAACCAGTGAAAATTGCATGTGCCTACGGTCATTTGTTTTAAAGTTACACCAAAAACCAAATTCAATTTTCTGAAAAATCGATTTTGCGTAAAAATTCCCGTTTTTCCTTAATTTTTCTTTTGTTTTTCCCGGCGCTCTTGAAAACTACTGGGAAATTTAAATTTTGACCTCCCCAATGCACCAACGATATTCACTTTCCAATCGAACAAGATACTGAAGTCGAAAATTGAAGCATTATTTCGACTACTTATCGTGTACACAGACACAAAAAAAATAAAAAATAAAATAAAAAATAAAATAAAAAATAAAATAAAAAAAAAAATAAAAAAAAAAACACACATCATTGTAAAATCAATACATTCATCGTTTCACTCAGAATCTAAAAAATGGAAAATGAAAATGTCCCTAAACAGTTCAAAATAAATCAAAATATTTTGAAAATGTTATCGTGTATAGAAAATGCAAATATAAACAACCAGTGAAAATTTCATGTATATACGTTGATTTGTTTTAGAGTTACACCAATAACCAAAATCGATTTTTTGGAAAACCAATTTTGCGTAAAAATTCTCGTTTTTCCTTAATTTTTATGTTGTTTTTCCCGGCGCTTGTGAAAACTACTGGGAAATTTATACTTTTGACCCCCCAAAGATTCACTTTCCTATCAGAAAAGCTACTGATGAAGAAAATCCAAGCACTTTTACTGTCCTAAAACGTGATGACAGACACAAAAATATAAATAAAAATATAAAAATATAAAAATATAAAAATATAAAAACATACATCATTGTAAAACCAATACATTCATCGCTCCGCTCAGAATCTAAAAATATGTGGTATAAAATAAAAATTATGTACTAAGAAAAATTAAAAAAATACCTATGTTAAAGTTTTAAATAAAAATACAATTCTAAATAATTTTTGATCATAATTGAAATACAATAAATTGATGTTTATTCAATTCTAAGGGAAACAATGACAAACCATATATTGTTTTAAATTTTCAAAATTAAATGTACGGCGATTTGGTCTTAACACTGACTTATACCTACTAAAGGAGCGTTCCACATCACAAGATGTTATCGGAGCATACTTCATGGCTGTTATTTCACTAGGTGAAAGATTGAGCTCCGTCGTGTCTTCAACCGCAATACCACAAAGAATGTTTCTTATACATTTAATGGTCTTCAGTCCCGAATTTTTGTTTAAAACGACGTTCATTTTATTCTTTAATAATTCTGCTGTTGGGCCCTCTGATTCATTAAATTTTGAAATTGATAAATCAATAATTTGTATGCTTTCACTCAACGGAATCTTGGTGTTTTCTAATTTTGAAATTGATTCACCCAAAAAAACTAAAATTAGACACAATATATGATTGATCAGACTTTATATTAGGTCTCACAAAAATTTCTTTACCCTTGGAAATTGATGCTGCATGTTCAGAATCCAACATAGATACTATATTTTTAATTTCATCATAAAATTTGGAATAATAGTTTAACGCTTGTAACCATGTCCCCCACATTGTTATAATTGGCTCTGGAGGAAGCGGGATGTTTGGGTAGTTATTTTTGAGTATTACTAAACCACTGAAATTGTCAAAATTTACGAAGTATGTAAATAAAAACGAAAATTTTACTAAGTATGTAAAAATATGTATTTATGACGAAATATGTAAAAATATGTAAAATAAAATATGTCTTATTTTATTGCAAATCACGTGAAACGAATTTATCATTTGCAATAATTAATTTATCGTGTTTCACTAAAAATATGTATTTACATACAAATCCCAGCCCTACTTATGACGTATAAATATTCAAAACATTTTTGTAAATTCTACCCCTAAAAGGGAAAATAAGGGGTTGAGAAAATACAACAGTTGCGCCATATATCAAGCTTCAATATCTAATTTAAATATAGGTACAACATTAGTTTTAACTTTTAAAATACAAAACGTACGAACTTGATATTTATAATAGTGGTTCCTCTAATGACCTATATGCGCAATAAGAAAGGGTTTTCTGATATTCATATTTTAGAGTCGGTGAAGCAGTGATTTTAAGATTCAAGGTGGATATTGAAACTTTTTTTTTTAATTTATGGTTTCCTTGGTTACAGGTTACATATGTGAATTGCTTCACAAAGCTAGGTATATTTACTCTTATTTTTTCGTAAAAATAAAATGAAATAAATTAAAATAAAATAACTCCCAAAATGTATAAATATTAAATACTATTAAAAATCCAGGATGATCAACTATGACTTCAATACTATTTTAGGTACAATGTAAATTGCAAATGTAAATTCAAATTCAATCAACATTTATATTATTTTTTTTTTTATAAATAAACACTTTTTAATGATTAATATCCTGTACTTAATATTAATATAAATATAAAAATTAAATTAAAAACAATTTTAATTGAATTTTATATTCCTTTTTTGTATTTTAACTTTTAAGTGCATATTTTGCATTTTAGGTGCATATTTTATTGCATTTTTTTGAAATTTTTAATGCATTTTTTTTTAGGTTTTATAGTACATTAAATTCACAGCCCTACTCATGGGAAACTTCACGCGGGATGGCTAAAAATTAAAATATAATATAATTTTGCTTCCATATGCACAGCAGCCACATCGAATTACACCTAAAAGTAATTAATTAATCACAATTTTTTCCCGGGAAACGCCGAGTTATTCAGCTAGTTTAATATATTGTTATTACTTATTATTATTACATTAGTCGGTAAGTTTGAATGATATAATAAAATTACAACAAAATAACTAAAATCGTTATTCTCGGTTATTTAATTATATAAATTATAATAGTATGTAATTTCATCAAAATTTGAACATAAAATAAGTACTACCTATAAATAAAAAGTGGGTAGTTGGATGTCACTCTGCTCTGCAGTAGGTTACAAGTGGGTCACTGTAGTGGATGGTGTTAAATTTGAAATCAATGATATAATATAATTGTATAAGAAAAACGATTCTGAGCGAAAAAGGTCAGTCAGCCTATGATATTAGTACATTACTAAGTATATTTGTTGATATTATTTTGAATAAAGTAGTTAATATATTTAAATATTTTTGTGGAACCTTGTTTTAAATTTTCAATGATTAGCTATAAAAGTTGAACATTTTATAAATGTTTAACTATAAAATAATTATTTAATTTTAAATTTGATAAATTTTGTCAAAGTTCAAACTTTAAATGCTTAAAAAAATTGTGGCTATGTATTTTTAAAATTTTTCAACTGCTATTTTAACAATATATCGGGAGCCTTACATTAAATTTTCACGCTTTCTTACCCAACAAATAAAATTTTATTGATATTTATGGGAAAAAAAAAACTAAAAAAATGAAATTTGAAATTGTCCGTACACAGCTCAAAACAAGTAAAATATTTTGAAAATTTTAGCAAGTATAAGAATTGATAAAATAAACATTCAGTGAAATGTTCATGTTTTAATTTTAATTTAAAATTTAATTTTAATTTTTACACTTTTTGTCTCAACAGATAAAACTTTATTGATATTTATAGAAAAAAACACTAAAAAAAATTGAAAACTGAAAATGTCCGTAAACAGCTCAAAAAGAGTCAAAATATTTTCAAAATTGTATGGTGTATAGGAAATGCTAATATAAATATTCAGGGGAATTTTCATGTATCTACAGTTATTCGTTTTTGAATTCCAACAAATTAAGGAAATCGCTACATGAGAAATCGAGTGAATATCCAATGTTGTAAAAATTTGAATTTCAAACGCTCATAAAAATTGAATTTGACTTTCTTATAGACTTTTTTTTTTTTGATAATTGTAGATAATCTTATAAAAATCTTGTATTAATTTACGAGTATTATGTTGGATTATTTTTCAAGCATATAACATGTATAAACATTTGAGTAAATTATTGACATTTTACTAAAAAAAATGGTTTTAACACACAGAGTACCTATAATGTAAAAAACAAAATACAGACAAATAATTAATGAAAATATTGTTACCCTAGCTGGCAGACAAGTGATATTTGTATTTTGACAAGGCTGGGCATTAACGAGTTAATAAGTTAAAGTTAAGTTACTTTTAACTAAGTTAATTAACGAGTTACTTTTTCCAGATGTTTTTCAGTAACTCAAAGAGTTAATTCATTTTATTGGCCCGTTAAGTTAATTTTTTCCCAAACCTGCACATACCTGTTTCAAATAAATTCAATTTTGTAAAATTAATTAAATACGGAAATGTTATAGGTTAGGTCAGTAGTTCTCAACCTTTTTTGATTCATGTCACCTTTAGCCACTAGAATCAAACACTGCGTCACCCTAACTAGGTACACGTGTTTATCGGACTAAAAGATTAAATATAAATAATACAAACTATTATAAAGATACGAACTTTGAGGTATGTTATGTACATGACAGTGGTGGTATAGGTGTATAATATATTTATTATAAGAAATAATATATGATTGTTTTCGAAAAAATTAATGTTTTTAATTTTTTTCTTTTTTTGTTAAAATTCTGCGTCACCCCTAAGCTAGGTCCATGTCACCCTAAGGTGACATGTTACCCCGGTTGAGAACTACTGGGTTAGGTTATAATATGTCGTGTATGGGTAGGTAGTATTTACTGAGTAAATCGTTATATTTTTCTTTTCTTAATGACGCGGTTACGGTTACCCCTATAACATTTCCGTATTTAATTAATTTTACATTGTACAATGTACCATATTTCATCTAATTATAATATTAATATAAAATGTAACGAGTGCAACCATTTAGACTGCAAAAAAAATTTATTTTTTCGTATACTAAAAAAAATCATGTGTGAGCTACCCTTTACCTATCTGCAGCTTATATACCTTCTATTTTATAATATATATCTTCTTATATAATAAAACGCTAATAACGCGTATAAGATCCGCGGGGAGCGCTCACGGCACTCCGCGTTTCTTCCATGACGACCAATCACAATACTTCCCGCGCGTTCGCTATAAATTCCGCTCGCTTATCTCCCTTTTCCTTATCGATCCTAATATTTTCGAACATTATTATTATTATTAAAAAAAAACCCGTGTTTTTCAATTTTTTGACGTGATAATAACGTCTTATAAATCGATTACCCCGCGACCGTCGGCCGGAGTGGGGGGACCCATTAAACGAGTAATTATTTTTGACCAAGTATAACTTAGCCGGTATTCGACTTAGAGACCCCGTACCAATGGGCATCTCAATTTTTTAGGCCCCAGATGAATTTTCAACATTAGGGAACCAAAGCCCCCACCCCCCCCACATTTTGAGTTGAGTATAACTCGGCCGGAATTCAAGTTAAAGACCTCGGACCAACGGGGAACCCATTCTTTTTATGAATACTACCGTTTTCCGCTTTAGGGAACGGGGGCACCTCCTCCCCCCCCTTTTTGGATTTTGCTTTTTTGATGGATTTTGGTCCGGGAGAGTACTAACACCCACCTCGCCAAGGGGAAACTCGGGGTTTTGAGTTTTTGATAGGATTTATTGGGATTTTCTTAAATATTGTTTTTATTGATAAGGAAAGTGATAAGAATTTTATTTTATCGCCGCGAGCACGGCGACGCGGCTTAAGAGTCATACATTTGCCTCGAAATTTCATCTGAGTAGGTGGCTAGGTTGGTTAGGCGCTAGGATAGGTGACTCGAGGGTCGTGGTTTCGAAACCGCCGCCAGGACAATAGATAATTTGCGGCGCCCGTGATAAATGGAATTTTTTTTTTCGCGTTTTTTTTTGGTCACATTAATCATGTGTTCCGATTTTTTTCAAAATTCGCGTTATTATAATATTATATATATTGGTATTTATATATATTTATTTTGCAATAAAATAATAATTAACATATAATTAATACTTGATTTTACCGTGACCAACCTACAATATAATTGTAATGTAGTACCTACTTTATATATTACAGTTTTTAGGTGATTCCGATTGGGTTAAATATTGCTACAGATTATAAATACTGTTTAATACGATATTAATAAACTATATTAAAAAATAGTACGACTATATGACTGCTCCATTTGCCGTTTTTTTCGAAAATTCGAGTTTCAGCCCCTTTCGGTCGTATCACCCTCCCCGTCGACGACTTATTCGAGTTCCCCGCTAAATTTATAGCCGGCGTGCGGCCCTACTTCTCCACAGACGAGTCCCGGGGAGGAGAGGCGTCGCGGAAACGAGAGTAGGTACCGTGTAGGTATCGCTATATACAGGCATAAATACATGCGTCGAGGCGTTTTTTGGGGAGCCGTCACTGCGTTATCTTTCCTCCTTATCACTTTTCACGGTTTTGACCATTTTTCACAATTTTTTTTCAACATTTTTGAGGTTTACCCCCCTCGGGTGCCTCGGGAGGGCCCATTTGGACCTTATTCGCGTTCCTCGGTAAATTTATAGACGGCGCGCTGTCCTACTTAATTCCCGGCCGGCCCGCGGCGGCAGATATCGCGTGCGATACGAGCGCCGCCGTCGCGCGTGATTTTTGCCGTATTTTTTAAAAAATTCGAGTTTTATCCCCTTTCGGTCGTATCGCCCTCCCCGTTTGGATCTTATTCGCGTTCCCGGCAAGGAGCGGCGTCGCTTAAACGAGAGTAGGTACCGTGTATGGTATCGCTATATACAGGCATAAATACATGCGTCTCGAGGTTCGATTTTCTTCGCGAATCTCGCGACGGTCGTCCGCTCGCCGACGCTGTCGGATCGCCCGCTCAAACTCCCTTTGAACCTCTTCTAAACGGCGTTCGCCTTTCGCGGGGACGGCAACGCGGCTTAAGAGTCATAGATTTGACTCAGGTTTTCATCTCAGTAGGTAGTTAGGTAGGTTAGGCGTTAGAACAGGTGACTCGAGGGTCGTGGGTTCAAACCCCCCGGCCCCCGGGAATATACGATAATTTGCGGCGGCCGGGATAAATTAATTTTTTTTTTCGTCGTTCGCTATCACTTCCGTCTTATCATTTTTAACGTAAATGTTCCGATTTTTTTCAAAATTCGAGTTTTAACGCCTCTACTGACTTCGGACCTCCCCGTTAAAGACTTACTCGCGTTCCCCGTCAAATGATTTAGCAGAGCGGACAGTGTCTTTATTACTATACATGGGCGTGAATATATTATGCGACTTGAGTTTTTGAAAGGAGCTCCTTTTGGTCGTATTACCCTCCCCGTTTGAATCTTATTCGCGTTCCCCGCTAAATTTATAGCCCTACTTTTTCACAGACGAGTCCCGGGAAAGAGCGGCGTCGCGGAAAAGGGAGTAGGTACCGTGTAAGTATCGCTATATACAGCAATAAATACATGCGTCGCGTCGTTTTTTGCTGTTTTTTTCTAAAATTCGTTTCTTGGCCCGTTTTAGTGGTTTTACCCTGCCTGTTTGGATGTTATTGGCATTCCCCGCTAAATTTATAAGCCACCGTCGTCAGTACTTCGCTCGAGTCGTGTTCCGCGGAGGAGATCGGGGAGCGGACAGTGTTTGCGCCATCCGTGATAATTTGAATGTTTTTTTTTTTGGCAAAAAAATATTAATATATATTAAAGTAGATATTTTAAATTGTAACTAAATTGTATAATGATACTGTACTATTTTATAAATAATAATAATAATACTTGATTTTACCGTGACCAACGCACCTATATGTTTCTTATATAAATACAATATAATATAACTAACCTACATGTAGTACCTACTTGATATATTACAGTTTTTAGGTTAAATACTGTTTAATACGGTATTAATAAACTAATAGATCTAATAGAACTGATTAAACTCTGGCAGTTAAATAGTACGACTATATGACTGCTCTTTTTGCCGTTTTTTTGAAAATTATAGTTTTAGCCCCTTTCGGTCATATCACCCTCCCCGTCGACTACTTATTCGCGTTCCCTGCTATATTTATAGCCACAGACGAGTCCCGGGGTGGAGTAGTGTGTCGGAAACGAGAGTAGGTACCGTGTAGGTATCGCTATATACAGGCATATATACGCATGTATATACATGCGCCTCGAGATTCGATTTTTTTCGCAAATCTCGCGTTTTGAACGTCCGAAGGTGGCGGACACGGTTTTTTTTTCGTCACATTTATCATTTTTAACGAAAGTGTTAATTTTTTTTTTAAATTTGCATTATATTATTATATATATTATTATTATTCGTTTGACGATATTTATTGGGCAAAAAAATAATTAAAATTAACATTTAATTAATACTTGATTTTACCGACGCACCTACATGTTTCTTTTATTAACACATTATAATAACGTATAACTAACCTACGTGTAGTACCTACTTGATATATTACAGTTTTTACGTGATTCCGATTTGGTTAAATACTGCTACAGATTATAAATACTATATTAAAAAATAGTACGACTATATTTGCCGTTTTTTTCGAAAATTCGAGTCCCGGGGTGGAGTAGTGTGTCAGAAACGAGAGTAGGTACCGTGTAGGTATCGCTATATACAGGCATATATACATGCGCCTCGAGGTTCGATTTTTTTCGCAAATCTCGCGTCTTGAACGTCCGAAGATGGCGGACATGGTGGTCCGCTCAAACGCCCTTAAGAGTCATAGATTTGGCTCCTAATTTCATCTCGGTAGGTGGCTAGGTAGGTTAGGCGTTAAAACGGGTGATTCGACGGTCGTGGTTTCGAACGCCGGCGGGGCCGTGTTAAATCGAATTTCTTTTTTTTGCGTTTTTTTTTTCGTCACATTTATCATTTTTAACGAAAGTGTTAATTTTTTTTTTTAATTTGCATTATTATATTATATATATTATTATTATTCGTTTGACGATATTTATTGGGCAAAAAAATTATTATAATTAACATTTACCGACGCACCTACATGTTTCTTTTAATAATACTGAATGCGCGCTCAATGATTGGTGTATCAAGTGAAACACCAAGTACACCCTCGCGCCTGTGAATAATAATGTAATAACAAGTAAGGTAATAATGTAACGTTTATTGAGACCCTCTAATGGTTACAACACCTAAGAAATGAACAAAAGTCTGACTGGCTAATAGAGTTACTAGAACCATGTGCCTGTTGGCATTTACAATAATAATAATACAATGTGCCTGTTGGCATTTACAATAAGAATAATACAATGTGCCTGTTGGTATTTACAATAATAATGATACAATGTGCCTGTTGGCATTTACAATAATAATGATTCTACAATGTGCCTGTTGGCATTTACAATAATAATAATACAATGTGCCTGTTGGCATTTACAATAAGAATAATACAATGTGCCTGTTGGCATTTACAATAAGAATAATACAATGTGCCTGTTGGCATTTACAATAATAATGATTCTACAATGTGCCTGTTGGCATTTACAATAATAATGATTCTACAATGTGCCTGTTGGCATTTACAATAATAATGATACAATAATGACTAGAATAATATGCATAAATGGTCGACCAATACTCACACTCACATACAGGCAACAAAACTGAAGCTGAGACGGGCACGCTGTGACCACACCACTGCCTTTATTCATAAACACAAATCACAACACCAAACGCAGCTGCCATGATCAATCCTAAAGGGGGAAAAGGCTGTCAGAAATTGTTGTACTACTAGCTAATGTTACCCAAAGAAGAACTGTAGAAGCACCGAATCCATATATGATGGTATGATATATGAGTGTGTAGTACTCAGAACATGTGGTTTTCGGTCGGTGGCACCACCGGAACCCACAACAGTTGAAACGTGTTTTTTTGAACGGCAGTTGAAACAGTGTCTTTTTGAACGGCAGTTGAAACAGTGTCATATATCAAAAGTGCTCAGAGTCGAGCTTGACTTCAAATGAATTTGGCAAACCAGTGCCAGAAAGCTTAACACACAAAATATGGTGGTTTTTCGCAAACATCACCACAACATAACACACCAGATAACAAAACACACACATGATAACACAACAAAAGTGATAAGCACCGTCTCACACACACAACACCACACTGACCCTGTTTGCGGCGCAAACATATTCCCCCCTTTTGAAAGGGATATGCCTTTCAAAAATTACAATAATTGTGGACTAAATGACTTTGACTAAATGACTTTGACTAAATGACAATTTGAGTACATGACCCACAACAGATACTTTTACAATAATTACAAATGATCAAGGAATACAATATAACAATTTAAGACATGTTCTGCCCTTCTCCGACTTCATCGTTCTCGGTGGGTAGAACAGCCAACTTGGTTGCTGGACGCTTGAACTCAGCGCCCGAAGAACTTTGTACCGTGACTGCTCGTACAATTCCATCAGGGCCTGGATGAACCTTGGTAACACGAACTAGGTCCCATTGCAGAGGTGGGCTGTTGTCATTCTTCAAGACTGCTAAATCTCCTACTTCAATGTTGCGTGTGAGTTTGGTCCATTTGCCACGTCGTTGACACTGCGGCAAGTACTCAGAAGACCACCGTTTCCAAAAGTTCTGTGCTTGGGCTTGCATGAGTTGGAATCGACGCAGACGGTTCTGTGGAATGCCTGTACAATCTGGTTCAGGTGGGAGTTGTAATGGACCACCAATCAAAAAATGGCCAGCTGTCAACGCAGTGAAGTCAGAAGGGTCGCTTGACAGTGGTGTCAATGGCCGTGAATTCAAAACTGCTTCTATGCGGCATAGCAATGTGGTAGTCTCATCATAGGTCATCATAACGCCTTTGGAAACACGCAACAAATGTTTTTTGGCTGATTTGACCGCCGCCTCCCAAATGCCACCAAAGTGAGGTGCTGACGGAGGTATGAAATGCCAGTCAATGCCTCGGCTGCTTAAAAAATTGTGTACTTTGGTTGTCTTTTGGCAGTCCTGAATGTGCATTCGCAAGATTCGATCTGCGCCGACAAAGTTGG
The DNA here is from genome assembly GCA_949089665.1 of Macrosiphum euphorbiae. NCBI lineage: Eukaryota > Metazoa > Arthropoda > Insecta > Hemiptera > Aphididae > Macrosiphum > Macrosiphum euphorbiae. Next base: position 122,506,699 of record CARXXK010000001.1, read on the forward strand.
TACCGTTGTCGCTGAACAGTTCTCGACATTGCCCCCGACGAGCCATAAACCTGGATAAGGTGCTCAAGAAGTCATCTGCTGACAATGACGCCACTAACTCTAGATGTATTGCTCTGGTTACCAAACAAATGAACACACACACGTAACACTTCAGAGGAGTAACTTTCCTTAACCCACTTCGCACCATCACCGGGCCACAATAATCTACACCAGTTCGTGCAAAAGGTCTTGCGATGGTCACTCTTTCACGTGGAAGGGGTGCCATGAATGGTGATACAAATCTAGGACTGGTTTTGAAGCATTGAATACAGCGACTTACGGTGGATCTTGCTATGCACCGACCTCTAATAACCCAGTAATAATTATTGATATGTGATAACAATGCCAATGGTCCTACATGCAGTAATCTGATATGTTCATATTTGAACAGTAATCGAGTTACTTGGCTGGCGGATGGTAATACGATGGGATGCTTCATGGAGCTTGATATGGAAGCATTCATCAAACGACCTCCAACACGAATGAGCCCAGCCTCATCAATGAATGGACTTAACTGTTTTAAGCAACTGCGACGGGAAACTTGTTGTTTGTTTTTTAGCAAAGAATAATCTTCAGGAAATGCTACTGCTTGAGCTTGTCGCAACCAGTGGTTCCTTGCTACCTGTAACTCTTGCGATAGAATAAACCCAACACACCGGTTTTCTTTACACTCTGCTTTTATCTGACAATTTGAGATAAACCGCATGACAAGAGCTGAAATCCGCAGCAATTTCATCCAATCTGAATATGATTCTAATAACCAAGGTGAAGCTGCTTGGGATGCTGATAAGACGAATTTCACAGGTTTAACTTCAGGCATCTCTGTTGGTAACGATGGACAGTCTGGCCATGCAATTGACTCTTGACTCAACCATGATGGCCCATGCCACCAAAGAGAGGAGACAGTGATTGTACGCACGTCAACACCTCGTGAAATTACATCCGCAGGATTATCGTTTGTTGGGACGTGGTGCCATTGACGCGTAGTTGATAAGTCTCGGATACGAGCTATACGATTTGAAACATACACCTGGAATAAACTAGTGCTCGCGATCCACGCCAGAACAATTGTGGAGTCGCTCCATAAAAATACATTGTTAGGTGGGACTATGACATTTAACTGACGTAATTCGGCTTGAACTTCAAGGACAAGTTCGGCTGATGTCACAGCGCCACATAATTCGAGCCTCGGAATGGTCGTGGCCTTCAGTGGTGCGACCCTGGACTTCGATGTGTACAAGTGGACATACACACTGCCGTCACGTGTGACCGACCTCAGGTACACGCAAGCACCAAATGCCAATTGAGACGCGTCGCAAAAACCGTGTATCTGGAGATTGATCACATCGGCGAGTAACACCTTTCTAGGTACTGATAACTCAACAAGTTGATGGAGGCTGGAATAAAAGGTTGTCCACCTTGAACAAATGTCATCTGATAATACTTCATCCCAGTCAATTTTCAGACTCCATAACTGTTGTAAAAAAATCTTTCCTTTGATGAGTACTGGAGTAATCAAACCAATGGGATCATAAATACTATTGATATCTGACAACAAACTACGCTTAGTCATTCGTTTAGGTGGAGTCCATGGTTTCATGACAAATTTAAAACTATCTGTGCTTGGTTGCCATTGCAACCCCAATGCACTCACTGAGTCAGATTCTGACAATGTTATTATGTAGTTATCATCAGTGGTAGTAGGTAATAAGGACAAGAGTGTTGACGAGTTTGAGCACCACTTCCTTAATGGTAGCTGGGCGCCGTTGAGCACACTGGTGAGTTTTTGGAAAATCTCATAACATTGTTCCTCGGTGTCTGCTCCTGTCAATAAATCATCTACATAGAAATCCCTTTGGATAATTCTTGCTAAGTCCGGATCAGTGCATGTATTACCCAATTGTACCAGGCACCTGGTGGCTAAGTACGGGGCAGTTTTTGTACCATACGTGACTGTTTTCAACATGAACTCTTGAAGCTCATTAGTTGGCCTTGACCGATAAACTATTTTTTGTAGCTGGCAATCGTCATTATGAACCAGTATTTGTCGATACATCTTCTCTATATCTGCTGTGAGGGCTACTTGATGGACTCGAAAACGCAACAGTGTGGAATACAAAGTAGGTTGGACAACTGGACCTTTCATGAGTAAGTCATTCAACGATTTCCCTGTCGAACCTATAGTAGATGCATCAAACACTACTCGTAACTTCGTGGTTGTGCTGGTGCTTTTGAAGACTGCATGGTGGGGTATGTAATATCCGTTGGATTGGGTTTCATTGAACTGTCCAATTTTTTCCATGTGCCCCAACTTCAAGTACTCCATCAAAAAGTTGTCGTATTCATTTGACAACCCCTTGTCTTTGATCAATTTTTGTTCGAGATTAAGAAAACGTTTCCTAGCTATAATGCTTGTATTTCCTATGCACAAAGGATGTTCTTTCAGCGGAAGTCGAACCACAAATTGTCCTCTTTCATTTCTACGAGTGGTTTGTGTGAAATGTTGTTCCACAGATTCTTCCTCTTCGCATAACCGTCTTGACACTGCCGATGTGAATAACGATAATGCAGAGCATTGATTTATGACTGGACGTACCAGCGATAACACAGATGGTTGGGTGAGGACTTTACCCACCAAAATCCAACCAAACACAGTGTCCTGGAAAGCAGCATGCTCTGATACAAAGTGTTTATCTTGTCTTAAAATCTCAAAAAATATTTCAGCACCAAGGAGCATGTCGACAGACCCAGGTTTGCTGTATTCAGGATCAGCTAAATTTGATTGTATTTCACGAGGGATGTTTAATTGATTTGTGTCAAACCTCTGTGTTGGAAGGTCGCCAGTGATGGTAGGTAATACATGAAGTTGCACCTGGAACTGTGTTTGGACAAACCGAGACTGCACTGTACCCAAACAACATTTGCTGGTAGATGATCGTGACTGCCCGATGCCAGTAATAGGAACCGTATTGTTGACTATCTGTAACCCGAGGCGTCGAGCCAGTTTGTTAGTGATAAAACACAATTGAGATCCTGAGTCAAGTACTGCCCTGCAACGCATCACGTTACCTGATGAGTCATTCACATGGACCACAACTGTAGCCAATATAACCTGAATAGTAGGCTTACAATGTACTGTTCTGTTTACCATACCACAACCGACTACATTGGGTGATGCGCTACTTGACCCCTGATCTGACTGGTTATCGTCATTGCGTGGCTCATCTGTCTCTTGCTCTCCATAGCTGAGGTGCAACAAAGTGTTGTGTCTTTTTCCACATTGGGTGCATGATGACGATCTGCATTGACGCACTTGGTGATCAGATCGCAAGCAGTTGAAACAACACCGATTCTTGAACACAACATCTCTGCGTTCCTCAACTGACAAATTTTTAAATTTCATACATTGAAATAAGTAATGCTCAGAGTTACAGGAGATACACTTAGGTTTGCTCTCGTTATATTTGGCAAACAGAATTTTCTTGTCGTTAAATTTAGAGAGTTTCTGTTTGTTGAACGATGATGGGATCAACTTTGCAGGCACTGGGTTGGAACCACCCTTGTGGCTGTTCATTTCCCCAGCTTCATAAGCAGCGATTCTATTAAACAAGAACGATTCGATTTCAGTAAAAGATGGCAAGTCCTTTTTGTTATAATGTAGCTGCCATTCGGCAACTGTGGCGCTGTCCATGCGACTACAGATCAACGTTACTAACCAAGCATCCCAAGAATCTACTGGTTGAGTTGCAGCCCTTAGCGCGTTGACATTAGACATGATGTGATGATGAAGATTTTGTAGCTCTGTGGCTGACGCAGTAAGTACTCTTGGTGTGTCTAAGAGTGACCGAATGTGTGATTGAATAATGGCACCCTTATTCTCATATCTGTTAACTATTGTATTGTATGCTTGTAAATAGTTTTCACCAATAGTAGGGATTGAACTAATAACCTCACGAGCCTGTCCTTGTAAGCAACTCTTTAAATAGTACAACCGTTGAACTGGGAGCAAATCCTTGTTTTTGTGAAACATAGCATTAAATGAATCTATGAACGACGTCCACATCTGCCAATCACCGTTGAATTTTGGTGCATCAATTGGCGGAAGTCTCATTGCACTAACGCCATCAAGTCTTGTCACTTCACTAATTGATGGAGCACTTGAACCTTTCTCCTGCTTGGACTCCAAAAGACTCATTAAGGATGCTTTGACACTGAACATAAGATCTTTGTGTGTCAATCGTTCTGAAACACGTTGCTCATCAGGTACATGTTCCTCAAGGTTCTCTAATTCGGTTTGAAGCAGTTCAAATCTTTCAGCAACCTCAGGCAAGGATTCGATTCTTGCACGCACCTCATTGATGTTACCAGATGACACATCAAACTGAGAGCTGAATGATAATAATGCTGCGAGTTCAGAGGCGATGACCTTAAGTTTCCTATTAACCGCTTTGGCCGTCATACCTGATTTTACAAAGAAGTGTTATGCACCAAGTGCTTATCTCACAATAGAAAAAATAAAAAACAACAAGTTAACAAATTACAAGATTAACGATCCACTCACGGCGAATGTTGACTGACTCTTACTGACAGTGTAGATTAGACTTAATTTGGCTTACAAGACAATAATTGGATGACTTACAAATAAACAATTGACACTGTCAGTCTATGATTTACAACTTTTGATTGTTACAGTGATTAACTAAACTACAATGACCTATAAACCACCAGAGGGACACAACAAACAACCTATTACACTTACACTATTAACTTAACAAACAACTTGATAAAGAAATAAATGTATCACGTCGAGGTCACCAAAAATGAATGCGCGCTCAATGATTGGTGTATCAAGTGAAACACCAAGTACACCCTCGCGCCTGTGAATAATAATGTAATAACAAGTAAGGTAATAATGTAACGTTTATTGAGACCCTCTAATGGTTACAACACCTAAGAAATGAACAAAAGTCTGACTGGCTAATAGAGTTACTAGAACCATGTGCCTGTTGGCATTTACAATAATAATAATACAATGTGCCTGTTGGCATTTACAATAAGAATAATACAATGTGCCTGTTGGTATTTACAATAATAATGATACAATGTGCCTGTTGGCATTTACAATAATAATGATTCTACAATGTGCCTGTTGGCATTTACAATAATAATAATACAATGTGCCTGTTGGCATTTACAATAAGAATAATACAATGTGCCTGTTGGCATTTACAATAAGAATAATACAATGTGCCTGTTGGCATTTACAATAATAATGATTCTACAATGTGCCTGTTGGCATTTACAATAATAATGATTCTACAATGTGCCTGTTGGCATTTACAATAATAATGATACAATAATGACTAGAATAATATGCATAAATGGTCGACCAATACTCACACTCACATACAGGCAACAAAACTGAAGCTGAGACGGGCACGCTGTGACCACACCACTGCCTTTATTCATAAACACAAATCACAACACCAAACGCAGCTGCCATGATCAATCCTAAAGGGGGAAAAGGCTGTCAGAAATTGTTGTACTACTAGCTAATGTTACCCAAAGAAGAACTGTAGAAGCACCGAATCCATATATGATGGTATGATATATGAGTGTGTAGTACTCAGAACATGTGGTTTTCGGTCGGTGGCACCACCGGAACCCACAACAGTTGAAACGTGTTTTTTTGAACGGCAGTTGAAACAGTGTCTTTTTGAACGGCAGTTGAAACAGTGTCATATATCAAAAGTGCTCAGAGTCGAGCTTGACTTCAAATGAATTTGGCAAACCAGTGCCAGAAAGCTTAACACACAAAATATGGTGGTTTTTCGCAAACATCACCACAACATAACACACCAGATAACAAAACACACACATGATAACACAACAAAAGTGATAAGCACCGTCTCACACACACAACACCACACTGACCCTGTTTGCGGCGCAAACAAATACATTATAATATAACTAACCTACGTGTAGTACCTACTTGATATATTACAGTTTTTACGTGATTCCGATTTGGTTAAATACTGCTACAGATTATAAATACTATATTAAAAAATAGGACGACTGTAATATGACTGCTTCATTTGCCGTTTTTTTCGAAAATTCGAGTCCCGGGGTGGAGTAGTGTGTCGGAAACGAGAGTATGTGTAGTGTATTCATTTATAGATACCTACGTTCAATATTATAGTAGTACATTTCAATAAAATTTGTTATTCACCAATATAATTATCTATTTGTTAATTTGACTTAATTCTCATAATTAAATAAATATACATGGAAGGTATATTTTAGAAAATATCCAATCAGAAAATTAGATTTTGTCGACTTATTTGTTATAACCGCGAAAACATAACAATGATTACATTGATTACAGTGAAGCCTAACATAAAACACCTGATAACTGTTCTCTATAATTATCAACAAATACAATTTTATTACCTCCTGTATACTTTTTCATATTTGAACGGCCGTTTCGAGCACTTTTCGCTGTAGGCGGATTGTCCGTTCGGGAATCGGATTTCACCCGAGATGACTGATAGCTAGACACTCAAACTCAGAATCCGAATTTCCGATTTCAACACACATACGAGAACCGGACACACACGCCCGGTGCATGGTCTGCGATCCGACGTAGTCGGATTGCCTACCTGACTAGCTACTTGCATACGAGCGACTTACACCCCCAGTGTCCCCCACTGCATCCGACACTCGGGAATAGACTTTTTCCCGAGATGACTGATAGCTAGACACTCAAACCCAGAATCCGAATTTCCGATTTCAACACACACACTCAAGAACCGGCATACACGAATGGGGCATGGTCTGCGATCCGACGTAGTCGGATTGCCTACCTGGCTGGCTGTGTCTTACGATCGACTTGAATCGCGTGACTTACGACTAGACACTCTTCCGAGTTCAAAAATTACCGCTTAAAAAGTGCTGCCAACACGACAAAACATAATACCCGACGACCCCCCTTCCCCCCGCAGGCTGGATCAAAAAACCCAGCATAGCCGACAAAGATGCACCACCGCCCACACAGTCTTTCCGCCGTAGGCGGGATGACAAACACCGGAATCTAGTTATAAAATAAAATTATATATATTTGTTACTGTGAATGTCCGCAATTGGTTAGGTTAGGTAGTAAATGTTGATGTACACCTACTAAATTGGTGAATGTTGAAAAATTAAAATAATATAGACATTCACTAGTGGATGTTAACATTTACATCAGAATACAACACGGTTTTAATTAAGGTTGAAATAGGTACCTAAGTATTCGCACAAAGGTACTATTATAAGTTACACCCCCCCCCCCCCCCCCCTAACTCAGGCCCTGTATATATTATATAATAAGATTCAATGTTTACTGTACAGCGGAGATAAAATTGTTTAGTGCTTCTCGAATACGAAACGGTTTGAATTGATGCACATCAATAGTCGCATCCGAAGCTGCTTAAGTTACTGGACTTTATGAGCTTTATCTTTATCATGATTTTCCCTGTTATAAGTACTTTACATTGTGTATCATTGAACTGAGATTATACTTTGTGGCTAATATTAACACAATATGTGCAGACAATCAGAACCATAAATTATTATTTACTTCCTAACTCTGGTGTATATTATACATATTTTGTTAACCTAGCAGAGGGTGTTAGGTATTATTTTTTTCCATGCTCAAGCGATGTTAGTCATGGAACTAGGTGGAATTTAGTCATCGGGTCGTTTGGAAACAAGCACTACACCTAAACGCTTGCAAAAAAATGGTAAAATACAATGATAGGGAATCGGACCTAGAAATAATATTTAAAGAGTAGGTATATTATTTTGTTTTAGAAAATAAATACTTATTTCCGTCATGTTTCTAATAGTTTTTTGAGTATCAAGTATTGAACTATTGAAGTAGGTAAGTTATAACAGAATGTAATATTATTAATTAGGGGTTTTTTAGGTTAGGTTACGTTCAGTTTATAGAACACCTTATATCCCCGTTGTGTACCCCAGTACATATAGTTACGGTTGTTTGTATTACGTTTTTATAGCCACGGTTATATTCAAAATAAATTCATACTAGCCAATATCAAAAAGAGGGTAAGGGGATGTCGCTCTGCTGTACCGCTTTGGTTACAAGTGGCTTACATTTTCACGTTTTTCGACCGAACAAACACAATTTAGTTTAATATATAAGACTAATCAAATAATAATAGCATAATTATTAATGAATAATTGTTAGATATATGAATTGATTTGATATTTAAAACTTTTGTAAAAAATGTATAATTTACTGTTTTTTTTTTATTGTAATATTCCCAGGGGCGGATCCAGACCAATATAACGGGGGGAGGGGGGGTGCTTTTTAAAGGGCACACATGCTATAGATAAAATTAAAGGTGGGTAAGTGGATGTCGTTCTGCTGTACAGTAGGTAAACTTATATAATATAATATGTCTGTGCTACAAGCCTACAGGCTACACGCACACGCAATGGCGGCGCGAACTATTTTCATGGATGGGACAGCCACATGTCCATTTGATCTATACAACCCCCCCACCCTCACCCCCAAATGTTTATTAAAATAATATATTTAACTCAACTCTAGGCACAATAAGAATTTTATATTTTGGAAGGGGCTATAGGTCAACCCACCAGACCACCCCGCCCCAATTTATAGATGAGATACTTGACCCAAAAATTCTGCATCACGCCGCCACTACGTACACACTACACAGCGCCGAGTGCCAGGCGGCGGTCGAGATCGACGAGGGCGCACAGTTGAACAGTGGCAGCGAACCGCGTTAGGCGATCGCGGCGGTGGTAGAGCGGCAAAGGGACCGCGAAGTCAAGCGACCGCGGTTCGACGGTTGACGGAGCGAAAACCGCGATTGTGGTACCAGGGTCTCATGCGGAAGGAGCCGTTCTCTGCGTCGCGGTCGTCACGGGCGACGGGCCACTGTCTCGTTCGCGTGTCTGGGCGGGGCGGTATACCAATACCACGATATGCGGTCCTGGTATTAATGGTCTAATAGTCCGTTAGATGATCCTTTTAGGGTTCCGTATAGATATCGTCATGTCCGTACGTCACAGCCACTTTTTTCCTAAACTATAAGAACTATACTGTTGAAACTTGGATAGTAGATGTATTCTGTGAACCGCATTAAGATTTTCACACAAAAATAGAAAAATATTAATACATTTTGGGGGTTCCCCACACTTAGAACTGAAACTGAAACATTTTTTTTCATCCAACGCATACCGCATACGTGTACCTATGGATAGGTTAGGTGTCAACCAATAACGTATTCCGTAGTTCCCCAAAATTCAGGTGACTGCTATATTTTAATATTCATTGAAAAATATACACCCAATATATTTAGATAAAAATCACATAATATAATTTTGGTAGTTGTCAAAAGTTAAGGCATTTTACAAAAATACTATACATATTATAATATTATAGTAATTTTATTATAGTATTATATTAATTACAAATAATAATAATAATAATTTTAAATTACAAAATCTAATCGTCTTTTTCTCTGAGTTAACTCTTTTATGACGTCATCTATACCAACTTTAATTTCCCGGTGAATATTCAATGCTACTAATCCATTTAGTCTATTATTGTCTGCTATTGAGTTTCTGAGGTATGTTTTGATTCTTTTTAAAGTTGAAAATAACCTCTCAACTTCACAAGATGTCACGGGTAACGTTAAAAGAATTGTCAGTAGTTTATAAACGTTCGGATATAGATTTTTATTACAATTACTGATTACTTCAATAACAGTAACCATTTTTAAGTTGGTTTCCAGCCGTTGTTTAAAAGCTTTAAACTTAAATTTTAACTTGTGGGAACAGCAATGGATATATATAGCCGTTTATAAACTAAGTTTATATACTTTACTACTCTGTGCTGTATAGTATACATATAATATGTGGCCATGTGGGTTGTAGTAAAATGTTTATTTTAAACATAAAAAATTTCCAAAGTCCTCATTTATTTTATAAGTTATAAGTTTATAACACATTATTATTTCTAAAGTTATAGTTCAAGAGGGGTGACCAGACACCCAAAACACCCCCCTTGGTTGCGCCACTAGGCCCTTGTCACACAATACAGTGGGGAATTTAGGTATTTTGCTAGGGGGGGATGAAATATATAATAATAGGTACACCCATAAATACGTATATAATATACATTTTTAAAATCCACTAACTTGTTGAGGTTGGTGTGGATGAAGGTGAAATAAGAATTAATACAAATTGCATTGCACCGTACCTAATAGCATTTATTATAAATTCATAATAACTCCAATCACATGTTTAATACGATAAACAAAAAATAATAGTTATAATACAAAATCCCGTTTTCCATCTTTTTTGATGCTATAAGTTCATCGATAACCTCATCTGGCAGGATTATTGTATTGGCCGGTGACATGTCAACACATTAAGGGCCCTTATTAAAGTAGTTAATAAAAAAATTCAAGTTATTTATAACTATATTTTATTTTTTAATTCCTTTTAAATTTTTGTATTCAAAATAGACTTTTTTTTTATTAAATTATGTAGAATTATTTTATTTGATTTGATATTTTTTAATTAAATTAAATTTTCATTATTAGATATAGATTTTAGTGATATTCCACGACTTTTTTTTTATCCAAATTAGTTTTTTTTTTTTAATCAATATAGAAATTTTTCCTAAAAATATAGTTTTTTGTGTCGGGGGCTAGCTATGAAATATGTCTATAGTTGTTAAAGTATAAATTTGCAAATTTCATAAAGAGTAAATTTCATAAAGATAAATTAGTTGCAAAATATTACAATAGGTTTGTAGTAGATTGGGTTAAGTCGGGGGGCCAATTTCAAAACACCCCGAAAATGAAAAACTTCAAAAGTAAGCGGACACTTCATAGCGACCACCTGAATGACTTGCAAATTTTAAGTTGGGACTTACAAATTAAAAGGTATCGTTTGGTACCATTTTCAAACTTTTAGGGCAACTTGGGTGGGCCACCCTTTTCACAAGTTAAAAAGTTTATAGAAGCCGCCCGAATGACTTCCAAATTCTAAAATCAGACTTGCAAATTCTTGCTAATCATTAGCTTTCGTTTGATACCGATTTCGAAGTTCTCGGTCAAAATGAGTGGACTACGTAAAGTTGGCCCACCTTTAACTTTTTGAATTCACGGTGAAAGTTTAGACTTGCAAATTCTAAAAATAAACTTGCAAATACTTGCAAATAACTTGCAAAATAATGGCATAGATTTAAAAGAAATTGAAGTACTTCACGTGGGTAAACTTCACAAACGTAGCCTTGTATTATATTTTCAAGATTTTTTACCCAATAAATAAAGTCAGAAATAAAGACTAATACAATTGGAAACTGGAAATGTTCTTAAGCAGTTCAAAACAAATCAAAATGTTTTGAAAATGTTATCGTGTATAGAAAATGCAAATATAAACTACCAGTGAAAATTTCATGTATATACGTTAATTTGTTTTAGAGTTAAAACAAAAACCAAAAGGTTAGGTTAGGTTAGGTAAGTTAGCTACTATAGTACCTACTAACAACATAAGGAAGTTCTATGGACGTATTTAGTATATTCCTTCAGGAATAAAGGGAACTTCCTAGGCCGAGCCATTCTGAGTCACAGGATTTTAATGGGACGGTCACAGGCTGTTAATTGTAATTACAAATGTCTGCCTTCCGAGGACTTCCTGAAATTACTTGAATAGGAACTACACCATTATTATGTCTAATCTAAAATTTTAAAATAAAAATGTCATGTGAAACCTTGTTGTAACTTGTAAGTAACATATAAGTAGGTATATAAGTAGGTATATAAGACGTATATTTATATACTTTCTTGCCGTTGGACATTTGTTTCTACTTGAGTTTTTACCACAATATAATATTGCAAAGTATTTCTTATATTTATAAGAATAACTATCAGTAATCAACCAGTAATTTAACGCGTATAGTAGTTTATGTATGTAGATAGAAGCTATGTGTAATATACAATCTTTAAATGCTCAAAGTACAAATATCACTTGTCTGCCAGCTGGGGTAACAATATTTTCATTATATTTGTCTAATTTTTTTTTTCTATATATTTACTCTGTGTGTTAAAACCTTTTGTTTTAGTAAAAAGTCAATAATTTACTCAAATGTTTATACATGTTAGGTATATCGTATATGCTTGAAAAATAATGCAACATAATATTCGTAAATAACTGAACTTTTGAAAACTATTAAAAACTATTATTTTAGCTAACCATTTGCCATTCACAGTTCATTACGTACATTTTTGTAACCAACAAAATGACTTTTATTTCATCTATAATCGTTTTAAATGTTTCTATCATTTTAATGATGATAATTGCATTTTCTAATATTACGTTTGTGTATCAAATACATTCTTTAGAATTGTATCGTAAGTATTTAAATAAAATATAGTTTTAGAAAAATATTAAAAATACCTACGGAACATAAATCTATTATTTACTATTTGTGTATTATCTACTCGTATTTCAATGTCATCGTCTATTTCTTTTTTCGAATCTTCTTATTTTATAAATCTATCTTTTTTTGAATCTTTTTTAAATTTACCTCAGAATTTAAAGTGAATCGGATGGGTAGTTTTCAAGATTACAAATGCGGAAAAAATGTTACGGAACAACCGTAAGGAAAATGACATAATTAGTTCAAACATATTAAACTTTAAAAGCAAGTAGCCACTTTGTTAAGACAGGACTTGACTTACCAAACAATATACTTACCTCTATCTACATTATTAAACTGCAAAAACTACAAAAAATATAAACAAATTTTTAAATATATATGTATAAAGCAAATTTAACTATTTTTATTTTTTATTTATTTATTTTTATATTTATCTTCTTTCAAGTATTTTCATGTCTCTATTGTATAATTATAATGTGACAAACCTATAATTACTTAAGGTCTTTGTAAATATGTAATCTAAAAAATATATAAGTGCTTAAAATTTTAACTTAGCTTAGCTTAGTCTAGTTTAGCTTATAGGCATAATACATATTTGTTTAGCAACTTTAGTTGTATTTAATACACATATTTTTTTTGTTGAACAATTAATTTAACTCTTTAGGAACTCAAATTTCATCAAAAAGAGGCACAACCTCAGTAGTGAATTGTTCCAAATAAACTTTATATTTATTTTATTCTTTTTTGGTCAATAAATTATCTTATCTTACCTTATTTTATAATAATGTGACTGCTATATGCCTATATTAATACATCTTAATAATGTTGTTTAAATTCTTTCAAAATACTTTGAAATAAAAAAAATAAATTTTTGAATTAGATTGTAATTCAGCTGTTTTTTTAATTTTCCAGAACTTGCAAAGTTAAATAATCCAGATTATAGAACATACTTGGTACAACAAAAGAATCAAAGTAAGACATATATATAAATATCATGATTGTATATTCTATTGTAAATTCGGAATATTAAACAATCTTACTTGGTGTGTCCGTAAGCGAACTTGAGGTGGAGCTAGTTATAGGCTATAACTAGTCAATCAAAAGGTTTTATATTTTGCGATGTATACAATTTACCTACATATTGATTATTATCGTAACATACCATATAGTACATTAATACGGTATACTGTATAATTACCAGTCATTAATAGGTATATCACAACATTTTCATACAAGAATACAATTTTAATATTATTAATCTAGTTACTTACCTACTTAGTCCGTCATCTGTATCGGTAAATACTGTTATATGATTGGTATCGTGTTAGCGTTCCGGTAACATTATCGTTTTTTCGGTTCTGTGAAATATTTATTGAACTTGGAATAGGTAGTAAAACAAAGATAAAAATATTCTTCTAGTTATATCCTACCATAATATTGTTTAATAGCAAATTTCACTCAAATTTTCAATATTAGAAATAAAAAAACATATTTTTTGGTAGAAAAAAAAGGTATAATATAAAAATTAAACAAACCAATTTTTTATAACAAAATCTGTTAAAATAATAACAATTTTTAAAATTATAACTCATCGTTCGAATTTTCCGAGTTTTTTTTCACGGTGTTGCATGTTGGACAAATAGGAGTAGTATGTTCTTTACATATATACACACCACATAACGTACAACTGACCTATAAAATATAATATAAAAATAATAAAATGTATAATATACGAATTTTCATATTACCGATTAACAATAATATTTTGTCTAAATAAATATCTTTATAATTTTACTATTATAAAACGATTTTTTCTTATTGGACAAAAATTACATCACTTGTCGAAACATCTAGATTCGGACTTTCTTTATTTTTTTGTGAAGTACCTACATCCAGTCATTTTTATTATTTGTTATCGAAGAAGGAATGATAAACATGGCTGTTCAAGACGTTTTACCATGTTAGGTTTAGTGAGCTCTTGTCCCAAAGTTTTTAAATATTCTCGACGAGTTATCATTTTACCTGTATTTTCGCAATATATAATTTGACTGATTATCCCAGCAATATTCATCAATGAAAAAAAACAGTTAGGGGCCATTGACAACTAATTCTTGCCACCAAGTACTCGCCTTTCATTTCGTCTACTACATCCACTCCTACATCCACTCCACCTTTGACCTTTAGTACCATTATAGACTATAGTACGTTATGACTTCTGGTTTTTTTTTGCCACCGGATTCCGGGTCAATCATACCTTGATCATGCATATTTGATATCATAATGACATTTTTATTTTTGTTTGGAATATAAGATGTAAGTAAAAGGTCTTTTCCATATCCAAACAAAGTCGAATTTACCTCTCTTTTTTTAGTTTCTAAAAAACCGGAGGAATTTTCCTTTTGTTTTTTCTCAAAGTGCCCACTACGGTAAGACTATGATTTTTTAGTAACTCATTAATCAATGGAATTGAATTGTACCAATTGTCCATAGTAATATTTCAGCCAGTTTTTGATATCGGCGCTATTAGTCGCCAGAGTCACGTAGCCTTGTTTACTATTAGCAAAAACGAGTATAATATATTAAATATTCAAAGAATGAAAAGTTTTAGTATAACCTGGAAATTAATGAAAACATTTTTTGGTATTGAGTTTAATACATTTATTAACAACAATAAAAGAAATACTATTTATTATAAATAGTTTTTAAAAAAAACTGCTTATTATTAGACAATTGTAGCATATTATTTGTTGGAACAAGTAAGCGTACAGATGCCAATGCAATAGTCACTAATAATAATAATGAGTTAAATGACAAACCTTTTTTTGATGATTTTGACCACGATTATTATTCCCAAACGATTATTGTGTATGGAGGAATATGTTGTGGATATAGCCAAATATACAAGTAGTTTTATAGTCAGGAAAATCAAAAGGATGAAAAATATATGTGATATATGTGATTCTCAACTTACAGAGACTGAAAATGAGGAAACTTCCTCTCTTTTAAAATTAAAAAACCATGGTATATTATTAAATGCATCAAAAAGTGTAAGAAATATATTATGTATAACTGCAGAATATGTTTTTAGAATGGAACACGGTAATATTTTAACTAATAAAACTATTTTGAACAAAATATGTATGAAAAGTGAAAACCATGAACGAGATTGGGCAAGATTCATCAATTTTCAATTCTGACACACAATCAGTGGCGTAGCCAGGGGGTGGCTAAGGGGGCTATAGCCCCCCCCATTGAACGGTATTGACCTTAGAATTTTATCAAGATTAATAAAAAAATAAAAAGCGTAAATAAAAAACACATTGTATTTGTATACTTAGCCCCCCCCCATTAAAAATTCCTGGCTACGCCACTGCACACAATGATAGATCATATTAAAAATCAAGATATTTTTGATAACCATAGAAATCAATTAATGAAGCTAATTACAGAGTACCTACTATACAAGATTACGATTACATCACTTTAGTAGGATGCATACATTAAACATTAGAGGAAATAACATCAGAAGAAAGTTTTCAAAATTAATATTATTTAAAAACCAATAATAAAAAATATTTTAAGCTGTATTATAATTTTTGTAAAAATTATGTAAAAATTGTATTTAAGTATAATTAAATACTTACATTGTAATAATTAAATAATATATAAACTACATATGATATATAAATTACAAATATAAAAGTAAGTTTGTGTAACATTTAATTTTTTTTTCACTTCAAATTCAAAATTTGCTAAGAAATATCAGTATTCAGTACCTAATGTCCTAATCACACATTACTAGTTCCTACCCCGTCCCGCGCATTCTATTTCATTTCTGACGCATGCGCAATAAGTACATCGGGCCCGAACAGGTCTGCTTCAAACACGGACTACGCGTGATATACGATCTAAGTGTATATTATGATCTAAGGCCCAGGGGGATATCGATTAAAAGTATTGAAAATTTTCCGAGGCAATGAAGTGGTTAAGTGTTAATTAATTATAACTAATTGTATACATTTATTCTTCTATTGGTAATTAGTTGGTAATTTAAATTAGTAAAAACTATAATTATTATTTATTATTATGAACATTTTTTAAATTTGTTTATATACCAATAAATAAAAAAAAAAATGATTGTTACAACAATATTTATAAATAGGAGTTGTCGGTAGGTAGTTGGTACTTGGCATTAGTTGGTAGTTGGTACTAATTATTGAAAGCATTATATGCATATCTATATATATATATAATATATTTAAAAATGGATATGTGTCTGTGTGTCCATATTACCATGGCAACCAATTCCAGGAGCAGATATAGAATGTTTGTCTGTGTGTCCTTTGATTGTCATGGTAACCATGGGTTTTGAAGCTATTCTAATAATAACTATTAGTTGCCGGGCAACGAAGTACATGGGATAATTTAGTACAATAGATAGGTTAGACTTCTGGGCAGAAGAAATTCTAATTTAAAAAGGGAGAGGAAAAATCCCCGGGAGGTGCTCAAACAGGGATTTTGAGATTGCCTATGGAATTTTTTTTTATAAATGGTTGCCATCATGTGTGTCAAAGCTATAACAATAATAATAATTATGGGTTGCCATTGGTTTAAAATTTCTGATATGGTAACCGTTTTATTATAAAATAAAACCCAATATTCATATAGAGTTGGCATTTTCAATGGGCAACTACTAAGTGCACGTGATCAGCTAGTAAATTATATTTTTCTGTTTTAAAAACAATTGTTTATGTTATTTAATTTGTTTTAAATGTTTCAAATTCAAAAAAATGATGATTGATCGATTTAGATGTTTAAAAAATCAAATTATTTTACAGAGCTTTTATTTTATAAGTACCTACATAATGGTATGATCTTTAGTTTAAATTATTGAAAAAATATAAGTTTTTATTACTTTTGACTGTAAACATTTTTGAAAGTGTTAAAATAAACTTGTATAGTTGTATACACTTCATAGATGAGTAAAAATATCATAAATACATTTTCCAAAATTTTTAATCACCTTTTTTACATCAGCTCGATAAGACCACATTTTTTTGATTTGCTATCTATTGGTGCCAGAGTCACGTAGCCTTGTTTACTGCTAGCAAAAACAAGTATAATATATTAAATATTCAAAGAATTAAAAGTTTTGGTATAACCTGCAGGAAATGAATGAAAACATTTTTTGGTATTGAGTATAATACATTTATTAACAACAATAAAAGAAATAGTATTTATAACATTATTGTTTATTATAATTGATAGTTACCTATTAAATAATAATTCTTCATAATGTTATGAAAGCTAATGAATTTGTACTTAAAATATATATGACTAGCTGATCCCGTGCACTTTGTTACCCGTTAAATGTACCAAATCTATATGACTCAAACTTTATTAAATTCGTTATTTAATATTCAGTGTATGATGTTCAAATTTATCTTAATTTTCCTGTTGTCCAGAATAAAAATTCTGATTCGCAGCAGTATATTATCAGGTAGATAGGGGACCCCGTGATGTTTGTACGTACGTTTATGATTTAACTCTAGAGTATCAATGTTATACCGAGTTTGTCATTTTTACTTAATTCCACCTACGGTAGATTATTATAATCAATTAATACAAAATTCTAACTTAACTAACCGTACTAAAATCCGATGAATAAAAAAAAAAAAAATTTAACCCTTTTAAAATTAGCCTATCTTCTTCCCAGAGCTATTATCTACACAGAAAAATTTATCTATATATATTATGCAAATGGAGTGTGAAAAATGTATGTTACCTCATCAATCGAGAACGGCTGTTTTTATATATATTGACAAAAATAATAATACAAATAAACAAACATGCCCTTAACCAATAGCAAGCAACACACTATTATTATTTTAATCTATAACTAAATTTTTTATTATTTAGTTAATTTTTTTCTGGAAAGATGGAGCCTTTATTGTATTTTTTGACATTTAAATTTTCTTCTTTTCCTGTAGATTTTCCTAAAATTTTTTTTCTTATAAGTCTTCTCCTGGCAATTACGAACATCTTAAAAAAATTTGAGAAAATTCGTTATGTCGTGCTCGCTGTTGTTGTGTTTGATTCGTATGAACTCATTACATTCTAAGCCTATATACTTCATTGTCACTCACTAAAGAACGCAATCCTGACCAAGCAATACGACCATTTTCTTGATCTGTATCCCTCTGGTAATCAGTGTGGTTAACAAGTGAGGTAGCTCTTCGTACATTTGATTGACTGTGACAACCTATGTCAGGTCGTCCTCTCCTCGGCATCTTAAATTGTAATAATTCAAAATGAGTAAAGTTCTCGCTGTTGAGACTAACGAACAGCAATTAATTTTTATATATTATATAGAAGAAGATAATAAAGTATAAGAATAAATTAAATGAATACACGGCAACCAATAATTATTATTATAATAGCTTTAAAACCCATGGAGATAATTTATAAACAAAAATTACCACCGTAAATCTCTAAATCTCTGTTTCAGAACATCCCCTGGTTCGATATTTTAGACTTTGTAGTCCTTTTAGATCTTCTACTACAATTACGAACATCTTAAAAAAAAATTTGAGATAAATAGGTCCTTCCGTTCTCGAGTTTTAGCGAGACTAACGAACAGCAATTCATTTTTATATTATATAGAAGAAGAAGAAAGAAAATTGTAAATTGACTAATAGTTAAATAGATTTAAGTATAATGAAATTTGAATGTCGTGCTGTAGGTACTATATGAGATGGTTATATTTTCAGATGAAAAAAAAATGAATGCTCCTGAATTTTTTAGATCAGTACACAGTAAGTTTAAAACTAATTTTTAAGGTTACCAATAACAGTTATAGTATAAAGTTTAAAGTACACATACATTTTAGATTCGTTGTCCCTTAAACTTCTAGGGTAAAATTCCTTATAGAAAATTGGATATACACTGTAGTTTGATACTTATAATGCTTTCGTAGTTGTCTTAATAATTAGTAAAAATTAAAAAATAATTACAGAAAATAAAGGATATATTTACTCGACAACAATTTTTATAAATTGATTTTATGATTCTATTGTAGTAACGCAAACGGATGATGCTTGTAATTTTTATAAATCTTTTATACTATAATTTTCAATAGATACTTTATTTGAGATATATTTATGGTTTTATGGTGTAAATGCTGTATCTCGATTTCATATATAGTCAATTAATAACATTTTTCTAAAATTAAAGTGTCTAATTGAATGAAAAGTGAAAGTTATTACCTACCATTCTCAATAAAATAGTAATAATAATAATAATAATAAATAAAATCTTTACTCCGTTCCACGAGAGAACGTACACGTTTTGTCGTCCGTCGCTGCGCATCCACCACCATTTTCTTCCGTTTCGTTAAGACCGTCAACTTACTGTACAGCCGGCGGTCGGCAACGACTCCTCGCATACGTATTCGCCGTGCGGTAAAGAGTGGGAGATATTTGTCACCGGCGACAGTCGGATATGGGGCTCCTGTACGTTCTCCCGTTGAACGGAGTCTATCACATACAAGTTCGTAATATTTTTTTCCATACACATTTTTATAGATTTAAAATTTATAGGTAAGTACTTTTGTATTCATGTTCATATGTTAAAAGGTATTTTAATATAACAACAATAATAATTTATTGGTGACTACCCGTAATTTTCTGTTTTATACTATATAATTAGGGACTTTTTGTTTGTATTACCTTTTCATTAGTTACACATAATATTACATTTTAGTTCAGCACACAAAAATGTATTTATTGAATTTTATATATTTTTATATATTTAGATATTATTGTGAAACCTACCATTATATTAACATTAAAAATAAACAAAATAATGTGTTAGAATTTGAGAGAAAATAGTATTATTTATATCAGGCATGTCAAACACGCGGCCCCCAAATTTTTTTTGGCCTCCAACCACCAATATTAGTATACAAATTAAAAAAAATTAGAGAATGGTATATTTAGTATAAATTATTATATTCTCTTATCATCTGATGAACTGTAACCGAATAAGAATTACTGAAATTTAAATTAAAAATTGCAAGGGAAAAATAAAATTATAACAGCCATTAGTTACTATGTTAAGGTTCTTAAGTTTAAATAAGATTTATAGAAAAAACACAATTTCAAAATAACAAAATAAAGATTTAACGCATTCCTCAACTTGCATTATGTATAAAACAAGTAATAATGAACCAATAATATTTTTTCCGAAATTGAAAAGTTGGTGAGAGAAAAGAGATGTCAAATATCGTTCAAAAAGAATTAAAATGATTATTTTTTGTGATTTAAATAACACTTATCTCATAAATGATTAATATGATTAAATGATTTTCTTAAATGTAACTGTTAATTTTTTTCAACTTTTTAAATTTAGTTGCACCTACCTGTTGTGTTCGTAAACGTAAATAATAGAACTAAAAAAAAAATTTGTTTAAAGTATTTATTTTTTTCTTTAAAAATGTATGTACGGCCTGAGTAGTAAACTATTCAATATATATGGCCCACTAAGTGGGTCTACTTGATACTTTGTGTTTGACATGCCTGATTTATATATCATCGGCCTAAATCCATAATTCGCAAAGGTCGCATCTCCATAATTTATTACAATGCTCTTACAATTCTTAAAATAATTTCATCGGAGATACGACAATTTCCAATTATGAATTTCATGCGGGGATAAAATGATACAATTTTAGTTACAACCACGATTATATAGATATACAGGTTGCACATCACCCTATAATAAACAGAATTCAGATTGTTTACAAAGTGACTATATAATTTAATTAATAATTAACAACTGTTGATGATGTCAACACTCAATCATATGTCAATTAAAAGTAATTTTACACCTATATATCTATAATCGGTTAATTGTAATACTGGAGCACCACTGGTTAATTATTGGTAGTCATTTCATTCACGCCCTATCAGAATATATCGATGGGTAACCTGTATATCTTTAATCGTGGTTACAACTTTATCATACTATGTGTTTTTTTTTTAAATTTTAATCACTAATAATCCCGAAATCGAAAAAAATGGAGTTATGCTCTTAGCGACTTAGGCCGACCATATTATATTATTTTTATATTTGACCAAAAAAAAACTTATAACTAATTGTTGTGTAATAAGTCGTTGACATGTAAGTGTCACCATGTGTAGGGTGAGGGTACACTCCGCTATTTATTTTATATACAGTCCCCATAAGTGGTACTAGACCCTCTTGGCAGGGAGGGCCAGAAAATATTTAAACTATCTAACTATATGTTGGGAAGGGGGGGGGGTCGTTAATGGGTGACTTCCCCTTCACCCCAATAAAACCCCTTCCAATTTACTCATTGAATAATTTTGTAAATATAAAGGTGGGTAAGTGGATGTCGCTCTGCTGTACTGTAGGTTACAAGTGGGTCACTGTATAATGGATGGTATTAAATTTGAATGCAATGATATAATATCATTGTATTAGAAAAACGATTCTGAGCGGAGACGGTATGTCAGTCTAGGTATAAGACATATTATATACTTTTCTATGGTATTAAAATATTAAATTATATGGAATTTATGAATAAATTCCTTAAAATATGCAGTCTTATCATGAGCATAATTGTTATTCCTTATACTATGGTAGATTGTATGGATAGGCCATAATATTTTGATTTTTCAGTTTCATATATCCCCGAATAATATTTTTAAATTACAACAAAAACAAAGATCGTTAATATTGATTTTAATATGTAATTTCGTCTAAAACTGAACATTTTATAATTTATTAATTACAATGATTGATAATTTTTAAGATTTTGTCAAAATTCGATGTTTAAATGCTTATAAAAAAAAATTGTGCCAATGTATTTTTAATATTTTTCAATTGCTACTGTAACAATATATCAGGAACCTTGTATTAAATTTTTACAGTTTTTGGCGCAACAGATAAAACTTTATTGATATTTATAGAAAAAAAAAACTAAAAAAATTGAACAAATTTAACAATTCGAATCTTTTCTTATCTATCGCAATGTTGTAACGTTTTGACGCACATCACCTTATCAGGATTCGTTGATAATACAATCACAGAATAGATTAAATAATAGAATATTTTTTAAGTGTGTGTTATCATTCACAGATATTTTGGAACAAATTTCGTATTGAAAAAAAAAAAATTATATATTTTTAGAGTTAGGAAACCGAGATTTAAGGAATTATGTATTAATAAAGGTACGGTTCGCAGGAGGGGCAGTTGCCTACTCTGCCACCCCCGTAGTACCGCCTATGACAGTCCCTCACACTGATGACCACTTACTCCTCACACATTTACACTACCTGCATACAAATTACAAACACATGGCAAATTGCCTATATTGAATTTCTTAAAAAGAGTCAAGAACGAATCCAAATAAAACTGATTTCTAGTACCATTTGGCATTTACTTTCCTCCGAATAGTTCCCAATATTTATATGAAGGACGCGCAAAAACTGCCTAGTAGTTAATTCAGGGCCACTCAATTTATCTAGTGATTAGGTTTATCCAGTTATTATTATAATGTATTCTGAAAAATACACCTATATAACTCGACGATTATTCAACACTAAAAAAATTGAGGAAATATATTGTTTATTATTAAAGGAATGTTCTTCGTAAATAGGTATATTGATATTTGATTTTATGTTTACGTACAATATATTGTTCATAGGTACAAGTTACGATGAACGTTCAAGCTCTCTAAATATCTAATAGTTTAAACTCTAATATAAATACTCTATTTATTTTTCAGAATTTAATTTGGCAGGTGAGAAAACTTGGGATGACCGTCTTGTTACTATTGAAAAATCCTGTAAGTATATAACTTACATTCTAATTAATAAGATAATTTACTTTTGTTCTATTGGGTTTTATGTAAAACGTAATTATTAATCATATAATCAGTTAAGTGTTTGGTTTAAGCCGTACGTTCTAACGTTTCTTTATGGTATTTCAAAGTATTTTCTTTTTTTTTTTTTTTTACATATTTTAGAGATACAGAACTATATAAGTTATTGATAGAGTCGAAAAATGTTCAGTTAAAAATACCAACTAGACTCGATCTCAAAACAATAGATAGGGTACCATCTTGTGAACCAGTGTTGAGTGCAGATAAATAGTTTTTCATATTCTACTTCTTCTTTTGGATTTACGACTTTCTAAGAGTGCTTGCCGCCTACACAACATCGCGCTACCTTTTGTTTTACTTATGAGGATACCTGTATTTCCTTGGCCCAGTAATTTTTAATATTTTTGACTTTTTCATAATATTAACTTTTCCGTATCTCTGGGGCCTTCGTCACTTTCGAGCAGTTCCATGTTTTTTGGTTTTATCATAGCTAATGTGTGTTTATATATTCTTCGCCTCACTGCTCAAGATTTTTGTTGCGTTCGATACGTCCTTTAAGGATTCACCTAGAATATCCAAATCATCTGTAAAGCTGAGAGCCCTTATTCTACTTTGGTTTACCTGAATACCAAAGTCGCTGGCTTGCAGTTCTCTAACCACTTTCTTCAAGGCTAGGTTAAACAATACTGGGGACAACATAAAGAATCACTTTGGTTCAGTAACGTATCCACCGTAAAATGTGACGAAAGTTTGCAAACGACTCTCACCCAGAATTCTGCCTCTTCAATACACATTTTAGTTAGCATTATTAATGTTCCATCAAACACAGGTCGTTCATTATGTCATACTATCCCTGTGAACCCTGTCGCATGTCTTCTTGAAGTCAACAAATACCTGTAACATATTTTTACAGTATTCGAACCTATTTTAAATTATCTGCCCTATGGGAGCTAGCTAATCGTTTGTTCACCTAACTTAATTTTTCATCTAGATAGAGATAAAGAAAATATACCAAAATCTATTTGGATGAACATTTTTATACTAACTAATACAGCAAATTATTATTATAATTTTGTGAATAAAACTACACAAGTTGCTAAATGCCTAAGAACTCCAAAAATAAAAATAAAACTGTACAAGGAGTACAATGTTTGAATCAAACCATAAAATTACTTTCCTGAACAATTTTATTAAAATTATTAAATATAAAAAAATATTTATATAATATTATATTCGTAGTAATTCGTAGAATTCATGGCCAGTAATAATACCCTTCAGATATGTCCGAGAGATGATTGCAAGCTCCACCAGAATACCGGTTAGATGAAAAGATAATGAAAAGGGTTTTTTCTTCACCACATTCACTTACTGTGTTTTTCTGATGATATGAAAATCTATATGCTCATAAATAATCATGATGAATGTGGCAAGAGTGATGTGGGCCGTTTTTTGAGTACTTAAACTTATTAAGATTATCTCTGAATGTTTCCAAATGTTAAGTTATGACTTAAAGCAGCAAACAATGTTCAATTGTTCACTCCTATAATCTGATGAGTTTCATATTTCAACGGGAAGATAATTACGTCATAGATTTTGGATTTTAATTTAGATGTTCTCTTGACTCTAATTTTCATATCGATATGAAGTGTTGCAAGGCTTTAAAAATTTTGGATTCGTAATGAGACTGACTAAAGAGTTTTCCCAAATTAACATGGTAAAAACTTTATACTGTGCGTTAGTGAGACTCATTTTGTAGTAAGGTTCAGGACCCGTATAGTGTATACTTACTGCAAATGAATCTTCGCAGGTTGAAAGAGTCCAACCCAAATTTTTAAAGTATGCAAGTTTCATCAATTTAGGCATTCAATGTCCCCCACACGATTACTTTCCAATCTCTAAGATTCTTGACCTTCAATCCCTAGCTGACCGTGAGTCAGGCACGAAGCCAGGATTTTTTTTTTTTGGGGGGGGGGGGGTTGAAATAAATGTTAGTTCAATTTTTATATAATTATTTATTTATATTTATATAATTGTTATTAATTTTAGTCTGGTGTTTGTCTCGCAAAGTCACACTCAATACTCATGTATGATTAATATTTCATGAAACTATGAAACCCAATAGTCAATACGAGATTTCCGATAACATGTACAAATATCACATATCTGCGATAATATTGTTCGATAATAATTGACGTTAAACGACGTTGTTGACGTGACAGTGTGTCGTCCGTCGGGTCTCCGCGATATAATTCGACCCATAGATAATATTAATATTCGACCGTTCTATAGTGGTTTATTTTTGTACCACAACACAATAACATTTTTTTGAATAACACGTATTTTATATTAATTTAAATAATAAGGATAATGATTTTATGTGCTGGTGCACAACAATTTCGGGGGGGGGGGGGGGGTCCAGATCCCATGGACCCCCCCCCTGGATACGTGCCTGCTGTGAGTGGATGTTAAGTAACACTTTTTAAGATGTCTCTTATCAAATGTTGTTGACTCTCCTACTCTTTTATCCCTTATAACCTATAAAGTTCCTCAATTTCTATCATCTATGTCCTTCTATATTCCCCAATACAAAACTAAAGATATGCAAAATGAACCGTTTAAGCTCATAATGTCAATCACCAATGAGTATCCATCATTTCTAATCTAACTACCCTTATTGTTACTACCTTAAAATCTTTTCTGTCTTTTTTGTTGTTGTTAAATTTGTAAACATTTTTATTGTTATTATTATTCGTATTAATGTATCATATTTCCTACTAATTAATTAGAATTCAAATGCATTATCTATTGTATTTAAAGTGCTCCGCCCGTTAATTATTAATAAATAAATAAATATTTATATTTATAGGTAATAGTGGATTAATATTAGACTTACAAGTCTGTCTAAATGAAATAAAAAAATGATTATAAATATTATATCGTATTATTAGATGCTAGGTCTTATATAAAAAAAAATACTATAATTATATGGTTTTAGAAAACCCGTTTGTTTAAAAACATCATATAATTCTTCTAACTGCACAATTCTATAATTTGGTTTAAACATAAATTAAATTGATATTATTTAATATGTAACCCTCATTAAACCTTTTAATAAAAATAGCATAGTCTTCACAAAGATTTATACCTAGACTTTTTTCATTCGGTTCAAAACTCTCTAGGCATTAAATAAGCGCTAACTAACTCGTATAATATTTGTTTTATATTTAAAATTATTTTAATATTTGTAACTAGAAATTCTATATTTAAGTAAAAAATATTATTCAAAAAAATACACATTTCAGAATTTTAAATCCTAGTTTTAAAGCAGATTTTGGCAGTACTCAATTATTCTCAAGAGATACTAAAATAGCCACTGCAATGTCCACCATCTTTATTTCTTATAATTTTTATTCCACAAGGTCACAATGTATTTCTGTGGCTTGGTGCTAGAAGGGCCAATGTCATAACTTGACTTTTTTTATAAAAACCTAATAATAATATTCAATTGAGCATAATATTATAGTAACTTCTACATGTATAAACTTTATTAATTAATTTCGAAATGGCAAATGTCGTGGCTATAGATAATATGTGGCCAATGTAGGCCCATAGTAAATCGAATATTATTTTATCAATTACCGTCAAAAGGCTAATGTCAAATCTAATCTGGTCATACAGCATAAGAAACATTGGCCCTTTTAACACAAGTAACATAAGCAAATTTAAATGAAATTGGTCAAATAATCTAAATTTTGTCAATATGTGACATTGGTCCTTCTTGCACCAAGCCACATATTTAAATATTAAGCTTTGATACAGACATTTAAAAAATAATAAATATGACTGTTATTTTATTTTTGGTACACTATTACCACTATATAGATATTCGTATATTAATTATTTAACAAATTGACAAAATAAATGATTTTAAATTTAGGTAAGTCTTATAAAACTGTGGAATATGCAGGTAAACATTTAATTTTGTTTGAAGTTATATTTCTTATGAATTGTGTCAATAATAATTTAGAGATATTAATAAAGATTTTTTATAAATCATTTAAAATATAATGCCTTAACTATTATTGGTTCACAACGATTCAATCAACTAAATTAAGTTATCATTGATAAGTTTACTAATTTCATTTTTTTTTTTTATAACTTTCGAATATTGTACGAAAATTGATCAATTTGTATCTCTAAATATTTGGTACTTTCTCAATTAAAGTCTAACTTACATGATGCAATGCACCAATGTTATGCAATGCACCAATTCATAATTAATAAATAATACATAAAATGTATGTATATAGATTGGGCCCTTCTAGCCCAACAAATTGAGACTAATCATACACGCGTTTTCCTATAAGACCGTACTAACCGTACTAAAGTATAAGACTACCTATTTTTTTTTTACTAAAATTATTTAATCGTATATAGTTACAATAATAATTATAAGAACCCTCATATTTTTTGGAGCGCAGACTGGCTAGTCATAACAACCTAATTTATATAAAATGATCCCATGACTGACTGACTGATTTACTAACGCATAGTTCAAACCCCTGGACAGATCCCTCTGATATGTATCAAACAGATAGCTGTTATGGCGTAGACATCAACTAAGAAAGGATTTCTGTAAATTTAACTATTTAAGGGGGAAATAAGGAGTTGTAATAATACAACTGTGGTGCCATATTTAAATATTTTTAGTAAAATAATATAAAATTCCACAGTTATAACTCATTTGACATTTAGATTTGGCATTATGGTTCTTCTGATGCTTTAGAATCTAGAGTCAAGATGTAGTTGTTTGGAATTTGCTTATATCTCTCCATGGCATACCTACGTATTATTATTTATTTGACACTCAAGAATTTTATTTTTTAATTTGTATTTTGTTTATTGTCTATTAACTATTTTATCGACAAATATACATCCGTATTCTGTTTATTGTGTTTAAAGTGCAAAGTTGAAAGTTCATTCTTGTTGCATTACCTACTGTTATTTTAAATTCTAAGCGGAGCTATGAATGTACCTATTTATTTTACAATGACCATTGTTGTTGTAACTAAAAAATTGACAATCTGAATATCTTAAATTGTTCTTAAATCATACTTAATAACAAATATACAAAAATAGAACGATTTCAATAATACTATAATTTTATTATTGTGTACGTAATTAATAATTATAATAAATTTACTGCACAAAAATACTATACTTCAAATTTATATTATTTTTTTTATTTTCTAATTAATACAATTTTGCTGAAAATAGTATCTTGGGTAATTCTAGCATAGCGCTTTCTATCTATCACATGTCGTTAATTTATGGTTCACTTATCTCTATCTATGTGTGGTCTATTTTCTTAGATGTCTAAAATCTCATATGAATCGAAAATTGAAATAGTAAGCGTGCTCACCAACCACACATACGTTTAGCCCTTGCTAATATATAGTATAATTATATGCTGAGTACCTAGCCCAAGTATATAATATTATCGTTGACTATGGTTATCCTAACAATAATAACAAAAGATATCATTCGTGCTTAAATATACATCACACGTTCATCATTTAACGTTAGAAATACGCAACAATATTGTATATACAACAATATATTACAATCCTATTAGTATACTATATGTTATAATTTGGTACCTAACTATTGTATGTTACTAATAATGATCTAATTTTTTATTTTAGTTCAAGAGTATAATATTGACGAATTTAATTTTAAGATTCAAAAACTAACAGAGTGCACTAATGGTAAGTAATTTATATTTATTAAAATATTTTTTGTTTTAATGTATAATATTTACGAACAAAGGTGAACATTTTTTTATCCTAATATTCAATGAATGAGTACCTATATTAAACTTCTTACAACATTTAAACAAAACAGGGTCATCAGAAAATGTTTATGTTAATGTTCCATAATAATGGTTGGTTTAAAAATTGTTTGTGGTCCGAATAATGATAATTATGAATGTAAATTTTTCCTGGCAGCGGGTCATGCCTTCAAATTTCATGTTTTCTAAGGTCATATTTTCGAATGAGAGTGTTAGAAAAGTTATTTGTTCGAATAGATATGTGATAAAATAGTTGTATAAATAAAAATTAGTTATTTAAACTAGAAAGCTATCAATATTTTAAAAATTAGTAAAAATAATATAAAAAAAAATATATAAGCAGTTATAAATCATTAATTAAAAACTTAAATTATATGCAATTGTTTTTAAAAATTCCATTTTAAAATAATTAGGATTGTTGCTTATTCGTTGTTGAATTGACTTTTTTACCAAAAAATAAAATTAAAAAATAAAATATGTGTAGTCATTGTCTCTGTGAGTCTAATAAAAAAAAAACAGATTTAATAATATGATAGATTTATTATCTCATGAGATATCGCAATGGGTAAATTCCCTCGGGAAACCACTGTATATAAAAAAAATATTTACACTTAATTATACTTCAGTACAGACCTCAATCCCGTTTTGTTGAATATTAGACCACACCACTGTATGTCGTATAATAGTCATTATTAATAAGCTATGAACAATATCATGCTATCTTCTATTTATTATCATTATTACTTTTAGTAAACGGTATTCATCGGATACGTTGTCATAATTTACGTTTAAATATAAAATAATGATATTTAATGTATTATTTCGTTCAGAATATCACTTTTCTAACATATTTCTATTCAAATTTCAAACACATAATTGTTCGATTAAATTATTATTCGAAGAAATAACTTTTCTAACACTCTCCATTTGAAAATATGACTTTCATATACATAATATTCGAAGACATATAACCCACCCATTTTTCCTAATTATTAAACTCGGTACATACGATAATATTTAAAAATATCAAATAAAAAAAGGTGGGTAAGTGGATGTCGCTCTGCTGTACAGTAGGTTACAATTGGGTCACTGTATAATGGATGCTATTAAATTTGAATTCAATGATACAATATCATCGTATAAGAAAAACGATCTGAGCGAAGACGGTATGTCAGTCTGGGTTTAAGACATATTATATACATATCTATGGTATTAAAAAAAAAATTGACCTATAATAAATTCCAAATTAATCATATCACAATATCCATTAGGTACTATTATAACACGTTATACATCAATAACAAACCCTGATACTATCATAGATATATAATATAGTGTACTTTAGAAGTTTCAAGTACCCACGAATAGTATTATACTCTCACTACAAAATAACTAAAATAGGTATGCTCATATATTTTTTAGATTTTTTGGCTACAGTATGAACTATTTATGAGAATCTTTTTTTTAAATTTTCAATCCTTAGCTATACAAACTGAACATTTTATAATTTATTAATTACGATGAATGATAATTTTCGAGATTTTGATAAATTTTGTCAAAATGCGATCTTTAAATGCTTATAAAAAAAAATTGTGAAAAACCTAAACGCCAAATCTAGAGGCGAAGATAAATTATCTTTAATAAGCACTTAGTCACCGACTCTAAGCTTAGTATCAGCGAAGATTAATTTTGAAGTATCTGTAAACTGTTAAGGTCAGAGGACCACCTTTTCCAGAGCGCCTATTCAAACTGGTGATTTAGCTTAAACTTCGAAGTTAAACGACAAGATGTATCTTTTACAAAATATTCGGCTCTGGAACACACAGGAGTGTTTGACCTGTTTGAAAATGGTCTTGGATTAAACATTCTATATCTCCGGTCAGAGGACAGTGGTTTTACAAACTACAGTACTAGTTCCTCATACGTTAGGGCATGGACTCTTACTACTCAAATCAAAAATGTTTTCATCGATTTCACCACAGCTATCCAGAGACCCCTGAAGTGAGGATTACTAGCGGAGTTAAAATTTGAGCTACATGGAAAGTGCGAACTTAGGAGGTCCCAAGTTTTAGTATCTGGCAAAAATTGACGGAGCTGTATGGACGCGCCTGTAAAATTCCTGCCGCAATCCGAATAAATATCAGATAGATAGGTAAAATCTAGAAACGAATCTATCTAGCACCTATAAAAAATCAGGAGTAAAAATATCAGTCAATATTTAAAGATGAACACTTAACAAATTTTATTGTCATGCATACGAACATATTAAATATAAACTTTTTACTCTCTGGTCTTCAGATGCATAAGGTATTTCATTTGGAGAGAACTCCCAAAGTCAAGATATAAACTTTGGAGAAAGAA
Source organism: Macrosiphum euphorbiae (assembly GCA_949089665.1). Taxonomy (NCBI): domain Eukaryota; kingdom Metazoa; phylum Arthropoda; class Insecta; order Hemiptera; family Aphididae; genus Macrosiphum; species Macrosiphum euphorbiae. Next base: position 122,538,337 of record CARXXK010000001.1, read on the forward strand.
CGGCACTGCACAACCATAGACAGGTGTAAGTCAGTCACAATCTCTTGATTTACCACCGATAACCGGACGCAAGTAGTAAAGTTAGGATCAGCTAGTATAATATAAAGAGGTAGTATATTTTTATATATTGAGGGTATTAAGAGCGAACCCAAAAAAATATATTCTTAGTTGGGGGAGGGGGTAAAATCAAAAGTCTGATAAAACAGCAGATAATATTTTTTTTCATAAATTATTATATTAGGTGTTTCTATTTCTATATTAAAATATTTATATTTACAATATTAGAGTTGAGTAAAGCGTCGATTTGTGCCGACCAGACTTATGTAAGTGAGTCGGCACAATCGGGGGTGCTTGGGTCTTAGTCGGGTAACCACCGGACTCTATCCATACAGTGAGATATGACTTTATATATATGTTATACAAAACAAATATTGGGCGTGGGAGCCGGCCGTCGTCGGTACAAACTTAAGTAAGCGGTACCCCGACGACGAACCTGGCTCGGGTAGGACAACTTAAGTAAGCGCCTGGGTTGGTAGCGTATTGGCCCTAAAAAGGGCCGTTTTGTTGGAGTAACGACGGAAGTCTCCGAATACTCGATGATACCGCAGAATTGGTTGACTGGCGGCGGTCGGTGGTTGAGCTGCGGCTGGGTCCGCGGATCGGTGTCGTCGTCGCCGGGCTGCACGTCGACACGGGTCTTATTACCGTTGAACGGTAGCCACGTGGATAATCGGCGTTGGTCGTCTGAACGCGGCACTGTCGTCGCCGGACTTGGACTTGCCTTTGGGTGGGCGGCCTGGGGCCTATTTAGAGTTTCAGACTAGTTGTCTATGCCTCTATCTGTGGTTTGTTTGGCTTTATTTGCGCTGTTTTATTTTAAATTCAGTTATGTTTTGATGGTAGTTTTAAGGTTTGGAGGTGTGGGAATTTAGAAATGTTTGCTCGGTAAAGGAATGCTTTGGCTGCGGGTTTGGTTGTCTCTTGGATTTTTGTCATGTTCGTGGAGTTGAGAAGAGCTGAGTTACGAGTGAGATAGTGTGCACCAGTGATTGTCCTCAGTGCGATGTTTTGGACAGCTTCGATGTTTGTCCAATTTGTGTTGCTTATTAATGTTCCCCATGCCGTTGCCGCGTAAGTTAGTATTGGTCGTATATATATTTTAAAAATTGTTAGTCTGTTGTCTGCAGGTATTGGACTATTTCGGTTCAGAACTGAGTAGAGCGTTGTTCGGGCAATTTTTTCTTTCTTTACTATGTTTTGAGCGTGAATATTAAAGTTCAGGTTTTTTCAATTGTGACGCCTAGATACTTTGCTTCCTTTGACCAATCGATGGGAGAACCCGAGATTGTCAGTTTTTTCGGAGATTTTTTGTTTGGACCGTAGAGTTCTGCTACGGTTTTTGATATGTTTAGTTTTATTCTCCATTTATTAAGCCACAGTGTTGTTTGGTCCATCTGTCTTTGGAATGGAGTGGTTGCGTAATTTGCGCTTTTGTTTCGTGAGTAGAGTAGGGTGTCATCTGCAAACAGTGCTACCTTTGTTTGGTGTCCTGTGGGTATGTAATTTATGTATGGTACATACAGCAGTGGGGAGAGGCATGATCCTTGTGGGACTCCAGCTTTGATAGGTTTGGAGGTTGACAGCTGGTCACCAACTTTGACACGAAACGATCTTCTGGTTAGGAAAGATTTAATTAGTCGGATAAGGCAGGTAGGTGTTTTTATTTTAAGGAGTTTGTGGAGGAGGCCTTTATGCCAGACACGATCGAAAGCTTTCTCTACGTCCAGGAAGACACTAGCTGTTCTTTCGCCTTTTTTTGAATTGTCCAGAAAGTCCTTGATGACTGTTGCGTCGTTGTGGAGTGACTGGACATGGTGGTGAGAAGCGAAATTGATCGGTGATTTACTGGTTCTTGATGGTCTTTCCTAGACTTGGGGATCATGATGATGGTTGCTGTTTTCCATTTTTCCGGGAAGTATGAGAATCTAAAACAAGCCGTTAATATTTGTGCTAACGTTATGATAGCAGCCGTTGGTAGGTGTTTGAGTGCCGTTTTGTTATGTCATCGCAACCCGGTGCCTTACCAGGAAGAAGTTTTGATATTATTTTAACTACTATTTTCGGTGAAGTGAATTCTGAGGACGGTGTGGAGTGATCATCAATTTCATCAATAGATTGGTCCACTTCTGGAGGTAGTTCAGGGCCGGGGTTGTTTTTAAACTGATCTTCCAGTCGCCGGACTGCAGGTCGTCTCCGGTTTTTATACCGTGGAGCGTGGTCTCAGTGAAGGTTTGAAATGGAATTTACTGACTAGATTGGTCCGCGTGATTCGTCTTGACGGATGAAAACCACACCGTTGTTTTGCTATTTCCCTTTGCCAGGTGTGGTTTTTATCTGTTAATATGTTTTGCTTTACCTAATCGTATTTGTTGGTCTTGAAAAATACTTTTTTAGTCGTTTCCGGTAGTTTATTCCGTAACAACTCTCTTAAAACGCACCGAATAATTTTATTCTTAGGCTAACGCATATTTACAACGGTTGTATCCATCTTTGCTTCTTCCCGGACGACTGGAAAAAAGGTCAAATGGCATACCTAAACCGGGGAAAGACCACGCTGACCCCGTCAGCTATCGTCCTATCACGCTCCTACCTACTATCGCCAAAATTTTCGAAATAATCATTCTCAGAAAACTGAAGTGCAAAACCGAACACCTGATCAGGGATGAACAGTTTGCTTTCCGACGTCCACACTCTACCGTTCTTCAACTGATCAAGCTCACGGACCAGCTCTGCAAGAATCGTAATGACAAAAAATTTACTCCGACTATCTTTCTCGACGTGGAAAAGGCCTTCGATAAGGTCTGGCACGAAGGTTTACTCCACAAGTTAATCACAATCGTTACTCCAATTCACATAGTTAAACTTATCAAATCGTTCTTATACGGCAGATATTTTAACGTTCGAGTCGAAAATTCCGTCTCCAGAAACCGTCCAATCAGAGCAGGCGTGCCACAAGGATCCTGCCTGTCACCGTACCTATACCTTATGTACACCAACGACATATATCTGTTAACATAAACAGCAGTCTCGCATTATTCACCGACGACACCATGTTTTATACCTCCAATCGAAACCCTAAATACGCAATTGCTGCACTTCAAAGACAAATTGACTTGGCCTTAACGTGGTTCAAAAACTGGAGGCTAGGCATCAATACAAGTAAGACAGTAGCTATTCTGTTCAATAAAAACACCACGTTTAACTTGAGAAATATTACCATTGCAGGAGTACCCATCCCGTGGACGAACCATACCAAGTACCTCGGAGTCATTTTTGACAGATATCTAACCTTCCATAACCACGTTAAGAATACCCTTGTCAAAGCGTGGAGATGCAAAAACATGCTTAACCCCATCCTAAATAGCCGAAGCCCAGTGCCGCTCAAAACTAAAATACAAATCTACCTCATGTATATCAGACCTCTCCTAACATACGCCCCCGAGGCCTGGGGCCCTTGCATCTCGCTCTCAAACTGGAATCTCATTGATTCAGTTCAGACCAGTTGCATACGGACCAGCGCTGGCCTCATGAATTTCGTATCCAACCAAAACGTTCGAGACTCTGCCAGACTAAAAACCCTACGTGAAGTAGTCACGGAAAACTCAAAACGCCTATTCAATCGAATCACCTTCTCAAATCATAACCTTTTAAAGAATTAGGCCGTGACGAAGCCGAAACGACAATTAAGACAACTCCAAAAATACGACCATTCGATTGGTCACATAGATAAAAACCGAAATCTATATCTAATAATCTACTTGTCATTTCCATCAACTCTTAATAGGCATCCGCCTGAAAAGAGTACATAGGCCAATCAATGGTCGTCCTACATGCAATGCAATAATAAAAATAACAAGCTACTGAAACGAGTCTAAAAATTCTTTCACTGGTAGAAAGTTATACCATCCCTGAGTAACATATGGTTCACAGTAATTTACGAAAGTCAATTTTGTTTTTATAAATGGGGATGCCATTGGTTAGAGAAAATAAAGAGCCATTGTAATTAGATATCATTTTTTTTTCGTGGAAACTATTTAAAAATTTATTTGAAGAACAGAAAAAATTTTGCTCTTTTACTTAGGTACATCTAAAAATTTGTTCGTTCATTCTACTAAATATAAACAAAATCATTACTTATATTTCTTATGTTTGTGCTATTTTGGTTATTATCAAAACTGTCTCAGTTTCATTGGATGCAACTATAAACTTAACGATATTTTCAGCTTTTAATAATTTATTGTTACATAATTTTACAACATTTATTAAATATACAAGTAGTAATTATAAAACTACTATTCCTGGTGCAGTTGTGTACAAGGTTATTGATATCTGTGGAATGAAACCATTATCTGCAATTAGAGGAGAAAATACTATTGCAAGTCGTTTATATAAATATTTAATTAATTTAGTTAATTTAACATGTAAGGTATGTGCAGTGTTGAATTTAGGGACGTAACGGTTTGGCCAATATTTTCTGGTTCAGAAAATGTTATCTAATATTTTTTAGTAGATGCAATAATTGTGCATTAGTCTACATTTAAATACAAAAAAATGATTATTGGATTTAAGCATAATATTTTTTTATATTTCCGTAAAATAAGCTATAAGTGCAATATATTTGTAATATATTTTTAAAATAAAACAATATAAATTCGCCAGTGACGGTGTATACCTAAGTCCTACACACATAATTACATAAATAACTACTTATACAGTTATACTATTATATTTCAGATAACTCTGATAACATTTTAGACATCGTAAATAGAAGTTTAAGTAAGTTATCGAATATTGACTATCATAAATAACAAAAATAATTAGAAATAAAATAATTTACTACCCTTGTATATCGATAGTATTATTAGGCATAGTTTAAACCATTACAATTTAATACCTTGATGTAAGTATATAAAATAATTAAATAATCAAGTACCTACATAAAATAAACAAAAAATAATAATTTGATATTTATTTAGTTCATTAAGTTTTATTTTATTTGATAATATGTTTAATTTCTGACCATTTTGTGCGAAATTCCATGATGTTTTATTATTATTCTTTGAACTGTTTTAACCACAAATAATTATTATCAGATTATAATATTGTATAAAGTTACAATTCAACATTCTTTATTTATTGTTCATCTAAATAAAATCAGCATCTAAGGCCATTAGTTTAAACTAAACAATTTACAATTTTCCAATTTCCATTTAATTTAAACATGTATTTGTACTAAATACAATTGTTTAATTTAAATTTTCTTTAGATAGGTACCTAATTAATAATATTAATGTTGGATGAGAAATTGGCATTCTTGTGTTTCGCAACTGTATATACTGTTCCGAAGACTATTTCATTTTAATATAAGTTACATATTATTATGTATTTATAACTTTATTATTGTTGTCTCGCTTTTGTCCTTCTCTTACAATTAAAACTTATGCCTTTCCTTTCGGGAAGATGCCAAGATGGCAACTTAAATGTCATTATCGCATGCCGTTCACTATTTTGTAGAAGTAATTACTACATATGAAAGTTGGTTGTTGTCAATCTTTTATTTATTAATACTTAATAAATAATATGATACACATAATTTATTATAATATACAATAATTGTAGCAGAAAGTGTAGCATTTTCCGTAATATATAAATCTAAATTTTACTTTAAATAGCCAATAGGCCGACGGCCATAAAATACACAAGACACAACTCACCCATGGTGCGTTAAGTTGCGGATTGCATCCCACACGAACCGTCCCAGGGGCGTAAATATCAACAATATAATTCACAACCCGCACACATGAGAAAACCTATCAGTACTATATCAAAGAACTCACAGAATACACCATTCCTGCCACTGAGGTAGGTACAAACACAAAACAGAACCATGCTATTCACAACAATGCTGAGCAATGATTAATGAACAACCTTGAGTTATAGAAAACTATTAATGAAGGATGCTTATCAGAATCGAAACACAACACAACACAGTAAAAACGTGGTTTAGAGGCAGCATCCGAAACGAAAACCAAACGCGGAGAGATGGTGAAAAGAAACAAAAGACAGAAAGAATTGAAGATAATGGCCGATTTGAATGGTCAAATTAACAACTTGTTGGAAACTGTAAAACAATAGGTATGAAAGAAACAAAAACTAGAAACATTTAGGCGACACTACAATTTGAATTAAATTTACACAGAAAAAATTTAAGAATAATAATTGAACTTAAACTGAACACTAAAACACAGATAGGTAATGTAATGATCTCACACACACACTGGGTGGTCAGTACTCGACCGCGCTGCAAATGTAAAGTAGAACCTTAACTACCAAGGGTCACAGAACATAATCATAGAACGAATAACACTTAATTGCCCCATTAGGTAGCGCATACAATACCTTACTATTAAGTAAATTATTATTCAAATTAAATACATTATATTTTAGAAAACTGTAACTCACCACCTCCCCGGTGACTTTTAATTTGATTTAAAGTTTTTTATTAGATGTCACAGAACCCGAGGAGAAAACTTCTACTAGTTGTGCAGATTGTTTATTTAGTAAGTTATATGTTGTACTTATAAACCAATTTAAAAAATGCCTAAGTCATAGGTAAAATAGGTATTTATCTTTATTCGAATTTAGTATTTATATATAAAACTAAAATCATTACGTTATACATTCTATATTATATCACCATAAAGAACCAAAAATCAAATGAGGAGAAATAGTTAATTTAATGGTTGATATCCAATGTGAAAAAAAATTTGAGTTTCAAACGTTTATAAAAAAATGAATGTGCTTTTACGGCTAACTTTTTTGTTGTTGTAGATAGAACAACTTATGAGGAAACTTATCTTACGTTTTTAATAATATGTCTAAAATAGATCAAAAATGTATTGGTTTTTGAGTTACCTACATGCTACAATTTCTATATTATTATTTTGTTCACGATTTTTATGAAGAAAAGACTCTGAAAAGTAACGGGTATTTTCAGTTTTTACCTCTTAAAAGTAAAAACTCAATTATAACTTAAATAAACTTTAGTAAAAAATTATATTATTTATTTTGTTCTGATATGAAACACGACTATGATAGATAATATCAAAAGTGATAATGTTAGTAGGTCATATCACAGAATAAACAGAAGGGAATCAAAAGAATTGTTACACTGGTCCACGGTCTTAGAAAATAAGAAGAAAATAACTTCCCGCCTTCCCGCTTATTACAATATTTCCTCTTAATGAGGAAAAAACGTTTCCCAGGTTGCCGCAAAAGCGCAAAAGCGCTTAGACGTATTTTGAGGTTAAGAACATTATTTATATGACATTATATATTATTTTTACGGACTATATTATTATATTACTTTCTTCGACCATATAAACTAGTTGGTTTATAATAAACTAGCTAGTTTATAAGCTCGACAATTATTTTAAACTTGTATAATACTATTATGCCATTACCTCGAAAAACGTCTGTAGGGCAGCACTCAATTATACAGTGCCAACATTTGGAAATGAATTTTCCTCACTAAGCTAAATGCTGACAATGAATAGTTGTAAGACCTTATCTTCGAAGTTCGTGCACGGGTTCTTATGGGAGGTGATAAAACCACGTCCAACATTTTGGATTCTTTAAAGGAATCTCCAGAGTAGTCTTATGTCAGGATGTTCTTATTTTTTCGATATTTATATCAGCGCTGCTTATTGAATAATATAGCACCGTGGTAGAAATATTATTTCAACCATGAATAGCACTCATAGACCTTATACTAATAAACGAGCATTCCGTATACCATATGCACTATGAGCCGCGGTGAAACTTAACACACTGGTCAGTGATGCAATAAAATTTGATGTAAGATTTACCATTCTGTACAATCTTAATTGTAAAAAATAATAATGTATAGGTACTTATATTGTGACTTATATAGTTTAAGCATAAAGGATAGATTTTAAGTTAAAGTGCAAACTACAAAGTACAAATGTATTATTATTTATAATATTTTATCGTAAAAAATACCATGCATAGAATACATAGTATTTTATAGTACTTTACGTCTGGACGTCTTGTGAGGTTTTAAAAATATTGTACTCGTTAATGCGCATGTGTACAGTACACGGTGTACAGCCAGCAGCACCGCCTCGTCCTATCGTTCGATCTGCTACTTTTGCCCTTCTATTTATAGTATAAGCTATAAGGTCTATGACATAGACCTATTAACTATGGACAGCGCTTAGAGAGAGAAGTCAGGAAACGATATAGTAGAGTGAGAAAAGAAATAAAGTAGTGTTTTGCAGTGTGCCTACTGCCAAATAAAAAATTGTGATACAATAAAATCTTGCCGATCGTTATATTTCATTGATAACGTGATAAATATTGTGATTACTGATAGATGATAAAGTCATAAACCACGATTAAAGATAGTACTATCTTTAATCGTGGCATAAACCTATGCATAAACCTATGGATAAAGAAAATGGAAAAAAAAAGTTTAGTATTTCCTCCATGGTTCACTGCTTTATGCTCTTTCTCTCTCAGTTATATGATCATCTAGAATTGTGGGCAGTGCGGGTAGGAATGCGCTGTCCATAGTTAATAGGTCTATGGTCTATGATAGCATTGCCTATTTAATAATATAATAGTCTATAAATAAGCAGTGCTGCCATAAAGAATGAAAAAATAAGAATATCCCAACATATGGCTGCTCTGGAGAATTCACTTCAAGAATCCAAAATGTCGGACCATTTTGAGACAGTGCTTTTGATTCAATTATATTTATTCTGTGGTCATATTCTATTGGTACTCACCCGTCAAGTTCAATATGATAAGCAAAACAATATTTACCAGTTATACTTGAACGAAATAGAGAATAATAATTTGTTTCGGCTTCTGATCGGTATGCTTCGGTGTGTGGAAGGGGAACTGACGAGCAGCGACAGACACGTTTTTACGGTCGGAATCTCATGGGCATACACACATACATGATGTTAATAACATGATGTTAATTATACACAATAATTTTAAACTTAATATTTATTGTAATAATAGATTTTAGAAACAGATGTAAGAGTAAGGATGGTAAGTATTTGTCTATGTCTCTATACATTTTAAGTGTAGAATACTTAAATATTTTCATTTTTTGGTATAGAATAACATTTATTGAGTACCATGATTCAAAATAATTTCATGTCTAGTAAATAATAATATTGTATGAATGAATAACTATTGAATTTTTACGTGGTATATTACGGTAACTATAAAATTGTTCTATATCTGTTTACTGTTATCGCTGAGAAGGCGTATCTGTAGTGGTCAGGGACAGATAAATATATTTAATATAGAGATATGGATACCACAAAGTGGAATATATGAGTTAATTTATCAATTACAAGACACTTAGAAACTTAGTTATACCAAGGATAATTTAACTTAATATATTGAAATAAGATATTAATAATATAATTTATTATACTACTTTGCTGATGACCTGTTAACCATACAGAAATAGTAATACAGGACAATGATTAATCTCAATGTAACTAGTGGCGGGCTTCGCCCCCATACATCCTAATACCACCCACCAGCAACAACATTAGAAAATAAATAATACACTCATGTCCAATACACTGAACTAAATAAATGGAACGCGTTATCTTGCAGGCCGGACGATTAGTATTATACATTTTTTACGTTAATCAAAATAGTTTACCTGTATAGCCATAATATTAATCTGTGATATTACAGTATGAATAAAATATAACACTTAACCGCTTTCACTTGGTCTAGAGAGAGGCTGTGTCACATTGAACGTGAGCTCCCCCTCCCAACCATCTCTTAAGGACTGGAAGAATCTTTTGAGTCCCAACCATATTGTGACGGTAAATCTATCTGTTAGCCTAAGAGTCAAGTACGATATCTCACTCAGATTTCCTCACATTTGTCGCCGAATCAGTTCTATCAGGATTGTTAAATTTCCTGTGGACTCTTTTTATTTTCAGTGCTAGAAGATCTCCCGAAGCTGTTCCCGCAGGGATAAAGTAGTGGTGACTGTGTGGTAAGCTGGCTTCACTCTTAGCGCAGCAATCCTCTGGGCCCTAATTATGACGTTCCTGTAGATTGTGTACTTTGTTGCTCTCTAGGGACCCGTTGGTTAGGAGGCGTAAAGCATCTTGTACTTCTGGAATACCTATATGTATATTATATAGTATACTTAATAGATAAGGATTGCCATTGTATTTAAAATTGGTTTAGAATACCATTAAAACCTTTTTTAACCAAAAACCATTTCAAAACCGAAACCGAAACCAAAGAAAATTATTACCAGTATTCGAGTTTGAAATTAAAAATGGATAAATATATATCAGTACTTAAAACCAAAACCGAAACCGGAAATTATAATTACCTACTGGTACTAGAAACCAAAAATTAGATCAGAAAAACCTCTCAGATAAAAGAATCAGTGAACATTTTTTTTTTTTTTAAAACATACAAAAAATAAATTTGAATTTCTAATCGAATAAATTGTGTGTTCAAATACTGATCTTACTTAACAAATTAAGACATTCAATATTGCTTTTAAAAAGATCCTAAATTAATTGAACTGCCTTTAAAATATAGACAAAACAAATTACCGCTTACATTTTCCATCTAAATACAACGCATAACCAACAATCAACGTACCACACAATATTCAATCTCCATCTCACCAATACCATTAAAAGCTACATTACTATTACAACCGATATGCAGAAGAAACAATAAACTCTCAATAGAACACCAAATCAGCTTTTCAATCACATTATAAATTGTGAAATACCAAACACCACCATAGAAAAATTAAAAAGTATCACTAAATACATAATTAGCTAATTACAAAATTAAGATAAAAAACTATCTAATGAAAAAATTGAAGACAAAAAAACCCTATTTATTAACATAATATCTACACCGATGCATCAATAACCAAAAATTTACTGAAATAGTGTGTCACCTAATTTTCAATTAGCGTAAAATTAAATAATAACTCATTCACTACTTCGTGAAATGCCGTAAACAGAAGCCAGAATAAAACACAACATTCCTGAGTTCCTCTACCAATTCCTAGGACCAAACGACACAGCCATCAAACAAGCACTTATTCCACGAAAATTAAACATCAAATTATTGAACCTGTAAACATATCGTGGTTACTATGTTAAGAATTATTATTATTATTATGTAAAAAAAATATCCTCTTGTGTCAAATGTCAACCAATGACAATGCTTACGAGGCTTTGATATAATAAATAAAACATATTTATATATATAAATACTGGCATACTGTAATGGTGTTTCACAAGTATTTAATTACACAACTATAACAAAATATATCCAATAATGATATTTATACATAATATTATAGATTATATTTATTTGGCAGTCTATATATATATATATATACATACATTAAACATAAAAGAATAATGTGACCTAACTGATCTGTCAAAATACACAGGCTAAACCACTGGACGGGTCGGACTGATTTGACATAGAGCTATTAGAGGATAAGAAATTTTATAAAAAGATTAATACAATAGTTTGTCCACTAAAATAATAGAAAATTCCACAGTTTTAATGCATTTGCTTAACAGTTTATGAAATGACAAATCGTGTGAACTTTAAATTTGGATTTGTGTTTTCTCTAACGCTCTAGATGTACTTGGATATTTCTTATATCATTCCGTGTTATACACTTAATTTGACAATCAAAAAAATCATAGAGATATTCGAATATTATAGTAGTTAACTTGGTCATTATCGATTGGGTAAGGTATACAATTTTTTACATTTGTTCTAGTTCTTCCTAATGTGCGTGGCTGGCATATATATTGCATACATATAGGTGGCACTTACTGTAGCTCAACGCCGTGCACACTGTCCGGAATTCAACGCACGTGGTTTGCCAATTTGCATATTTTTTGAGGATTGATTACTTAAATGACTAAATTGCACTTAAATTGATTTTAATTTGAGGTGACTAGCTTGGTCTTGCTAGACACTCTGCAACGTCTCAAACCAGGTTTTTGATTTTACACTTTTTAGATACAAAAAAGTACCGGATATTAGACGGTAAAAAGCATTAAATCCTCTGCGCCGCATAAAACCATAAAAAAATTAAAAAAAATTGAAAAAAAACACACATCATTGTAAAATCAATACATTCATCGTTTCACTCAGAATCTAAAATTATCACGATACAGGAATATTTGGATAAACTATTTATTGACCAATAAATTATATAGATATTATGTGTAAGCAGAAGTTCTGTGGGTTTTAATGATTGTCCTTGAAATTTATGTATTGTTAACGTGAATGAAAGTCGTATAAAAAAAAAAAACATATAATCAAATGACAGAGTGTTCGAAGACCTTTAACCCCAGCTGGTTTACAATAAAATACAAGTTCAATAGATAATTAGTTTTGAAACATCAAAAATGTTTAAAATTAACGTTGATTTTTTTTTTAGAGCTTGACCTCGAGAAAAAAATTAGTGTCATAGGTACGTAAATTATTATTATTAAAACAGTACCTACCTATATATAATTAAATATATATATATGAATTTTTAACATTATTCGACCCAAAATAAAACTAAATCAAACGTATAATGAAGCAAGTCTAGCAAAATAATATGAAATGGATGTTATACCTACCCCAGATACGCATACGTGCAATTAATAGATAATATGCAATAGATATATATAGTATATAATATTATACATCACAATTGCACAATTTATACAATTTTTAGGTCATTAAAAAATTGGGAATGGATCAATTGCCAGTTTTGCTTAAAGCAAAATTTGTATTTTAATATTTAGTGTTCTATTAGGTACCAATTATTGCGCTCCTTATGTTTTACGGTTACTGGTTATTTATATCATCATTTTGTGCTTACGTTTTAGTTTTATTTTAAGCTTTGTACTTAAGACAGTTTATATATAATAACTAGAGCTAGGATTTTGGTGGATTTTACATTTTTTTTCTTTAAGTGCTATACAATTGTAAATTTGTAAACAAAAACTAAATTGGTTTCGTGATATAACAATTTAGAATAATATATAATTTTTATTTTGCATTTGCTTGCATTTTTAAGGTTATTTTTACTCAATATTACACATTTCACTTTCATTTTGAGTATTTAAACTAATTTTTATTTATTTTAAGATTTTTTAATATTTGTTATATAGGTAAAATAATCATATTTATTGAAAAAATATATTTTTTTCACTCATTTAAGTACTTTTTTTGGTCATTTTTTAAGTTCATTTTCTTATAGTTAGTTAGGTAATTTTTGCATTTTTATTTTAGTGCATTTTTATGTATTTTTTAGTTCATTAAAACCCTAGCTCTATATATGACTATAATTTAGTAAAATTATTCTATCAACTTTGAAAATGAGTATAATAACCGAGCATTATTATTGGTTTATTGACCCAGAAAAGGATGGAGCGCAATTGGTATATGCTCATTGGGGGTTTAGTAAGTTCCCACACGAAACATAACAGGTAAGCGGGTAGTGCCATTGGCGCAAATAGGGGGGGCTTGGGGGGACTTAGTCCCCCCGAATTTCGGTCAAGTCCCCCTAGTTCAAAATCTAGTAATTAGTACTAATTATTATATTCTGTAGTACTAAACATGTATATATTTTAAAAACTTAACCAAATTACAAAATACAATTATTGAAAAAAAATTATTATTATGGTAGTTTTTTTTTAAATCTTTATAAAAAATACTATAACATATCTTAGTCCGTGCCTCGTGGTCAAACTGATAATTGATAACCGATAAGTAATTTATAGGTGATAAACTATGAGGGCTGTGTCACGATCACGGCTATAGTATCTATAGCCAAAGAATAATGCCGTGGTTGCTGTTGACCTCCACAATCGACGGTTTACGCGCCAATTTTTGAACAGAGCATTTTGTTATCATTATTCATTAATAATTAGAGTTAGGATGTTGATGACTTTTGCATTTTTTTCCCTTTTATTCTGTACAATGCTATCCTAGCTAAAAATTTGTTTCATGCTCCCTTGATTTAGAATATTCTAATTTTATTTTGCATTTTTTTTTTGTTTTTTAACGTCATTTTTCAACATTTTTAGGTCATTTTTTCATCTTTTAGGGCATTTTTTGTACTTTTTATACAATGTGGGGCATTTTTCACAAATTATAGATTTTAGGGCAAATGTTACACCCAAGTTTGGAAACAAATTTAATTTATTTAAAATCTAACTTCGAATTTGGACTATTAGGAGAATGTCATTTTGAAGAATAATGGATTTAAAATTGTAACTAACATCTCTGAAATGCTAGATGGCCACATTAATTGTACAGCGCAACAACGGCACAACGCAATATGAATATTATTATAACATTAACATCCTAAAACTAATAATGAAAATATTTTTAGTATAATTTTTTTTTATTTATATTTTACTTTTTAATTTATTTTTAATATTGAAATTTATTTATAAATTATTTAAATGCTTCTACTATTACACCCATTATTATACCCATATCTCTAATAAAAATTATTATTTATAAATAAGTTATTTCACTCACTTAATAATTAGTATTTTAGATAGATTTTAAGGGCATTTTTTGAAGTTTTTAGGGCATTTTTGCACTTTTTTTAGGGCTTTTTTGCATTTTTTTTAGGGCATTTTTGTGTGTTTTTAAGGTCATCAACATCCTAACTCTATTAATAATTATTATTTGTTACCACGGTCCACGGACTAAGATATATGTTTATTACTTACTTGTTAGGTTATATTTTAATATTTATTGGAATAAAGGATTTATCTAATAATATAAATACAGAAGATATTTTAAATGTATTTGCCGAAAAAGAACGGAGAATTTTGTTAAAATAAATATATTCTAAAAATGTAATACTTTGTATTTTTATATATCCGGAACGATAGTTGCTCAGTGGGTGGGGGATTTTATGGAGAGCGTTTCCCTCCAACATTTGTTTTACTTATATTAAGACCTTTGTGGAGGGGGGCTTGAGTCCCCCCAAAAAATTTAGTCAATTTGCGCCTATGGCGGGTACATATTATGTAAGTTCCCTCACGGAAAAAAATAAACTCTTATGTAAGTTCCCAGACGACAATTTATTCAGACTTAGGACTGACAAATTAAAAGTAGTTAGTCCAAATATATAATAAAAATGAATCATATAATGTGTAGGTATGGTCCACATATTATTTGTACTTTCGCAAGCGTTTGTAGTAAGACTTGTATCAGAACTAGCACTAGCCCAAATACTAGAGGGGGGGGGAACTATATCAATGATACAATATCAGATTATTATTTATTATTAATTTTTATTATATTATATTTGTACTAGATTCAATTAAAAAATGTATTTTACTTTTTTTATGTTACACAAAAACAAACAAATTTTAACCACACCAACTACATTTAAGTTGTCAGTCCTAAGTCTGGATAAATTGGGAAGGAAGTTTGTATTCTGTGTAATTTTTTTCGTGTATGAACTTACGTATACATAATCGGGTGTAATTTTCACCTGCTATATCTTGTGTGGGAACTTACATTCGCCCTCCCATTGATCATGTACCAAAAAGGTCGTTTTAAGCGCAATTGATAAAATCCCAATAAACTAATATATACATATTAAACAATGAACATACATATTATTTTAACAGATAAGGCATTAAACTCAAGACCACGTAAAAACAAATTTTATAATTGTCTTCGTAAGTTTTAAAAAAAAATCTGTATAAATTTAAATTTTGTTCATAAAATAAAGGTACTATAATAGTAATGCTCTACTTCTATGTTTAATATATTCTGAAATAATATTCAGAAACCTAAAAGATAACATAATGGTTAATCAAATATAAGGGATATTATAATATGAAAAATTCGTTCGTTCTTTGATTGTAAACATATTATGAACTATAAATTATTCAAATGCATGTAATCTAATACAAAAATGTAGGTAATGTTTTGTTTTTTATAGAGTTGTTTAAAAATGAAGTGTTTGAAATGAAATTGAAAAAAGGTAAACTTTAAACTAAATTAATTGTTTGTAGATTTATAATACGATAGACTCTTTGTTTATCTAAAATAGAAAATAATGATGAAACGATGTATTATTTATTTAATATTTACATTTAATGTAGATTTTAAAAAAGTATTAAAAAATAATGGATTGACATCAAATGAATTAGGGAAAATGGATAGGATGGGTCACAAGTAATAAACTAAGGACATTTACCACTTGTTGCTATCTATAGCGTCATAGTTTTACAATCTTCTCTACATGTGCTTTTAAACAAAAAAAAAATACCAAGAAAAAATATGATATACATTTGATGAAATCTATAATAACTAAAATAGAGTTCTGACCACAGTAGATACCAGACGTGTGTTTGTTCTCTCCGTATTATCGTAGTCATTAGTTCACCAGTATATAATAATATTGTCCTGCATATCTTTAGTTTTTATAATATCATTCATTAATTACTGACTATCGAAATGGGTAAGTCCAAAGGTGTGCAAGTTAATGAATATAATTAATTCAAGCTAAGTTAAGTTAAGAGGACACAAGATCGATACGTTAAAAGTTAACAGTTAACAAATCATAAATTCAACTCGATAAGTTAAAAGTTAATAGGGAAAAAATATTAACTTAACTCAGAGTGAAAAAAGTTAATCTAACTTTTTTATTAGTATTGTTAAGAACCCCTGATTAGTAAATATTTTATTTTTTATATATCTATATATGTTAACAACATATATAGACAATCATAATGCAGAGTGTGTGTCGTAAGACGCTGCTACCGTGGTAACCGCTGAATAAGGGTTTTTTATGTGAGACGCGGCACTGTCACGACAACACACAGGGAGTCAGTCAGTCGTAGAATTACCAGTGTTCGATTAACAGTTTGTAGCTACACTTAAGATTTTTTACTACCAATTCTAATAAAAATACATTAATTATTTTAATCTTCAATTGGTGCGTACGTTTATTTTGTGTTGTGCGTAAAATCCATAACAGTATGAGGATTGAGTTATGACTGAGTTCTTTCAAATTTCCTAAATTAGAATAACAATTTTTATTGAACTTTCAATGTGATGTGCAGTGTATTTTACTTTACATGACTATTAAATATTTAAACTATACCAAAACATCTCAATTAATAATTTAACCAGGGCTTGGAACCTTTATTACATTTCTTTTTTCAAAAAGGAAAAAAACCAAGTATAAACTTCAGACATATATTATAGGTACCTATCTAAAATAATAAAATAAAATGATAGTTGTTGTCTTATTGGGTTAAAGGAATTAGTAACTTTACTATAATTTGTTTTAAAAACATCCAAAACAAATTTTATAAATATTGTTGGCTCATGTTGTAAGAAGTGGATGTCAGTGCATTGTATAATTAGATACAATCAAACACTCAAATACGCAATGGTCTCTAAAAAAAAAAGGGTTTTATTTAAATAATAGTCTAGAATTTTGTAGGATGTGTATGTGGCCATGTGACCAACTTTGTAGTTGTTTATATCACCAATTATCTCACTCAACACTTGAGAATCGAACTCTTCCTTGATATATTACCTTAAATTATAGGTTATTGTAAATTAATTTTGATATATAGTTATTTTGTACCAGACACATAATATTCTATTGAAATAAATACCCATTGTTCAATAAATTAAAATATATTATACAGCTATTAGATCCTTGACTAACTTACTCTGTAGCTGGGACCTTGTGAGTTGTAAAATTCAGTTTGAACTACTGACATTTATACCAGAAATTATATAAATGATATACAAAGATTTTTTTCTATGAAAATCATATTTTGTGTAAGAAAGTACTTAATTTAATACTTAACTGATGATTTTTAGAATAAATTAAAATTACAAAATTACTTTTATAATAAAAGTTTCAAATTCTAAATTTGGAATACAATAAACATAGGAAAGTTAAGTTATTTCAACTGTAAATTAAACTTGTTAAGTTTATAAGTTGTTTAGAAAATTAACTGACTAGTTAAGGTAAAAAGTTTAAAAAATATAACTTTTTAACTTAACTTGAACTTTTTACCTAGTTGATGCACACTTTTGGTAAGTCATGCAGGGTTCAGTCATTTGTACGCAGCGCTGTGTGTTGCGTAATTGGTATCCTAAGCCACTGGTAGGTACTTTGGGTCGCTCACAGCGTGCAGTCTTCCCGATGTTTGCTTAAAACACCGCGGTTGGCGCGGCGGTGGGGTCGATAATGAACTTTACTAGACGACGGTCGTTGAAGTACTCTATTTCGTTTTTGCCATTTTAGGCATAGTTATTTTTACGATTTTGATTTGTTAATAGTACTTAACATACCTGCCTTTTATATAAATTCCGAATTTCTGGAGGAAATTGTGGTGATCAACGATCATCTTTTATTCGATTTTTTTCTTCCTACATAACATTCTTTGAACCATTCGAGTAACGGAACAATTTCATCAGCAAGCAAATCTGTTGCTATGTCCAGATCTTCATCGGTAAAAATGCTAGTGAAAATATCATTTTTACCATTACAAAAAAATTAGCATCATTGTTATAATTTGATATCATTCCTATGTCCTCAATTTTTTTTCTACATTTTTTTGTTAAAATATAATAATACATCCATGTATAATGACTTGAGAAAACGCTTCTTTAAGTGCATGAATTGCGTCAATTTCAAATTAATGGAAATATAGAATGTGGTAATAATCCAGGATTTAAATTGATTAACATCGTAAATAATTTGCTATAAGTTTTATTTTTTTCATTTGGTAATATAGTGCGTATAGTACTGAATGAATACCACCCACATCCTCTGCCAAAATAATGTATACTTGGGAAAACAATGAAGTACTAACCCTACCTAAATGTACATAAACAAACCATGTTGTAGACCGCTCTAAAATATTTAAACCCGTTTGTCTTCCAAATATTAAGATTTTATTAATTTCTTTACCACTATCAGCTAATAAACATTTTTCTTAGATACCTCCTTATGGTGAATAAGTTTATATATTTCAGGTATTTCCAATGCAATAAGATCTAAAGGTGCTGGTGATGCAAACTGAACTTCTCTCCTTTTTCTTTATGCTTTTCTAATATGCTTTTTTAATGCATCATTTTTCGGAAGTCAAAACTAGTATAATAATACAATTTAAAAATATAATTCACAAATATTAATACTGTAATATTAAAAATTAATAATTTGCTATGTTGTATGTATCTGTTGTAAATGGCTGTTTTTAAAAATTAAAATAATTACAAGCAATATGATTTTAGTACAAAATTTAATATTTATTTTTATATTATGATTCGCTTTTCGTGATAGGCTTAACTTTCACTCATGGGGAAACATATCTACCGTACTTGTCGTAAGCAGAACTTTGACTGTGCTATGTCAGCTGGTCAAGATAGCGTACATTAGTTTTAGTATTTTTAGTATTTCCATTTAAACATTAATTATATAAATTAACTAGCTGAATCCGCAAACGTTGTTTTGCCACATAAATTATTTCTAATGAATATATTGGTAGTCAAATAAAAAATAACTAAATTATTTTAGTTGCGTGTTGATGTGTTATACTGGTATTTGACCGAAAGAGGAATGGACCACTGAAACACTGTGAACAATAACAAAACACCAAATATTAATTTTTTCTTAATTCATTGTAATTTTATTATCTGAACTAATAAATTTCAAATTATATCTCTGTCACACATTATGAAAATTAAAAATACACTATCAGTGTCTTAGTGCAATGGAGTTTACAATAATTTTAGGGAGTCCATCTTTAGCCAACACAAACTGGATGGCTTATCCCCGTGAGAACATGCCACCTATAATTGTCCGTGTGAAAAACAGGATGTACCCAAATCTAAGCCAAAAACAGACATCGTTTAGCCTTGAGACTTATTGATTGTCATTGTGAATGCCAATCTAATAGGAAACTAAACCCGTTTTAATTCAATTGGGACATCTGTGGTAATAATATTGATTCGCAAATTAATGATAGTGCGGAAATCGTTTTTCAATTTTATGCATCCAGTATTTTCATGTAAAGCTACTTTTCTATCACTGATATCGAACAGTTGTTTGAGAATGTTTCAGCGGATTGATCTTGAAGCATTTGAACGCACATATATTTTATTTATGTAAATAATAATAATAATAATAATAATCTATATCTATACTAATATATAAAATGAAAGCGTTTGTTTGTATGTTTGGGGTAAACTCTGAAATTACTTATTGGATCGTCTTGCAGTTATTTTTTAAATTAAAGACGACATCAAAGAGAAGGTTAT
This sequence comes from Macrosiphum euphorbiae, assembly GCA_949089665.1. Taxonomy (NCBI): domain Eukaryota; kingdom Metazoa; phylum Arthropoda; class Insecta; order Hemiptera; family Aphididae; genus Macrosiphum; species Macrosiphum euphorbiae. The sequence goes on from CARXXK010000001.1 coordinate 122,558,782, forward strand.
AGGCTAATTAAAAAAGGGAATTTATCACCCCTGGTAGGTGCTAAAACAAGAATTTTGAGATTTACGATAGACATTTTTGTTTATTAATGGTTTGCTATGGGTCATAGGAGTTGAGAATAATATTTATTTATTTATATATTTTTTTAATTTGAATATTCATGGAGCGTCTCAATCTCATTCGCTTCAAACAGTCGAAGTTACGATCAGACGGGTACATCCACTTGCGTAACGCCATCGCTACTGAATTAGACGTGGCCAACATTGGTCGTTTCACCGTTCTCTCAGCCCATTCTTCTTTTTATATATATAAAAATGAATGTTTGTGCGTAGATGAGACCTCTGGATAGAAGATAGGTTAATTTAAAAATGGTTAAATTTGTTTTTTTTAGTACGGTTGGGTAAGGATTTTGTATTAATTGATTATGTTAATCCACCGTAGGTGGAAAAGTTAAGATAAAACACCATACACCGTATATTAAATATCAAATTTAACAAAGTTCGAGTCATATATTATAAGAGTTGGCAAATCTAACGGGTAACGAAGTGCACTGGATCAGCTATTTTTAATAAAAATATATTTATCATTAATACCACTAGAAACATTTCAATAAGTTTTCATTAACCATTTTGAATATTTACTTGCCAATCACATTGAACGTTAACATTTTAATAAAAAATTATACATATCATCGTCCGAAGGCAAAATAAACGACCAATCACGAGCAAAGCTATGACGGGTCGGATAGTAATAAATGAAATAAATATTATTCTCAAAACTTATAACCAATAGCAACAGGGGCGTGCCGAGGAGGTGGTTTTGGGGGTTCAAACCACCCCGAAATTGACTGGCTTATTTTTTTCAACTTATTTAACTAATGATATTTACAAAATAAAAAATAACATTAACATAATATTATGGGGAAATCCGATAATATAATAATTAATATAAAAATAAAACAATATTTGACTCATTATGGAAAACGAAATGGCTGAAAATAGACAAAAATGAAAGACCATCAAATGCATTACAACTTCTTTCTGAATGTAATGGTATATTTTACCCAAACATAAGAAAAATGTTAGAAATATTGGTAACTCTTCCTGTATCAACTGCAACAGCAGAACGTACTTTTTCAAGTCTACGCCGCATGAAAACATACTTGAAGTCAACAACAAGTGAAAGTCGACTGCTTGGTTTAGCTCTACTTTCAATTCACAACGACATACCAGTAAATCCAGATGAAGTTGTATCAAAGTTTACATCAGTATCAAGAAGAATGGACTTTATTTTATAGATAACTAATTTATTAATTTTTATTTTATTTTTGACTAAACAAATTTACATGAAATATTACATTTTTTTTTATTAATACAGTATATACTTACATTTATTTGAATTATATTGTTCAAGTATTGAAGTTTAACTTTAAAACTTTAAGGTTAAACTAAACCATCCCCAAAAAGAAATCCTGGGCACGCCCCTGAATAGCAACCATTAATAAACAAACATTTCTATCGTAAGTATCAAAATTACTGTTTGAGCACATCCCGGGTTGATCAATTAACTTTTTAAATTAGAATAAAACTTGTTCTCATACCTACCAAATATACACAGAAAATTTGATCAAAATCGGTCAAGCCGTTTCGGAGGAGTTCAATAACAAACACTGTGACATGACATTTTTATATATTAGATTTTTTTTTTTTACGTGTCTCGTGTGCATTCATGCATTAGGTCGGTTAGGAACACGTGAGTGTTTGGCAGAATTTCTATTGGGGCACCCGTAGGTTTCTGCCATGCCCCGGAGTGGGGGATGGCGGCACTTTTTCTCCGGATACCGTGACTTGCCCGAAGAAAAAAGCCGCCCGGTGACCAAGGATCGAACCCGGAGCAGCGCAGCCGCTCGGCCGCTCGGCCACCTCGTCCCCCTATATTAGATTAATGTATTGTTTATATTATATAAATAAATGCATTTCATTTTTATATCCGGCAATTCCGATCATGAGGTCTAGAAAACGGCTGTTGCGGAATTCTCAAAACATTACAGTGGTGACGAACATTAAATTAAAGTCAAGAAGGACGAAGTTCATAAATGCAAAGTTGACACTGCGTAGTCAATGACCACTAATACAACAGCAAGTCCACGTGGGTTCGGCATAATCTCAGCGAATGAATAAGCTTTCGGAGACAATTTGAATATGTACGAAGAACGCCTTGAGCAATTTTTTGTTGATAATTACATTGAAGACACACGCTAAGTGCCGGTATTGATTACGGTAATTGGCGAAAAGACGTATGTGATCCTTAGAGAATTTTGAGAAATCATTTTACCAAACGCTTTTCCTTACGAACAATTGTGTAGGACACTAAGGAACCATTTCTGGCCAAAACTGCAGTCTTTAGAGAAGGTGTAATTTTTTACGAATTAAAGCAAGGTGCACAAGAGTCTGTTAACTATTATTACGTCCGAATCAAAATGTTTGCCAGGAGTTTCAAATTCTGTCTACATTTGCACGAAAAGTTAAAAGACAAATTCGTGACTGGTTTAGGAAAAGTTTCAGTAATAGATCGTCTATGTGAATTAGAACCGGATAAATTATTCATTGATTTAGTTTATGTTGCCTTAAAATGCGAAGCTTCAAATAAAGAGTGTCCATTCCACTCAATGAGTTCAGTCACTCCCAGAGGAAACAAAAGGATTACCCTCAGTTCAACAGAAAGCAGTTAAACACTCCAGAACACAGTCAGGGTTCAAAGTCCAAGTCATCGTCACATGGAGCCAGTGCAAATTCTACAAAGGGAAAGTCATTATGCAAACACTGTTTTAAAAGTAATCATACTTTTTCTTCATGTATGTATCGAGACTACAAATGTAAAATATGTAAAAAAGTAAGTAATTTAACACAAATTTGTAGAAGTAATTTAGATGTAAAAAATATAGAATTAACGAATGAACAACCATTCAACAGTTTTGATCTGTTTAATGTAAAAATGGTTTCTTATGTCCCACCCATAATGATCACTGTAAACATAAATGGTGTCAGAGTAAACATGGAAGTAGACTCGGGTGCAGCAGGGTCAATAATAACAGAAGGGTTTTTAAAAAAAAATTATTACAGAACAAACTACACTCGTGCTAAGCTCATACTAAGCTTACGTTTTTGATGGTACGCTGTATATAATCATACCTTAGAATTTGAATTAATAGTGATTAAAAGCACTGAGAGCTGGCATCCTTTGTGTGGGAGAGATATAATAAAATAAATTAGGGTTGTCTTTCATACAAACAAACCAGGTTCAAGAAATCAAATATGACAGTGACAATTTAAGTACCTTGTTAGACGAATATAAGGAATTATTTGATGATGGACTAGATGAATATAAAGGTTTTGAAGTGCAATTAGAGTTAAATTCTGACATTCAACCCATATTTCATAAATATAGGAACATTAGTTTTGCTTACAAGTTAGCAGTTGAGAGTGAGCTACAAAGATTAGAAAATAGTGGTTTCATTAGAAAAAGCGATTTATGTTAATGGGGAACTCCGTTGGTTCCAGTACTAAAAGGTAATGGCAAAATCAGATTATGTGCTGATTATAAAGCTACTATTAACTTGTCACATCAAAGACATTCATTACCCTTTTACCAAACTTGAAGAGTCGATTGCAGCAGTCCAGGGGTGACAAACTTTCTGTAAACTAGATTTTAGTAATGCCTATAATCAACTCAAAATAAATAATAACAACAGTAAATTGTTAGCTTGGAGTACACACAAATTTACATTCGAAGTGTTGAGATTAAATTACAGAATCAAACCAGCTACAGCAATTTCTTAACTAGTAGTAGAAAAGGTTTTCAGAGATTGCCCGTTCACTGCCAACTTATTGGATGACATAGTGGTAACTGGGGTTGATGACACAGATATTTTTAAAAAGTGAGGTATTGACGATGCAAGGAAGCAGAGTTTTATCTTAATAAAAGCAAGACAGTGTAAATTCTTTCAACCCACCATAAAATATTTAGGACATTTTATTGATAAAGAAAGTCCAGATAAGTTAAACTGTGCATCTAAATTGGTTCAACCTAAGAGTAAAACCGAACTAAAATCGTTCCTAATTATTTGAGGTAAAGAACCATTTGAGGTAAAGTTAAGTAAATGGTCAGAGATATCTAAAGTGTTTGAACTCATATATTTAGAACATGCTGGACCGATTAATAATAAAATATTTTTGATTCTGATAGATTCTTACAGTAAATGGCTAGAAATGTTCAGTGTAAAAATGGCAGATACTAACAATACCTTAGATAAATTAAAAGAGACTTTTGTCGGGTTTGGGTTTCCTACTACTATTGTATCAGATAATGGTACACATTTTACTTCAATTGAGTTTAGTTCATTCTGTCAAAGTAATGGTATAAAACATTTAACCATAGCACTAGGACACTCAGCCAGCAACGGTTCAGTGGAAAACACAGAAAAATCATTTAAATTAGGACTAAAAAAAATATTGATGTCAAACCCCACTCTCTCACTTCGGTCAGCTATAAATAAGTATTTACTGAATTACAGAAATAGTCAACATCCTACCACTGGGTATGCTCCAGCAGAGTTAATTTTCGGTAAAAAAGTGAATTTGATGGTTTAAAAAAACTAGAGATGTGAGTGGTGTAAATTTACCAGGTAAATTTTTACCGGTAAAAAAATTTACCGTAAATTTTACCAATTTTTTTTTTACCGGTAAATTATTTTTTACCAAAAAAAAATGTTGTGTGACCCCTCTAATCAAATGAAATCAAAAAAGCCTAGTCTGCATTGTAAAGAGATATATTTTTTATCAAATGATAACAATACAATAATGAATAAAGTACTAATCATATTTTCTATTTGTTCGGTATACGGTCGATCGTCAATCGTTATAATGTTATCAGCTGTCGACCTGTGTTGTTATGACTATTTGATATTTCTATTTTCAGATACATTTTCGAGTTTCTAGTCCTAGACTCTATAGTCTATAGCGTATCAACAAAAATATTTTTACCAATTTCCACTTTCCAGTTGGCAAAAATACCTTTAAATTTTTTGGGTTGGACCAAAGTAGGTAAACCGAAAAAGGAACTTCTGTGATATTATCATTTATAATATTAATATACTTGTTATAAATTAGATAATATACTATTATTAATACAAAAGTTAAGTCTAAATATAAATGTTTTGACTTAAAAAGAAATAAAGGTTATGTGAATTTTGATAGTTTAGTTTATTTTAATTTAAATTATTTATTAATTGTAATATGAATATAATTCAATATTCATATTTCATAAAATGTACTAATTACTAATGTCTAATACAGAACAATAGATATTTTAGGTTCATTTTTTAAATTTTTTGTTAATTATTGTTATTATTAGAAAGAACTAGATTTAACAAGTAGGTATACTGCAACATTAGCACCTAGTACAAATCGTATTAACTAATGTCTAATATAAAAAATAACAATGGCTCTAAGATTTAGCTATTTTACCATTTTTACCACATTATTGGTAAATTTACCGTAAAATTTACCGGTAAATTTACCGATATTTTTTTTTACGTAAATTCTCCATCTCTAAAAAAAACTATTACAAATAATACATTAGCAAATGATATACAAATCCGTAATAATAAAGGTAAACTTTCTAACAAGAAAACTTATTTTAGGAGAAAAAACGTATATCAAAGATTTCTCACAGCCTAATAGGAAGGGGGGGGGGGGAAACCATGTATAATAGATGAACTATTCGGTAACTCTGTGTAAATCTGTAATGAAGAATCAAACAATATGTATTTTAAACATCATATTGATCAAATCATCAAAGCAGGCGGTTTCTATAAAAAAATTGGTATAGAAAAGACTTTAAGAGAGACTCACAATAAGTTATGAATGAAACTGTAGCAACCGAGTCAGACTTATATGTTCCCCAAGTTAACGTGTCGTAGGAGAGTAAAACTGTTGATTTTCTTCCTAGGAAAAGTGACAGGCCAAAAACAAATATTGTAAAACCTTCAAGGTTCAATGATTACATTTGTTAATTGTATATAGAATAATGTGTTATTTAATAAATACTTCATGTAATATTATAATGTAAGAAAAGAAAGATAATTGTCAAAATCTAAAGAGAGGATAGTCTAGTGTATGAGTTGGTATACGTGCTTTTTCTTCTAGTTTAAGGTTTTTTAATTCTTGTCTATGACTGCCACACTAATTGTATGTATTATGTTGTTCAGATATATGTCGGCTAACAACATGTTTTTTAATAAAGTTAACTATAAATTATAATGTTAACATAAGTGTTCGTATTTTATTGAATTATACAAATACCCAAAACATTACAAGACCCATCATCTGACCCGAGCCATAGTGTTCCCGTAAATGGTAAACAACTTATAATACCAAAATAGAAGATAGCAATGGAGAAATATTATGAATTCCATTGGTGCATACATGTATCAGTCGTGTTTGTATCACTCAAATAAGATCACATGTAAAATTAATCAACATTTCTTTCTGTTTATTCTGTTATAATAATATATAATTATATAAAATATAACTAATATGGGCCACATTCGTATTTAATAAACAGTGTTTTTCTTATTTTTGTCCAGCTTAATTGTGATCGTAGGGTTTCCTTCCGGTACCGAATGAAATCTGCGCATATGCACCAACAATGACTATTTAATATTTATGAATAAACAATTGTTTGTTAATGTTTTATAGTATAATATAATAAATAAGTATATTATAATGATATAAATAAAGCGTGAAGCATAATAATTATTACATAACTTTTTCAGCCAATTACCCAAAAAATACTACTGAGATTAAAATAAGTTAGTATTTAGATAATTAGAATTATTTTATATATTTGCTCGTATAACTGTACACAATATGTGCAATTAATATTACTATAGATTAATATACGTAAAGATATGCACCGAATACACCAACTAGATTCACTTTTCTGTTAGAAAAAATACCGATGTCGAAAATCAGCACATTTATTAACTACATAACCCAAATGTCAATGATAGCTAGAAAACAAAACACACATAATTGTAAAACCAACACATCCATTCATCCCTAGGGGCAAAATCTAAAATAATAAATTACATTAGCTAAAAGTATTGTTTATGTAATGAAAAAAATAAATACTAGTTTTGGTCTGGTGGTCAGTGGGTCGTTCTATAATTTTGTGCGACACTGAAAGCGTGTTGAGCTGGGGGCCTAAAATATTATTGTATTTTTCTACCCGAATACACCTTACAGTTGTCACTTAACAAAGATTAAATTAATGTTATACCGTCTCTAGGTTACCCCTGACAACCGATGAATAATATATTTAGGTTAAATATATATACTTTATTTAGATTCTGAGAGAAGCGATGAATGTATTACTTTTACAAGACGTATACATGTACCGATGTATCTACATGCAGAGTGGATACTCCTTGATTTTTTTTCTTATACGTCAGAAATTAATAGAATTAATATATATGTTTAGATGAAAAAACAAGATTAAGAAAAAAAGAAAAAAGTAAGTTTCTAAGTTATTACTTTTTAATTTTAATTTTCATACAGCAATGTTTTCAATATATTATGTTCTAAACGTTTTGAACCATATTTTCATGATGTTAACACAAGAATAGAGTTATAAGTAGGCTTGGACATAGGATAGCAGCTTAACGAAGCGTCAGCTGAAAGTAGGTATGTGTTCGTTCTCGACTTAACATTTTGGTTTTGTTCTCTAGTAACGACGGGCCTAAGGTTGCTGGACCAGCTGTTCGGTTAACAATTTTATATATTATCAGTTTAGTTTTCGTTAGTATATTCATTAAAACTTAAGAGCATGAACATTAGATGAAGTACACCGAAGTACCAGACAAATAAATTCCATATGCTTTACATATAATTACGGCATCACTACTGCCACCTCCGCACATTCTAATGGATGCGATAATTCCCGAACACTTTTATATGTTCAACTGAGCGACTAAGAACTTGGCGTCCTCTCTCTAATGTAGTAATGTGCATGGTTAAGGTTGTTTAAAAATTAAAAATCGTGAAGTCAGCATCACTAAAGCTACACATTTCTAATAACTTCAATGTTAGGATTGCATATTTGAATTCATCTTTTAATAGTTAAGTTGGTCTTTGTGTCGCTGTATACAACTGGTGGTTATTGGCAACTTTCACTTTTCCTCTCGTGAACTTGGCGTTAGCCAAGCGTGTTGATTTTATTGCGTTAATTTATTGCTTAATGTAATTTAGGCCTATCAAATTTTTATTATAATAATGAAGTTTGAAAATACAATAATCTAATTAGACATTTTACGTAGAAGTGCATAGTGTAGTTTTCAAATCATTTTGGACAATATCAACAGAGTTATAGCAAGTTTAACTAGAAATTATTGTAGCGTATTTTCAACAATTTATTAGATAATATTCCCCATGACCCGCATTACAATGCACTATCCAAAAACTATGGCAACCAATAAAAAAAAAAAAAAAATTATTAAAAACACTCCATCTTACTCCATGTAAAAAAAACTCTAAGTTTAAAAAAAAAATTACTCTAAAAGTTGTGATATCATTTTAGAAGTAGGTAGCTAAGTCTTTCAACAATAGATACCATTTATATTAAAATAATCTTCTAAAAAGTTGATAATAAAATCATGCTAATTAACTTAAGTTCAATTTTTAGCAGATTATTTTAACATAAATGATATTTATTGTTCAAAGACTTAGATACCTTTAAAATTATATCACAACTTTTAGATTTTATTTTATTTTATTTTACACTAAGCGTTTTTTTTTTACACGGAGTATGGCGGAGTGTTTTTTTTTGGGATTATATTTACAGTATATTATTGTTACCATTATTCCAATTATTATATAAAAATACCGTCCATATCGTACCAACAAAAATTGTTTTACTCATAATTTGATACACCAGTACAAATTTAAATCTGATAAAAGAGGTAGGTAAGTCTACTATTAAGGAGATTCGATACCGTGATTTTCTGTTTTTGAGTAACACACGCGCTTGACATAGGATTTTAGATTGGTTCTTTGCCAATCATACCATTTGATCTATTGAAGCGATAAGAAATCTGAAAACAGATTTGAATTTTTGGTCAAGTCTAATAGAAATCGATTTTCACACATTTTTGAATTTTTTATTTTAACTTCTCTAAAATAATTGAAATACAACCATTTTTAAATACTCTTTTTTAATATGACATTTTTAAGAATTCGGGGGATTATATTAAAAATCTGGGAAAGTCGATTTCCAGTAAACTTAATGAAAAATTCAAATCTGTTTTCAGATTTCTTATCGCTTCAATAGATCAATTGGAATGTTTGGAAAAAAACACGTCTAAAATAGGTACTATGTCGAGTGTGTGTTAGACAAAAACAGAAAGTCATGGTATCGAATCCTTTCAATGTATGCACCCGCGGTAACAATACAATGACGGGTACAATATGTAAATATTATTTTCTACACAGCGACACAGCGTGTATAGTAATTGCTCATTACTCACTACTTACTAGCTTTGACGGTAGTTGGAAGTGAAGGGAGTATGACCATCGGTCGAAACGACATTCATCTTATGTGATGTGCTTCAATTATCGGCGTCCCGGGAGACACGTGAAATATCTAATAACTGTAATCGTGTTGAATCGACATTAACGAGAGTACCTACTCTAAAATCCGTTTCTGAATTATTATCTATTGTAAACTTTGCGCTGAGATTTGGGATATATTTTGTATAGATAATCAAATTAATTGAACATGAACATATTACACATCTTTTTCAGAACAAATACTACAACTTAAAGACGTGGATTTTTTAAGGAACAATAAACGTGAGTAAATTACAGTTTGTAAGGTAAGTAATAGATATATACATTTCATATTTGGTATTTCCAATAAAAGTTTTGGTAAGGTATATTAGTTTTTTTATAAGTACTGTATTTTTGTATACGTTTTGTCGAATACAAAATTAACTATTATTTTTCATATCATTATTATTATTATGCAATTACTTTTTTTACGTACACTTAGCTAATTTCAATTAGATATTTAAATGCCCAATAATAATTAATAAAGGTAAAAAAAACGGGGAGGTATAAGTCCCCTGCTGTACAGCAGATTACAAGCGGGTGACTGTAATGGGTGGTGTTAAATTCGAATTCAGTGTTAAAATATCAATTATCACTAAATAAGAAAAATGATTCTGAAGACGTATTGTGAGCTTAAGATATTTTATATGATATTTATGTTGTTATTACCTATTAATACAGTAGTTGATGAAGTTTAACAATTATTATTTGTTTATGTTGAAAGTGAAGCTTGACGGACTAATGATTTTAGTATTAATATAATAACTAATAAGTAATAACACGACAATATGATTATGTATAAGTATAATATAATATAATAACGTACAACTGGACAATTAAACTGTGACTGTACACACACACCGTATACGTACCTACTGTACGACGGTCAACGAGGCCGGGACAACTGAGTATTAGGTACGTAACTAGTTACTAAATTGTACACACGTGTCAAGGCTGACTACATATATTAATTGTATTAATTGTATTTTTAAAATACAACACAAAACTGAAATCGTTCTTATTCGTTTAAATATCCAAATTCGTCCAAATTTAAACATAAAATAACTATAAAAAACTTAAATGTTTTTATGTTTTTTGATTACAAAATAACCTACTTAAGTGGAAAACTGTTTTAAATGTTCAATCCTTAGCTATAAAAGTTAATGATTTTATAAATGTTTAACTACAAAATGATTTTAGATTCTGAGTGGAACGATGAATGCATAAATGTATTGATTTTACAATGATGTGCGTTTTTTTTTAATTTTTTTAATTTTTGATATTTTTTTGTGTCTGTCATCACGTTTTAGGACAGTAAAAGTGCTTGGATTTTCTTCAACAGTAGCTTTTCTGATAGGAAAGTTAATCTAGTCGGTACTTTGGGGAGTCAAAGTGAAAATTTCCTAGTAGTTTTAAAAAGCGGAGTGAAAAACAAAATAAAGATTAAGGAAAAACGGGAATTTTTACACTAAAATCTGTTTTCGAAAAAATCGATTTTGGTTTTTGGTGCAACTCTTAAACAAATGACCGTAGGTACATGCAATTTTGACTGAATGTTTATATTAGCATTTTCTATACACGATAACACTTTCAAAAATGTTTTGATCTATTTTGAACTCTTTAGGCACATTTTCATTTTCCATTTTTTTTTTTTAGTTTTTTTTCGAAAAATATCAATAAAATTTTATTTGTTGGTTAAAAAAAATTGAAAATTTAATTACAATGGCATTTGAAAAATATTATAAATATAAATATAAATATAATATAATATAATATAATTATAAATATTATTAGTCACAGTTTTTTTTTATAAACATTTAAAGTTCAAAAATTGACAAAATTTATCAAATTTAAAATTGAATAATTATTTTGTAGTTAAAAATGTATAAAATGTTGAACTTTTATATCTAAGGATTTACCAAAAAATTTAAAAAATACATAAACACAGTTTATTTTTATAGTCATTTTAAGTTCAACTTTTTACAAAATTATATAAAAAAAAAGGTGGGTAAGTGGATGTCGCTCTGCTGTACAGTAGGTTACTAGTGGGACACTGTATAATGGATGCTATTAAATTTGAATTCAATGATACAATATCATTGTATAAGAAAAACGATTCTGAGAGAAGACGGTATGTCAGTCTAGGTTTAAGACAAATTATATACATATATATGGTATTAAAAAAAAATTGACCTATAATAAATTCCAAATTAATCATATCACATTATCACAATATACATTAGGTACTTATAACACGTTATACATCAACATCAATAACAAACCCTGATACTATCATAGATATATAATAGTACACTTTAGAAGTTTCAAGTAGGTACCCACGAATAATATTATATAATCACAACAAAATAACTAGGTTTTTTAATATGTAATTTCGTCCAAATTTGAACATAAAATTACTATAAAAATAAACTGTGATTGTATATTTTTTAGATTTTTCTTTAAGAGAATTAACTACTTACGTGGAATCTTGTTTTAAATTTTCAATCCTTAGCTATAAAAACTGAACATTTTATAATTTATTAATTACGATGATTTATAATTTTCGAGAATTTGAAAAATTCTGTCAAAATTCGATGTTTAAATGCTTATTAAAAAAAATTGTGCCTATGTATTTTTAATATTTTTCAACTCATATTGTAACAATATATCAGAAGCCTTGTATTAAATTTTTACACTTTTTGGCCCATTAGATAAAACTTTATTGATATTTATAGAAAAAAAAAAAACTAAAAAATTGAAAACTGAAAATGTCCGTAAACAGCTCAAAAAGAGTCGAAATATTTTCAAAATTGTACAGTGTATAGAAAATACTATTCACTTTCTAATCGAACGAGATACTGAAGTCGAAAATCGAAGCATTATTTCGACTACTTGTCGTGTACACAGACACAAAAATAAAAAAAAAAAATAATATAAAAAAAAAATGAAAAAAAAATAAAAAAACACACATCATTGTAAAATCAACACATTCATCGTTTCACTCAGAATCTAAAACCCAGAATAACTATTTTAGTTATTTTGTTGTGATTGTAAAATATTATTCGTGGGTACTTTAAAGTGAGTTTAAACTTCTAAAGAACACTATTATATATCTATGGAGTATTTACTATGATAGTATCAGGGTTTGTTGTTGACGTATAACGCATTATAAGTACCTAATGGATGTTGTGATATGATTAATTTGGAATTTATTATAGGTACCTATTTTAGGTAAATTTATTTTAATACGATAGATAAGTATATAATACGTCTTAGGTATACCTAGACTGACATACGTCTCCGCTCAAAATCTTTTTTCTTATAAAATTATATTATATCATTGAATTCAAATTTAATTCTATCCATTATACAGTGACCCACTTGTAACCTACTGTACAGCAGAGCAACTTTTCAAATTTAAAATTTGGTAAATTTTGTTAATATTTGAACTTTAAATGCCTATAAAAAATAACTATGAATATTTTTAACTGCCATTGTAACAATATATCTGGATAATTGTATTATATTTTCACGCTTTTATTTATTGACATAACAAATAAAATTGTATTGACATTTATAGAAAAAATAACAAAAAAAATTGATAAATTGAAAATGTCTGTAAACCGCTCAAAACGTATCAAAATAAATAAATTCATTTAACACCCGAGATCCTTAACCATTTTACCAAATTCATGCCAGTAGAAACTATATCCTGAACCCTGCCAACTCTGCTTACCTTTTAATGACCGTGGGTAATACATTTGTTTTCGATTATAATTAGCAGTCCTTGAGCTCTATAAGTATACTATTTAAATTGTTAAATCAAGATCAAAATCTTCTTAGTGCCTACTAAGTATGTTATAAATTATTTTGTAATTGCACTATATACATTTCCATATTGTAATATGACTTATTGTCTGAATTTTTGAAATAAATAAATAAAAACAAAAAACACCCATCATTGTAAAATCAATACATTCATCGCTTCGCTCACAATCTAAAAGAATGATCTAAGTGATTCTAGTAAAAATTATTAAATTAAGCGTACATTTTTTTCATGTCCATTTATACACAGTTAATGATAAAGGTAAGAATTTGGATTCATTTATATCGAATTAATGTCAATTTACTCAATACAAATGCTATTGTTTATAAATCTTGTAGTCTATATAGGTATGAACTTACCTATGTTAACATTTATTTATATTTTTGAAAAAACTATAACCCTAATTAATTTATAAATATTGAATTTAATAGAATATCTATCTTATGACTGTAATTCAAATTTCAATAAGATACAGAACTGCGAGCGTCTGCTATAGTGTACCTACTGTTAACTATATTTTCCTTCTAATTATAACTAACAGTTAACTAATTAAAATATTAAATTGAATAACACTCAAGTTAATAATGTCTGCACGTTTATTCTTAACTTAACAACACACTTAACGTTATGGTCTCAAAACAACCTTGCTCGAGAACGCTATCCAACAAAACTGACCAGCATTAAACAAATAGATATGGACAGTTTTTAGGAATTTTCAAATTAATGGGTTCTTGCATATTATATTGTTCAATGAATAAAACTGTTTCTGTTTATAATTTGTTTTTGTAATCAAAAAGTTGAAAACACTATAAAAAATTATTGTACCTATTCATTAAAATGTTGTTTACTTGAAGATTGATACTGTAAAATATCATAACAGGCAGTATGTATATCAAAATTCAAAACATGAATAAAAGTCGATAATATTGTTTTCAGGAAAATTCAATGCATCTTGGCTCCAAAGTAACTATCAACTATATACAGTATACCTACCACCTACGAACATATTAATATTTAATATATATTATGAAAGACGATTTTTAACACTTAACATTTATTGTTTAAAAAAGTGTTAATTTGTTTTATTATTATATAATTTTAATTTAATTCCTAAAAAATTATTTATAAACAGATAGTTGACAATTGTACATAATTATATAATATATCTTTAAGTTTTTACTTGAATAATTGCATATACTTATATTATGTTAGGTTTCATATTCATCTTAATATTGAATTTAAAATAGTTAATTCCCTAACAGGCATACAGAACTGTTGTACATTTATTTTTATTTGGATATTACGATCGGCTAACTACAGTTATTATACCTGATAGATAGTAACAATATAGTATAAGAAAACCGAGTAACATAGAGCAGAATGTAGATTATAACAATATAAAAAAACAAAAAACAAGAGTGTTATAATTTGTATAGATATGTGTATTATGTAACGGTTAGTTGGTTCAATGGTGGGCTAAGGCTAGTTGGTCATATAGTTGCATCTTTAAGGATTTGACATCCACGTTTTTCATCCGTTTCTACTCTGTGTTATTGTTCAATTCTGTCTTTGAACTTGGCGTTTGGACAAGTATCAATGATATGCTGGACTGTTCTACGATAACAACAACAAGCAGGGGGGAGATTCTGACATTGCCCGTATGTACAGCAAAGGTGGGCATTCCACGCCTGTATAACGTTTCATTCTCAATTTCTAGGTTTATTGTCTTAGTAAGGTGGTCAGGTGGGTTAACAGTGATGTGGTTTTGAATAATCTCAGTTCAAAGGAACATTCTATCTTACCATATTTTTGTATCATCTAGTAATGAACGCATAAGGAATTCAAATTTGTATTCAAAAAAGTGTTTCAATAATTTTTTAACTGAAAAAAAAATAATAATTTCCTCACTTTTTCCGCTAGGGGAATAGTAGGGGTAAGCAGGCGCGTAGCTAGAAATTTCAAAGGGGGGGGGGGGTGTTATTCAAACTTAAGAGGACGCTAAGACGCGTGTGTTGTCTCTGTCTTACACACGCACGACATAACAAATTGTCGTTCACTATTTTCAATAGTGAGCTGTTAGTTTTGATACTAGAGTGAATCGACATATTATCAAACTTTTAGGTAAGAACATTATCTGGGTCTTAGCTTGGGCGATTTTTCGGTACTTTCACTTTTGAGAAAAATAAGTGTATGGAAATATTAAAAATGCTCATATCTCGCTTGAAAATTATTTATTATACAAACGTATTACAACTTACCCGTGAATAGATAATAGTTTAGAATAATAGTTCTCTTATATACTATTATTATCAATAAAAAAAAAATGAATACATTTTTAAATTAACTTAATGTGTCGACTTTTTGAGGCTAGTGTATCTATTATTTCGTCTGTGGTTACGACTAAATCTCGATGAATATTTATAACAGCTAAGCCATTCGAGCGATTTTCACCAGTTGTATTTCTTAGATATGTTTTCAAGCGTCTTAATAAGGAAAAAGACGTTTCACTGCTTGCAGTTGTTAAAGGTAAAGTAATCAATACTTGTAAAATTCGATAAACAGTAGGAAATATGTCTTCGTTGCTGTCAAAGAAGGCTTCGGTAACATTTTTAGGATTTTTATTTTTTATATGTTCATACCATATTGCAAACTCACCAATTGCAGATATTTCATCAGCTTCAATATCTGAAGAATATATCTTAAGAAGTTCTTTAAATTCGGTATCATTTTTTCATTTGCATTTATTAAACAAGTAAATTGTTTTAATAGTGATTTATGGTTCAAAAATCTGTCATTTAGTTGCTCACAGAAATGATCCAAAAAAGGTACAAAAATCAAAATCCTAAAATAGACTTCCGGTGATTCTGTTGAAATTCTAAAACGATTTGTTCGGTTTATAGCTAGTCGAGGTATTGAAATTGTAATCCCCAATGATAGTTGATACCATAGAGTAACACTCTAATGATGAAGTTGTAAACAAGTTGTAATTACTCTACATTAAAAGATATCTTGTATCGTACATGAAACGAGTCAACGATAAACTGACACAGAATGGTCTAAAATAATAATTATCTAATTCCGTGTACCCGTGTCCCGGTTTAAATTATAAAACATAGTACACCACGGTTGAGGGGGGGTGTTACTACACCTGTAACACCCCCCCTGGCTACGCGCCTGGGGGTAAGTGCAAAATCGGTACTTTTAATACAGTTTATAGCAGCAATTCCTTATCCGGGGAAAGTGCCATAAACTAATGATCGACTTGGTGGCTGCTCTGCTGGTGCTCGTCTGCTCGGCTGGTGTTCGTCTGATGGACACTTGTCCATCGACGTATCTCGTCGGTATTCCTAATAGATCCCTCCTATGGCATTTTTAGTATAATGATGGTACACGCGCCGTATCCGCCTGAGGTCATTTCTGACGTCTTTTACGAAAACAATGTTAACTACCGATTAAAATAATGTTCCCTAGAAACATCCTTTCCTAGGATATGCCTTTCCTAGAATATCTTTTCTTAGTATATGGATATTGCGCGCTTATACTTATCACGTGTTCTTATTGATGTGGCCGTTATTAATTAGTTCTCTTTAATGCAACCGCTCGGATGCTGATATTATTACTATTACGCGCTCCCTGTAGCATTTACGTCTATTGTTGAATATAATATATAGGTATATTATAAATTATAATCCTAATACAATATAATATTATATATATTATTACTATTATTAATATATACGTAGTCACACCTCGTTAAAATATAATACGTAACTATTTAAAGTTAAGTTTTGAGGACCAACCTTTTGGAAATTTATTCCTCTTCAGAATATGAATCTAAAACTATGTATTGACATTGAATAAATTTAAATGATTTAAACAAAAATAACAATAAGTATGGGCAGTTAGTGACTTCGAATCATCTAAAAAATCTTAGATGTATTATTTTTCAAAAAACGTTTAAGCTTTCGGTGAAAATCAGTTCAGAAAAGAGTAGCATAGAAAAATAGAAAATATTTAGTTTTCAAACCTATATTTTCAATTTTTGGAATGAAAGCCTAAAATGTTTATAACTATTATGTAACATAACAATCGAACCATAAAAATAATTACTATGTGTATAACTGTGTAAGATATTGAAATGTGAATAAAAAAAATAAAAAATAAATTTAATTATCTCTTATAATATTATATATATAGTATATACGAGAATAATATGTAATAAAAATGTTCCTGTTGTTTTTATACTCAGACTACACCGGTAAGCAGTTTGATTTATGGATTTTAAATACCTAAGTTTAAATCAACTTAATGTTAAAGCTAATACAATGCTACTATAACAGTACCTATAGGTACACTTGTTAATTAAGTTAACATTATTGTTCCTAAGATAGGTATCTATTATTGTGTATTTTATTGTTATACATGTTAAGGGTAACGTTATCCTGCATCTAAGGGCCGTTCTTACAATAGAGAGTTTTTGCACAACGTCCGTTAAACACTCCGGTAAAAATAACGTTCGGTTAAATTATACGGTAATATAATAACGTTGTAATTGAAACTTTAGTTTTTGCATTTACCGGATGCTAAAATTTCGTAAAACTTTTTTATCACATGTAAGTTGTAACCATAACCATAGACATATAAACAGGTTTATGGGTCCAACCATTTTGATAATCGCAAATTGGATTTTTCAATTTTACATTTTTACAATCATAATATTATAAGTAGGTAGGTAGGTAATAGGTATTAAATTTGGTATTAACAACTACTATATTATACTATATGATTTAGGGTATAGAGTATAATATGACATCGGACATACGTATATAGTGTTTGTTGCCTTTTGGTATTACCTATTAAGTACAGTGTAAAATTATCATCAGTGTAAAATCAAAATCACGGATAACAGAATTTGATAAGATATAATAACCGATAATAAATATTAGGTGCCCGCTAAAATGTTTAAAATAACCGATTACGATAATCAAATAACCGTTCCGATATTTTTCGCGCATGCGCAAAGGCTTGTTTTGGTAAATAACGTTATCGGATTCATACCGTATTTTTAACCGGCGTTGTGCAAAAACTCTCTTATGTCCGGTAAAGTGTCGGTTAACGCTAACCGACTGATAACAGATTTTATTACCGGCAGAATTCTTCCGGTTAAGTGTCGGTTAACTTTAACCGGACGTCGTAAGAACGGCCCTTAGTCATTGACAGACGACAGTACCTACAGATACTTCAATAATAATTCATAATTTCTCATAAGAATTTACCTTGAATAATAATCATTTGAGTTATAACTGAAAATTTGTTCTCAATTGCCTATATCATTTAAGACTTTACCCACTTTTTATACAACTAGGTTAGATCGATTTGCTCTTATGAAACAGTTCCTTGAATTTATTTAGTGGGGCTTAAATAATGTTAAAAGGATGTCACAACCTCTTGTGTTGTCTCCGTCTTATACATGTACGACATAGACAGTATACTTTGTAAAATTTATCCATTTCGGTAAATTTGTAATTCCTAAAATGTGCATCAGCAAATTATGTTTTCAACTCTATGTTTACTATTTGCTTATTCATGGTAGTTGATATGATCAATGCGCAATGTGCAAGGAAATTATTTTCTACATAACAAAAACAAAATATAAATCATACCTTCAAATCAAATGTAATAGGAATTATAATTAACGATATTATTCTTAATAATATTTATATTTATTATAATACAATATTTCATTATGATTATTTGAGAGATTATAAGTTCTCCCGTTTTTAATGATTTGAAAACTCTCATGATGGTAAATTCTTCTAACCTCAGGGTCTACTATTGTACTACCCTGTAAAGGAGTTTATCATACAACTGGGAGAGTTTAGTACCACCCAATAATTTAAAAAAATTAAAAATAATGATAGCCATAGTACTAATTTTTTTTTCAATAGTTATATAAAATAATTGATAGTTAAAAAATTAATATTATGTAGATACCAACATTTATTTCATATTATAATTAAGACAAAATATGTTTAAATAATTGTAATCCTGTAAGTAAATTAAACATTTTAATTTTAGGTTATAATCCAAATCAAGTGAAAATAAATACAGGTTACAGTGACTGTCTTGGTAAGCAATTATATAATTATTATTACACGAATGGCTCATTTAACGTGTTCATAAAATCCCACAATATTAATTGTATGCCTTGAATTTAAACTTTATTACTTATTTATAATTGGAGTCATTGCAGATTTGTTTTAATTTTAGACAATATTTTACAAAAGTTTTAAAAAGTTTTACTAATATTTTATTTATACTACACCACTACCTGCCACATGTATACCTATACCATATTTCTAGGTTCTAATTTATTATTATTGTAGTAATACATATAATATAAAACCAATGATAACCATTATTATACGAAATAAAAATAATAATTAGGTAATTCTAATAACTATTTATATTATTACTATTATAATCCCTATAAAATGTATTAGAATTTTCGCATTCTCTTCAACATTGTACCTAGATTCATCTAGTAGAATAGGTAATATCATCTAAAAATGTATAACCATAACAATTGATTGTCTAATGTAAATATAAACATACTATCGATATACATTTGTAAATCAGCTTATTCTAATTCTTTTTTCATGCAACATACATTTTTTACTACCTTTTTATAACTATTTTATATTTCAGAAAAACTCCATAATGACACCCCTGAGAATGAAAGGATATTTAGAATGACGCAACTGAGTAAGTTCATATAACAAATGTTTTGCTCAGATATTAAACGAATTTTTACTTAGTTTACCTAAATATGCCATTAATTAAACTCTTTACATAAATTGTATATCATAATATACTATAAATTATAATATCGTCCATTGGTTGAAATCGTAAAATAAAAAAAGTAATTTTATTAGACAAATGGCGCCATTACCTTGACTGTAACGAACATGTGCTCTTTTCCCTGGGTGTCTCTGGAGTTGTCTCGGTTGATCGTGATTTGATACGCGTTATTATTGCAATATTTAACTATAACCATATACGAATTACTTCTACAATTATACGTATGATCTCTAATGTGATCTAAGATTTATTACTTGGTGTTGCTTGTAATGACTTGTCGTTACTTTATGTACACAACACCTCAATATTTATTTGTAAAAACACGCATGTAATGATAAGCAGTATTGTGGATGCAATTTTAGGACGTTTGTCAGGTATGTGTATGTTATATAGTATATGCTCAAAATACAAATACTTCAAAGAATACCTCCGCATACGTATTCTTTCAAAAAGTATCGAACGATAGATTCTGTTAATATTGTATTGTAATTATATTATAAATCCAATGCTCGGGATTTTTGTTGAGTGTATGTGTTTCCTTATAATATACGGAAATAGCCCAGTAACAGTTTTAAATCCAACAATTTAACTAAATAATTTAACAGATAGAAATAAAAAGTGAACAGAGTGACATTAATAGAATATATTAAATATACAAAATAAAGAATAATTAATTAAGATTAATAATAACAGTAATTAACATAAATATGGTTTATAATATCGATAAATAATTCACATGTAATAATTATTAATATAATTATAAAAAGCCTAAATAGTGTTAAAATTAAATAAATCGACCTGTTTATCATTAGCTAATCTCATCACTCTATTAATAGGAGAATTTATTAAGTAATCAGCATATCTAATTTTAAGATTATATTATCAAAATGTATAGGTATCCAATTTTCTTAACTCAAAATTAAATATGAACATACGATTAAAAATGTCAGCTAGAGTAGGTACGGTTCGATACCATATTTTTGAATTTGACAAACCTACAACAAATAATAACAAATACTTAGTACCTAGCTGGTATATATGGCTATATATATACACCTATAATACCTAATAATATATCCTTGAATGGAAGCCGTTTTTTTTAAAACTTAATTGAATGCTGGGCAGTGGGCATCCCTTAAAGTTGTCACTGTGGGCTTTGTTGCAAAGAGCACATTTGAAGGGACTGTTTTATTCTTTTGTGCACTCATCATCCGGTGGTTATCATCGCATTTTATGCATCGAAATTCGTGATAGCAATGATTGTGTGTGTGCAGCTGATCAGATTGGAAATATTATGAAATTGTGGTGGGGCATGACTCTTTTCATGTGATTTTTCAATTATTACTTTGGTTTTAAATATTGATGTGATGACGTGAATGTCTGTATTATTATTTAGAGAAAAATCTCTAAAAAGCAGTGGAAGAAGAAATAATTATTATTTTAGCGTTGTACACCTATACGTGTTTAACTACCTACGGTTCTCTAATTCAGCTAGAGCTGTAATAATGTTAATGATTGAGGTGAAATGATGTAGCTAGGTTTCTTATGTTTCTTATGATGATCTATGTGTGGAGAGGATGTGGAACAAATAAATGTTAATTTAGCTAGTGTTAGCTTCTTTTAAGTGATCTATAATTTTTAGGGTTCCGTACGTTAAAACGGAAGCTTATTACTAAGGCGTCCGTCCGTCCGTCTGTCACCAGGCTGTATCTCATGAACCCTGAAAGTTAGAAAGTTGAAATTGTCACAGATTATGTATTTCCGTGGATGCTATAACAACAAATACTAAAAATCCTTTTTTTATTTATTTATTTATTTTTATTAATTTTTTTTCGAGTTAATCGATTGACGGAAGAGGAACCGCGTTAGCAATACTGTCTTCTCCTCAATACTAAAAATCCTAGTATATATAATATAAGCAGTGTTGCCAACATAGCTGATGATGGTACTGTACCCTTCGTGTGCGAGTCGGACTCGCACTTGTTTATAATAATTAAGGTGACCTGTGTTTGAACAATGAGATATGAGTAAACGACTATGTTGAATGTAGATAAGTTTGATATATTTTTAATGTATATGTAGGCCCGGACGTGATCTATGCGGTGTTGTGTTAGGCTGGTAGTTGAAATTGTCCATGGAGGTATGGAGCTGGTTGAGAGCGTGGCAATTATAATCACTGGGGCCAAAATGATTTACAATTATTAAAACATTCGTTATAAATCATACAATTATCACTTTTTATACTACATTTCAATTGTTTGTTCGTATTATTTTTAAAGTCTTAACGTGAAAATATATTTAAAAGAGATTAATTAATATTATTTTTCATTCCCTATAGGTTATCAATACAGTAAGCACATTTTAATTAATTTAATACTTTTATAGAACAATTGGAACACTACATAACAAAATGTATTCGACTAAAAACTATGTCTAGTATAGAAGATATTTCTAATAAATTTTAAACGATAAATTTATTCTTTAAATAATAATAATTTTATAATTCTGAACATTTAGTATACCCTCGTCAATCACAAAATCTGAGCTCGTATAGAAGAAAAAGACAAATTATAAGTGAGTAGTACTATATTATATATTTTTATTTACTTCAGTACCTATTTTTAAAACTGTCTATTTACGATTACATATACATAATACATAATATGGTTTAAAAAACGTACCTATTTATTATGTATATAGGTATTTTAATATTTTATAATAATTGTATATTATGCACTAATAAGATACACTTATTATGCTGTAATTAATTATACATTAAACAGGTTAGGTTAGTGGTTAGGTAAAAGGAGAAAAAAAACAAAAAAACAAAATAATAATAATATCAATACAAGTGGTGACGGCCTTCCATGTTAAAAATTAAATATGTAATACTTATACAATATCTTAAACTCCTATTACTTGAAAAACCTGAGCACTTATAAAACAATTTGACTTTTATATAATATTATATTCCAACGTTAATTACAGTTAAAAATTTAAGTAAGTATACATATTTTTAACTACTAAATATGTAGGTACTTTCATAGGCTGTCTTTATTTTTCGGTAACTTCAATATATTAAAACAATTTATTATACTCGTATATATACGATACGATATAATATATTAAAATTCATTGAATTAATTTTTTTTACGAATTAAATTTTAATGATATAAAATGTAGATTATACTGGATAGATAAAAATATATTGTAACTAATGAATAGGTTAGCATCATATAGGATGGACAAAGTAGGCAAATGAGATATTGAATTAGTTTTTTCCGAAAACATTACGTTAATAATTAAACTATTAATATTTAATTATTAGAAAAGTAAATATATAATATTTGTATTATAATTTATTGATACAGTGTGAATGAGTTCGTGATATTGACTATGATTGACGCGTAGCCTCAATGGTTGAGGAGGGTCCTTAATACAAGCACTATTGATGAGGTGTCGACTTACGTCACTGCAGAAGCGATACAACGTAACCAGTCGTTGCATCTACTCGTGGGCCGTTGCCTGTCGTTTTTACATTCCTCCGCGGCTCGCGCTCATATTTGCATTATGGGGTCTGTCTCGGCACAAGTTATCACGGCTAGTTATTGAACTCTGCTTAAATAGGTAATATCAATAATTAAAAAAAGTGTGGCGCAGTAGACTCATCCTATAGAACAGCACGGAGTATAACCGCGATCGATACCCAGCATTTGCACATTATTTTCAATTTTTTTATCATGTTCAATTATTAAAACGAAAACATTTTTAAAAAAAAGTAGTTATGCTTAGTTTTGAAGTTATACTATTTAAAGTCTAAGACCCACCCAAGATGGTTTTAAATAATAAGTCTAGAGATGTTTTTGATTTTAAATGTCCGAGCGTGCGATTGACCACGCTTGGTGTATCATCAGAGCTCTGAAATAATAGCTGGTTCTGAAACAGACAACAGACCCCAGAATGCTTTTATATGCTAATATGCCTCGTCTGGTGCTATATAGTATGCATATGGCGTTGGGTGGCGAGGTACCTAAGTACGTTGTCGTCGGCGTAGTAGGTATATGAGCAAAATATAAGGATCGGTCCTGGTTACACTATATTACTACGATATGCGTTCGAGATGTCTGTGTGTGTTCGACCAATGCTGTCGTTTGTATGTGTGAGACTTCATAAGTAATTTTTGTGTGTGGTCAACTTATGCAGTCAGGTTGTGTTTCTCTTAGAAGTGTGGTTGAATTCTCAGATTTTAGGGTTAGAGTAAAACTATAGTTTATATATTATATAGGTACTTAAGGGGGTTTGAAGCGGTGATTTAATAAGGGGTCGCGTATATGCAATTCGATGTCTTATAGTCGTTTCGCAGTGTGTTTGTGTGCGAAGTAAATGATCATTAGTGTGCGTAGATACGTTCGGAATCAGTGGTTCGCACGCGCATGCACATGTCACATAATAAAATATTTGTTCCAACGAGAAACTAATTTCAATCAATTGAGACCTAAAAGCTTGACAAAAATACGATAACTTAGAATGATCGGATTTTAGTTCTGTAAACATATTTGAATTCATCGTTCTTTTTTCTAGGTTATATTGTGGGAGTCGATTTTTGAATAACTGTTTAACATTTTAAAGAAAGACACAAACAATTTTCAAAAAATTGAGAAATCGAAATATGATTTAACGTGAATTCTAAAAAAAATATCGAAAATCTTTTTACAGAATTGAAATCTGATAATTCTAAGTAGGCCTATTTTTGTCAGGCTTTTAGGTCTAAATCATGAAATAAATACGCTGCTTCGAATCCCCTTAAGGGGAAACTTGTATTAAATATTTAAGATAAGCTATACAAATTTAAAAATTTATTAATTGTAATTTAACTACTAAATAATTTACAATTTAAAAATCAAATGCTTATAAAATTAAACTCTACATGTATGATGTATATCATTAATATTTTTAAATTCCTAGATATAATAACAACTTGTGAGGCACCTTGTATTACTTTTTCAAACTTTTTGACTGATCAAAACAATTTCACTATCAATATTTAAAGAAAAAGAACTAAAAAAAAAAGAATCAAAAATTTCAAATGCCTATACCTAAATAGCTCAAAAAGAGTCAAAATATATCGAAAATGACATTATGTAATAACATTTGGCGAAAATCAGAAAATAAATTTTCTTAAAAATTCCTGTTCTCCGGCATCTTTTCTGGTAGGAAATCGAATCTAATATTGTTACTTTAGGAAGTCAAAGTATTTTATTTTTATTGATAATCATTAATCAATAATACAGGAAGATTCAATAAATATATGTATCTCAAGGTCATAAACTATAATATTTGAATCTCAATAAATTATATTAAAAGTTGTATAAATGTTAAACTTATTTTAAACCCATGTAGAACTTCTTGGTAAGTATATTTTTTGTAATCCTTATAATGATTTATAACAATTTTATAGAAAATGTTTGTGCGCACTGAGTGTATAAGAGTATTGTCAGGCAATAAATCGAATACATTTTTGCTCTCAGTGCAAAAAGAGAGTAAAATCGAAAACGTTATTAGTAATTAATAGGGCCCAGGACTTATTGTACTTAAAAGCATTAAAATACATTAAAAACATTATTATAAGCACTCAAATAAACATTTAAAAAACTTAAATTTAAGCAAAAATATTTAATAAAAAAAAACTTCCTTCTTACATGTTAAAGTAGGTACTAGACATAATTTGTATAACTGTGCTAAAACAAAATGTTTAGGAAAAGATTCTAACAAAAAAATCAAAAAAAAATCTTTTTACTATTGTTATGGATTTTACACACAACACAAAATAAACGTACGCACCAATTGAAAATTAAAATAATTAATGTATTTTTTATTAAAACTGGTAGTAAAAATTAAGTGTAGCTACAATCTGTTATTCGAACACTGGTAATTCTACGACTGACTGACTCCCTGTGTGTTGTCGTGACGGTGCCCCGTCTCACATCAAAAACCCTTATTCAGCGGTTCCCACGGTGGCAGCGTCTTACGACACACACTCTGCATTATGATTGTCTTGTCTATATATGTTGTTAACATATATAGATATATAAAAAATAAAATATGTACTGATCAGGGGTTCTTAACACCCCCCAGACTAAATGAGACACGGGGGTCCAATGACCACAGTGTTTCACTTAAATATTTAAGTTTCTGCAAGATTTCGAATTTCCTGTTATTTGGGGGTCAGTTCAGTTTGACAATAAAATAATAAAATATTAAAGAAAAATAATAAAAGAAAAATAAATTACACTGTGTCTTTCTAAATACCATTAGATTTTTCATGCTTCTGGTATTTCAGGGTTGTATAGTTTTGTAACATTTTTTCTTAAACTAAAACTTAATATACTAAATGTTAGTATTGTTAGTATTACAATAATATAAATGACAATAACGTGAATGTTAATATTGAAAATTAACGAAGGTTCAGCTATGGTATGTGAAAGTTCATTTAACTCAACTGCTTTATTAGTCAGTTGGTTCAAATTTTGAATTAAGATTTTATTAGTGAGGTTTTGAGGAATAATTGTTTTGACTATATCTGTCAATGTGTGTAACGGATCCTTCTTAGAATTTTCTGGTATAATATCTGAATGAATATCCCTACTAGCTTTGTTATTAGAAAATAATATAGAGTTTCTGAGATTAATTTTACAAAATGGGGGTATAGTTATTCTGCCTACGCCCTCAATTTCTATCTTGGAATTTTCTGTTGGATTTGTGCAAGTGATGGTACCTACTTCCCGTTGGGTATAATAGATCCATGAATTAGTTTGCACTAACTGATGCCATATAGGGGCTTTTAATGAAACGAATTTGAATTTGCAATGGTCTGGATTAAATTGATTATTCGCTAGTAATGAAACTACACATACATCTGATTCTGCACGATGCTGTACATGTTGATTACCTCTACAAACTTTATAGGGCTTTAATGTTATACATTCTTCCCATTTTACGTTATCTAAAGCAATAAAATTTTCGTTGTCTCTGCTTACACCTAAATAATCTATTTCAGGGTCGACTAAGAAAATGGTTTGTTCACTGTGGGGTATGGGTAAAGGTATAGGGTGGTATATACTATATTCCTCACTGGTAATTAGTGGGATTTCTATGACATAGATAAGATAGTTGTCTTTAAAGAATATGTTTTTTTCAGAGATTCGGAGGATTTCATTAAGAGATTCTATATTAACTTCCAATGGAAAAGTATTTCCAATCGGCAAGTCCACCTTAATTTCAAGAAGTTCTTTAATAATGTGCTGTGGAGTAAAGACACTAGTGTGAATTTTTCCATCTAATGCTGTATTTATTATGGAGATAAAGTTCTGGGTTTCATAAGCGTACTTATTTAATACTAGTTCAAATAGTAATGATTGTTCTAATACTTTGGTTCGGAACGCCAATTTATTAAGGTTCTGGATAGTAAGATTTGTTTGTGCTTGTAGGTACTGGAGGTTTTGTTCTACTTTTTGTTGTTGGAGTTCTAATTGTTGTGTAGAGTGATTTACTTCTGCTTGTAGGAATCTGATCTTTTCCGGAATATTGTTTTTACTAGGTACTTTGCTTCGATTTAGTTCTGTTATTTGATTTATAATGAATTCAACATCAATCTTTGAGCATACACCATACAGAACGTTGGCCATACGCCTGAATGTTTGCCCCAATCCCCGTCGAACTCTATTATCATCATTATTAATGGCTAACATAAGACTTCTGTGATTAGCTTCGATCTCGTTTAAATAGGGCAAAGTTGCTCTAGAAAATTGTTGTATAAACAGAGAGCAAATCTCCTCAATTTCCACATTGCCAAATCTGTTTTTCATATTTTCGCAAATGGTCGTGGTGGCTTGATAGTGAGCCATGATGACATGGTATTTTGAAATTAGTAATTGTACATCCAAGGAGATTACCAATTCCCAACTCACATGTGACAATCTGGCTACTCCATGTGACTCATAATAGATCCCTTGTTGGTTCTTGAATGACGTTAGATTAAATACTTGGCGGTGATTTCTTTGGTCCGAATCATTGATGGAAGGTTCCGTGACGCTTATTGAAATTATGCTAAATCTGAAACATAGTTATGTTCTTTCATGAAATTGTTTTAGAAGGTTCCGGTGTACCTTTACAGGCTTGTTTTTCTTAAGTATCGTGACATTTGGTGAATCTGGTTGTAGTTCTACGATGGGGTAAGGACCTAACCATTTTGGGGCTAGTTTTCCCTTACGGGCCTTGTCTTGTATTAGGACTCTATCTCCTTCGGCAAGGTTTAGAGGTGCTATTGATTTGTCATAACGCTCTTTAGATTTGTGTTTGCTTTCTAATAGCTCTGCTCTCGCTAATTTATGAGCTTCCTGCATTTGTTTCTTCATCTCAAAGTAATGGTCCTCATAGTTGTATTGAGGTTCAGGATCTCGAGTGAATGAATGCGGAACGGTTATCTCATTACCATAAACTAGTTGATATGGTTGAAATTTGGTTGCAGTATGTACTGTTGAATTATGACAAAACATCGCGAATGGAACATAAGTGTCCCAGTTTTGAGGATCTTTGTCAACGAAACTGCGTAAGTAGTCTCCTAATGTTCTGTGGCTACGCTCTAAAGATCCATTACTTTGTGGATGGTATGGTGTGGTCGAAGTTTGTTTAATCTTAAGAAGTTGACATACTTCTTTGAATACATGACTAAGGAATTCCGTACCACAGTCTGTGACAAGACTCTTCGGAAGTCCATGTAAGCACACAAATTGGGTTACAAAATGGTATGCTACAGTGTTTGCTTCATGGTTTATCATAGGTACTGCCCATGCGAATTTAGAAAGGTCATCTTGAAGAGTTAAGATGAATATATTCCCTTTATGAGACTTAGGAAATGGTCCTACAATATCCATGAAGATTTTCTCAAAGGGTCTGGAAGAGGTTGTGGTTATAACCATCGGTTCTTTTACTGATCGATTTGGTATTTTCTGACGTTGGCAAGTTTCACAGGAAAGGATATATGCTTTGATCATCTGTCTCATTCCCTTCCAATGATGTTGCTGCAATATTCTTTGATATGTCCGATTTATTCCTTGATGTCCCCCCAAAGGAGTCTCGTGGAATTCTCTAATGATTCGTAACTGGTCTTCCTTCGATAACTGCTCTTGTGTTACGATTTGTATTTCTATTTCCGAATTTCGGAACGTGTAGTAGAGCATGCTCCGGACGGTTTCCCATTTGATACCGTCTCGATCTATCGCTAAACGCGGACAAGCGAGTCGAGTTACTTTCCGCTCTTGGCAAATTTTCTTGAGATTCTGTAGGCTCTGAAAAATATCTTCGCAGGTAGGTTTTTGCCAGAACTTTTCTTTAGTAATGAGGTAGAATATGTTTCTGTCTGTTATCTCTAGTGATGCTACCTCGGTAACCTTTTTCTGTAGTCTACGTAACTGTGTCAGGTTGCCAAATTTTCTTCTCATTTGTACAGCTACTCCGTGTGTCATCTCGAAATCCGCCGAAACGCAACATGCCAGGGAAATGCTAGGATCCATTTCAAATATATTTCCTGATACTTCGCTAATTTTCTTAGTTGGTTTCTTAAGACTTGAATCGGCTTGCAGAAATTCCTGATAACTTTCGGTGATTTGTATGTTTGTAGAAGAGCTAGCTTGATGAGAGCTGTGATCGTCCTGAGGTTCTGAAGTTGATGGTTCTGCGTTGTCTGGATATTTTGAGTTCTCTGCGGCCTTTGATGATCTGGTGACGACTTGATTTATCCGACTTAAAGCATCTGCATTTGTGTTATTAACGCCAGGTTTGTAATGGATGGTGTATTGGTGTTCTTCCAATTTTAAACGCCACCTCGTTAGCCGTGAACCGGGGTCCTTTAGGTTAAACAGCCACACCAATGCTCGATGGTCCGTTATAATATTAAACTGTTGACCAAAAAGGTATGGGCGAAAAGTTTTAACTCCCCATACTATGCTGGCTAATTCCTTTTCAGTAGTATTATAGTTTATTTCAGCTTTATTTAATGTTCTGGATGCATAAGCAATGGGTAGGTCCTTCCCAATTGGACCTTGAGAAAGTACACAACCAATTGCGTAGTTGCTAGCATCACAAGTGAGATTGAAGGGTCTGGTGAAGTCTGGATACTGAAGGATTGGATAATTTATTAGAAGGTTTTTCAGTTTTTCGAATGACTGTTGGCATAGATCACTCCACATGAATGGCACATCCTTCTTTAGTAACGAAGTTAGTGGTTTAGCGATCTGTCCATAATTTTGTATGAAACGCCTGTAATACCCAGAGAATCCCAAGAACGATTTAATATCTTTTACGTTTTGGGGTATTGGAAAATTATGAACACATTCAATTAATTTCGGGTCAGGCTTAACGCCTTCGTCAGTAATTTGGTGTCCTAAATACGTGACCTCTTTCCTCAAAAATTCACATTTCAAGGGCTGTAGTTTTAGATTGAATTTTCTGAGCCTTTCCAAAATTTCTGTGAGTTTTTGTGAATGATCTGGGAGGTCCTTGGCATAAATAATGATGTCATCAAGGTATACGAACGCTTTTAACCCATTCAGGCCTGAAAGTACCTTGTTCATCATTCTTTGAAATGTTCCGGGAGCACCCTTTAGACCAAACGGCATCCGCAAAAATTCGAAATGGCCTTTATCCGTAGAGAAGGCTGTCTTCTCGCGATCTGCCGGGTTCATTGGCACCTGATGATATCCTTGGGCCAAATCAAGTGTACTGTAGTATTTGGACTTACCTAACTGATCTAAGATGTCCGTGATATTGGGAAGTGGAAAAGCATCTCCCACTGTAACTTGATTGAGTCGTCGAAAGTCAACGCATACTCGATACTTTACTACTCCGTTAACATCCGGTTTCTTCGGAACCACCAAAAGAGGAGCATTCCATGGCGAGTCACTAGGAGCAATTACCCCTTCTCGCTCTAGAATCTCCATTTGTTCTGTTATTTCTTGCCGATGTCGCTGGGGTAGTCGGTATGGCTTTTCATGAATTGGGTGAACGGCTTCAGAAGTCTTGATTTCGTGAGTAACGGCGGTTGTTGCTGTGATTTTATCCCCTTCCAATTGAAACACATCAGAGTATTCCTCACAAATAGTAAGCAATGAGGATTTTTCTTCTGAGTTTAAATGGCAGGTTCGCAAGGCTGAATGTAAGCGAGATATTCTGTTCCCATCAACTAGGTTCTGTATTTTCCAAAATTTGTGATAAGTGCACATTAGCTTCGTTGAAATCTTCGTGTTCGAGATGCTCTAGTTGAGGGATTTGTAATTGAACTTGATTGACTGTTGGATTAATAAAAGGAACGTATATAAGATGATTTCTCACTGTGGTAACACAATTTCCACAGGTGAGGGCATTGGTAATGCTTTGGCTTGAAATTAAAATGTTTGAACCCTCTGTTTTATTGGGAGCTGGAATGGCAACGAGAATTTCTGTTCTTGGTAGTATGGTTAAATTCACAAGAGGAGGGAGGATTAATTCCTTTGACTGGTAGTCGATTATAGTTCCATGTCCGATAATGAATGGTTTACCTAAGATTCCTTCATTTGGTACTGGGAAATCGGATTGAACAACTTGGAATTCAACGCGTCTTTTTTCACCTCCAATTTGAAGTTCGATAGTGACGGATCCTAAAGTCGTCACAAAATTATCTGTTATTCCTTTGAGTTCGTACACGGTATGGTCGTAAACTATTACTTCATCTCGCAATGATGAGAGTTTGATTAAATTTAAGTCACTGCCAGAGTCGATTAAAAATTTGCTGTCTGTTGGAATGGTCTGAGGGCTTTGACACTGTACATGATCCTGTTCAATTTTCTGGCGAGCCGTATTATTTAAGATATTCCTGCGAATGAGATTGCGGCTGTTTTCAGGCTTCCTGCCGGGCGCCCGCCGTCGGCACTCGACTGCGTAGAGTTTTTTGAATTTTGTGAGGTAGTAGCTGGAGATTCTGCGGATCGCTTTGAATTTACGTATTTTAGTTTTCTGCATTCCTCCTTGGTGTGACCTGGTTTCTTGCAGTAACGACAAGTAATTGTATTAACGATCGCCTTGTGGGCGTTTTGAGGTGTTTGACCATTATTCGGCTTCACTTGGAGAGACCTGCAGTCTCTGGCCCAATGTCCCATTTTTCCGCAATGGAAACAAGGGGTACTCGGTTTCTTTGTAAGTGTTTTTCCATTGTTTTGTTTAGCAGACGGTTCATAGAAACGCTTTGACTCGTCGTGCGATTTTCTCACCCTTTCTTCTTCTCTTGCAGCTTGAATCGCTTTGTCAAGAGTTGGTGGATTTCGAGCCTTTATGAAGTCTTTCAGTTTTCCCAATCCTTCGATAAAGACTTGAATGGTCTGTGCTTTCAAACTGTCCTCCAATGCTGTGGCGACTTCTGCGGATTTTCCGTTTGTTTCCTGTTCTAATATGAGTGTCTGTAAGGCCTCAATACGCGATGAATATGTCATTACGTCCTCATCTCCTTTCTGTTTGATAGAATACAGTTCCAAATATAAATGTGGCGTAGTTCGCTGGGGTTCTAGTGACGTTTTTAGGGTATCCTTGAGTTCAGTCCAGGATTGAATCGAACGAAATTTTACTGCGGCCCGGGCCTTTCCCGTAAGCCGAATAATAATGCCTTGGAGCAGTCGCTGCTTAGCTTTCTCATTGGCACACATAATCGCGAACTCACATGTTTCTAGGAACAGCTCGAGATCTTCTTGATTTTCTCCACTGAATGTCGATGGTAATAACTTCAAGGCTGCTTCTAATCCGATGGTGTCTACGGATTTCCCAGATTGTGATAGGAGTTCTTGTGGGTTGTTCTGTGTTGAGGTGTTGATCACTGGATTTTCGTTCTGTCGGGAATCTCCTGTTTCGATGTTGTTTGGTTGTAGAAGGAACCCGTCATCGGCCATCGTGATGGTCTGATCTAAAATATTTGTATGCAAGGTATGGCTCGTATGAACAAGCACGTTATCTACGGAAGCTAAGGTTTGGTTAACGTTTTGCAACAACGTCTCGTTAAATTCTATGATTTCATTGGTCTGGTTGATAAAAAGATTATCCCCCGAAATTTCCGCAACAGGTCGTTCGGATTCTGGAACTTGTGGATTTGCAAACCTAACAGGAAGACTGAGACGTGGAGCAGGGAGAGGGTTCTCGGAGGTTTCCTCTCTATCTTCCAATTCAGGGGTAGGGGTCCTACTATTAGTATCTCCCGTTTCACTCATCAACTAAGTGTTAAACAATAACGATTTATGCAAACTACTACTACTGTTGCTAACAGTTAAAATAAATTATTAAATGTTATCACTATTAGGTTTGATGACAGTAATAATAATAATAATAAAAAAAAATAAAAAAAAATGTTCAATAACTAATTTAAATTGTTAGTATGTTAGTAAATGTTCTGTTACTCACAACACCGCAAACTGTATTGATGCCGCCATGAGTGTTGTCATTGGAAATGTGCGTTGTTGAAAGGGTCTGGATGAGTCGGGTTGGCTCTGAGTGTTGCCAGTGAAAAGAATTATAAACGACGTAAATCCTCTTCGACAGCTCTTGTTGAATGGACGTTCGCTTGCCCCGAAACTGCTGGCGCGGGGACCACTACAGGTAGTGGGTTTCAATTCGGCTCCGTTATTGTTGATTGTTGTTGTAAACAATGTTATCAATAGTCTTATCAATTTTGATAACTCTTATCAATATTGATAACAATATCGATTGTGACTATCGATTTCGATTTTGACTATCGATTTCGATTTTGACTATCGATTTCGATTTTGACTATCGATTTCGATTTTGATGTCTTACCGTTGCTCGAACTGGTTCGACCGATGTCGGCTTCGGGCGGCGCACCAATGCCACGCCCAAGAATTTGTTGACGCCGATGGTAATAATAGTAATAATATTATTTACGTGATTTTCAGGAATGTTCTGTAGAATGTCTGAATGTTAAAGGTCTGAAATGTCTGAGTTGATCTGGAGTGTTTGAATTTTCTGCTGCTCGTATTTGAGTACGTAGACGCAGTGCGCGATTTACTTAGCTATTTAAACACTTAAAACAAATTTTTACTTTAAGCGTAACACCGGAATCTACGGATCCCACCGCTGCCACCAAAAATGTTATGGATTTTACACACAACACAAAATAAACGTACGCACCAATTGAAAATTAAAATAATTAATGTATTTTTTATTAAAACTGGTAGTAAAAATTAAGTGTAGCTACAATCTGTTATTCGAACACTGGTGATTCTACGACTGACTGACTCCCTGTGTGTTGTCGTGACGGTGCCCCGTCTCACATCAAAAACCCTTATTCAGCGGTTCCCACGGTGGCAGCGTCTTACGACACACACTCTGCATTATGATTGTCTATATATGTTGTTAACATATATAGATATATAAAAAATAAAATATGTACTGATCAGGGGTTCTTAACACTATAAAAGAATTCAAACTTCACTTTCGTGACATTTTGCACTATTTTTTATGGATTTTAAGAGGTATTTTCTTTTTTTTTTTTTTTTTATTTAAAATATATCTACAATCTATACAGTTATTTGTACAATAATTAGATTTGATAAAGGAAAGAATACAAAATTAACGGCGAATAATAGGATTGGGAAGTTATCCATTGATAACACCCATTTTCTTAAAAATAAAATTTAAACGATATTTACAAATAGTTGAAAAAAAAAATTTATTTATTAAATCTTACCGTCATTATTGCATTGAATGATTTAATTTTGCATTTAGTTTTAATTCTAACAAAAACCACTTTGCAGGATAAAACCATAAAAAGTAGAATAACTGGTAAAAAAAAGCAAAAATAACCAGAAAAACTGTTTATAGGCATTTTTTTGAAAAGTCGACGAAAAAAGCAAAAAAAGAACTTTCCAATTTCATAATTGAAAGTGTTGTAACACAACATGCACTTTCATAGCAATCTGCGACATTTTAATTCAATCCATAAAAATAAGCAAATGCTCTAGTCTCGAGCCCTGGTAATGAATACATCTACACTATATAGTATATATGATACAGCCTAATATCAGTTGTACCGTAGCAGGTGAACTCATTTTCAGCGGTGATATTGTCATGATATACTAGACTAAATAGAGTAAATTATTGTTGACAATAAACAATAATGCACAATATACAATATTATTGTGTCACGTAAATGATTATCATGCCTTTAGTGCGTAGTGATTAGGTACTTCATGAGACATGGTCACGGATTAGATATACTTTACTGGTATCGACTAGGTTAGGGGTAGTAGAGGAATGGTCCTCAAATATTTCGACACCGCCACTCCACCATAATAATAAGCCGTATAAGGTGTAACGTGCCAACTACTTCAGTTGTTGTGTTGAGGTATTTGAATGAAAACCACGAAGTTGATAGAGTATAATTTTGAATATTTATTCAACTTAGTAATTATTGTAAGTTATATATATAAATGATTTGATTTTGAAAATGGTAAGCGAGATGTGACTTTGTAGTATTCTGGTGTCTGCTCGAGTTGAGGCTGGCTACTCGTCTGATGGATGGTTGTCCATCGACGTATTTCATCGGGTAGTTCACTAGATCCCTACCACGGCTTTTTAAATATTAAAATTGGTACACGCGGCGCAAAACGCATGAGGTAATTTCGGACGTCATTCTTAAAAATATATTATTTCTGGAATACTATTTTGCACTATTTTACTATTATTTTTACCTAGAATTTTGTCTATTAAAAATGCATATCACCATCACGTGGTCTTATAACGCCTCTCGCTGTACCATTGTTATTTTTTACTATTTGTGGGTGCAGCCGGGATTACGCGCTCGCTCTTAATAATTAGATATTATAACTATTTACTTTGATGCGAGCCGCCCTGCAGCGTTTATATATATATTATTATATATTGTATTATATTATTATACTATATTAGGTATTGTCAAAAGTCACAGCCCGTTACAAAGGTAATAAGGTAATAAGGTACAATTTTTGGTAGAAGCGCTCCTATTAACAAATAACGTATCAACTCTGATATTGTACATACTTATAATTAACATAGAAAAATTATTATTATCTATACGCTCGAATTCCAGTGAATGTTGCCGGGAAGTTATCAAGACGTGTGAGGGCAGAAGAGAAGGAATCAATTGTGAACTTTGACGAATCCGTTAAAATAGAACATAAAACAAATTAATATAGGTTAAATAGGTTACATAACTGAGGAATATTTGTACAATTATTTATCTTATCAACACCTGTGCGATTTCTACGGTGGTAGAATCACAGAACAAACAGAAGGGAATCTTATTTCATTTAACATAGGCTCTTATGGGAGATGATAAAACCACGTCCGACATTTCTAAAATTTAAACGTGCTGCCACGTACCGGGAATTTCTCTTTTTTCTTTATATTGTGCAGCACTGTTTATTCGTTCAAATTTCTAATATATTATTAATAATAATATATTAGAAATTTGAATAATAATTTATTATATTCAAACAATCGAACCGATTTTTTTTAAGAAATTGCATTTTTACCATTTATCTAAGTACAGAATCTAAGAAAAACAAAAACTATACATATTTTATTTATCACTATATTTAGTTGATGAATGAACAAAAATGCATAGGTACACAGAAGATTACAAAACAAATTATGTACGCTGGTTTTAAATAATCTAAGCAGTAATAATTTTATTTTATTTTTTTGGAACTTGTGTAATTAGTACCTACACGCAATTGCTAAGACAAAGTGAAGATTTATTCTAAATAAATATACTGGTAGAAGTATGTGACATTATTACATAACCTGTACCTATAGTCAGTAGGAATACCTCAAATCCACATTTAATACTCTCTAAGAGCTGTAAAATTTAAATTATTACACCGTATAAATTCAATTTATTTTTTTATTTTTTTGTAAAGTATCAAAAACAAATTACATCATCGTAAACAATTATTACAAATAATAAAACAAATATAACAATCAACACGCATAACAAGTTAACATTATAATTTATTTAATAGGAAAACTCAGACTTTGATAGTTACCAAATGAGGAATATTAATTATGAAAGTACGTTAGTACTTGACTAAAAAATTACAAAAATAATAAAGTTAAAATAAGAATAATGAGTGGAATTGCAGATTAACAGTGTAGCCACAAACCACAGAAAACTTAAAAAAAAGGGAATTTCTCGGTACGTGGCAGCACGTTTAAAATCTAAAAATGTCGGACGGTTTTTCGATGAGCCTTAAGATTCCCTTCTGTTTGTTCTGTGGTAGAATTACCGGCGGCGGTGATGGCGCACACAAGGAACAAATACGGGTGTGTTGTACGGGTAGGAATACGATTTAGAACGGTCATTATTGGCGATACCTTTTTTAGACCCTTTTGACTATTACGATTGAGAACTCTCAGTTTTTATTTTTCCTCGCAACGTTGCCAAACTTTGCCATATAAAAATCGGCTATGGCTATAGCCTATATAAATATATATGACTCTTAGCACTCATCATACACTGTCTATGTGGCAGGAATAAACGTCTTTAAAACTCAATACTATTCAACAGCGTACTGTTCAAAAGGCATCGAAAGCAGATGAAGAAAAATTTAGTACTGCTTTATTGGGTGAGCGGTTATTTCATTGTTCCATTTCGAGTGATCTCAATCGTACTCTAAAAAAGGTCGAACGTTCTCAATCGTATTACAGTCGTTGTACGGAGGTTGACAATTGCAAACGACGGCCGCGGATGGCGCACCAACATTCGACACCTTCGCGGCGTTATTCGATTCGTATGAGTATCGGCAGCGGCGATGACGCACGGCGACACAATTACAAAAATGTAATGATGACAAGAAACACAACATGGAGTACTGTTACGAGAAAAGTGCGTCACGTTTTCACTTGTTTTTGGCACAACGGTGATTTGGGCTGACGACGGAATGTAACGGCAAAAGCACACACTCGTTATTACGATAGGTATAACAAACACGTCGCATGCAAAATGAACACAACAATGGATACTGAAAGAAAAGCGGGGAATACGTTGGTTGTTGTAATTAAAGGCAAAAAGGCACGATACGACTGCGTTGTTAACATATTACACGTGACGTTTACGCGCGGTGCAAAACACAAGAAAAACCGATCAGAGGAACTAATATCCGCGTGGGGTACAGTCGTTAGTTTAGGAGGAATCGTAAGTGTCATTTCCAGATGTCCTTGTCGCTGTTCTTCAGCGACTTTAATAAGTAAATGTACCTGTACTTTTTCTGAGGAACTGACAACGCGGATGTACACCATCACCGCGTTCCCTAATTGGTAGGCATCGCCAAACCCGATGAGTTGTATATCCCGGTAGTCACGAGTGTAAATGCTATCTTGGATAAAGAGGGAAATTCGGCCAAGAACTGACTTCAAGTGATACGCAAAGAAGAAGGAAGCGCAGTGTCGCATTCCTTGGACTCTCTTGCCAAAGTTGTTGCATAAAAGACTTGGCCTATAACAAAATTGACCCCAGTGCACCGACAGGATCCCATTGGAGGCCGATATACCGTATACTTAATACACCCCCCCCCCAGTTTACTCCTGTACTTGCAGTTACCGTATGCGAGGCACTCAAACACGACACGCATAATCTATTTTTTGTTACATGGTTCAACGATTTAATAGTTGTCAATTTTTTGAACATGCTCCAACGGTATATCGCATGGTCAAATTGGCAACATGAAAGCTGTTTGACTAACTCAGCGGAAGCCGAGCTGGATCTGTGAAAGTGTTATCTAATATTTTGCACCATTGTTGCACGAATTTAATTAACACATCAAACGTAGGAATTGAATTTGTGCAATGGGAATTGGAGTGTACATTATCATTGAGTTTCATATCACATATGTATCAGTGGCGTACGCAGAATTCGTTAATGGGGGGGGTTACCATATTTTATATACAATGATCCTAGTCTAAATATAATATTCCATAAAAAAAATTATTATTCGTATTTTACTTGGGGGGTTAAACCCCTAACCCCCCCCCCCCGTCGGTACGCCACTGATATGTATAGATGGCACTTTTACTCCTAGTTGTAAAATACGGCATCTTTCGAAGCATTTGAGAGCCACTGATAAGGAAGTCGATACCAGTCCAGTATATCTTAGTTCGTGGACATGTGTCACGGTTTTAGAAGATAAGGAAGGAAAAGTAACATAATCAGAAGTACATTATCTGATATACATTATCAGAATTCCGCTTAGTGAGGAAAATAAATTTCCAAATTTTGCCAATGTGTAATTGACAGCTGCCATACAGACTTTTTTGAGGTGATGTAATTGTAGTATTATACTAGTTTAAAAGGATCATATTCTATCATATAAAATAACTAGTTTATTATAAACTAACTATAGTTACTATGGTCGAAGACAATAATATGATATTAAAGTCCATACAAATAAAACCACGAGTGTCGTATAAATTTGTTCCTAACCTCAAAATACGTCAAATCGAATTGGGAAACGTTTTTGCATCATTATAAGGAAATATTTTAATGGACATTAGGCATGAATATTAGAGGATAACCTAGTTAACCTAACCTAACCAATGTTCATGACGGGAAGTTAGGCAGCTTTTCGACCTTATCTTCTAAGAACCGCAATAACCAGGTATCTCTGCTTTTTTTTGAAAGTGACTTTTCCGTGAAAACGATTTCATGGAAGAATACCTAGTCACGTTACCCATATATATATATATCAACGAGATATATAAAGGGGCTCGAACATCAGACCGAATGTTGACAATCAAAAAAACCTCACTGACGCCAGACGGTAAAATATTTTATGCCACTCGCCAAAATATTGTTAATTATTTTCCTATGGGAATAAATAAGAGAATGAGTTTCCACATGGTCACTATGAACATTTCTGAAAAGTGACATTTTATAGTTATTGCATAGTTATTAAATAGTGTTTTAAATAATAAAATTATTTTACTTTTCCTTATAGAGTATTTTCTTCACATGGATGTTAAGAGAAATCAAAGGTTCACAGCTTTAGAAGAAAAAAATAGCCAAGGTATATAATAGTAAACAGTATTATATTAAATAATAATTTAAATGTAAAGTGTAAACATACTAAGTACTTGTATAATTAATTCAATTTCATAAAAAAAAAAATGAACTAAGATGGATATAAATAGGGTGACTTTCCCGTGTACTTTTTCTTTTTATTAGAGGTACAACAACTTGTTATTTTAAAATTAATTTAAAGCTGTATATCAAATATCATAAAAACTATTAGTAAGTTCTACCCTTAAAAAAAATTATGATCAGTTTAAGCACACTTTTTTTTCGTTATGAGTAGAAAAACTCATGTGTTCCTTCTTTTAAAATTCTTACTGATGAAAAAAAAATTTTATTAATTTCGAACTGAAAAAAGTTAAAAATTAAAAATTTCTTCTGAAAATATTAAAATGTTTAGGAAAATGGTCATTTTAACATTTGGTTAAAATCTCAAATACTTATCTAGTATCATTCGTTTATGAATTACAACAAAATATCAGAAATTGATTGATGAAAATTCCTTAATTTACCGATGAAAATCCATTATCATGAAAATTTTGAATTCAAATGCTCATAAAAAATGTTACTTTCCGGTAAATTTATTTTTTTTTTGGTTTAAAATAAGAACGTTTGTGGAAACATTTTTAACATTAGAAAAAACCTTTATCAACAACTAACTGAAAAATAGTTTGAACATTTTCGAAATGTTGATAAATATACTCAAAATTTGAATTAAAATAATATAATTGAGCCTATGTATCTTTAATAATTTTGAACTTCCATTAATAAAATATAAGAGAAATCTAGCATTACCTTTTCAAGCTTTTTTAACAAGTGAAAACGTTTTTATCGAGAATAATTTTAAAAAAATATCCAAAACTCTAAAAATGTCTCAAGGGTTTATAGCTTTTATAACTAATTCAAGAAGACCAAAAATATTTAAAAATATTGCCATTTATGGAAAATACTAATAAAAATATTTGAAGAAAATATCATGGGTCTACAGTTATTAAATTTTGAGTTACATCAAAAAAATAAAATTTTTCAAAAATTGGTTCTGCGTAAAAATTATGACTTTTTATTGTTTTTCTTGACACTTCCTAAGACTCCTTGAGATTTTAAATTTTGACCTCCTAAAAGTACCAACAAGATTTTTTCTATCAGAAAAGATATTGATCACGAAAATTGGAGTATTTTTACTGCCCAAAATGTTGATGCCAGACAGTTGAAAAAACGCACATCATTGTAAAATCAATACATTCTTTCGATCTGCTCAGAATCTAAAATAATTAAAATAATGTAGTTCTTTTTTTTTCCTATTGATCTTAACCCGTCGTTGGTACGCCGCTCACACAGATAGCATTTCGAGCGTTATTCGTACAAATATTATCAAATTAATCTGATCCTATAAATACCTTCAAATAACATGTGTAAAAATATTTATAAAAATGATTGTACTAGTACCGATTATGTGAGCGTCGCGCAGCACTGTTGTACTAACCACGCAATATTTTTATCACCGCCGCCTCAGTCGATTGCATTGCACGGTTGGAGGGACTTATAGTCCTTTTCCTGAGTTTCGGGGGGTTTAGCCCCATGACTCAGAGTAGAAGGTGGTGTGGTTGAGGTGCTTTTTATGTGCGCCTGGTCAGTTCACCGGGTCTGTTTCTGTTGAGTTCTGGTGGGCCGATCGTTTTGCCTATGCTTTGTAGGTGGTTGTAGTGGGATTGTTGGAGTTTGACGAACATGTTTTTTGAATTTTGAGTGATGGTTGTTTGGATCGATGGAATTTGGCTGGATTTTGAAATGACGGTGTTCCGGACAAACCAGGGCGAGCCAGTGATTGTTCTGAGGGCTATGCTTTGTACTGCTTCCAGCCGTCTCCAGTTTGCAGTTGATATAAGTGCACCCCATGCTGGACCGGCGTATGTGATTATGGTTTTGACGTACATCTGGTGTATGTTGAGCTTCGTTCGAACTGGGATCGGACTCAGCCGGTTGAGCACGGGGTATAGTGCGGCTCGAGTGCGTCTCGCTTTTTGCGTGGTTTCCGTGACGTGCCGGTTGAATCGAAGTCCACTGTCGAGGTAGACTCCGAGGTATTTTACCACAGGTTTCCAGCTGATCTCCTGGTCGTAGATTTTTAGTTGTGTCGTATTTTTAAGACCTCTTCTCCCGAACTTTATTGCCAGGGTTTTGTCGGTGTTCAGAGTCAGCTTCCATTTTTGAAGCCAAGGAAGGGTGACGTCGATTTGTGCCTGGAGTTTGTTCACTGCATGCTGCATGCCCATGCTGGTTGCCATAAACATGGTATCGTCAGCAAAGAGGTTAGTCCAGGTTCCGGGAGTAGAAGGCATATCGTTTATGTATGATATGAACAGAATTGGCGAGAAACATGATCCTTGGGGGACGCCTGCAATCGGTGTTCTTGGTGTTGAGAAGTCGGAGCCGACTCGGACTGAGTATGTTCTGTCGCAGTTGAATGATTGCACCAGGCTGACGAGCAAAGGTGGTACGTGTAGCTGGAGTAGTTTGTACAGTAGTCCGTCGTGCCACACTTTGTCGAACGCTTTATCGAAGTCCAGGAATACTGCCGCTGTTCGCTCTTCTCGGTTTGTTGTGTTGGCTAGGTGGTCGATTACTTTCGTCAGTTGGTTGGTTGTTGAGTGTTGTGATCTGAAGGCATATTGGTCGGGTCAGATGGAAGTAGATATGACTTTTTTCAGTTTGATCAGGATTATTATTTCCAGGACCTTGGCCATTGAATTGATGAGTGCTATAGGTAGGTGGCTGCTTGGATTTTTGAGATCTTTTCCTGATTTCGGTATCATTGTCACTGTGGCTGCTTTCCATGGAGTAGGGAAGTGTTGATATCTTAGACAGCAGTTGAACATTTTGGTCAGAGTCAGGAGGGTTTTGTTAGAGAAGTGACGGAGAGCCGTGTTGGAGATGCCGTCGGGTCCCGGCGCTTTGTTGCGTGGTAGTCGCTTAATGATGTTTTTAACTTCTCCTGGAGAGACCGGCTGGATTGGTGATTTTGCTGACGAGTTTAGGATTTGAATTGAGTTGGCGACTAGTAAGTTGGTGGCTGGTGTTCCATCCGGGCAGTTGAATTGTGTGGCTAAGTTAGCAGCGAAGAGTTCAGCTTTCCCTGGGGCATCGCAGACGGGTCCTTGTTGGCCGTTTAATGGGCGATTTGGAGGTTTTCTGTTGATTAGAGATTTGTTGATTTTGAAAATTTTTGGGTCTCCAGGTCTTAGTTTTCCAAGGAAGGAGTCCCATTAGGATTCTCTGTGAAGTTGGATGAGCCTCTTAACTTTTGATGTCTGGTTATTGAACCTGTGTTTGGATTCTGGGTTCCTGGTGTTTTGCCAGGCCCTCCGTAGTCTTCGCTTTTTTATGATTTCAAGCTGGATATTGTCTGGTATGCGTGCTTGATTTGGTTGGTTGTCGAGGATAGATGCATTTTTGGACAAGGCGTCCCGGACAGTAGTGTTAAAGTTCTCGATCGCTTGATTGAGTTCCGATGTAGATTTGATGATTGGATTTGGACTTGGGATGGCAAAATGCAGATCTACTGCGAATTTTGGCCAGTTTGTAACATGTCTGCTGATTTGGTGGGTCGGACGATGGCTTGCCGCGAAGTGTTAAGATGACCGGACTGTGGTCAGACGAGAGTTCGTCTGTGAAGTTGCAGAGTTCATATTGTAGGTGGTTGTTCTTCAGTATTACAATATCTAGGACGTCAGGTTGATGTTGGCGCTGGTCGGGGTATCTGGTGCAACAATGAGGTAGTCATTCTCCTCCATGTGGTTGATTAGTATCAGGCCAGCAGCATTTGTTCTTCGGCTGTTCCAAAAAGGGTGTTTAGCGTTCATATCACCCGCGAGAATTGTCGGAAGGTCAGTGTCTAGGAGGTTGTCCACGTCAGATGGCATAAGTGCATTTATAGGCCTTTTGTAAATCGCCGAGAGTCTGGTCTCTCGGTTGTTTATCTGGATGTGGATGGTAGTGTTTTTCAGAGAGTTTGTCTGGATAGGGACTTCGTAGTGAACGAGCTTGTTGGCTACTAGGATCGCTGTGCCTCTGGCGCTTCTTGTCTGGCCGGAAGGAGTAGGTCGATAATTTCTGTAAATGTGGTAATTTGGGAGTTTGAATGACGCTGTGCGTTTGAGGTAGGTTTCGCTGAGTAGGATGATGTGGATTTTATGTTGTCTTATGAAATTGAGGAGTTCTGATTTTTTGTTGCCCAGTCCTTGGTAATTCCAGTAGAGGATTTTAAGTTGTTCGCTCATCTTGATTTATGAGTGAGACTATGGCCGATAATGCCGACAGGATGGTGTCTTTGAAGTTCGATGCAGTAGATATCTGATATATGGCGTGGTTCAGTATATCAATCAGGTTTGTGTTTATCTCGTTTAGCGGTTGGACTG
The DNA here is from genome assembly GCA_949089665.1 of Macrosiphum euphorbiae. NCBI lineage: Eukaryota > Metazoa > Arthropoda > Insecta > Hemiptera > Aphididae > Macrosiphum > Macrosiphum euphorbiae. The sequence continues at coordinate 122,603,684 of CARXXK010000001.1, forward strand.
GAGGAGCTAGTTGAGATTTTGACGGTGATAGTGCCTGTGCATAGGTGTTAGTGAGTGGTATAGATGTTGGTTGAGTAACTGGTGTCGGTGTGATGTCATGTGGTTTGGATTTCTTTGCAGAGGTAGCCTTGATGTAGGCGGGGCATTGACGGTAGTTGGCCGTGTGTCCACCATTGCAGTTGCAACATTTTGGCGGTTGGTCAGGAGTTTTGATGCACGTTTTGGTTGCATGGTCGTTGCCGCATTTCACGCATTTTGGCTGGTGCTTGCAATTAGCTGATGAATGTCCGAAACCTTGGCTTGTGAAGCACTGAGATGGTCCCGATGTTTTGTAGGCCTCTACGCGGATGATTACGTAGAATAGACTGGGTAGGTGAAGATGTTCTTGCTTAGCTGGGTGTTTGGGAGACACACCATGTACATCGGCAGCTTCCTCCCGTCTTTCAGGAATTGGCGCACGTGAGAGATGGTGTATCCAAGTGATTCGAGCTCAGATTTCACGGAATCCTCGGTGTTGTAGCTTGGGACGCCTCAGAGCAGCACTTTGAGTTGACGTTCTGCCGGTAGAGAGAAGGTGTGGAAGGGTATGTTGGCGTTCACCATAACGGTCTGTACTGAACGGAAGGTGGTTGTGTTTGCAGCTTGGAGCTTGATGTTGTTCTGACTGAACTTGGCCGTGAGTTTGTCCTGGGTGAATGAAGGCATGATC